>VZDJ01000782.1:8177536-8903626 GCA_008694505.1 Cyanoderma ruficeps
TTTTTTTGGAAACAGTATGTGTTGTCTCCCAACTGTGTTGTTTATGTTCTCCTCAGCTTGCACATCAGCTGCATGGCAACACGCTGCAGGTTGCCAGTAAGCACAACTGGAAGCCAATGAGACAAGATCATCTTTGAAGATTCAGGCACAGTGTTCTCCTTGGGATGACATGCCATGACAGATTAAAAGCTCTCCATATATCCAGGCCCTGGCAAGAACATGGACACTTCATGCCTCACAAATGCTGGATTAGTATGGTCACATCCTAACGCAGGAATCTTGAAGTGGCTTACCTTGTGGAGCCAAATAAAGAGTACTATCATTTGACTTATATACTCTCCCAAAGCACTATTTCTTGTGAGAGTTTCCAACATCATTCAGGTTTTTGTTGAAGTGCTGTTTGTTTTGTTCAACAGCCCATGCCATCTCGAAGGTCACCCAGTCATCCCATGCACGTACCTGGATCTCCACCTCAGACCTTCTCTTTCCCACTACTTCTCTTCCCAAAGTAACCAAGAGAAGCCCTGTGATAGTTTATGGCACTAGATGCAAGCTGGATTTGATCTCAGCTAATGTCTCACTGTGTTAGGTATCAACACTGGCCTGTTCCAGACTTGCAACTGTGCTTATTATATTCATTCATGTTCAGGAAATTGATTAATTAAATAAAAATACAGCTCATCTCAGAATATATCTCAGCACCCCAAAATAATTATGGAGTAATCACAAACTGGTTTTGCATGTAGAAAATACAAATAATTTTGAAAAAAAAATACTCTGCCTTAAGTCTCATGAATCTTATTACTGCCACAAGCAGAAGGATCAGATATGGGGAAGACACATTGATCTGACAAAATACTGCAGCCACTGATGAATACCCCTGGCTGTGGAAAGCCTGTGCAAAGTCATGATGGCATTGGGATTGGAGCTGCTTCATGATTTTAACATGAAGCTATGCTGTGATGACTGGAGTCAGTAGCATGAAGCCAACAAACCCTCACCAGGACATGCCTGCTTTGTAGTGCAGGCTGCTGAAACCTCTGGTCAGACAACACACAGTCAACTGCCCAGGGCAGCCTGCAGAACACAGCACTGGCATCCACATCATCAGGACCTTGCTCTGTGCTGGATTTATTCCTGAGCTTCCTGGTCAGACGAACTCCTGGTCAGAAGCTGGGAAATAAATCCTGAAAGAAACTGGAAAATCATTCCTAAAAGAAATGGGAGATTGAATTTTCACTGCATAAAATGTGGGGGGTTTAGTGCTTTTGTTTGTTTGAATTTTAAAAGGAAAAAAAAGCAACTAGATTTTGGGGATCTTCAAACATCACAACAAAAAAACCATTTAGTTTTGGTTTTCTTGAAGAGAAACATCTCCCAAATTTCTCTATTTTTTCAAAAATCAGAATGTTTTCAGTGTTTTCAGTTTTATAGAGATTAGTACAAGTTTACCTATTAAATCAATATTTTCTATTTGAAATACGTTCAAACCCCCCATTGTTACAAAAGAAAGCCATCTGAAATATAGAGCTTTGCACCAAAACACTAGATTCCCTCCAGCCTCTCCACCATTCCATGCTTGGCTTGAGGAGAATGAGAAACACAGCTGTGGTTTTCATATCAGGAATCAAGATTCCTAGAGCAACACAGGGATATGTGCTCTCAAAGAGCACAAGATCAGCAGTGCAGCCTCATGCAGACATATTTGTGTGACTCCCAGAAGAGGTCATGAATCATCCACCTGTTTTTCCTCTTAAAAGAGGAAATTCCAAAAACAGCTCAACTGCAGGTATTCAGATTAATCTAGGTCGCAACACAACTGCATCTCTGAGCTCCAGAGTTTTACTTTTGCTTCATTTCCTCCAAATTTCACTAACATTGCTCAGCCTTAAGAGGCAAAGTTCTTCATTTTATTTTACCCTAAGTAATCCCAAATCAGGCACTGGGATAGCATGTGAGGTGAAATCATGACCACAGTCACCATTTAAACACAAGTTTAAACACAGTAATGGAAATGAACAGTTAAACTTTAGTATTTGCTCTAGCCCAGTGCAGGTTCCTTAGACATTACTCCTTCTCCCTCCAGTAATGCCCTCTCCTCTATTTTTGCTCCTTTCCAGCATCTCCTTCCTACAGACTGGTGGATCCAGGGATAATATAAGGCACACAGTGGACCTATTTCAGATAAACCAAAACTCTGGGAAATACAAGCTTTTTTCATGTAAAACATTTTTCCTCCTTCCTGCACTAATTCCTCAGGGTTGTGGAGGAGCAGTGTTCAGTGTCATTGGTTAATTTTTACTAATGTGTACTCTCTATCTCCTTTTACTGGTTACATATGGGCATGAAGTTGATTAGCCAGGGGAAAAGTAAAGTTACACATCATTTGTCTTCTCTTACATTTCCATTGATCAATCCATTCAACATTATCCATTTCCCATTAGTTTTCTATTTGCAGCACACCTTATTTTTAGAACTATAGTTAGCAAATTGATTCGCTGCTCTTAATCAGCAGTTTCCATTTCCAGCCTGAGAAGTGGGATTAGCACAGCACACTTGCCATTTCATCTCTGTCAGTGATACCTCACACTAAATAATTGTTACAATTGGTGCATTTTGCTGATTGAGTTTGCCTTCTGGAAGAACAAGCTATATGAAACCCCAGCCTACTCATTGGACTCCAGGCCAAATCTCTAGCATTTATTACACAGATTATAGGTTGTTCCAGCAACATTGACAGGGTGCATAAAAGTCTAAGGAAGAAAAAAATTTCCATTCAGTCACAATGCAGCAGTGATAACGACATTGCCTCTTACATTCACACTGCCTTCCCCCCTCAGACTTTAAATGCAATGGAATTAGATAAGAGAGACTGATTATCTGATGTTATTGTTCTGAAAGAGTGTCAGGAAGGTAGGATGGGATTTTTTTTTAAAGCATCACAGAAGTGTTTGACTGAATTAGGAGATAATCTGTTAATTCATCGGATTGTTCAGGCATTATGCACACAAATGATAGAGTAAGAAACATTGCTGTTTTTCTATTAACAGTTTCACATAATGCTTCCTTCCCTCCTGAGAGTTGATTAAAATGTAATTTAAATTGCTCCTGTCTTAGAGCTTCATTGTCTATTATCTTGAACTGAGACAGAAGCTCCCTATCGAGAGGATGTTTAACACCAGAGCGTTAATGATCTCCTCATTTTTATTTCACTGCAGAAAAATTCTCCATGTTTCTCAGCTGATCTTGTTTATTATGGAAAGATGAAGAACAGGTGACATAAGTGACAACATCCAAAGGAGATGAGCTCGTCAGTAACTGATCAGATCAGCTTTCTTTTTTTCTTTATTCGCCAAAAACCGCTACCAGCTCCTGTTACCATCTATTTCAGTGGACCAAAAATGCAACACAACAGAATATGATCTATTGCTGTTCTTGCAATTCTTTTGCCCAGATTAAATAAATATCAGTTGACATATATTAACTTGAAACAGGAATAAGCTTTATTACAATACATCATGGCAAAAAAAAAAAAAAGAGTCAGAACTTTCTGGCTCATGATGTACTCTTTTATTAATGGAATCTATTTCTAAAAAATGCACTGTGTTAAAATAGTTGAAAGGGAGAACTATTTGCCATATACCCTGATTTATGTTTAAAAACTTTTTTTTTCCTTTCTCTACTGAAAATAAGAATGATTTGGTAGCTAAAACCATTACTCAAGGAGACTGAATGAATGCAACCCTTTTCTAGTTATCTCAGTGCAAACTCTCCATCCAAGAGACATAAATTGTTACGTGGAGCTCTCTTACCACACATTAATTCAATATCAATAACGCTGCAATAGAAGACAGCAAACAGAGCTGCCTAACAGAAATCAGTGAGGTTTGTTATATGTTAATTTATCTTCATTCCTTGATTCTGGAACAAAGACAGAAATTTTTCTATGTCTATCACGCTGGATCATATCATAGTTCATTATTACAGAAATTGGGACTATAAGTTAACTAAAAGGAGTAATTCCATGCCCATTTTCTACGACTCAGCACTGATACTGATCTCCAAGTTAACATTTCTGATTTTGCTCAGTACTAGAGTGCTCCACAGAACAGCCATGCAAACTCACTTCTGACACCTTTACACCATTATTACTGTTTCACTTGCATGACAAGCAGGCAGTATGAATAATTTTAAATGTTTCCTTCGGAAATATTGTGAAATCTCACCATCTCAGAAAAATGTGACTCTTAATTTGCAAATCTGACTTAGGGACTTGTACTTACTAACTTCCTTGGAATACAGCACACAGGCCTTGAATAAAGCTCTGCCTGTATTAGTTAGTTAAGTAAGACTTGGGAAGATCCCCCAGGTCCTGGGTTGCAGTTGTCCATGTTATCCAAAAGCAAAAGGGTTCTCAGACATAATACTGGTGCTGCTCCAGCAGGGCTACCAAACTGCTGCCAAGTGCATTGGGGACCCAGCCACTCTCCTGTGAGGCTGGGAGAATTTCCCAGCCTAGGGATGTCAGTAAACCTCAGCAGCCCACTGATTCCTGCCAGTTGGCATCAGCTCTCAGGACTGTTCTCAGGAACGCTTAATTTACTAGTGTAGATACCAGCATAAATAGTTTGAAGTGCCCACCAGAGATGTGGAATAAGATTAAGACCAGCTGAAAGCACTTCCAGTGGTACAATGTTAACCACATGCTGAATGGGAGCAAGGATGGGGAACACAGGACCTGCCTGAGAAATCAATTTCACAACTATTTACACCACTTGAGAATATGCAAAATACTACGCTCATTTATTTGTAGCACAAAAAGATAACTGAGAACTGGATGCTCCATGTTGCAAGGCACTTAAATACAGTATCAGTGAAAAGTATGGCAAAGTAGCAGTTTTGCTGTGTACTCCAAGTGCATTTCCTGATTAAGAAGGGATGCTATATTCCCAACAGCATAACCACATGCATACAAAACATTTCTTTTTTTTTTTTGACAAGTCACAACTGAGCTGTAAGCCATTATGCATGAAAGAAAGCTTACAGAAGCAAAGACAGGAGAGGTAATCACACAGCCACAAGCACTGAAACAAATCTGTATGAGGGTAGAGTTGTGTTTATGGTTGACAGAGCTAGTAGAAATCTGTTAAGTAGATTAAGTAGAAATATGCAGTCAGACGAAGATAAATTATCTCATTTGGCACAGTATTAAATCTAAATTGTGGTTTAAAACAGAGAATGATGAAAAAAATCAGAATTGCTGCAAGGGAAGCTGAAAGAACCCAGAATTTCATCACAATGAAAGGAAATTTTTTTTCCTGCTCCTTCAACACCCATTATGTAGCATTTCTATTTTGATCTCTGGATTTGAAACCATTTGCTTTGAACCTCTGTATTCTGCACTCAAAATAGGATTTTATTCAATTATTTCAAGCATTTACCAAGTTAGTTGTACTGCATTGCCTGTCATGGGCAAAAGGATTTGAAGTACTGCATCAAGAGGGATATTGAAAACGTTGTGATTTGATTCTTCTGACCGAACCTTCTGAAGTAATGACACCTGACAACAGGGGACTCAAAATCTGATAGTATGTGAAAACTGAGAAAGAAGCAACCTAAAATAAATGCAACATGGGCTAAATGGATGTTTTTCCCACTTGGTGGTAATTATGACTTTAACATGGGCAGGATGACTTTTGAATTAGGCATCCAGTGTCAGTAAGAGCTGCACGTTCATTCATTCATTATCTTGTCAATCCGCTTTGAAAGAAAAAATTGTAATCTTTTTCACCTCATGCACACACATGTAGTAAATCTCACAGCAACAGTGTTTTTGCTATGGAATGATAATGGGCTTGGTGTAGACATGACGTTAGTGACTGACTTGTTTGGAGTCACCTGGCTCACCCAGCAATGCGGGCTCAGAGCAGAGAGCACACTCAACCCAGTGTGACTCAGAGGAGCAGAGGACTCCAGAAACAAGCACCAACACCCACATTAGCAAATAGTGTGGAGCAGCTGGTGGTAAACTCTGGAGTGGAGCTGGAGCTCTTGAAGACCTAACACCTACACTGTGTATGTGTTTCAGGGGGCTACTTCTGATTATCTCTAGCACGCATGGGCAGCTGGGGTACAACAGTGTGCTCCCAGGGTGAGGACTTCAGCCTGGTTTCATCCACAGAGATCAAACTGCTTCACGCTGTGAAAGCTCCCTGATGTGAACCAAAGTGCAGTAATCGGGACAGGCAGGAGATTCACTTCAAAAGTATCATCCTAATCTGAACAAAAATGCTGACCTAGCCTACACTGCCAGTCTAAATGAGATTCTGCTGCTGAAATCCATAGCTCTCTTGGGCAAAATAACAGGACATAAATTAAATACAGTACTTTGAGGCTGCATTAACACAGTCACTTATGCTTTAGGCACCCAAGAAATTAAGAAACTGAGAACACTACTTGCTTAGAGTTGGAAGACTTTATAGATAGACTAAAGAAAAATAGACAAAGAAAAAGATACTGAATAAGATGTGAGAATTTTCACAGAAACTAGCAGCTTTGTGTATTGTCTGGAAAGGTGACAGCAGGAAAACTGTAATTTCCTCTTCCCACATAAAGATGTCAGCAGAATTGGTGCCTCTTCACGTACAAGATGTGGGATGAAAAGCTACCTGAAAGCAGACAGCATTCATACTTAAAGTTTATATACGGCTGTATGTATGAATTTCAAACTTCTTTGCATAGTGCTTTTGCAACACTCACTGAGTTCAAATGAGTTGCACATGACTGAACCACCATGAGCTGCTTAAAAACCACTGCCCAGAGTCTCAAGCAAAAATTCATTGTTTAAGTGTTAATTATTATTTTTTTTCTCCACTGAGATTAATCAAGGTCTTTAAGGAGCACAAGGGAAAAGAAGAAAGAGGACTTGTTCATCAGGTTAGTTTTTCCATGTATTTGTGGCTGAGATAAACTGAGAAGACATCATGCACATGTGCTGGTACCCATCTAACCAGGGAGCTTAAGGTATGTATCCAACTAACAATGCTGGTTATCTGGGAGAGAAATTAGAGCTGAGAAATAATCAAGGCATTAGTAACAAGGGTCACAGATGCTATGATGAAAACCACTAGATGCCTCAGTGTCAGGCAGCCAGACACTAAAAACCCCTTTGAAAGTAAGAACTTGTTTATGTTTTAACAGAAGTATATTCATGGAACTGCAAACTATCTTTTGCTATCTGCAGATCTACTATCTCTGCAGGATGAAGCCTAGCAAATAAAGCAAAATGAAAGAGCAAAATAGTTCTTTACGGCAGCATAAACAGAGGCAGATCCAAATTTACAGCATTCCCCTAGCCATAACAATCAGGTTGTTTTAGTCCATCTGAGGTTCTGATTATAGAATTATACTTCATGTCTGTAAATCAGTGCCGGAAAAACATAATTTAAGCAAAACTGCAGGTTAGAAATCAGCATCTAACTAACCCTTTTTCCTCCCACAGGCCTGATTTGCATGAGACTGATTTAAAATGCAGAATAATACATGATCTGTGAACAGTTTAAAGGTTTATAAAAGATCCTAATGCTCTCTGTATCCAGACAGCTAATTTAGAATTTTGCTGTGGATTAACTCACAAGCAGCCCAAACTCATCTTTCCATTAACCCATCTTGATTAGCCCAATCCTGACCGCCATATGAGGGGTGAGCTCCATCTCAGACATACTCACGTGGATTTGAAGGCTAAAGTTCCATGATTACTGTTCTCTTTTGTGACCAAGAATCATGTTAAATGGTTTTGCTAATCCAACGTATGTGTTGGATGGGGAGGAAAACCTTCAGTCGTATCAGCTTAAGAACTAACCATCATGATCTATGTCAATTCATATGGTGCACACCCTTACGGAGGGAAAGTCACAGTCTCAGGAAGACCCTGAAGGGCTAGATCTCCTCCCTCTTCCTTAGATGAAAATGCTTGTGATATGGGATAGTAAAGCAATGAAAAAGTCCTCTAAATACCCAATGGAGGGGAGACAAAACAATAAAATCCTATTGAAACATAATGGCTGCTTACAGGGGCATTCAATTAATCAGTTCCTGTGCACCTGAAGTAGCATTAAATAATGTCTCAGCAGGGTACCCAGTAATTTGTTGAGTAATAATTACAGCTCCCAAACAGGACACAGCAGGAACTCTGTTTATCCATCAGTGTGTTACTGTTTATACATGACCATAGGATAAACTGTCTTGGGCTGAGGAGGAAATACTCATGGACAAAAGCTTCAAAGGTGGCTCCAGTGCTCTGATACCAACCCCAAGATTTACAGTAGAGCTACTTTCACCCATATTAAAAACTTGCCATGTGTCAATTAATTTAAAAATATTTTGATATAGGCCTGACCAGGACGTAGTGGTAAATGGAGGTATTATTTCCATTATTTGGAGGTAATATTGCCATTTTATCTGATGATACAGCACGGTCTGCATGAAGAACATACAGCTGGCAGCTGTGGACAACCAGTGAAGCAGAGACCATTATTCAGAAGCACTCAAATTTTCTGGCAATCCAAACTGGTAACGGTCAGCACAAGTAACAAAAACTTGTCAGTTTTGCTATGAAGAACTGCTTCCGTTTTGTTGGTATTTTTCTTATTTTGAAAGAAGCCATGGTTCCACTGGGTGATGAGTGGTCTATCTGTCCCCAAGGCAGACCTTCTAGCTTGCTATTGAGATTAAGTGTCAGGGCATTGTGCATCACTGCCTGTGAGCTTTTCACTGTAAAGGTCAGGAGAGGACCTCCTTCTGCAGAGATGACAAACAGGTACACTCCACAAAATGCTGATATGAGAAGGGTCTTGAAGAATCAAGCAGAGAGTGGGGTTCCTGACAGTTCCTCCATTTAGTTTGATGTTGAGCACATCAGTGTTGCTCAACAGTTCTGTCAAGAGATTTGGCTCCTCTGAGATGGTTATATCCTTGTAAGTCTGCCTTGGGTTTGCATGGCAAGGTTTTGGTAGCAGGAGGGCTACAGGATGGGTTTCTGTGAGAAGCTACTGAGGTTTCCTGTGTCTGGCAGAGCAAATGCCAGCTGGCTCCAAGACAGACCCACTGCTGGCCAAGGTTGAACACATCAGTGACAGTGGCAGTGCTTCTGGGAGAACACATTTAAGGTGTGAAAAAAGGGCACAACAAAAACTGCAGTCAGAGAAGAGAGGAGTGAGTGTGTGAAACAGCACTACAGACACAAAGGTCAGTAGAAAAGGAAGGGCTGGATGTGGTCCAGGCACCAGAATGGAGATTTCCCTGTAGCCTGTGATGAAGACTGTGGTGAGGCAGCTGTCCCCTGCAGCCTGTGGAAGTTCCACTGTACAGCAGAGATCCACCTGCAGCCCATGGAGGGACACACACCAGAGCAGGTCAATGCTGAAGAACGCTGTGATGCCAGGGGATGACTGCACTGTAGCAGATTTGCTGGCAAGATTTGTGCAAGCCCTGTGCAGGACTAACGCTGGAGCAGTCTGTTCCTGCTCCAACTCTGATTTGATTGCCAGTAAATTAAACTCATTTCCCCCAGTCAGGTCTGTTTTGCCTGTGACAGTAACTGGTGAGTGATCTCTCCCTGTCCTTATCTCAAGTCTTATGTCATATTTTTTTCCTCCCCTGTCCAGCTGAGGAGGGAAGTGACAAAGCAGCTTTGGTGGGCACCTGGTTTCCAGCCAAGGTCAACCCACCACAAAGTAAAACTCTGATTTTCAAATACTCACATACACTCAAATTCCTCTCCATACACCTCACCACAGACATGCATATTACAGCCTTGACTGCAACAGTTCAGTGGTAGCATGGCTCAAACTCTGTTGCAAAGTACGTAGATATTATTACAACAATTGTGGGAAAGATGTATATTATTTTAAAATATATGACTAGGAAAAAGAATCATCCTTACTGTTATTTATTTTAAGAGACATTCTGCTTTTATTTATATACTGCACTCAATTTTTTTCAGTGCTTCATTTTCTGCCTTTTGTTTCTAAACATCTCAGTAAGGTGGGCTATTTGTTCAAAACCAGTATTTCAGACTATTTGCAAATTTAAGCAGAGATAAAGCCCACTACACAGACCCTGGAGTCAGTTTTTTGCATTGTCTCAGTTGTACATTTTAGCTGATATCTAAAAAAGGATAAAAAGGAGGTGTGGGGTGCTAGAGCAGAGGCTACACCAGCACATGTTATCTCAGGAGTTCCAGAACCACTTTTCTCACTGGCTTCCAAAATGTAGATCAGACTGGCTTGGGAGAACCTTGAGAGCAGGTTCTTAATGTGTGATGAGCAGTGGATCACAGCTTCAGTTCTCTTGGTTAGGGCTCTGGCCCCCAGGAGAAGCCAGGCACCTTGGTGGCTGCTGGAAGCATTCAACTCCAAATCAGCACAAGCCAAGAGCACCGAGCCACAGCACACCACGGTGTCTGCTGCGAGATCCTGGTTCTGAGGGGTCTGGATTTTGTGAAAGGAGCTGTCTCATAGCCTCTGGTAACTTGGGAATTCAAAGATGGATGGAAACTGGAAATAGCTGCGATTCCCAGAGGTGAGATCTTGTGAAAGTGAGAAAGACAAACACCACTTGGTGAGAGCAGCAAGCCAGGAAACCTTCCTGGCAAAGTCTAGTAAGCAAAATGCACACATGTATGTGTCTGTTGGAAAGCATCTGCATGGGCTGTGGGGAGGCTGCAAGTAGGGTCAGCATGTAAACTGGGAGTGTTTCAAAACATCCCAAAACGGAGCAAGAGACCAACCACCTAAAAGGCTTGTCCACAATGAGGTGTCCTGTGACACTGAGGTCACATTCTTGAGCTTTTCCCACAATTTTTAAGGCTAGAAAGTTTCTTGGAAAACTAAGCTGAGCCCCAGAAGGATATTATTTTGTGGGTGAGGGAAAATGCAGCTGGTGTTGAATTTTCTCGCTGAAATGCATGCTGAGGTCATAAAGAAACGGCTGCTCAGAAATGGATGTTTGGACAAAATCTCACTACCCTACACATTGTCAGGTGTCACCTGTTCCTTTTGCACTTCCAACTAAAAATAAAAAAAAAAGAAATCACCTGACAGTAGAGAGCAAAATGAAATTAGTTTGCAGCTAGTTTAGAGAGGATAATCATTCCACAAGATGTATCAGTTTAATGGTTTGGGAACAAAAAATTGACTTGGCATGGGATGTAGGGCATCTAGCTGCACCTGACCACTGCTCAGGCAGCATTTTGATAGAAATCTGTGCATTAGTTGCCAAGGAGATGGAAATATATATTTAAATTTTACAGGTGTTGAACAGACTTTGCTGAGGATTAAATAAAAAAAATGCCAAAATGCGCATTAGACACCCCAAAAACAATCTGTTTTTTCAATTCAACCAGTAGCTGGCACTGTTTTCTTTTTCCAGAGCTCTGAAGGATTATGGCCTATAATATGACAACAACAGCAGAACTTTTTCAGCTGATATTGTTGAGTTTGCAGCAGGCATCAGCAGTAGCAGTTACTTTAACCAGAGATGGAAGTGGCTTAATAAACCATGTTTGTGTCAGTGCTGCATGATGCATGTGTACAGCACCACCATCCTGAGAAAAACAGGCAGCTTGGGAACTGGTGACTCAGAAAGCAGAATTATCACGCTGAAGGAGCAGGACTACATTCTTCAAACAGAGGTCATACGTCCCCAGTTATTTATAAGTTTAAGTTCAATTAGCTGATGATTGTTAAAATGTCACTTCTTGGAGTTATTTTTGTTTATATAATTATCAAATAACATTACAACATGCCTTGTTCTCCTTTTTAATTATGTAGCCAATATTCTGCTAAATATGATGAAGCAAAAGTATAGATGTACGGTTCAGGAATAGATACAATCACATAAAACAGTATTATGTTGAACCCCAAAATTATCAATACTTTTCCTGGCAGAAATGTGAATGATGTTAAAAATAATTAAAGTTGTTCAGGATTATCCTTATGGATAAGTTGAAGAGATGAAGATTTAAGGCTTAGAGATGACATGCACAAAAGGGATTCTGAGACAGTTCTGCACACTAATAATGATAAAAGGTAAATCTGACATGTCTATTTACTCTGTCTGGAAATTCAATAGTATATAGATTTGTAGAATAGTGAGACGTGTGAAAACAGAAGCTGTAGAAATAGAACTAGTTTGGTATATGGGTTGTAGAAAAAGGAATTTAATCAGAATCATCAAGAGCCAATCTATCTCTAACTAAGGAAAAAAACCAAAAAGAACAGCACATTGCTAATCTAGCTAGCTTAAAATGGAACAATAAGCTCTTTTGTTTTAGGACAAAAGTCAGTCATAAGCAAAGTTAAGCTAGCAGCTGTTCTCCAGGGAACCTCCTGTTCTCTGGTCCAACATATTTGCCAATCTCAGTCAGATAGTAGCAGATTAAATATACCTATGTCGAGGTGTTGGATGTGCCAAATTGAATGAGCTGTGTTCCTCCAATTGTATTGGTGTGTCCCTCCAACATGAGAGGGAAAGGAAAGGAAAGGAAAGGAAAGGAAAAGAAAGGAAAGGAAAGGAAAGGAAAAGAAAGGAAAGGAAAGGAAAGGAAAGGAAAGGAAAGGAAAGGAAAGGAAAGGAAAGGAAAGGAAAGGAAAGGAGAAAATAATTAAGCATAAACAGCTTCTAATCATGCAGTTTTCAAAGTGCCCATTAAAAGTAATGAATAGAAGCAGTCAGGGAAAAAATGGAACCAGGACGGATGTGCTAAGCCTAAGGGTTTGAGGGCAGTATATCAAACATAACTTGACTCTTTTCATTCAATACAACATGATTGTTAATGAGGAACAATCAATAAATGCTCTTCAAATAAAACACCAGAGAGCTGCATATGAGATAAGCAAACAACAGGAATTTGCCAAGAGGGGCTGCACCTTCCTTTGCTATTACAATAACCATTGCTAATGCCTCGATTGAGACTCAAGGGATGACTCTAAGTTGTTTCCCCATTTGTTGCATATATTAGTCCTAAATCCTGTTCTAGGCATTCCTATCTAAAGGAGATCCAAACTATTTTAACACCAAATGTTTCACTGAAAACAAGGATCAGGGTGGATTTTCAGTGTAAGTAAAAATCAAAATTCCAATTGATTACCTGTCTTTCCTTTAATTGCAGAGAGATTATAGAAATTTCAAACTGGAAGATGTTTCCATTTTGTTAAACAGCTTCATTTCAAATCCATATGGAAAATATGAGGTTATGCTGCTTGCACTGTCCTTCAATTTTATTTTTTTTTTTGTGGATTTGGTGTATCGAGCAATTTTTATTTTATTAGAACAACTTAAGTCCCAAAACTTACATCTTGACTCAGAAGTAGTTCTCATTCTTTAAAATATGTAAGATCTACATATATACTTCTAGATAGACAGATATAATTCTTTTCTGTGTTTCTGTATTCAAGGATGTTTAAGTGAAAGTCTGCAGATAAATCTCTGGATATAATTTAAGTTACTTTACCAGCTGTCCACAGCAGGGACAGTCTGTAATTTGTCTATTATCTCATCTGGTCTCATCAGCTAAGTATGGTTTAGTCTAGTGAATTCTAAGATGACAGACTTCTAAAAAATCATAGGTTTTGGCTACTGCTGACAGTTTATTTGTTATTCATAGGGTGGCACACTTCTCTTTCTGTCACTACAGTATGACTTCTAGATGCTACTAAGGAGGCTATTTTTTCAGATGAAACATAAAGCAGGAGAATAAATATGATTTGCAAGGGTGAGACAGGGATTTGCTTTCAGTTTCCATCAGTGGTAATAATTAACAATATATCATTGTTTGAAGTTCAGGATTTTTTCTTTTCACAACTACTTCACATCCAGATGGGGGAACTGTCATGACAGACAACTGAAATTTTTTGAGCTCTTGGACAGTTCCAAAGACACAGAAAACTCTGTTGGAAGGGCTCACCAGCTACTGGGTGAATACCAAATTTTTTAGAGATTCTGGATGGGGAGATCATGGCAAGAAACATATATTTCTTCCTTGTAATGCAGGCTGACAATATAAAATTTTCAACATGAACATACTCCCAGGAAGTACAAAGATCAGTCTATAAACTCCTCCAGTGCCAAAGACTGTACTGAATGGCAGGAAAAGCATTTTACACTCATAAAGTGATGTAACACAGTTGGGGTTTTTTCCCCTCCTTGATGCTGTATAAGTTGGACCACTCAGCAGCACCCAAAAATATCAAACTGATGCACACAGAGTACCACAGCCCGTACCCACGCGATTTGTTTCTGGGCTTTTGGGACTCAGTATGCAGAGCTGGGCTGTGCTCAGCTGGGCTCCAAGTGCCTCAGCACTGGGGTCTCTTAGGACACCAGACTGTGCTGCTTTTATTTTAATGCTGGTTGGCACCATGCCACTATTTTTTTCCAGAGTCGCACCTCCATTGTTTCAGTGACATACTGCCTGTATTATTTCACAGGTAGGGTCAGCCAAGCAGGTCCTATCAATGCAATGGTGATTGGTCCCACTGAGTTCTTGATGTGTTGGGCACCATCCTCTTCCTGCCACTGGTGGAAGTCACTAAGAGCTGAGCAGCAGTGGTGAGCTGTGCTGGAGCAAAGCAGGAGCCCTTCCAGGGCAGAATGTCTCCTGTAAAGCCTGTGACTTGCTCACAAGAGGAGTGTTAGCTAGGCATGAGTGCCTGCATGCACACAAGTACACAAGGAGCCTTATGGTTTTGTCCTGCTGTACAGTAAGAACACCAACAATTTAATTCACAGTGACAGCAGATGCGGATGAGAATTTCAAGACAGCACTTGAAATCCAGGAGCAGCAGCAATCCATCCAAAAAGCGCTCCAGCATATCTTCTGGAGTGCTGGTGGTTTGACTCCAGAGCTGCCATCTCACCCACCACCACATGCTGCTGCTTTGGAAACCTCAGTCTTGCCCTTCACATGAAAGGAAGCTGGTCCTGGTCATTGGAAATACCTTTCCCCATGCCCACCAAGACCCAAAAAAATCTTAACATTACAAAACAGGATGATTTCAGGCTGCATGGAAAGCAAAGTAATGGGATTTCCTTGGGGTAAATGATGCCAGAGTTTATCCTACACATCCATGCTCAGTAGATGTACCAGTCTGTAGAGCACATAATTTAGAAGTTCCAGGACTCAAAAATCCCTTCTTGTTAGAAAAGAAGCAAACCCCACACGTTTAGGGGCTTTCAGGAAAAAGAAATCTACCCACTTGGTATTGACTGTCATTTAACCTACAGGCAAAGCTGTCAAGACCTTGTAATTACAACTACCTGAATTATACTGCAGGTATTGATCCTCCATGGTATGGAAAAAGGATTATATTTTGACCCCACTATTCCTGCCCACAGAACAGCTGGGGGTTTGACAGCAACAGAGAATCAATGTCTGAGTAAATCATTAAGGAGCTTTTTTTCCCTTCCAGTGATAACTCAATTTAGCAGGTATAAACAAGAAGTTAATTCCTTGCCTGATAGTGTTTGGGTTTTCAGAGACTTTCTGCCCCACTGTTTCAGATAATATCCCTGTCTAAAATGGCCAGACATTTTAATTAAAATCCCCAATTCCTTCCCATCAGTCTTAGGTGGGCCTCATTGTTATGAGCCTCTTTAGGATATTTCAACTGAAAAATCATGTTTCTATTCCAGTTGCCATGGAACAGACAGTCTCTCCTGGTGGAAAGAAGAGCTGGCACTACATTTTGGAAAAGAAATGTCCCATAAATGTATTCTTTATTACTCATAAGGAAAGCTTGATTCTGACACGTTTACAGAAATCAATTGGCTGATTTTATGGAAATGCTCTGCTTGATGAAGGAGGGGAGAGCTGATACAAAATAAACAAACAGTAAATAATAATTAAATATAAAAGGAAAGTTCTAAGAATATTGAGGTTTCAAATTTAGGCTCACATCCTGCAATCTGCTTTGGGTATACTTCAATTTGGCTCCACACAGAACAGCTTGGATGACTGTCATCTTAAATTGGACATAATTGCTTTGCTATCTGTGCAGGGGAATCTGTCCATCTATGATCCCCCGTTCCCTTGCCAAATTCCAAAATGATTTTCTTGAAACATCTAGGAGACGGGAGGTGTGGGCATTTGTCTGGGGATACAGACCACCTATTTCTCACTGTTGAGCTAGAACCTGGTGCCAGGAACCCTGCTCTTGTTTGGCCTGTAAAGGGGCACCATGGACATTTTGGCAGGTACACACAGCACATTAGACAGCAATGAATGCATTAGTGGGATTTTAGTCTCATCATTAAGAGTGCAAGGAAATATAATAATCGAATTCCTCTGAATATAGGGCAATGAGATAATGGAAAGAACCATAGGAACGCCTCATTTTTAAAGTTCAAACCTTAGCTTCATGCCTTTCTGAGATTTGATTTAAAATTGGTGGTGCTTCAAGCACAGAAAAAGTAAAAACATATAAACAAACATCCCTCCTAATTTCAACCAGCACAATGCATAAGCAGCAGTTCCAGATCTGGAAGTGGTATCTTATGACTTATTACAAAGATCTGTTCACTCTGAATACTAATGATGACAAATTAAATATCTTCATTCTACCATATTCATGGTCTCGTCAGCAGTAAGAAGTGCCATGTGCTTTTTCCCTGGCAGTAGGTAGCAGCAGTTATTATTATATTATATTATATTATATNTACATAGTGATTTGTTATTGTGAAAGGTTCCTCAAGCCACCTCCAGCTTTGTGCAAAGAAGGAACAAAAGGGGAGGTTCACTCCTAATCAGGTTTTTGATCAGTGTCAGGAGAGACTGCCTGACAGAGCCAAAGCTCCAAAATATGTAATTTACTGGAACCTTTAACTTGCCCTGGACAATTTCTGCAATGCACTGGAATATTTCTCCATTGCATTTTACATCCAAACGAGAATGATGCACCAGCAGTGGAACGTGTGGGTTAATGGGAAATAAATGAAGCTCAACCAAAACCAAAGGTATACAGACAAGAAAAGGAGACAAGGAAAAATTTTGTGGCCTTTCCCATGTAATTCTAGCTCTGTGTCATAAAAATTAGGTTTTATGTCCGGTATAGTCATTAGTTATTGGGAGAGATAAAAATAGACCTTAATTGCTATTCCTTGGTAATTTCTATATGAAAGGTGTGACTTAAGAGAGGACTGTCTCAGGGCTGGAAAGTATTAGGTGGGAACATCTGGAGATAATTGGCAGAGTGTAAAAATAAACTGTGTGTCCTAAAATATTTTTTTCTTCTGTTTCCAGTGTCTGTGATTTTGTGCTAAACAAGCAGTTTTATAAAATCAGCTTTTAATAGCAGAGTATCAAATGAGTCAGTGTGACTGGGCTTGGCACATGGCAGTGAATGCTTTGTAAGCACAAGGTTAGGAGCAGCATCCCTTCCCTCACAGGTACAGTATGTGCTCATCCCCAGTGCAGACAAACATTTTACACTCACGTATTCACCGTGCTAAACATGTTTCCAGAAGCCACAGCCAGAGCAGGACACCTCTCCTGAGCTGATAAGCCAGCTCCTGTTTATCTCTCTGTATACATGCAAAGTCTTAATCATGCCACTAACGCTATGCACACATGGAACAAAACCCAAAAAGTCTATGCTTTGGTTTATAAGGTGATTCCAAAGGGTCAATGTGAAACCTTGCTCAACTGCAATTTGCAAGCCAATATGAACAAGAGAAACAGGGCAGGACTGAGTCTGTTTTGCAGCGGATGGTCTGAGCGGACTTGAAATCAGCTCTTGTTTTCTTCAAATGTTCTCTTTCTGAGAAGCCCCCAAGGCACACTCAGAATAAGTGGTTCCTTTCCTGCTAAACCTCACCAGCACTTAAAGACCTTTTCATCTGTGACAGCTGCTGAAGGCAGTTGGCTTCAAATTAAAAAGAAAACCCACAAGATGACATTAAATCACCACATTACTTACGGCCAGGAGTTCTGCTATGTTTGCATGCCCCGTCTCTGCACAGGACATGGGCCAGGCAGGGTGCAGGGACGAGGAAACAAGGAAAAAGATGGAGCAAGTCTTTCAAAGTCAAATGGGAGATTTAAACACAGAAGGTGGCAGTGGAGCCAGTAATTCAGAGTAAGATCTCAGCCCTGCTTTGCCATGCTTGAGACAAGATATGGCTCCTAGCTGGGCATTATTCAGCAGGGTAATGCCACTGGCCATGGTCAGCAAGCTGAGTAAATGTGAGAGACCAAGAGAAGCTCCACAACAAGTACAAAAATACATAAGAAACTGTCAAAAAAGGGGTACATGAGACAGTAATGAAACTCAACATAGCTGAAAACACCCAACATAAACAAAGAGGATTTGAGTCTGTGGTTCTTAATAGAATGTGCAACCTCACCTCTTCTAGGGAAAGTAAGGAATAGGTGCACACAAACATTCCAGTGTGTGCTCAGTCTACCCGTTGAGTACAATGATATGATAGGAGACGTAATATGATTATACCATATTCTTGGCCAGTTTCTAACAAAGAAGCCAAGTGAAGAGAAAGGGCAAAGGTTTCAGTACACACTAAAAAGAAAAATAAATATACCTACTTCATTGTCCTGTGGCAGGAAACGATGTCCTGTCATGTGCTCAACAGGCACTACCATTTCACTGTAGTTTATCCACTTCAGGGATAAAGACTCCCTTGGTACCTGTAACCTACATGTTGCTTTTCTCCCTCACAAAACCATACTGATTATGGGGAAATAGGGAACTTCTGCCTCTCCTGAAATAAGCTCCCTATGTGAGCAGAGTGCTTATCACACAACAACTATCTGCAGGATTTACAATTACTATACAGTTCTGAGGGGAATAAAAATCAAGTTATTTACTCTTTGCTGCTTATTTTTAATTTCTACAATACCGAAGACCAGAAAGAAGAGAAATTAACACAGGATCAATTTTCCCCCAAATTCAGTAAGCTAGACTGGTGGATAAACTGAGTGAAAAATGTGTACTGAAGCACTGAGTGGGCCTTGAGGGTAAAGTGTAGAACCATCGAATCTCCCTCCAATCTTGAAGAAGTCAGTTTCTACATTGTTTCAGTTTTCCAGTGCTAAAGTAATGCTTCTGCTCATCTTCTTTTGGTTCAGTTTTCAAATGCTTTAGGATCCAGGATGGTATTGCACATACGTTCGAAAAATGAGCCCTTCTCCTGCTTGAACACAAAAAGACTATTACTATCATCAGAAATAATAAGCTACAGAAAGTTTTCCTCAGCTTTTGTGCTCTTGTCCCTGACATTTGAGGAGCATAACCCTGACAATGGCTGTATTTGTGAGAAAGTCTACTGGCAGCAGCAACTTCACCCTCCTCACCTTAAATAGCCTCATTTATCTCTGCACACCGATTTCCAGTGACTCCTGAAAGGCATGAGAGAGAGATTGATGGATCTGTTCTTAGGTGAAAGGAAGAAGCTTCCCGAAATTAGGGTTTCATTGTATGATTCCATTACTTTGGGCAAGACTGCTGCTGCAGGCATCCTCAGTGGTCAGTGGGCTCTGTCATACCAGAGATTAGTCTGGTCTCTATACCCTGACTGTGCAGTCACTTTGCTGTATCTAGTCTTTAACTGCTTGCTGGCTGGGGCCAAAAAAGGAAGAACTGGGACCCTTCCTATAAACCACTCAGCTCTTTCTGCTCCAGAAGAAGAAAGCCAAATGCTGCATAAAAGCCTGGATTCATTTTCTTTCCATTTTCCCATTATACGAAATGTTCTCAGCAGAGATAAATGTCTGTTCATGATCAGGCATTACTTCATTCAAGAAAGAAGGAGAAATATTCAGCCATCACTCAGAGAAATAAAAGCAATCTCAGGTCAAATCATCACTCTCCTGCTTTCATCAAGTTATCATCTGAACTAAGACCAGTCAAGGAAAAACAAATGTTTTGAGGAAAACTTCAGAATCTGGGCCACATTCACCAAAAATCTGCCACAACCAGGAATGACACAGAAAAGGTGGCACTCCAGCTCTGTTCTACTACTGACTTACTGAGGGTCTTCACATAATTTACATAGTAAGTTATCCCAATTAGTAACCTATCCTAACTACCCCTGTATAGATTTGGTTTTTCACCAGCAAAACAGAGAAACTAATTATGCACATGGTTACAGTACCTATTTCTACCTACAACACATATTTATAGCCCATGAAGCACAGAAACAGTTACAGGTGATTAATTTGTGGATCTCCCTAATGGGGCATGAGTTCTTCAGTTTTTCCATGCAAGACACCGCAAGAGTCTCAGAAGAAGAAATAACGGACAGCATTCTTCTTTCATAACTGTTCATAACTGTGTCTGTGTCTGAATTGCCAGAGAAGCATATTGCACCACGGAAAAGTGACTCACAAGACTCCAGTCTTCCTTGCTACTGTACACAGCTATGCTGAGGTTCAAAGGTACCTAAAATCATATGTCTGGACATTCCCCTGCCTGCCATCTGCTCCTCCTGCACCTACAGCGAGGTCAACCAGAGGCATCCATCTGTCACTCCACACAGCTTTACTCCTTGGTTCTGCATAGCTGCAAAATTGGTACACTTCAGGGGATCATTTTCCTACAGAGCATCCTATCCTGGCCAGATGTCCACTACTGGCCTCTCATGTGACAGTCAACCAGCCCAGATAGCTGTCTGTCTGTCTATCTATCCATCTATCTATCTATCTATCTATCTATCTATCTATCTATCTATCTATCTATCTATCTATCTATCTACCTACCTACCTACCTACCTACCTACCTACCTACCTACCTACCTACCTACCTACCTACCTATCTATCTATCTATCTATCTAGGGTTATCAGAAATAGGCACAACTTAAACCAACTGCAGCAAAGAAGGGATATGAGAACATTAAAATAATTCAGTAGATCGGCTTTCTCATTGGAACAGATGCAGAATGAACCAGATCACATTTAACATCAGTATAAATCCAAAGATGATCTATTGAATTAATTTTTTTTCTGAAAATTTAATTATCACAGCAACCAAGATGAGAATCTGAAGCTATGTTCCGACAATGCTCAAGTGCTCCACTAGCAAAAAAAAAGTTATCAAGAATCAGAAAATAAATTAAGAGATGTTTGATGGATTTCACTTAGAGCATTTCTGTGAATAGCTGCATGTAAAAAAGGACTTGCACAGACCTTACATATATATTTCTCTGAGACTACAGTAATGTGGAAAACAGTAGGAACTTCTTTAAAAAAGATGCTTTAATGAATATTTTCTAGCTTTAGATTTTGCAAATAAATGTTCTACTAAATCTATGAGTTTGAAATACAGTATCACTATTTTATTAAATGTAGTAAAGCTGTGCTTAAAAGATGACCATTACCTGACTAGCTCCTGATGAATAAACAGTGTTTTCAATAATGTGAACTCTAGCAGAAGGACAAAAGAAAGCCAGACAAAACTCTCATACTTGCCTTGTGATTTCTTTCTGTGGAGCAATAATGACTTAAACCAAGCTAATCATGCCCTTCTTTCTGTCCACTAAGAATCTGATTCAGTGAATTAAAGAAATTCGAGTGGTTTGACACTGCTGGAAATAGCGAGTATGATCTTTTGACTCAAGAGAAGCATTAATAATAAACTACTTTTATTTGCTCCTTATGGCAATGAAGCAATTTGCTATCAAGAAGCTCATATACTGAAAGATGAAAATTCAGAAAGAAACCTGAAGGTGGTACTCGGAGCAGCAGAGATCTCAGTGTTTCCCTTTGGTGAGGTATTTCTTTGTGGTGTGAAGTAAATGCAGCTTGTTTCAGGCTCTTGCATTCTCGTTCACTTTTGTGAGGCATTTCTTAAACAATACTAAAAAATAATCCTCCAACGCATCCACAATCCTAATTTCCAATGCATCCATACTCCCATTATCCATGCATATCCTTGCCTTGTTGACTGACCTGCACTTGCTGAGCCTCCTCTTTACCAAAGCAGGTTAATGATTTTTATCTTAATTTTAACAACAACCTTTAGAGAAGTTCAGAACTACTTTTTTTCCTTCTTCAAATATTCTGGATCTTCTCTTCAGCTGGACCTTCCATTCTCTTGTTCAGGTCAAGTATTTGATGCAGTGACTGCCAGCATAGACAGGCTCACAGAGAAATGGACAGACATTCTCTTTTTGAGGGAAGCAGCTTGGGCAGCCACAACTCTACCTAAACCTTGCAGAAGTCTCCTCACAGTCTGATTAATTCCTGTTCAAATGCTAGGAAATAAAATTAAAAGAATGAAAACTGCATGTGCTCCATCACTGCCAGCAATGTTTTAGAGTATTGCAATCCCAACATACATTAAAAACAGCCTAAGGGTGCTTTTAGCATATTGACTTAGAACTAAGCAAAGCTCTTTTAAAAAAGAGACCCATTAATCCCCTCCATCACAAAAACTGGCTTTAGAGAGGAGCCATCACAAATATAATTCCATTCAAAGCTGAGTAAATAGCTAGAAGGCTGCTGACAGGAATAGTATAGAAGCACAGCAGCCAGACACAGGAGAGAGATCACAGGAGAGAGACAGGTCTCTCCTTTACATCATCTCCAAACTGTGCCATAAAACACTCTTTTGGGGTGAAGACTAGCCATCTATAACACAGTTTAGCTGCTGCCTCTTCTGTGAAGGCTGTAGGAGATATCGTTGGATAACTTTAGTGTCTCCTCACAAAATACTTGAGAAGTTCTGCAACATTTTTGTGAAATGCATTACAGCGATGTCTTCTCCACAAGACCCCAAACCAGCAGGATATACACTTCACTCACACATATCTATCACCTCTATGGTTGCAGAGCACTTAAACATGTTCCCAGCCCTCACTGGGGGTTGTAAAGCCTTTTGAGCTCAAAACAGGAGTACTGAAATTCCACTGTCCTCACCAGAACATTATTGCAACTGCAAAGTCACCGATGACTGTCCATGTTGTGTCCCTTGCTGTTGCAGCTCCTGGAGGTAGCAGCCTGAACGGATTATGAGCAAAGCTGTGCATCCCCCCTTTTCCTGTTCAACAATCCTACCACATTCCTCTGACAACCAGCAGTGCCAAGGTCCTCTGGAAATGAAAATGGGGTAGAAGAAGGGGAAGAAAGTGCAACATTGACGCAGTTCATATGCAAACTTGCCCTAGAGGCATTGCCTTAACAATCTACAGAGCATGATGAGTGTACCACAGGGTAGGAGATGTGCTTAATGCATGTATAGCAGACAGGCTAAAATTCTCTTATGCTGAACAATGGACAAATGGATTAAAAAATGGAATACAAATAAATTAATATTTTAAAACATTGAAATATGTGTGAAATTCAGTAGACTGAGGCACCTCTCTCCCTCAGACACATACAGTTCCAAATCCATTATTTTCACAGTTTATTATAAATGACAAAGTCCCAGATCTGTCAGAAAAATACATCTTCAATAGTGACCAAAAGCACAATGAGTATCAGTGAACCTTTAATACAGCTACTCATTTTACATATGAAAACAGCAAGAGGTGCTTATGACTGGTGATTTATGTCTTCATTAAAACAGTCCCTCAAACCAGACCCTGAAATTCAGTGAAATTAACAGGGTCTTGAGATTGGAATGCATATTATAAATGAATGCATTTTTGATCTTGTAAAATGACAAACATAACACTATTGGCATGCTATCTTACTTGCACAAAAAGAACTGCCCCTGCACAAATATATATTGGCTTACTCAGAAAAGCAAACATAAGGATGTAAATCTCTAAAGCTCATTTACCAGAGGCTTCCAGAGTGTTCTGCCATAACTCAGTGCAAAGACACCAGTTTTGAATTTTGCAAAATCCAAAATTCTCAGTTCAGTGTCTTGTGTATTTCAGGGCTGTCAAAGTGAAAACATTGCAGCTAATAACTTTATAAAGGCAAAATTTTCTCATTGCCAAATTCATGACTGTTTCCTACTCTTGCTGTTGGAAGATGCAGTGTAGAAAACGTGTTGCTATGAAAGCTCAGCCACAGATGACTGGCCTTCCGGAACGGCTTCATTTTCTTTCTCACTACAGCTTTGAGGTGCAGGGTGCCACACTGATCTGAGAGCAATCTTCTCCACTCCTGCTAGGGGAGCTACCCTTCCCCATACCACTCTTCTGCTACCTCCATCGGTAGTTTCCAAAGGGATGCCAAAAAGGACAGCTCTGCCAGACTCCTTTCTCTGCACTTCACAAGGACCATTCAGAAATGCTGCAGTAAAAAATTCTAGGTGGGGGTCATTCTTTGGTGGCTGTAAAGGAGTTACTTCTTTTGGTAACTCATTCCTGATTGTAGATGCTGAGCAACAAAATGTATGGATCTGCAAGTCTGGGCAGGAGGCACTGTCAGCATGGTCAGCTAGTGGATCTTGTGAGCATGAGGTGAACAGATAAGGAACTGCTTGACACTGTAAAGCAGAGAGAAGAACGCACCTTCTCTGATACCATGACAGAGGAAACCACACAAACAGAGGAGTCTTTTCTCACATGATTGTTTTATTGCTGACTGTAAAAAAAAGTTCTTGGCCTTCTCCTCTAACAAGTCTTTTTTTATTTGTTTCCCTCCTAGCACAAGAACTCATGGATGCAGAGGAAAAACGGAGTGCTTAACATGAAATAGTGCTTTGCCTGTTGCCTCTTTTTAGCTTGCCTTTCTTCACCTGTCTTTTCTACAAAGTGCATCTACTGATGGAAGTTTCCTAAACAAGAAGACAGCCCCACAGGCAAATCCAGAATATTCAATTTTCCTCCTTTGCTTCTTTCAGAGGTCTCTTTTATAGAAATTTTCATTTCTGTTTGTCAGGAGCTCTCAGCAGCAGAAAGGCTGACTGAGTATTGTTATCAAATACAATTTCTGAAAGTATTTTTTATGTTTTCCCAAAATTTATTTATTTCAACAGCAGAAGATTTACTGCAAATTTTAGAGTTATGTTCAAAATCCATGAGCATGAAGGATATTGAAACTATTCAAAAACGTACTGCTTTATAAAGTAACATTAATAATACATTTGTAGGTATTGAGATCCACTCTCCACTAGCTGACATAGAGTATGGATGTAATGTATTCACAAGCACTGTGGATAAATCACCTCAATAAATTCTCCATGCTATACTGTAATCTCCAAAAGCTCTCTGACTGTTGAATCAGCCTTGCTGATCCAACTGCAGTTCTTCACACAATCTTGTTATTCATCTGCCTGTGATACCTGACATTGAAACAACCAACGTCTTTAGGCATCTGCCACCACAAAACAACTTTACTTCACAAAATAACATCTTAGCTATTTTTTAAAAAATACAAACACAAACCTGCATTCTTCTGCATATCTCTCCCGTGTTCCCTCTCAGCACATCAGATCACACTTTAAAAATACACTTACCTGTGCTTTTGTTTTCCAAAAGCAGTAGTCAAAGTTTTTCAATAATTTCTACTTAATATTTAAACACAAGAGATAGTTCTGAAATTATGAGTGAAATGGGCACACTATGTTAGTCCTTTCTTAACAGCAATAACCATCATATTCTACTCTAGCTGAATTTTAAAGAAATACACTTCCATAAGCCCATTCATTACTTTAAAAATCTTTAATGATTTAAGTACCAGGGTCACTCAAGTCCTTAGTCTGTGTTCCCTGTTCCCTTGTGGATGCTGCTGCCCAGTACAAACACACATGGATGCATCCTTTGCACAAGATCACAGGATCAGTAACAACACACTGCCATCAAAATATCACTGAAAGGAACAGAAACTTTTGTCATAGCCTGCCGTCCAAAAAGTGGGACACACAGAGGCAGTCTGGAGATACACCAGGACCATGTGTGATCTCCATTCCTCCATGGATATAAAGCTTGAATCCCTTCAATCCATAGGACAAAAAAGGCTTTACACTTGTCTATGCTAAAAAGAATCATCTCTGGTAGATCTAAAAATTTCATCTTGAAACACTGAAGACTGAGATTTCCCAGTCTCCCGTAATTGACAAGATGGGGAGTAAGAGGGACTCTACCATATTTTGCTCCATTGTCTGAAAAGCAGAACACAATCCACGAATTGAATTTTGAGAGTAACATGTCTCTAGTCCATAAATTTCACATTTGTGGTTAAAGATGGTAAAGCCACAATCAAACACCACCTGATTCCCAAACAAGGATTTGGATTCATTAATTCATTTGGATTCAACTCCCATCCTCTGATATTTTGACAGCAGCCACCTGAGGGTGCAGAGAATGTTCCTCCCAGGGGACATATCCCTTTGAGGATTAAATGTAGGATTATTCAACCAGAAAATTTAATTTTAGAAGACAAGTACTAGGACATTGATTTCTTTTTTTCACTCATTCTTCACACTTTTTGTAATAATCTGAATACTACTAAAAATAAAAGCAGAAGGATGGCATCACCAATGCCTGTTAATACAAAAATAATTGGCTTAAATGAGGCACACACTCATATGCACAAAAAATAAATGGCCCAAGAATTCTTTTGAGAGTTACAATATTTTTAGCCATATGGTATTTCTTATTAATTGTTATAATTACTAAATAAGAGCCAAAAGTATGCTCAGCACTGTATAACACATCCAAATACTGTCAACCCTTAGCCTCAAATGCTTACAGTTCAATAGATAAGACGTGCAGGAACAGGAGATACTGAGAAATTCAGTGACAAAGACAACAGGCCAAGGTCTCCTGGATATTTGGAGATGCTTTTCGCCCTACTCTTCCAGCTGCATCAGCTACATCCCTCCTCTGAGAATGACAAAAATGGGCTCTAAGCCTTTTCTTCTCCACAGAGTCAGCAGAGAAAAAAGAAGCAAGAAAAAGGGAACACGTTTCGAGGCTTAACAATCCACACTGGCTCTGCAACATATTTTGGGCCCTTAGCAATTTATGCTAATTGACTGTAACCCTCAAGCTGTTCTTTCTGTGATGGGGCTGCTCTGGAGCACAGCCAGCCCACAGTCCACAGAAGCACAGGCTGCTGTGCTGAGCTGTGCTATGCAGCTCTGGGTTGCCACAAAGCCTGTGAACCAGGGGAATAAAGCTGAAAATTTTGATGCAGTAGTGAAAACCACAGTGGAAAAGGCACATTGCTCTGGCAGAACTGAAGTGCCAGGAGCAGGGAACATTCACAGGAGGGGACAGTGGCTTCCTCAGGGCTGAGAAGAGCTGACAGAAGTCATTAAATGGTGTCACCACCTTCTGCAAGAAAAAGGGATCTTTTTCGTGTTGGAAAACACTGGTGAAGACAGGTGCCCTGGAACTGAGAGAAGCTTAATAGCTTGCAGCATTAAGAGATGTTCCCAACAACAATTCAGACCAAGACTTTTCCTCAGAACTGCCTTTCATTTCTGAAACAAATTTTCCTGAAAGAAGAGTTAGTCAAGTCTATGCATACTGCACCCCACTCACCCCAGGTTTTCTGGAGCTCTGTAAACTGCAAGGAAAGAGGACCTTCCTTTTTCCTGTAGAAGCCCTTTCTTTGATGATGTACACTAAGAATTCTCTATCTTACCGTGTTTCCAGTTCATTCATCTCCACCTCAGAGGCTAGAGGATTTATATCTGATTTCCTGTCAGTCACATACATTCTCAGCAGCGACTTTGAAACTAATGGTCCCAGTCATAAATGTCCCAAGGGCAAGAAAAGCTGCACTGCAGTGTGCATAGCTGAGGCCCAGAGTTCTATAACTTATCTTGTAGATGATCTCTCCCATAAGCGATTGCTCTTCATGGGGGAAAAAAAAAAAAAACNCAGCTGGTACTGTCCATTCCTAATCAGCTGATAAGCAGTAAACACTACTCCACTCCTGCACATCCTCCCTGTTTGCTCCTTGGAATCAGTCTTGGAGGATCCT
This sequence comes from Cyanoderma ruficeps, assembly GCA_008694505.1. Classification (NCBI taxonomy): domain Eukaryota; kingdom Metazoa; phylum Chordata; class Aves; order Passeriformes; family Timaliidae; genus Cyanoderma; species Cyanoderma ruficeps. The sequence goes on from VZDJ01000782.1 coordinate 8,205,436, forward strand.
CCTTCCCTAAGCACCTATTGCCCTTTCTCCAGCACAAGCTTCATCCTTAATAACTTTCAGGGCACCTCTGTGCAGTACAGACTGTAATGTGATTAACTTTATGCTTCACAACCTCAGCATTAAGAAGTAGGTCCCGGGGCAGGGATTTAACGTGAGGCTTTCAGGCATGTACAGAACCTAGATCAGAAAAACAGCTCTTCCTTCCTGAAATGGCACAACAAAACAGCTTTGAACTAGGTGAAATGGCCAGGTTCTCTAAGGAAAAAAAAGTGTTAAGCCGCTGCACTGTTGAAGTGAACAACAAAAAATGGGACATAATTGATCCATTCTACCTCCAAGACAAGGCTGAAAGTTCACAGGATTTTAAGCCACTTTTTTCTCTCCCTGTGCTTTAAGGCAAAACCAAATCTGTCTATACAAACACAAGTGGTTTGCCCTGCAAGTATGCTGTTATTAATTTATCAGGTTCTCTCTTTGTTTGTTATCTTTACTCTTCTCTCTTTGACATCTTCATTGTAGTGTTTGTACCTTAATTGTTAATGCCCTCAGCAATGAGAAGCTGCAATAGCATAATGAATTTGTAGCCTCTACAGGAGCCAGTGAAATCTAATGCTTTAGAAGATACTGAAAAGTTGTCCTCCTTCCCATGCAATGCTAACTGAAGGAAGCAGTGACTTTTCCAAATGCATAAAGAATGAGAAACTTTGTATTAGAAAACTGAGTGTCCATCCCTCACAGGATGTTTGCATGGGAATTCCAGCAGTAACAAAGCCATGGGCTTTATAAAACAGATTTATAATGTGGCAGAAATCATGCAGCTTTTCACAGTTTACAGCAAAGTACTGCCACTAATACTCACTGGTCCATTCTGAAAAAAAAAATAAACAATAAAAAGCGATGTGAAGCCTTCTATGAGTGCACAAAAATTTCAAACTTATTCAGGATCTCCTGCAATGACTCATAACAACTGAGGACATGGGTCATCAACTTATTTAAGACCAATATTCAGGGATGAGAGGGAATTGCTCATTCCTTTTCTAGCAATAAGGAAGGTCCATGGGTTAAAACCCTCATGAGACAGAATTTGTTGTGTGGTCTGAACATTTCCCTCTAAGCCATATTATAAATTTCCATGCAGAGCAATCTTTATTCTGCCACAGTACACACATTTCTACTGATGATGGCAGTGGCTGGAAAGATATTTACATGTTGCTGCAGTAGAGAGTTAGGAACAACAGTCTAATGAATACAAAATAGCCACAACAATGAATCCAATCAGCACAAGTGTTTCAATGGGTATGTGAAACACACCTAAAGACTGCAATTAAATCTGCAATAAGGAATTGATGTATTTACTTTATTATTAATATATATACTTTATTATGGGGAATATCCAGCCATTTCTCTATCCATCCACAGTGTTCTGCTTCCTTCCATGTTCCTTCTTTTTTTTTCCCCCCTTCCTTATAACTTGGTCTTAGTAAGCACTGAATATTACTCAGAATTCTGAGAAAAAATATTTATGCTCTGCGTAGTATTACATAGTTTTGAAAAAAAGTCTGCTCCCTTAAATTCAAGGGAAAGAGATCAGATTTTCCAAAATATCTTGGCACTCTGTATTAGAGAGACGTGCCTCATGCACTTCTTCAAGCCACCTGCAGAAGTTTCCTGCTCTAGCCCCCAGGAAGAAAGCAGGTTAATCTCCTTAGGTACTTAGGAAAGTTCACTGAGTGCCAAAATCAGTTATTAAGCATTTGCTAATATGGAAAACCTGGCCCCAGAAATCCTGTCCTTGGCCCTGGATATGATCAGGAGCCTGGTCTTGAGCAAAAGGAATAGTTCAGTAATGGGAAATCTGGCTGGGCTACACCACACTTTCTTCAAAACCTGAAGTGGTGGTTCCTCCTGGGCACTCATGATGCACATTATGAGACACACACCAGCCCGAGTGGAGGCCCAGCACCTCAACCCCAAGGAAATACGGCCTCAGTGTTGTGGTTCCCTTGCCTTCTCCAGCTGTGGAGAAGGGCTGTGACCTGCTATAAACTCCCCTCATTTCTAGAACCTTTTGTGAACCCATTAGAGGGATGGCTTTAAGTTACCAGAACAGGGGTGGAGTATTTTTGCTGCTAAGGTCACTTTTCAAACGCCTTGTGTAGGACATACAACAAATACCTTCCTCTTATCCAAAAATAATAGGGGAAAAAATAATGTGAAAAGAGACTGTGGCTTTTCCCAGACCTTGGGACCACATCCTGCCCTTGAGGTTTCAGACATTAGAGGATACACATAGTTTAAACCAATAATGTACTACAAAACAATACATTCATACCAATTATGTACAGGGCCTTGATTTGTCAAGGAAGTTTTGCAGATGCCTGTCTTCACATAAAGACCAGATGGATGCACTGCTTCTAGAAGCAAAGGCTTTGTTCCAAAGGCTAACTTGGATGATGTTTCACAACAAGTTTTTTCACAGGTGGAGTTCTGAAGTCTTTCATTGAGACGAATGTGCTTAAATTTTGGTATATGCTCAAGTTCTTTGGAGAATTTTTGTAGACCTGCAGAGGGCATCCATATATATTCTAGTTAGAGAAGGGACAGGGATAATACCCATCGCATGCTGCTGAATGAGATGACACTTTGGTGTATGCGTATTTCTTCCAAACTGTTTCCACTGCCTGCAATGAGCCTGGTTTTATAAGTAAATTATTTACACAGCCCGCAGTGAGCTACAATGGACACACAACTGAGCAATGGAAGCTGCCATAACATCCACAGTTAGGTATTTCCTGCTCCAAAATAACAGAATGCAGCATGCCAAAGGGTGGCTGGAGGGAGAAAAGTTCAAAGGCATTGCAAGTAGTCAAAAACACTTTCAACATATAAAAGTTTCAGCACCTAAGCACGGGGGTCTAAATATTGCTTTGGTACTGATAGCAGTGGTGCAAATCCTTGTGCAGGGCAGGTCACACATGGGGAATATCAGATAACAATGTAACAGAGTATTTAACAGCAATTTTTCTGTCTTTCACGCAGGAGCACTGTCACAGGCATTGGATAATTCATGGACATGAGACACCAGTGTGCATGTTGACATACCAATTTTCTTATTTCAAATTATTGGAACATAGTTCAATGGCAATTCAAGCCCAAGGCTAGTGGCTGCTGTAAAAGCAGTCTGGCTGGGGCTAACAATTCCATTTACATATTTAACTGTCTTTGCTGAATTAGGCCTTGATTGCAATGTTGTCAAAAACCATAGCAATGCTTCTTAGGCACAGCCAGGAAGAAAAGAAGGCTTTGGGGAAAGAAATAAATGTTTGACAGGATATTTTTCTTTTATATTGCAACATATCAAAGCAAGCTGGAAACATGAAGGCTGGGAATAAAATCCCAATCCTACTAATGTCAATGGGAGTTCTGCCATTGAACTCAATAGGACTGATATTTCATGGTTGCTAGGCCTGCTCATCAGCAACATTTCTTCCTCCACTTGATGCTGGGTCTCAAAACACACACATGAATTTGCACAGGCTGCTATGTTTTTGTTCCTGAAGTTTCATTTCTGTTAGAGATGGATGAATAGACTTTTGAAAGGGAAAACAGAGGAAAGTCATATTTGTACTCCTGCCTATTCACTTCCCTCTAAAACATCTCTCTCAGGGCTTGAGGCAAACAGTACTGAATCTAAAACAGATTAGACAGATATAGTGTCGTACAATGGGGATCACATCAGGTCCAAAGTAAAAATAATTCACAACATAAGACGGAAGCAATATTGTGGGTTTATATCAGATTATTGTTCTAACAAGGTGGTAAGGAATTTTAAAACCAAATCCTTGCAGCATTTTCGAATTTGGCTAAGCATACATATTTATATGTGTTTACTTAATATCTCTTGGTTTTCTAGCATACTAATCATGGACATTGTTACCGGAATGTCACACAACTGGTGTGTGAATGCTTGATGAATACAAACACTGTGAAGAATCCGTGCTCATTAATTTTGAAAAATCTACAGGGTTCTAGTGCAAATAGCACCAGTATAAGTATAAAATTGAAGGTACTTAATGCCAAGGACATACTTAGATTATCAAATGATATGTGCAAAGGCACGAATGGCTTGTTTGCAAATAGAAAGAGCAAATATAATAATGTAACTGCCTGTTGGCTTTTTATCCCAAATTCAGTGTCAAGCACCTAAACCTTGACTTGAAATTCTACAGCCCCAGGCCCATTCCACACTCTTGTGTTTCAGCAAATACACAAGGAAAGTGGAGAACTTTACACAATATATTAGTTGTTTGTGTTGCTATGTCCTGAATCTGTATCTGCTCTTGGAAAAACAAGGCAGAAGGTCCCCCCCACCCCACAGATGTGCCTCAAACTTGTTCAAGAGTTCACACTCTCTGTGAAATCCTACCAAACTGTAATGCCTTTAAGGGCATGAATGTTCATGGAACCAGCATATTTAAAATAAATACTGCAAGCTATTCATGGGAACCATCTCAGTTTTGGAATAGCAAGAGCCATCCAATTCAGAGTTTTGCTTATTCAGGCAGCAAGCAAGAACCCTCCCTCCTCCTGTGTGTGTGTGCAGCTGAAATCTCACTAAAGAGCACATCAAGGACACTGGAGCCTACGTCTGATAAGAAAATGTATATTCTATTTAGTTTCTTTATAGGGTGCATTAGTTTGCTTTTAAAGTCCTCTTTTACATGGTCTGTTTTCCAGGACAAAATGGAAGGCTGCAGCTTTTTTCAAGAAGGCAGTTTTTGCTGAGAAACTGAAGCAACAATCTTTAATTGAATTCTGGGAAAAGGAAGTGTTGAGGGACTGCTTGCTGTGAACTGCCTGATGGGCAGGCTGTTACCAAGCCATGTGACTCTCATAAACAAATGCCTCAGCCCAGTGAGTATCCCAAAAAGCTTTGTACATGATGCACTGCATAGCCAGAGGCTGTTTACCTTTCTAATTTTTAAGAAAACCAGATGGAATCTGTTGCTGGATAACCACTCCCTGCTGCTGTCTTTGCTCAAGCTAATACCTGCCAATCTAACAGAGCACAACAAAAAATGCTGTTTTCTTTCCTCTCTGTGAGTCCTTGTGAATGATAGGAAGGCACTCTCTGCTGATGTGTATCAAGTGATCCCCATTACATTTAAGCCCATGCCAGCTGTACATTTCTAGCTCAGGGATTAATTATACATGGCTTGTGCAAGCTGAGAGCTCTCTGTGGAAGCAAGCAGGCTCATTTGCACTAAGGACACAGTACCTAGTGGTCACAGGAACAGAGGGTTTGATGGGAGCTTTTGAAATCATCTAGATGACCTCTGTCTCCCCTGAGAGATGGGTTTTTTTTCCATTTGGTCATTCAGTGGCAGAGTTAAATACTCCTGACTAGCCTGTTCTAAGGTTTCAATACCCTAACCTGATAAAGCATTTTTGCCTGATACCTAATGTCAAGCTACCAGCTCTATAAGTCCATTTCTTCATGTCTCATTGGCTACTGTGGGCAGAGAACAGGTTATTCCCCTGCATCTGGCAGCAGTCTTTCTTGTCCTGTTACGATGCCTCTTGACTTGCTCTAAATGAGCCATGTGTAATTGCATAAACGAGCCATCAGTGCATACCATCTTATTAATAACATGTAATTATTCACAGACAGCACTTGGCAATAGATAGAAAAGCTAGTGGGTGTAGGTTTCTACCAGAGGCAAGAGCCATTAGGAGGTAATGCTGCTCAATGCCTTTCAGAAGGTACTTACAACTGGGTCTTCTCTAATACAGGAATTTCACAAACTCGCATTGCTTATCAAATATTTACGAGAAGAGGAATGAGCCCCTGGAATTGCTTCAGGCTGGAATGGAAGTGCAGGCTTGTGCTAACCCTTTCTGCAGGGTGAACTTCACTGCAAAGACTTGACTGAGAGGCAGCCAGGCTGCCAGTTCACACTGGGGAAGGCAAGCTGCATCCACAGCAAGAGGATACAAGACTTGTGACAGCCTGTGTTATAAGGCACGGCCACTCACAGCCATTTTTGCTCATTTTACTACAGAGAGTGGTACATTCTTGCAAATAGGAAACTCTTTCTATTGATATTACTGGGCATTGTGCCAGGCTTCCGAGATGGAAGAGTGATACTTGGGAACACCCTAAGTGCTAATGACATGAAGAAGCACTCAGATGGCCGTTTATTTCAGAGGCTGCGGTGACAGGTCCTCACACAGACCTCAGTGCTGTAAGTAAACAAGAAATAAAAGTCCTTGCATTTTTTCAGGAAAATAAATGCCTGAGGAAGAAAGTCCCATATAGAGGTTGTGCACCACATCCTCACACTTCTCTCTAGCTTATATGCAACTTGGAAGCCCGGAGTGAACAGCGCACCCATGGCAAATTATAATGTGCGTGTTTTATTACAGAAAATGCAGACATATTGTGGCTCATGCTGCAAGGCTTAAATCATCACATTAGGTCTTTATAAAAAATGGAGATCGCTCAGCCTCATGGGAAAGACATTTGCATCTTCATCATTACAGAGGCAACAAACTTCATCCATAAAGATGTGCCTAGAACAAATGGCAGCAAATTGTGGACACATGTTTTGCTTTAATTGGTCCTCATCAACTCAATCCAGCTAGTGACTTCAAAGAGCTCTTACTAAGAAACCTCTTCCAAATTTTTTGTTTCAATCTTTTAATTTTTTTTCTTTAATGTCTTAAGAGATTTCAGATTAAATAGAATCTTTGAAGATACAGTATGAAAGCACTACTTCTTTATAGTTTTACATCACATGTTTGATTACTTATTCATAAATTATGAATGACTAGAGGTAAAGTAGCATCGCCCGGAGCCCCTGTCCTGGGCCAAGTGTAGCACTACAATTTTCACAAACTCTACCTCTTGACAGCTGGGATCAGATTCAAGCCAGCTACAACTCTATTCAAAAGAGCAGCTGTTGCTCGTGCCATTTTCACATGCTATTCTTGATCAGCATGAATGGATGGAATGTGCTCTTTTTGGAAAGCACAGCAAAAGAATACGCATGGCAATAGAATGTTTACATAACTCAAGTGAAATTCGCCAAAAAACCCAGACATAAGCTACAATGAAAATCTTATTTATATATGGGTCGGATTTTTAAAAATACAGCTAACAAATCCCACAGTTTGACAATCAAACCAATATCTATAGAAGTCGTTTCTTCCAGCCCCAAAGCCAAGAAGTCGTGTAGAGTACCGAGTTCTACTGTCTCAGATACTGCACAAACTCAGCTGAACACAGCACAAATGAACAGAGGTGGAAAAGAATTAACAGATGAGTGTAGCCACTACTGGCCCAGGAGCACAGCTGGGACTCAAGCAAAATGTGGCAAGCCTCATAACAACACACCAGTTTGGAGGTGAAACTGCTTCTTCAGACATTTCTTTGCCACAGGCACATCCATAAGCACACACAGTCTTGTCTCTCCAGCTGATCACTGTGTCTACAAAATCCACCAAAAACCACCACAGAACCCACTTTGTTCCAGCTATCCTAAGTTTTCTATGTTTATTCACGGCCTGTGTTCACATTTGCAAGAATGCATAGATAGGGCACTTCTCTCTATAGCCTTGAACCTCAATCACTCACTCATGCCACAGCAGCAAGATGAAAACACTGCTGTGTTATCCAGGCAGCACCACAGACTCACTTGTTGCAGTTGCAGATGAGGAAGGGAGGCAGGTGGAAGACATTGGTGAATCAGCCCAAAGCAGAATATCCTCTTTTGATACTTTCTCTGAAAGTCTGCTTTTTCTTCAGCTGTATGGCAATTTTCCTCTTTTGTTGAAATGAAACAACTAAGACCATGCTGCAGGCCCTTCTTATACCATAAAGAACAGTTACAGGAAACACATTAAAGTAATTTCCTTTTCCTTGGACAGAATGCACTGTCTTCGAGTTTGTTTTTAGCATTCTGATGTAACTGGGGGAAAAGTGAGCTTAGGTAACACACCTCAGTGCATCTAAAAGACAGCTGGTGTAATAGAAATTAAGTAACTTGCCATGGGCTTTTTATAAACTAACCAGTGAAAAAATGCATTCCAGATGCCCAAAATACCTCTTACACAGCTACAGTTGCTGCTGCATTTGTTAATGAAAACTACATTTATTACAAGGTTTTGCTGCACTCAGAGAAGTAAAGCAGTTTTTTACCTTTCGTTAGAAGTAGTAAGTTCAAAATCCATCTTTTCAAATTACATCACAGAGTTGACAATATTGTTGTGTTGTCATACTATATATCTGTGTATATACATATATATAGTTTTCTCTGTTTTTTTCTCTTTATATTCAGTGTTCCTCTATTTGCCAACTATCTCTTCAACATATGACCCTGAAAAATACAGTTTAAAGCAGCAGAGATAACAAAAGGGAATGCTGCCACGCTGGGAAGAATGGTATTAAAAAAAATAAAAACAGTTACAGAAAGACTCAACGCTGTGATAGGTTGGATGAACAGTATACCTTTCTTCTTTTCCCTACATGTTGGTAGAAATGTATTTATACAGTTCTGCTTCATATTTTCTTTACAATGAACCTAATGTTGGTCCAGAAACGAAGTCAGTTTTAAGAACTAAATCACATTTCAACATGGCAAAATGCAGCAAAGTATTCCGGGTCCTTAGCTATGGTAAAAATACCACAGACCCCACTGCCCTCAGTGGGTTTCTGCTTAAAACTCTCCCTGAGAAGTTCTTCCCACATTGCACCCCAGCCAGGCACCAAATCTCTAGGAGCCAAAATTGTGCTGCTGGGCAGGTCATACAAGCACATCTGGCTTAGCTTTATGCTCAAGCAAAATAACCTTGGGTGCACCTCTGGACCCTCCCCTCTAATGCTGTGAGGACACACCTCTGTTTCCCCTGTGTCACAGGAGAAGCTGTAAATAGGAATAAGAACATCAACCAACCTAGCAAAGCAAAATAAATTTCCACTCTATAGTCTAATGATCATGAATAAAGCAAATATATGATACTAACCAGATTTCTGTAACAAATCACAAAATGTTCCTCAGATTTAATTTTCACACATCCAATAAGAACGACAGTCCTTCCATTGCTCATTCCAAGGATACTAAGCGTGATTTCCTGGTTTTTCTCTTGCTTTGGCCAGAATAAGAGAAATCCATACAAAATTGTCTATGAAAGGATGTATTATTGGAGTCAGACATTCTGCCAAATTGAAATGACAACATTGTAAAAAACTGGGTTTGATTTTTGTTTTCATTTTTACTGGAAATCAGCAACTTCCATTGTAAAACATGACACCAAGTGGTAAAACTTACATTTTGTCTAGTCCTACTTTATTTAATCTCTACAATTTTGAAGAAAAGTTGTTGCTTATGATGCTTTCACTGAAAATTGTCAGTATACAAAAATGTCCCAACAGTGTCAACACTGTTTTACACCTAAAACCTTCCCTACCATGAACAGCCAGAAGCCAGCCCCTGTCTACACAGTCTAAATTCCACCTGATGTTTTTTGCTGGATTTTCATATTGGATGGACTCTTCTGAAAGCCAAAACTTAGAAAAAAAAGAAACTCGTCATCTCAGGAAGTGACAGAGAAGTCAGGTCTGTGTGAGCCTAGACTCTTCCTCATTCACACATCTTACTGAGTGGTGACCACCAGAAATGTTAAGCAGGATGGATGCCTCTTCCAAAAATGTGGCAGTATTTCTTCCAGCCACCATCCTCTATATCTACATCTCATTTTTCTGAGGGTGATAGATGCCTCAGTCGCAAGGCACAGCAAATCAATCATATTCTTGTACAAAACTCTGCAGAATCAGCTGATCCTTCAACTAATTTTTAATACATTGCTAAATATCTCAGACAACAGGGTAATTAAACTTCCATATGGTTCCTACAGGTACCTGAAGCAAGACATGTGGTTAAGTACTTCCCTCACTTGTGCCCTGCATAAATATTGCTATCTTGCATAAGGATTTGAATAATTGCTTTCTTACAGAATAAAAATTAATATTTACTTACTAAACAGTTGGCAATAGAGGACCTGTAAGCTTCTCTTCATGGTATCATGTGGTCCTGCTGGTCTGCCAGTTTATTCATGATTCTGTAAAAAACAAAGTCAGGAGAAGGAGAAAATTATGTATAAAAAATAAGGAGAAAATTATGTATGAAAAATATAGGCTGCCTGGTTATATCTGTTCATTACAAAGTTAGATGAAGCTTCACAGGGAAACTGTATTGATAAGCTTTGGGAAATTGCCCAACTGCACTTTGCTTGCTTTAGCCATGCTCTCCAACAGCTTGGCAGGGAAGGATAGAGTTATAGCCAAACAGGGAAAAATGTCTCAAGAGTATGTGAAATAAACACACTGAAAATCACTTTATGCCATGTTTATGGCTTGATAAAATTAATTTTAAAGGAGTCTTTTTAGTTTGGAGGAAGGGTCAGCAGTGGAGAAGCAAACACAAGATGCAGACACCACCAGGAAGCTGTGCTGGGCACATGGGGCCACAGTGCTCTCCCTGAGCCTCCCCTTTTCACATCTCTCAAGAAGAACAAGACAGAGAAAGCCCACCCCCTCCTTTCCCAATGAAAATTTCAGTGGTGCCAAAGCAGAGGAGACCCCAAACTCTGCTGAAATGGGAGCACAGAGGGCAGCTTTGTCCTGGCATTTTTAGCCTCATTTTAATCAGCTGCTGTAGGTCATCTTCCTTCCTGATATGCCCCACCAGTTACCTGGGCTGGAGAACGTTCTCTACATCTCTAGACATTTTATGTTTCTTCTAAACTGAACTGTCTTGATGGAGAATGGGATCTCATAATTCTTGTGCCTGCTGTCTGAAAATGTGATGTGGCAAAAATATGTGACCACCTTACCTCCCTGCCTTTGCACACTTGGGGAGCAACTAATAACATTTTATGTGTTCTCAGATTGTATTTTCAAATACTTGACATAGATATTTTTTCATCTCTGTTTAAAAGATACAATGAAAAAATATATCCCAATCATGCTGATATTAATTATTCACATTGTGAGGAAAATAAATGCATAAATCAGAAGTGAAAAGCAAATGCGGTCCCAAAGCACTGCTGTGAGCAGCGTCTCACCAAGTACCCAAAGACAACACAACATTCAAGCTCTTTTTCCCAGAGAAAAGAATTTGCTAAACACTCAGAACTTTCCTCTGAAAAGCAGGACACTGAGATCACCTCCTTGAAAAGCCCTTGGTCAATATTAAAAAGCATGTAGTATCCTTTAGCTTTCAGTTCAACACATCTTCATCTTCTGAACTCCTAGCGATTTCTGAGTCATTTTAACATGCATATAAATCTTTCAGAGCTTACTTAAAATGCAGTCTTGAAGGCGTGAGATAAACAAGTCAAACCAATGAATAACACCTTTGAACTGCATAAATGCTGCAGAGCTTGTGAAAATAGAGCAATATTTGACTTTTATGTGGAAAACTCAAAAGGATCGTGACTTTTCATGCCCGTAACAAAAGATGCCTGGGCTTTGTTAAGTTATTCCACACAGAAATTTATGCATGCAAACTTTGTATGTTTGGGTTCCCCCACACTTTCCATTTAAAACTGGACCTTAAAAATATCTCTGTAACTTGCAGAAATGTCAGTATTTCCAAGGTATTTTCCCCCAAATGGAAGCAATCACCTGTGAATTAGTTTACTGTTTTTAATCAGAATGGGCATTAGATTCATGCTATAGTTTTACCATCGAAACTTCTTGAGGGACTTCTGTTTACCCTTTTTCCCTATGGTTTACCAAATGATGGAACAGATGTAGTAAAAAACCTCAGTTTTTATGTATAAACAGACATCACATAATCTATTACAGCACTCTTCATAGATGCATATACAAAAGGTCTGTGTTTAGCAGCCACTAAGATATTAATAAAAATATATGCAGGAAAAGACAAGAGCCAGATAAGCCACTGACAATGTAGAAACCATATACCCAAGTACTTCTACAAAGTAGAAATAAATTAAGTTTGTGTTAAAACAAGATTTACAAGCACTGACCCATGTGAAATCACAAAAATACAATAGAAAAAAGGGAGAATCTGAAATTGCAACCCTAAATCCACATTATTGACTTTGTATCATTTGAACTATGCTTGGTAATGTGATGCAGTTCTTGGCTGTGAACCACAATTTTTTTGTTTTTTCTCTTCCACCTCCATGTTATCACCACCCATAATAAATACAGATATTTGCCCATAAATTCTGGTATTGTGGTTAAAATAAATTGTATACTTTTGTGTATATATTTATTTAGACCAGTGTCCTGGGTTATAGTCTATTCAATTTCATCTGCTGAAAAACAGTTGGGGGCGGGTGTCTTTTGATAATGGGCCAACGGTCAGTATTAGGTAGAGCATTGTTCTTATCTTTAATGGGCCATTAACAGTCTTCCCAAGCGTCTCCCCTTCCCAACACATACCTACATCCTAGCGTACCTATTGTGTGATGCTCCACCCCGTGGGAGGAGCCAGCCATTCTTACCTGGATAAAGCTGGAACTTTAAACGAGCACAGTCTTGCTTCATCCGATTACGGGAGGAAGGCTGGACCCTTCTCACCACCTCAGGACCCCTTTCTTTTCTGCTACTGGATCATTTTCTGCCTCAGCGGAGCTGTACCTGCCATTCCAGGAGGACTCACTTTTGGACTGCTTTCCACACCCTGACTAACAAGGTTGTAGCTTTGACCCTGTCAGGGCTTTTCAAAATTGTTGTTTGTTGGTTTGCTGGTTTGGTGGGGTGGTTTTGTTTTCTTTTTTTTTCCCTTTTTCTTTTCTACCACATTTGTATTCTTATATTCTTAGTAAAAAGCTGTTATTCCTACTCCCAAATCATTGCCTGAGAGCCATTAATTGCAAAATTAGAACTTGGCGGGGGGTGAGGGGTTTACATCCTCTATTCTAAGGGGAACCCCAGTTTCCCTGGCAGATACCTGTCTTTCTAAACCAAGACAAACAGTAATTTACCCTGTGCTAAGAAATATGAACTAGTGTGCATATGGGCAAAGAAACAAAGGTTATCACTGGAAAACTTTACTATGTTCTTCTGCTGGTCTCAGTTAGAAGATTTATCCTTTCGACCCCATGATCGTGAAATTATACACAGAGAACTCAGTGAACATACATAAATGAAATGTTGCCATGAATTTACAATGTCCCAGTTTCTTTAAAGTCCTCAGTGTGACTTGGGCTTAATTGAAGAGAACATTTCTGTCATAAGGGACTCTCAATGACCATCCAGTTCAACTAATTTAAATCTAAACATGTGTGAAAAATACTGCAATTAAACTTCCCACAGTTTTTAATACTTTATTTCTTGTGTACCGGAAATGTGTGCGAAACATGGATTTGTTTTATTGTGAGGCAAAAGACTTCTAATAAGATTTATTTGTCTAACTCTGGAATCCCAGGAACACCAGTGATGGTTTTCCAAAGGCAGAGACTGCTTGCAATGACTGTCAAGGCGGCACAAAGTCGAGGCAGGTGAACCAGCCCATCAAGTCCCTGAATGAAGACCTGACAAGAGAACAGAGGAACCACTGCTGCACCCACCCAGGTGAAAGCTCCAGCAAACCCATTACCCTGACTTAAACATGAGCTGCCAGCAGGACAGCAGGGAAATGAGGTCTGTGAAACAACCTCAGTGCAAGGTAATCTTTACATCCTGGCATAGATTGCTCTATCTCCAGCAAGCCTGAATGGAATAAATTTCCTAAGGTGCCACACTTTTTAAACTTGAGAATAATTATTCCTTACTTATCTCCTCCATGTCATACAATTTTAGTCTTCCATTAGATCATTTAAAATCTCTTTTTGAAGCTGAGGAATTCCTGTCTTTTTTTTTTTTTTCATAAAGAAGATACACCTTATGTCTGATAATTGACATGCATTAAGCTGAAATTATCCATTCCAGATATGAGGAGTAGGGAATGAAATTGTATGCAGCCACCAAACTTTGGGTGTGTACTGGAGTTTCATACTGCACAGTGATACTTCCTGTTTCTTCACTACTCTCTCCCCAGTTGTGCCTACAATTCTCTTGGTCTTCGTCACTGCTCCTGAGCTCTACTCCGTCATTTTATGGAGCTGCCTGCTAAGCAACAATAACTCCTCTGAAGCCTCTCCTCAGGTATTTAGAGCAAGGACTAATTTTTGCCTGTGGATGTAACTTTGCAATTATCATCACGAAATTTCATCTGCCATTTTTATCACACAGTCATTTACTACCTTGACTTTTCTGAGAGATGGCAATGAAGGGCTGAATTACTATTATTATAACTATTATACTACAAATATATACCTATCATATACAAGGACTTCTGAAGTTACAACAGTTTCTACAATAGTACCTTCCAATCATGGAAATTCTTCTGTACCTCTAGGAAGACAAGCAAAATCTCACAGTCAGACATTTCAATAGCTGCAGAGGAAATCTCCTCTCTGAGTATCAACCCATGTCCAGCCATCACGATACCTTCTCAGGGCCCTGTGGGTACATCTATTTATCACAATCACAGATTGAGTGGGTGGTAGCTGAGAGGGCTCTAGTTCACCAACCCGTGTTCTCTTAGTTATTTGAGTATGTAATTTTAGGTACTAATTTATTAGCAAAGTTGTATACATGCAGAGGGAAAATGCAGACACACAGCCAGCTCCTGATTTTGGGCAGTTTAATTTAAAACCAGAGTATCACCACCTGCTCTAAATACACAAACTGTCACTTACAAGAAAAAAAAATATATGACGAATGAGCAGAAACAGAAGTGGTTTTGGAAAAAAATTTAGTTGGAAAATGTGTGCTGAACTTCAATAATCCAAAATCTAATGTCAGTATCTGAGTTTTGTGTCCATTTTATACTCTTCACTCATATCTTCATCACTTCCCTGAGCTTTTTGGAAGTAGACTTTTCCAAAACATTAATTTTGAAACATACTGAGCTTTAATGTTAGAGAAGCCATTCTTAGTATTTGAGGGAATTATCTGATACATATATACCTGATCCCTGAATTTTCTTTTTTTTTTTTCTTAAGTATTCTAAAGTTAATTTCCTAGATTTTGCTCTCCAAGTGAAAGGGCATATTCCCAATTGCTCTGAGCTCCCTCTGAAAACCAGGAAATAAAGACGTAATTATGACTTTTGTTTCAGTTCTGTATTGCAGTTCCCATCGGTGTACCTACTAACATGCTTTGAAACAAAGCAATAAAGTTAGTGCAAGTTTGTAGTCAAATCAATTTTAAGTTTGAAATATTCATCTTCCACAGTTAAATTAGACAGAATTTCTATCCAGAAAAGGTGTCCCATGCCTAGCCACAGACACCTGTGTTTAAAAATACTGGTTAAGCACTTGATGTCTGAAATGGACTTATGTATTTTGCATTTTTTAGTATACAATATTTCACATATAGTTTATCTTACCAGGATGATGAATAGACGTGTGAAATCCCTGTGGATGGCTAGCAATATTGTCTTTCACAGTAAGTGATGCCCTCAACATCTCTGTTAAATTAAAGAGGACAATGAAGACATAATGATGGATTGAAGACAAGAGTCCAAAAGAGCAGACAGCTCCCAGCCATTCATTATGTCTGATGGGAAAAAAAATGCCAACCAGGCCTTAAATTAAAGAAGGAATAGAGGAGAAAGAACAGAAGATTGCACGTTGAGGCAAAGCTAACAGTCAGTGGAGAACTCTTCTTTGTTGTCTGTCAAATGGAAACCAGGAGACTAAAATAAAGAAGCCGAGAAATGGTAATGAAAGAGGAGACAAAAGAGGAGGCAAAAGACATGCCACTCCCACCCATGAAGCACATAAACCTTATTACGTTATTTCTGACTGCCTTGTCTCCCCTATGGATCATTCTGGAAAAAAGAAAATGCTACATCACAGACAGTTTTCAGCCTTGATCCTTTCAGTATAATACTGCTCCAGAATGTTCAACAAATTTCTTACAAGACATCACCAGCAGAGGCTCCTCCCTTACAACTCAAGAGAGCTGAGACTACCTCCAGGAGTTACTCCCCCAGTGTAAATTCCACCACCATGGTCTTCATCCACTGCATCCCATTGTGCCTCATAAAAAGAAGCAGGTGTCCTCTTCTTGATTACACAGAGCTCAAGCACAACTTTATGTTTTCTTTGTGTTTGTTTCTTAATTTTATGGCCCTCTTCCTCAATCCAGATGTTATTCTGCAAAATTTATATCCCAAAAAGTTTCAGGGCATGCTAATAAAAAGATGATTAACTTGCAACAATAAGATTCCTCCGAGCAGGAATTCTCTGTTCTTGTTCAATATGTACCACATTGTTTGCTGTGATTTATTTGCATGCTTGGAACATGCAAACCACCATTACCACCTTTCTTCATAACATTCTGAGTGCAGAATTTTTTTATATTTATGTCCACTTTACACTTAGATCTTTCAGCACTCTTTGAAGTAGATTCCTCTTTGCAGATTTAAGAAGGAGCAATTCACATCTACTTCCACTATTACCCAGAGAAGTGGCTTTCCTAAGGTCTCCAAAGAGTAGGGTCTACCCTCAGGATATGACAGCTGATCAAAACCAGTCTTGGTGGTGGAGTGCAGGCCTGTCATATGTCCATAAGGAATAGTCAGGTGGGAACTGAACTAGAGCTACTACCATGCTTTTCTTGCATTCTATGTGACACGAACTTGGAAGCAGAGAACCTCAGAGCATCCAGAAAAAAAAACCCAAACAAAAAACAACCTCCCCCAAGCGCCCCCTCTCTGAATTCAGATGCACAGCATCTACAATCCCCACTGGGCCTGAGGCTGGCTGTCGTTTTTGTACTGGTGTTTGGATCCATACCTCCCCATGAGCACCAGTCAAGAAAAACACACAGAGCAAGCAGTGTCAATATACAAAGGAAGCCCTGACAGCAATTGTTCCCTCTTCCTCAGCTTCCTTGCTTCATCATTAACTGTTGAAATCCCCATCCCTCATCTCTCTAACATAACAGTTCCAATTCCAGTGTTCTCACAGCCCTCCTCCCAACCGTGACAGTGTTTCCATAAACAGCTCTAGGCAAGACGATCACTTAAAGACTACTGTCATTCGTGTGCCAAGTGGAGGACATTGCCAGCTAGCTCACCCTTCACCATCTTCCTTTATTCACATGTCACACCTGGGGCATGCTGATGAAAGGAAGAGGGAAGAAAGGAACTCTTGGGGCTCACTGTCATAAAAATAGATGGGCATGAAGAACCTCACGTCTAAGTGGCCATGGCCAGGGGAAGAACTTAGTCAGAAAAGGCTGGGTAAAACTACTGCTGCCTTTGGCTATTTAATGTCTTCGCATCTATGGCCATCTCATGAGCAACCACTGAACAGCAAATGGCAATCATTCAAAGGGTAGGGAAAACTGAGAGGAAAAATACCAGGGTGAAAATGAAAGACATTTCACAAGAGACATGACCATTCTGGAAAAGCTGTGACAGACAGGGTTACTCTCTTGGCTAATTACAACTGAGAAGTCCCAGAGATGGAGATCAGAAAAACTATAAAGCACTGGGCTACTAAATGGCTTCACACTACATCAATGGTGCAAAGGACTATGTCTTGACTGTTTCTTTGTTCCTAATTATCTACCATTAGCAAATACTTTTTATGGCAGCTGCAGTGGGAGAAAAGTCTGAACAGTTGTTCTGGTTGCTTCTTGCTCTCAATGATGTAAAGACATGACTGTGTGTGCCTGTCTGTCTAGTTTTAAAATAAGAAAAGAAGCCCTTCCTTTACATCATTCGTGTGTGTGGAGCCCTGAGAAGCTAACATCATCATAAAGACCAAACTGACTTAGCAGCTGTAAGGATAATTAAAATTTGGTCATTAATACATATTAAGGATAGGCAGGGGAAGACTTGTGTGCTCATTTTAAAACTTGTATATGGCTGAATATAAAATATCCAATGATGAAATAGTGAAATATTTTCGTGAAATCCCCATGGACATCTAGCAATATTCTTTTTCTCAGTAAGAAATCCCCTCAATACAAGCGAATATATGGGCATTTGAATCTTTGATAATGAAATTTTATTGCACACCTTGAAACTTGCTGTTTTGGGTAATTGAAGGAAAGAAGTTCAAATTCTCCGATATTCTGGGAGGATAATCTTTCACAATGCAACATGAAAAAAAAAAAGTGGAACAACTGAGTCAATAAATTTTTACAGAAAAAGTCCATAGTAAAAAGCACGTTTCACTGTCCTCTTGTAAAGACTTTTTTTTTTTAATGAAATATGACAAATTTAAGACTAATTGTGTAATTTTTCAAAATTTTCTTTGTGGGTCTTATGACAGCCAAACCAAAGAAAATCTTTTAATATTCATTTCAAGCTCATGATGAAAATTTCACAGCCTGCACTACACCAAGGAAGCATTCAGCAATGTAAATTGCCTGTTCTTTGACAGGAAAGCTTTATAACCACTGGAAACTCTCCTGCTAAAAGACTTTTTTGGCACACAAGACTATGTTAATAAAGATGTCTCTATAACTCATGGAAAAATAAAGAAAATACAGCTTGTTCTTCCTTCTTACTCACAGCAAGGAATGGATGGAGAAACCAGCTATACTTCCACACCATTCCTGTGATGGTGGGTTTTCCCTGGAGGATCTTCTATGGCATCTCACAGGCCTCAGGGTGTCCCCATTGTGGATGTGACATTTGATTTACTCACTGAAGCTCTCTCTGCAATGAGCAGGTGGATTGGCTCCTCTGCAGCCTGTTGCCTGTGACCTGTTTAAAATGCCTCTCTTGAGAGGAAGGGGCCCATTCCTTTTGTGGGGCTGTTTCTCTCCACTGAGTTTCAAAGGGCTGAAGGTCAATCAATTGATTTCAGCCCATAACACTGAAAATGAGGATGCCAACATCTGCAAAAGAAATCTCACCCAGAGCTTTCTCCAGATACAGGGATTTCAAGGCTTATGGGGTTAACTTCTCTGCAGCTGTGTTAAACTACTCTCTTGTTCCCATTATGTGTAGGATATACAATAAAAAAAGACTTAATGTAGAGGACAGACAAGCAAATAGCTTTGCCTGCATTGTAATAAACACAGGAGTGTCAAAAAAGTGTTTACCTCTGTGAAGCAGCTGAAATCAGGCTTTTCACATTATTCAGCTTGATTAAATGCAAGTATTTCAAGTAGATAAAAAAAGCATGCAAAAGAGTAGGTACTATTTTCCCTCTCTTATAATAAGGCACTGTATTCCTAAGGTGGATTGACTAGGTCAAATTTTCAAGAATGGAAGCATCAGCTGTACACAAAGCGGAGTATGAATGCTCTGCATGTCTGAAATTCAGGCCAAAGGTGCTTAAGTACTCCAAAATGCAGGCAAGTCCTGTGCTGTCAACCAAAGCGGTATTGGAGTCCTGAAAACACTGTTACACAGGCCCCAGATGAATTTAAAGGAAATCTATAGCAGGGATGGAAATATCTCAATGTAACATTTTAAGTGCAAGATCATCTTCCCTTTAGTGAACGTCACAATTACCTAACTAAACAAATAAGACACCACCACAAAGGAGGCTCAATACTGTGCATCAGCATTAAGTGATTTACAGTGAACTAAAGCTAAGAGATGGAAGTGCCTCTAACTGCTTTGACAGAAATCTCACATACTGGATTTTGTCTTTGAAAACTTCATCTGTAAAAAAGGTCCCTTGTACTAACTTACCTCAAGAGACTGTAAAGATTAAGGAGATTGAGGGATATGAAAGAAAAAAAAAAGATCAAGATAGGCTAATTAAGTTTTGGACCATCTCTAGGGGAATTTCAACTGACCTGCTGTAAGATAAGCACAGCAGACCTGAGCCCATGACCCATCCATTCTGCCTTGCCTCTCAACTCCCTAGGCTGGTTTACATCTACAAAGCATAGAGGAAATAATCACCAGTGAAGAATGGCAATGTAGTGCTCTTCTGGCTCTGTCAGGTGCTGAGCTTACCCCACAGAGCCAGACTTTGTGGGAACTGAAGATGGGTGATAAACCATGGAACTAGGTCAGAGTGCCCTGCCTGCATATTTTGGTTGTGGCCCATCCTATTGTACCAAACAAGACCCCACAGTTAAGGAGAACATAATGACTTCAGTTGACAAAAAATTAAATAAAAAGCAATGCATTCAGTATTGTAATTTTGAATTGCATCTATATATATTTGTTTATGGATATATGTATAGATGATAACTATGTTTTCTGTTTGCCTTTCCTTCCCTATTAATACTAGCATGACTCTCCCAGTGATGAAAAGTAAAAAAAAAAGAAAGAAAAAAGAAGAAAGGAAAAAAAATAATAAACCTGTACAATATATCTCCTTTTTCTTTTCAGCCAAAAGAAAATAATATTAAATTTCCTATTGAAATACATGTTCAAGATTATTTCCATGTCAGTTTTGGATTGAATGTTTTGAACCAGCTCTAATCATAATGTGTAAGTACAGCATAAGGATCTAATTTCACAATGACAGGTTATAATAGACATACACAAGTACCTAAGATTGAAAGAAACATTTTATTATAATTGAAAAAAGCATGGTAGGAAAGCATAACCACCTTTCAAATTCTTAACAATTCAGTCTCAATGGTGCATTAATGTATTTAATACTACCCTATATTGCCAGCTTTTTTAACAGACCATAAATCCCAAGAAAACCCACCATGGTTTATAATAATATTTTTTGTAAAAATATCAGTATGGTAAACATATGTGAAAGGTTGAGCATTTCTTCTTGTGTGTTCTGCCAGATCCTCTTGCCCCCATGACAGGGTTTCAGTTCAGGGGCAATCCCAACTGGAGTGGTTGCTGGTTTCCTCTGCTCAGCTATTTTAGAGCACACATTCATCTTGAAATGAAGTCTATCACTTCAAAGACATTGTCTGCCTGAACTATCTTATTCTATAAAATTATAACAACTTCACCTCTAAGAATAGGAACATCTTTGGCAGATCTGGATGGATGGATGCATAAATGCATAATCATTTGACACAGAAACTAAGACGATGTCTTGACCTATGTCTCTCTGGGTAAACCTCCTTTTAACAGAGCCATTTACTACCTCCTTCATAATCAGACATTCAATATGGTAAGAAGAGAAGGGAGATAAAGTGAGCTCTGAAATATGACTGCACTGCTTTGGTGGGCTGATCAACGTACACTGGAAAGTAGAACAGTACACCGGCTTAGACTTGACATTTCATCTCAGAGTTTATTATAACCGTGTCTAGTTCAAGGGACAGCATTTATTTATCCTTAACTTTCCCAGGGTTTGATGTCAAAGGAAGAAATGGCCACAGAAAAAATAGGAGACTACCAAACAATGACCCAGTCATTAATAGCAACCCTTTTTATAGAAGACTATTTTGCACACCATTTTGAGACAGCGGGTAGAAATAAAACAAAAGTTTAACATGGCATCACACAGAAATATAGCCACATAAAAATTAAGGTTTGGAGAAAGGTGGCAGGAAATAGGCTCTTGGTAATTTCCAAATTATTCATTCTTCTGCCTACAAGGTTACTGTAGTGCAAACACTGAATTTCATTTGAAAACGCATGTAGTGCTGTCTAATTCAATAGGAAGAATTTCCAAGAAAATTAAATGTCAGAGCAGCATGGCTTATTGGTTTTACTCAATGTAAATTCACTTTTTATGCAACTCTGAATAATAATAATGCCCTAGTCTGTGTCAAAGTGATGTCTACAACTTAAGGCTGTGGAGAGGGCGACTGAAGGCAAAAGAAGGAGAGGTAGGGTAAGATGATTGGGCAAGACGCAAACCTGGCAGTGACAGAGATTTAGCTCTACATGACAGGTCTGTAGCTTTAGAGAGGATTTAGCATGCAGATGACCGTGTGTCTTATTTTCTTCCTTTTCAGTTTGTGCAGCCAGCAAGACTGTTACTGGCTAAACAGCTCATCTTCCCTCCTTCAAAAGGTTCACTGGCATATAAAGAGGTGCAAGTAAGCCAGAAGGAAACGCATATATATATTAAAAAAAAAGGGAAATCGCAAACACCAGCCATCTAAAAACATATTATGCTGTCAAGTAAGATTATGCTCAGATGCACAGCTTATTCTAATAGGTTAGTGAAAACTCTCATTTACTGCCTACAGGTAAATGAGAGGCTGTGAAGTTCTTCCTCAGGTGAAGCCCACTGACCCTGACAAGAGACTTCAGTATAGATGTAGCACCTGGCTCAAGATTCATAAAGCAGTGTAAGCAAATGCCACCATTTGGAGAAGGTTGTTCTTTTTTTTCCTGACAGGAGTAAAGTAGAGCCTAAACAGGGAAAGAATAGCACTGCTTAGGTGAAGGACTGATAGGCGGAATTAATAAATAAACATGGACCTGAATAACTGTCTGCGGCTAAAATGTGATGAGGGCCATTTCAGGTGTGTCCAATAGTTTTTGCTACACTACAAATGACATAGACTAAACCATGTTCTGAGCTGCTGACTGATAACCCAGAGTAATTCCAGTGACTCTGCCCCACCATCAATATGAAAATGAACTGATGAAGGAAAATGGGGAAGAACAGTCTCAAACAGAACAGGAGAGGATGTGGGGGACACTGGATTATTACAGCAGCATTTTTGCAGGTACAGACTTCAGTGAGACTCCTCACTGTGAAAGCTAATAGAGACCAACTTCTATTTGTACACCTGAAAAACATTCCCTGTACCTTTCTGTCCCTTTCTTTTACTACTAAAGAAAAATCTTTCAGTGATACAGAGACTGCCTCTTCCATGTCCTGCTTGATTGTACCATGGTTTTGCTCCTACAGGCTGTAAAAAGTCAGGGAAAACATGTTGTGTCTTCTGGGTGCAATGCACTTCTGATCCATGAGTTCAACCTTGCAAGCTCAAAGACAGCAGATATCCAGCCACAGTTATATTTCGTGATACGTTCCCACCTTCTCCTCAAATCAGCTCACACAATTTGAGGTCATCCAGGGACACAATGAAGGATCCTTTTCAAATAAAATTGCAGCTTCTCTCTGCTTCAGGAGCTCCTGCTCCTGTGTGCTAGATTGCCCTAACAGAGTTACAGAAGATATGAGTCAATATGGAGGAATGAGAGCCCTTTTGGTGCATCTATCCCAGCAGTGCAAGAAATCTGTGCTGGCTATGTGCTGTACACACTGTGGCAATGCAAATAATAAACTCACATACCTTGGTTTTTAGTCTAATATACAGCCTCACTCAGTGTAAGAGCAAGGACTGACTGCACACATTCAGCAAGTCAAGGTCACAACAAGAAGGAACTTGCTGTTGGCTGCATCTCTGTCTCACCACTGATGGCACTGGACAGTCCAGCAAGACTGAGGTAAGGGCTTGGAAAACTACCATGGTTGTATTGTGCCTAGGGCCATGGAAAGCTGCCCTGGGGAACTGGATGCTGTCTCTGCCTCAGTGCCTAATGCCAAGGAAGTCACAAAATCCAAACTCCATGCAGGCAGTCATTAATTGCATCTTCTTTGTTTGCTTAGAGCAGAGCATGGAACACCTGCGCTCTGAACTGTGGAAGCGTGGAGCAATTCCAACTGTGATGGACTCCGCAGAAGCCAAACTCCAGAACAAAGAGAGGATGATCCAGTGCTGTTTCTGGAAGGTCAGGGCCTGAACATCTCAAGTTGGGCATCCAAATTAAATGTCCCTTGTTGACATTATGATTCTGTGCATAATTTTCCCCGGTGCATAATGTCATTTCACCTTATCGGCACATTGTGAAGACAAATTCATTAATGTTTTTAAAGTACTCGGATGCCGAAATAATGAGAGCCACAGAAGTGCTCTCCAGGAAATTAATAACTCTGGCTTTAAAGCTGGCTCTGAATGATGTACAGTTACAGGAGGAAGAGGAGACATAATGAACTACTATGATAAAATAAAATATTGATTCATCTCAGCAGTGTTGACTGAAATCTCTCCATATTTAAGAGAGCTTTGCTTTGTACCCTTGAAAGGCTTTTAAGTGTAACTTACACAGTTTAGAAACAAAAAAAGAAACTTGTAAATTTTTAAAAATTAAAACCAAAACAATCCTCCAGAGAACTGGGGCCTTTTCTGTTCTGAGCCCAGACTTTAACCCTTGAGCTAACACCTGACCTTGCCTGACTGCTAGTCTGGTTCCTACTGCCAGAATCCTGTCCCCTTCATTCTCTCTCTTTCTCCTGTGTATTGGTTCCATCACTTCTCAAATGTTCCATCCTCTCCTCCTCAGCACCCCTCTGCTCCTTCTCTCTCTGTCTCACCACTTTTTTTCCACATACTAATACTCTCTTTGTCCCTTTCCTAGTTTCCCTTACAGGGGGACCATACCCCAGCCCTGTCCTTTCTTAATCATTTCAATACCCAAGGCAACCACTTGGGCCATGGCCACATCCTTCATATCTCCCCCATCTGAAGCATGCTCCCTTACTGACAAAATCCTAGGAGAACCAAATTGCAAAATTTGAAGAAATATACATGGATAAGAATTTTTCAGACCAGAAGGTAGTCTAATGGGGCAGTTTTCCACTACTATGATCAAAGCTCTAACCTTGACTTCCACTGCAGAAATCGCCCTTAGTTTTGGTCCTGCACTGTCTTCTCTCCCCAGTAGATTTCAACTTCCTGATCTGTGATAGGGAAATCCCACAAAATAATACAAGATGATTATTTGTGATTACATGATGCGATTAAACATGATTGCCTATCCCCCTGTTTTGTTCATTTCTTTTTGTCTCAGAGGCTAAATTATTCTTACTGAAATGAAAAAAATTACAGACTAAAATAGGCATCAGGCAACCTTTACCAGACTCCAGGTCAACAGAATCCTTGTCTACACTTTTCTGCATTCAGGAAGACAAAGGCCCACCAAATCAGCAGGCGCTCAAGTCTTTGCAAAGAGACAATCAAACCATAAAAAAGGGGAATTCCTGTAGATAAATGTGTCTGATTCTTCATATGCTTCACTCCAAATTATGTGAGCAAACTTTCTGGCATCTGCTAGACCATATGCAGAGAGGTGTATTATGATTTGCAGGATTTATCACTGAAGCATTCTTCTGTTTCTCTCATATTGAAAGATATGAATGTAAATCTTTAACTGAAATATATTTTTAAAAATTAACTAAAGTAACATATGGAATACTTTTGCAACAAATGCATTAATTGTATGCAAACTGAATTAAGTCTTTTATTAGCATGTAATTGGGAGAAATATTAATACATTACTTTAATTTGAAAAAATCATAAGTTAGAAGCTTTGAAACAGAAAGCTGCATAATGGCAGCTTTAACATTAAGATGTCATTGTAAAAATGAATGTATATAATGAACTCAGAAAAATAGAAATATAAGCGTCTGATCCTTTCCTTGTTTCCTGTACATCTGCATTGGAGTTTGTCTATTGTTATTCAACTAGCTAATCATCATCTTTTGTGTGGTGTGCCTGTGTTTTTACTCGGAGAGGCTAATCTGTGAAGACATCTGTTATTTGGTAGATAATAGGCCATTTCAAGTCTCAAAGCCCTGCAAGGCATTTCTGAAGAAGGAGAAGTAGATACATCTGTTCCCACCAGGTAGGAGCACAACTGAGCATGTTGTAACACAGCAGAACAAAACTTTCACTTGCTGTTCACCAGAAGGCAAAATGCACAAGGAACAATGCAAACAAAGAGCAGTTCTGGAGTAGTGTGTTAGGGTTGGGAGTGAGATTGACTTTATATAAACCATTTAATGTTTTCTTGAGGAAACAGAGTATCTCATACCAAAGAACAGTGGGATTTGTCATAGTGATCCTGGATCTATAAACCAGGCACAGTCACAAAAGCAGTGGTCCACTGAATCCGATGTTCTTTTGTGGAAAAAGTCAATATTAGACATTTTGAGGGCAATGCAAATGCATGATTATTCACTCTGAAAGAAAATCTTGTGCCATTCCTCTCTAATAACTTATCTGTATGAACCAGTTCTCTCTGCATTCCAGTGAAAATATACTATGTCTGCATTATCCATGAATCAATTGCAGCTTTGAATAATCCTTCTTATCACAGATTCAGGAAAAAACAGGATATGTCTTTATATTAGAATGCCTAAAGTAACTTAGCACACAGCACCTGAATTGTGCAAGCTTCCATTTCTTACATCTTCATCACTCTGTCAAGTCTTTCCCATTGTGCTATGAATGTAGATGAGACCCATATATTCAGATTTATCTTACCTAGAGTTTGTGACACTTTTAACTGACATCTGCCTGCTCTGAAAGCAGGCTGGCCATGCAAACAGCACTACAGATGTCAGTAGGAGGACAATTCATATATGTGAGCTTAACATACATGCAAGTTCCTTGTATTTCCACTTTGGAACTGCACTAGCCACAAACTGCAAATTCAAGGAGTAATGTGATTTCTTACTCCATTTTCACTTACTCATGCATTTTGGAGAATTTTGCTTATACAGGAGTTAAACTTTTGGCTTGGTTTTTTACTGCCTCAGCTCACAGGCCTAGAATACTGCAGTGATAGCAGAGTAGATGCAGTGTTGCCCCAACCTCTGGTTTGTCAACTGTAGAAATATTAAACTGAAGAGTGACATATGATGTTGACATTTTCTGATGGTGTGTACAACTGAAAGTGTTGTTCAGTGAGATGAGTCAGATATTTTTCCCACCCCAATTTTTTTTTTTCTTTTATTGAGGTTTCAGATATTTGAACACACTTCTTGGATGGAAAAATGGCCTTTCAACTCTTCTCAGGAAAATAAGATTTCTTCCAGTTTGTTGGTTAAGCTAGTTATCCACAGCCTAGATAAGTGCTTTAACCCTCATTCTGCTGAGTACTCTAACATAAGGCTTCCTTCCCTGCCCTCCTAGAGCTATTTTTCATTTTGTATAAATAAGACAAAAACCTGAGTCTCCTCTCTATGAGAATGCCCTAAAATCTCCACGAAACAGAAGGATGAGTTTCTCTGTCTCTCTCTTTCTAGCCATGACCACCAAACTATTTATTTGAGACAAAACAGCTATAGCAGGACTAAGATGCACAGAGTGACTGTAGACTGTTAATTTAGAATTTAGGTGAAAAGAATAAAATGACACACATAGATTTAAAGCTCAGATAATTATTTCCTCTCTCTATTTCTTGACTGAGACATCTATGTATCAACATCAACAGCCTGAGATCTGTGGTCAATATTAAATCCTGTTCACAATGTATGCTCATTTTGACAGAGATATTAAGCACAAAGATGCAAAACAGCTGAGCTAACTTGTGTTGACAATATTTTGGCTACAGCAAGAGTCACGAAAGACCACAGATGCTGTAAATGATTAGCAGGTGCCTTGCAAGCCTTCCCGTGTGATGGGATGATTCCAGTCAATGTCACAGTGTGCTTTCACCTTTAATATATGCCATAAAAGCATCCTGAGTGCCCTTTCCGTCTGTTTCTCCACACGAAGGGCAGGGTTTCATACATCCCAAAGGTGTGGGAATGGCAGCAACTGTTGCTCCTAGACATTTGCCTACATATAAAGAAGTACCTCCCCAAGGAGCCAAGAGATTGCTAGCCCAGGCAAGACACATTCACTGTACACATTAGTGTTGCATCTATATGGCCTTTCGCAGATAAGGACAGACATGTTTTACTGATGATGTGAGCTGGCTGAAGGCAAAAGCCACACTGTGTGGCACTATGCTCTAGGGAATAAATCCAGCCCCCTGAGAGAGCTTATTGGATCAAGCACAGCTAAGACAGCTACAGGGCTTCCCATTCAAACTGGGTTTGGGGAAGTCAAGATCAAAGTGAACTCAGATTGGTCTGCGAAACTCCATCAAAGGACAATTAATAGGCAGGAAACCCTACCCCTGGTAAGAGATTTCTCTGTAAAACATGAAGTAATAGCTCTATGTGGAAAACAGATCCTGGTAGAACTGCATTATACATTTATGGCATAAAATGCTCTGCAGATGAAGAAGGAAACTTTGGAAATGTACTTATAACAAAAAAAGATCAATAGTCATGATATAAAACACAATATATCACACACACAGGTTTCCAAGCAATGCTGCAAATACGGTTTACAGAGTTGCAACTGCATCAGTGGTGATTCCTCTCTATCAATGCACGACACCTGCACATTAATTCTTGCTTTGCAAGACTCCAAATATTTCCTCCAGGTGTCTGGAAGAAATATTATTCAGTTTAATGGCAGATTTGAGGCAAGGCCCAACTTTGGGAATCTCCTGTAAGCTATTTACATAAGCTGTTTTTCAACCTTAACAAAGTTGGGACGAGGTCCTGTATTAAAATAGGATGGGTCACTAACCACAGGTTAGTATAAAATCAGATCTGGGAACTTGAGCAGGGTCAGAAATCAAACAAATCCCAAGTTTCTCTTCCAAGTGGCTACAGCAGTGGAACACATAGATGAGATTCCTCCCTCTGACATATCTAGAGCAACTGCATGTAAAATAATGCCACTCAGTCTTTGACATGGCACTGCTAAACAGATGCTAGCCCTGAAGTATATCCAGAGTTAAAGCTGATCAAAGAGCTGGTGAAATTATCTACAATGAACAATTTTAATAGACAGTGGATAAACAGTTTATGGACACGTGAAGCATAGAGATGGTGGGATCAAGGAAGAATCAAGACAAATTAAAAACCAGAAAGTATAGAGAAAATACCATACAGGATTTCACAGCACCCAGATACATTCTGTTATGGAACAGTCTTGTAGGACAAGTGGGGTGAGTAGAGCCAGCACATTAGACAGGCAAAACATTTGGAAATATATTACCAGTCAGAACGACTTCACAGGAATTTGGTGCCTGAATAGCCCATGTCTCTCGCAGCTTCCATTCTTCTATTTGATCACGATTAGTTCCGCTCTGCACTTGCTTTTCAGTCCACAAGAAATATTAAAATGAAATCTGGAGACACAGCTTGAAATTGCAAACAATGATCAATTAGCATCTCTCACCATACAATTTATTACCTTTCTTTTCCATGGCCTTTGCCATGCCCTTAAGTGCCACACTGATTTACTGCACTGTTCTGCTTAATTATCTCTAGTGCTTTATTTCAGAAGTGATACTATTCTTAGCTGTTTCTTTCCTGGTAGTATTGCATTTGCAGGGCTCATTCTATCACCTGTTTCAAAGCTATAGCAGCAACCCCAGATCTGCAGTTTAGAAACAAGGGATACGTTTCAAGTATTTGGGAAAGAAGAAGCTGCTGCAAATTACAGAAAGAAAATTCCAAAGTTATTTTACACCAACAGGCCTGAGAAAAGTAAAGCTAGAAAGCAGCTGCCTTCTTTCTGGAAGATTATTCTTGAGGGTGAGACGTGACAACATTCAGACACCTGGGAAATTAATATTTTCTGAAGTTTTTAACTCAATTACAGCATCCTGCAAGGAGGCTTTCTCCTGTCCCACCTAGGAGCACAGGAACATGCAGGCTGGCACATGTGAGGACATAGTGATCACCAGCTGGGACACCACCCAAAGTGTAAATCAGAAGACAGTCAATACACAGCAGAGATTTTAGACCACGGTACTGTAAAAAAAACCCACAACAGCCCTTACTTTTAAAAATGAAGCTCAGTGTGTCTGTCAAAGGGTAATTGATACAGCAGTTCAGACAGAAGGGGACTAGATTCCAGGTCTGCATTTCTCTGTTCCTGGAAAGGCTGTTTTGTTAAGGTCGAGCCAAATGACAGTGACTCCACTATTTGTGCTTCACAGTATGCATGAAAACTACATGAATTAAAAGTGGAAGAGAAAGATACAAGTGAGACTTAATGAGAAAGACCTGTTGTAACAGGGATGTAGGATACTACTGAACAAAAGTTGCTTTTTTACTACTGGACCTTGCATAAGGAAGGGTAACCAAGGTAATAGGACATGTGTTTATGCAGAACAGAAAACATATTAGGTAGCTAACAACAAAACAGCTTTGAAGGAAAATGTGATTTTGTCTACTGTCAGAAGTCGTGGCAAATACAATGCCATTTCTTAAATTATTCCTCATTTCCACATTCTTTATTTTTCATGCCAATTGCTGCCCCTATCTCTAACAGGAAAGTGTCAGTGTCAAAAATGAGAGACACAGTATAACTGAAAATAAAAGTTAATTACTGTGGAAATTCAACTCCAGAGCTTTAATTAAAGCCTGACAAATGTATCATGGACCCCAGGCACCAGTGTGGAGTACACCCATTAGAGAGATTACTTGTCTTTCTATGGCCTCCCATGCTAACACAAAGGAAATATCAATCATGCCTGAAAATGGCTTTTCCAAATCAAAGATGCCGGGAATTATTCTATTACCTTTCTCACAGATAATTTTCAGAGTTGCTGAGAGGGATTTTATGCAAAAAAGCAGCATGTTAGTGTAAATTTTTGCTTAATTGCTAGGTTAATGTTAAATTGCAGCTTTTCTTTTAGGAAAAATGGCAGCTGGTGAGCCCCTTTCTACAAACCTACATTTCCTCTGTAGCTTCTCAATATGTAAGTAGGTATGTGAGAGACAAACAGCCTCAAAATGACATGTGATAAAAAGAAGCAGAGAACACTGAGGATTGCTTGCAGCAATCCTCTCACAGTGAAAGCTGCAGTGGACTCCATCTAGAATTCTTCAGCAAGCCCATGAATGTTCTTGCTGCCCTCCAACCAGCCTGCTCAGAAGAAATATTTCCACTAGGGTCCCCATTAAGAGCTGTTTGGGATGAGTCACCTACTCTCACAACATGGACAGTATCATGTTCTTTTTTGGGGTCTAACCTTCCAGCCAGTTGTTGTGAGGGCACTGTTGAAAGAAGGAAGGGATTTCTTTTAGAACTACTTCATTGCTCCACTGCAATTTCATTGTCTGCTGAGCACTCAGAAGCAATGAACAATGCTGACAAGATAATAGAGTAAGAGAGATGAACATTCTTGCCTTTATTTGTTGAATATTTAAGGCTTGGGTTTATAGGTGATCAAGAAGGAAAAGCAAAATAGGCTCAAATCTCAAGAGTTGTTTTGTTACTCCTTCTGCTGCTAAGATATTTAAACAGAGAACTTTCTTTTTCACAGCCCAGGTTTTCCCCTCACTGATCCTAAAGCAATAATCCCACAGTTATGAGATTATTTTTCGTTGCCATGGAAATTAACCATATAAGAAATTCAGCATTATCATTTCTCTATAGGCAGGAAAGATGCAGCCCTTCTGAAAGAAATATTTTCCAGGCATCTCTCCCTACCCCCACCATGCTACACACAAGACAGGTCACAGCATCAGAAGCAAAAGACACACATGCCATGCACAGCACACCACATATGGCAAGATTTCTCATACAAGTCAGTACTTTTAGGACTGTTAGGAAAGATCCATCCCAGTGCCACAGCAGACTTCATTTGTGGCACCGTGAACTCTTGCTAAAACTAGAGATAGCAATTTGTGGTAGTTTGGGATTACCAGACCTTACCCTACAATGTAATAGTTTAAAATCACTCACTCCTTTCCCCAAAAATCCAATTTGAGATTATTAAAAGTGCTTTGAGATACAGCCTCTTTGTCCTTTGCATAGGCACTGAACAGCACCATAATCTGTGAAGTGGACTTCAGTGTTTCAGCAATCTCCCCACTCATGCTGCAGTGAGACACTACTTACCAACGCTGACTGGCAGACATCTCAGGCTTTAGTAAATCCACAAAGCCACTCAGGAACAAAGCCACCCCCAAAGCATCCTGCTCTTACATCTCTCATATGCTAGTGGCTGATAAGCTATAGCACCCACAGCAAATTTGAAGTTGCTCCTCAATAAAATATTGGTCTAAACACCTTATTTTGTCTGTAAATTTACTCTTGGCTCTTAAGAGTTGTTGTTATGCAGAAAAAGGACAGGATTCGGGATTCAGGAAATTGCATTTTCATGCAATCTTTGAATCTGAAAAACATACAGCCAGATCCCAGGCATATCCAGTGAGTCTGACTTACACTGTTACAGGAGTCAGTAAAAGAATTTGCACAAAGCTCCCCAAAATTGCCCCACAGCACTCAAATCAACTCCCTGGTGCTGGTAAGTTTCCTCCTTCACAGTGATCCAAGTACTTGTGCCAGGGCTGGGGATAAAACTGAATTCTTTCTCCCACTCCTTTTGCACTAAATCCTTAATGCGTCCCCCTCCCAGGCTTAGCTTGGTGTGAATAAAGTAACAATCACACAACAACATTGTCTACATATTTTTGGTTATAAGTCTGTTTTAATAACAAGATATTCCTAAAGAACAGCAACAGGAGTCATGGGATTTCAAAACCCATGCAACATAACATACAAGTAACAAAGCAGATTTCTTTACTCTGCTTTGCTATTCTCTCAGATCTGACCTAAAGAGACCAAGAGGGCTAAAATTCCTCATCTCTTCAGTCCTTAGATGCATTTATGAGACTGGCAAAGTTTTAAGCCAACTGTGATGATGATTGTTATGATGTGGACATCTGTTTGCTGAGACTGGTACATTTGTTTCCTTACAAATGAAAGGGCTGAGAGGAAGCCAGTTTTTAATCATCTTTATGGATTTACTTGAAAATAATACTCAAGAAAAATAAAACTTACACAGTCTACATTCAGCTTTATAATTTTGGTGGTACAAAAAAATCACCATTATTTTAGCTACACAGAATTTATCTCTTGAAGCAGGAAACAGTTTCTTGACCAAGCTTTCTATTATTTCATTCTTAGTGAAACAGGCTTAATTTAGTAGCACATATCTGAAGGGTAAACAGGGAGCTATGTTGAGTAACAATTCATATTTATGACTCTATTTATGTACTACTATCATACTTATCCAGTTTTCTGACCATTAGCCATAAGCACACATAGAAAAGTACCTGTTCCCCTTCTATTACAGGAGTAAATTGTACCTGGCTCTTGTAGATGCTTTAAGCCAGATATTAGCGTAGAGGTAATGCTTACAATTGATAGGATACATACAGATTTACTTTTCTCCCTCACCTCTCCCTCACCTCATTTCTGTGCTTGCATGTTTATTTCTTGCTGCTCTTTCAAGAAAGATACAACATCCAATTCAATTTATTGAACAGCAGCCAAGAAACCTACAGTTAAGAGGTTCATGTAGAATGACCACAGACCACCTACAGCAGCTACAGAAAACAAGCTTTAGCACCAAAGTGCATCTGTTTGTGCAACTAAACAGATATTACCATTCACTAGCAACAGCAGACAAACTCATGTCCTCCTCTACAACCACCACAGGGATTAATTCTATTGAGTAATTAAGAGTGCCACAGGACAGACAGAGATATGAAGAACTCTACACTGCTGCCATACTACTTAGGTTTCCTTCTCTGTGGACCAGGTGCTGATCTGCTTATCACATGTCAGAAAAAACAACATCTTTTTCCCTTTTCTAAGGAAGAACTGTTTAGCAAAACAAAAGCCCCATTACCTGAGGTTGTCAAGCCAGAGCTATTCCCAACTGCTAAAATCACAAGAAGTAAAGAATTTATTTGAAGTGGCCAAATTGCTTTCCTGAAATAAAAAGACCCCTAATACTCAGAGAAGACATATTTGTCTGTGTTTACAAATGTTCCCCCAGCCAAGCTATGATACCTGAACATGAACACACTGTAATTTTGATAAGAGATGGAAAGATTAATGTACTAAATCCAGAGGGAAATCCCTCCAGACATTGTTTCAAAAAGCTTAGAAATCAGCCTTTTTTTTTTTTTTCCCTGTGGTTGCCACTATTCCTTAGCAACAAAACTAGTCTGCTGAACATGGCTCTGCTATAACACATTCCAGAAATAACTAGCAGGGCTGGCATTGTTTGGACTAACAGGGGAAAACTAATCAGGTCATTTGCTGTGTGCTACTGCTCTCCACCTGCTGACCACCTGCACGTCCCCAGGACAATCCAAGAAACAGCCACACACCACACAAACACACACACACACACGTGAGTGCATGTGTACCTTAACACACAGACAGGTATTTGAGGAGTATTTAGAAGGAGTGATTTTTTCACTGCTCTTATGTGGGGGATGGAGAGAAAGACGGAGGAGGACAAAACAAAGGCTTTCTTCTGTCTCTAAGAGAAGACAATAGGAGTTCTACTGAAGCCCCAAGCGCCTTCCCCACCCACACAAGAGCTCCACAATGGCCAGGAAGAACCTATGTCCTTGCCCTCCAGACAGCATAAGAAGCACCCTCTGTCCCAAACTGCAAACTCCTCTCTTAACGAGTGGAGACAATGCAGAGAGCAGCATGCGCTGTGCTCCTGCATTCCTTCATCTTTACAACAGTGTGGACATAGCAACTCCAAAAATCTATACACTATTCCAAAAGCTCCCTTGTTGCAGTAAGGGAGTGTTTGGAGACTTTGTTTTTTGCTTTTCAGGGCTCATCAGTGAGATGGGGTTCCAGATCAGCACATACTACAGAATCCAAACTAACCCATCATGTTTTCCTCCTGAAGGACAGATCACTTAAATAAAAGAGTTACTTGCAATCTATCATACAGAACAGGAATTTTTTTCTGTTAAGAAAATTGCCAATATTTTGGATATTTTTATGTTCCACACTGGGGTAGGGAATTTACATTTGAAAGTTCAGTGCACAAAAAAGAAAAAAAAAATGGGAGGAAAAAATCCCCACAACCCAAAAACTGTAAAAAAACCCCTCACCTTGGATCAAGAAAAGTACCAGCTCAAATTTTGGCTTTGTCTTATTCAACCAGGGACTTGAAACTATAGCTCCAGCTTCTCACATGAGTGTCTACATCAGGAGAGCATTACAAACCCTGGAGGGGGACATTCTTTGTCTTACATTGGACTTGGCAAACAGAGATTAGGTGAAATGGCAGCGTATTTTAGTAAAACAACACTTCCCTTTCAATGTAAAAGTTTTCTGACAAAACATATTGCATTTTGGACATTGAGGCTTGCTGTAATTCCTATCTAAGACGTCCAAGCTCGGTGCCAACAGGAATACTGACTGTGCAACAATTCACACGCACAGACAAAGGGACATCAGTGGCAAATGCTCTGCCATGAAGTAAATGTATGCAAACCACAATGCTACATTAACAAAGTATGGACAAAAACCAACAAAACATGTCCAAAATTCAAGAGAACATAGCCAGACCCTGCTAACTAGTCCTTCATTTAATATAGCTAATGGCACAACCTGAGGATTCTCTCTGAGTGTTTTCAATGATGTCTGTGCTGCAGCTAACATGGTACCATTACACTGAATGGTACCGCGGTACACTGAATTCAAGGTCAAAAATAGGGAAGGAGGGAAGACAATTTAGCAGATTCTAACTTACTTTGATTTGCTTTTTAGAGGCATGGGATAAATTGTTTTCTCCCACCCTCAGCCCAGCAGAATTGGCTGGAAAGCAGAGAGAAGCATAAATCACACCTTTGAAAAGTTCATAACACCTGCCACTGACAGCCAAAAGCTTTCCTTTCTGCTCCGACTCACGTGATGCCTCAAGGTGCAATCCAGCCTACTGCACATAAACCCCTTCATTTTGAATTTGACACATTTGCCTCTTCATAAAAAAAATTCAATACTTCAATGAACCAATACTGAGCACGTAAGTAAACTTGGGTTTGTAAAAGCGATTGAGCCTTTCCAAGGTGCTTCACAACATGCCTCAAGTGTGTTGGTGGGCTGTGATACACACCAAGAGCCAAGTTGCTGTGTGCTGTTACATATTCTACATACCCTGCACCGCTTCATCCTGCAGACAACGTTCTCAGGTGTGATGGTGCTTCCAGGGGAGAGGCACACAGCTAAAACACAGAGCAGTATTTTGGGTGCCCACACACTCAGGTGCACCCAAAATTGTGGCAGCCATGAACCAGTTAACAAACAAATCACCTTATAAACTAAAATACAGCTGTTAAGAGTTTCCTCTTTTGACTGCCTTCAATTACAAACACTTGCTCTATTCACACACAAATTATACATAAAAATCTGACTTTCAACTTTTAATTAGCAGTAGAAGATAAGAGTTATATTTGTTATGGCACATTATATTATCTGTCAGTTTTTATTTACTGCCACTGTTTTAAAACAGCCAGTTGATATCTAGCAATGCTAAATGTATTTTTTAAGACAAAAACACTCCAAAAGCAGTCAAGATTCTGGCATCTCTTTGGAAGAAAAGACACAGTAAAATAAAATATCAGGTGTTTGGTCAAAATCAACATATGTCTGCCTAAGTCAGTGGGGCCACAGTGACTCCTAAACATCCTGGAAATCCTCCCCAGTATTGCTCATACCCATTAAAAAGGGGTCAGGAAAGGGGTAGAGAGGGGAGAAGAAGGAAGATACAAAAGTGTTTTTCATTTAAAGAGATGAAAAAAATTCCACTAAAAATTTAACCTTTTGGTGACCTTTTCTTAATTGAAGCTTTGCCAGTTAGTACCAAAAGGGTAAAACCAGCAATGGTGAAAGAACCATTTATATATTTTCTTGTATCACATGGAGGGTTATTAACATAAGTAGCATTAATGTCTCCTAAAGCCTGCTTGTGGGATCTGATGATTTACTCCTTGGTTTGTGTATTTAACTAAGCCAGTGCTCAGCACTCCCCTCCCAGTGACTCAAAGCCACAGCTCTGTAAACTGGACTGTTTGCTGTCTTAATCTGTGCTATTTTTCGCACTTGTGCTAATTACAGAAATAAACATAATTATTTGTCAGGGAAATATAAAGAATGCAGTATATCAACTTTTTTTCTTGTTAACACAGGATTTGCAGGGGTCTTAATTTGCTTCAACTGATTTAGCGATTCATGAGATGAAATTCAGGCTCTTCAATAACTTATACAAGGAGAAATGCAATTCCTTCTAATGAAATATGATGGGTTTTCAATGAAAATCAGTGTTTTGCTTAACTGATCCTTTTCAGTAACACTAAACTGCAATATACACTACCATAGAATCTCAGAAGATTTGATACTATCAAATTACTGAGTACACTAAATGCTAAAAAAGCTACCAATAGAGGAAAATGACACTTAATATTTTATTTTCTTTTTCATGTCATTGAACTGGAGTAGTGCTCCAAATCATTTTTCCAAAGCTTCTATATATATCCAGAGGAGCCTGAGGTCAAATTTTGCCACTTACAAAATCTCTGGTAATAATTGTCATTGACTTCAGGAGGGTCAGATTTTGGATTTACAGGATTTTTGGGTATAAAATACTATTTCTCTTTCCAATGAAGTCAATAGGGAACGTACTTATGGTAGACTTGGGCTTTAAATATGAATCAGATCATTAAATGCACATCACAACAAGAAAAAAAAAAGGATTATCGCTCCTTTTTTCATTCTATGAGTAATAGCAATTGAGGTCATGAAAATCTGACCCGTCTGAAATACGTCTTTTGGGGATGGCTTCAATAAAGAATGGATTACTGCAAGCCACCTCTTTCTATCATAATCTAAGGTAACAGACAGAAATCAACAAGCACCTTAGCTTTCTTCTTGAAGGATGGCTACCAAAATTCCAAGTACATTTATTAAAAATGGAAAGCTAGCACCTGTCAATTTGAGAAAATGGATCAAGTGCTTAACAGGTTACATTTAACCTGGAATTCAAGAGCCATGAAAACGTCTAAACTGAACACAAAGGAGATTTTTAAAACTAATGGAAATGTAATCAGTTCTTTTTTTTATCCTCCAGGATTCTGTTATATTGCTCCAGACTGTTCCCACTATCTCCTGTCTCGGAGGCTCAATCTTCTCAAGCAAAAGCTTTGATCTACATGTTCTTTGCTAAGTAGTTTCAAGTATTAAAGAATTAATAACCATGCAGTGTATTTCTCCTCGCCTAATTCTGCATGCTGTATGGTTCTTCAGAAAATCAAACATTATCTGTCAGACAAATGGCACCACGGTTATTTGGAACATTTGATTTGGCAGTTTTCTAGCAATGCAGTAGTATTTTCAATTATGGTAATGTAATTCTGAAAACATTGGCATTGTCTGACTACCACAGACAGTTTTCTTGTACAGCATGAAAGAAAACAGGCCCACCCAGTTGTCCTGGCAAGAGTGCACTGGACCGGTTACCACCCAGCCCACATGGTGGGAATAAGCTGCAACTCCACTCTTTTGTTCAGCTGCTGTGGGGCATCTTCTGAACATCCACAGCCCCCATACAATGTGTGTCCTGCTGATCATTTAACAACTATATAACTACAATAATCTGTCCTGTTTCATCCAGACACTAGTAGTAATAAACATTGCTACTCAGGAAGTATTTGTATCCTGTGCTGCATTCAGCAACTTTTAATTAACAAATTGTGAAATGAAGCAGTCACAATTGTTCT
Source organism: Cyanoderma ruficeps (assembly GCA_008694505.1). NCBI lineage: Eukaryota > Metazoa > Chordata > Aves > Passeriformes > Timaliidae > Cyanoderma > Cyanoderma ruficeps. The sequence continues at coordinate 8,243,848 of VZDJ01000782.1, forward strand.
TCTATTCCTCAACAGATCCGGAGTCCTGGTGGTGGCATTTCATTACAGCACTGAGGAAGTTAAATCAAAGTGGAGTTCATACTAATCATCCATGTTCAAAGTACCAGTTATTGCAGGATAAAGGAGGCATTCCTCCCTGGGCAGCTGGGAATCTGCTGGTGTCCTGGGTGATCTCACCCTGCCCTGCTGTGAGTACTCAGGGGCTGATGACAAAATCACCATCACCACCTCCATCAAGAGAGGTTTTGAATATGGAGTCTACATGGGAGTAGAGATGCATGAAGGCTTGAGCTGAACTCCAGGGAATGAGTTGCACTACAGAGCTCGGTAGTTCCAGCTCTACATCTATTAAGCAAGTAGTGTAGCCCAACTGGAGTAGTTTTGTATGAGACTGTTGCTAAAGATCCAGCAACCACATCCTAGATGTTTTAGGGCGGCTTACTTGAGACTAGCTTTGCTTTAGTCTCCCATGGGTTGAGAAATTTGCATACAGAGCTGCAGCTCCTGTTTTAGTTTTATCCAAAACCAGTCCACAAGCACCAGGACTCCTGTGAATGAAAGCATAAGAAAAGCAGACAACAGGAGGGATTCTCATCAAAACCAGATTCCTAAAGCAAATTCAAACACTAGTGCAGATGTACCCTCCACTGTCTACCTTTCTTTTTCAGTGGGGCTGATCACTGAAAACACAGATGTGAGGTCACAACAGAAGCACATCCAAGATTCTTACAGCTGGGTTACAATGGATAGGTTTTCAGCTTCTGCCTCAACAGAGGTAAGGTTGCTGAGTTTGTGCAATGACTGAGGCTTCCAGGTATACCATGAAAATGGAAATTTTCCCCAAATTTACTCTTCATGTCCCCCCATAACCATAAATAAGCTGAGGTAATTGTACCAGCTACTGAGCAGGGAGCTGTAGAGCCTGCCAAGCAGACGACTCAGCATGCAGCGATTGCTGCCGCTGGCTACAGAATAGCTGCAACTGTTCCCTCCTTTATTTTTCAGTCATAGCTGAGGGACATATACAGTGCTCACAATGCACTCTACTATTGGGGAACAGAAAATAAATTCCTCTCATGTTCAAAGGATGAAAAACAGAATATGTAAGAACAAATAAGGGAAAGAGCTACTTTAATGCAGTCTTTGAATTTCTTAAGCTAAAGCAATATGCCCTATCCTGCAGCTCTTGATATCCTTGCTAAAGCCACTAACACAAGAACAAGAAATCTGGGCCTCAGGATATATATGTAATTAAATACAAACTTTCAAAAACATTGTTGCAGAGGACACTAGGAGGAATGGTTAATAGCATAGCGGAGCCACATGGATGATGCAAATAACCCTGCTATTTAACTGCCTGATCGTAACTCACTGTGGCAGGAATCCACTGCTAAATGCCTGGATTTTCTCTGCCAGCCACTCTACCTAATAGTTATCCTTGACCTTTACATATCATAATGCTTGCTAGTTTACTGACTTCTCTCATGTTAACTTCAAAGCCCTCAAAGGTAAAACTCCTTTCCAAAAAAGCTAGCAGGGATTTTTTCACTTTTGAAAATATTCTCTCCTCTTATTAAGTGACAATTAAGTTGCAGAAAAATCCCACTGATGTAACAGCAGTGTTGCCTGAATTGAGATGCTGAAGAGTATTAACTCACTAGGCCATTGCCTACACATGTTGTATTTCAACAGAAAAAAGTGGACTTACCCCATGTAAAATTACAGCTTCTCCATAATGCTTTTTGTCGTCCAGAGGATTTCTGAGTAGCAACATCAAAAACTGCATGCTCACAGGACACCGTTTTTCACAGTAATCCCATTAAAAGCTCAATTTTGTGCTCCTTTTTAGGTCTTTCCTGATGGTCACCATATTTCAGTCATTCAGCTACAGCTGGCATGTCTGCAACCACATAGTTCTTGCTGTCTCAGACAAACACACTGTAATGTCTAAAAAAACTGTACTTTTACTTTCTTCTTAGAGACCTCTGTTAGGAAGAGGCCACCTCATGCCAACTGGAGTCAGACACATGTGAGGAAAACACAGTGTGTGTGTTAAAAAAGGTCCAACTTCATGGCTGTTTTCAACTGCCCCTTTTAATGCATCCTGCTCACAGTGCTGAAGAACAGAACCATCCACAGCACCAGAGCTTTATTAAATTCAGGTGCTGCTCCAGGCCTTGAGGTATCTGAATAACAAAATCACCCACATCCTGAAACTTAGTGCAGCTGAGAGAGAATGACTGTTCTTCACAGCCAGATACTGCCTGCAATACTCAAGCATTATGTCATCATGCTTCTGTCTGGCAAACCATCTAACACTGGCACAATACAGCTTTCCATGCCAAATCTTCAACCAATATATATGAACCAGCACAATATTTTTTTTCACTCTCCTCTGGCTACTATTCCAGCATAATTTACTGAAAAGGTCCCAAATTTAAAATTGCCTAAGTCTTGTGCATAAAGGCATCATTTTAGGGTTCTTTTCCTGCAGTAAACTGAGCCCTTCCAACTCTCATTACAGCCAAATGGAGTCAAAGGAGCTCCCTAAAAACCAAAATATTCAATTGATAGATCATTATTCCTTAGAAATGTTCTGAGTAAATGAGAAATCAGCTCCATCATACAGGTTGGTTTAATGAAATATTGTCAAAAGACAGCCCTTCTTGGTACTTGAGATCTTGTCTCCATTTGGCTTTTTACCTATTTTACAATAAGGGAAAAAAAATACCAAAAATGTTTTCCCTGCCACTTTTACATGAGTATTGCGTGTCATCTCCCAACTTGACAGTCTGATGGCAAGAAAAATCATCAAGAATGTTAACCATTTACCACTGCTGACAGCAATCAGCCTTGCTAATTTGAAGTGAAAAGTCAAAAAGGAGATGAGGGGTTTAAATATGGTGTTTAAAGGTTCCATCCACACAGGGTAGCGCCTTTTAAAAATTAGGCTGCTGATATGCAAACACAGAGGAAAAGAACTGGCTGTCAGTTTGTTTCAATGCCACATGGCTAGGAGACCAGACGCATGAGAATATTTCCAATTTGTGGAAAATATTAATCCTCTTATACATACCTTTGTATAATTTCAATAAAATAAATATGTTAGTTAGCAAGATGTAAAGTCTTTAGAAGGTACATGCAAGTCATCTATTTCAGGCCCTCTATATTTTTCCAGGATTCACTGTGGCTTCAGTCACAAGCTGTAATGCTGTCTCAGGATGCTCCATCTTGTAATTAAAGGCTTAATCTCCTCTTAGTCATCTGGGCAATTGTAATGAAATATGCCAGTTACTCCCTACTCTTGTTTTGGAAAAATGCCCAGCAGATTACAACAGCAACAAAATTAAATTACCCATTCTGTACGTCCACTTCACAGCACACTCATATTGTCCTTTACCAATCCTGCATTAAAGCAAGATATATTAAACCAAAACAGCTTTCCCTGTTTTTCAGATTTCATTACCCTTCAGCAAAAAAAGAAAAGTCTTGCTCAGGACTCAGTATGTCACTTTGCTTTTCTGACATGTTGCTTCACACTTTTTTGGGACACAGCTTTCTGCAGCACTAGGAAGAACACATTTTAGCTGTTACACATTGATGACAAACCAATATTAACCACAGAATTATGTCATTTAAAAAATTAAATAACAAGGGTATAAAATATTCTCAGAAGCCAGATATCTTTCCCCAAACATACTCTTACGCCATCTGCCTTTGACCACACTGCCAGCTTCTTTCCAATCCCTTACTCCCTCCTGCTTTTCCTTTCCTGTTCCATGTACTGCAGGTGCAAGTGACAAGTCCGAGTCACATTTGTAAAAACAAGGCTGAAACAAAATTAAAGTAACAGGTCAAAAATTACAAAGTGAGTGAGGAAAAGGTAAGCAGCAGCTGTTTGCCGGCTTCTGAAAATATTCAGCAGCTCTGTTGAACTGAGGGAAGTCACACCTTACACACAAATGTTTGTACTGGTCTAGGCTAAGAAGTTTTCAGTCACATCCTGCTGCAATGGATCTGGCAAGGTAAAGGGTTCCATCAATACCAAATGCTATGACTGCCTCAACAGAGCAACCCTGGTATCTCCCTGGAGCATTGCAGTGAAGATTCACCTCTTTTTACACTGCCCAGAATGTAAGTTTTTTGGTACCACTGACAATCCTTGAATAGATGTGGGACACGAGTCTCAGTGTTCTTAGAGTAAAAGAGTACATGGGTCAGGCTGAAATTTAAGTGCATATTGAAAATCCATTCTGCTCTAACAGAACACATTTGTAACTGCCGTTCTGCCAGTGGCACCAAGAATAGAATTAGTGAACTACAGCTAGCTCATTTAATTAAGAAAAGTTGAAAGACAATCATAAATGCAATAAAAATCTAAATATGAGTGGTATTGGTTAAGGCTATTTTTGGAGCAAGCGTATTTGCATTGTTTGTGATCCTGAGAAAGGAGGAGCAGCAGAGCATGTTTCAGTAAGTCTTCCTGGACTGAGTGCAATATCACTATTTTAAGGGACTTAACTTTAAGACCATTTTATTTCTTATACTCTGCATTAAGGACAAAATTAAGCTTTCAATTAGCTTACAAAAAATATGAAATAAAATTATTTCATTTGTTCTGGATTCACAAATGATCAGAAACCATACTGTTCTGAAAATTGTTCTGATAGGCATTTTTGCAGTAACAGGCTAACGCAAAGCCCTTGCTCCAAATCCTTCAACTCTTCAGAAGGACAACGTGGGGAGACACTTGGCGTTTGTACTCTAATCTAGAATAGCTATTGTCTCACAGCCCATCCTCAATGCCATTACCAAGTGCCAGTGTGGAAGGAAGTCGCTAAAAACCAGACGGATCCATACTTCTATTGGGAACCGTTCACATGTAGAAGCAGGACAGGCTTTTCAGCAATGCTCAGCTCACACTAGCCCTGCTGTTAGGAAGGAATCAGGCTGTAGTGTTGTAGCAATCAGACACATACAACACTACACCAAAACCTCCAGCATCAAGTTAAAAAGTTGCTCCAGAGCTTTATCTGTTAACAAATATTCATACATATTTACATTCCAAGTCTGGTCTTTCCCCTTTTCACAAAGATATTACAAGCAACTTTAGCCAGCACAGCGTTCGCGGAGTAGCATCCTGTAGCATGATCTTAATCAGCAGAACAAAACCCTAGTGTTTACATTCAGGTCTTTGTAGATGCTTTTATGTGACAAAGATGCCCAAACTTGATGACTCATTTCTTATAAAAGCAGACAAACATGAATACCCTTGGGAGGATCGGGGAGATGATAGTCATTAAGCGGACATACATCAAGATACAGAGACCAAATGAATGCCTTAATGAGAATGGGAATTACCTTTCCTTTTGTGGGTTTTTATTCCACTCCTGCTCAGCCTCCACCAAAGTGACTTTGATGATGTTATTAAAAATCACGGGTTCTTACAGAAAATGAGCTCAGTATGTCTCAAGGCAGCTATTCTGACTACTGTAGTAAGGGCCAAATTACCTTGTTGCAAAATCGTTGCTTCTGCAACCAATAAAAGTGACTGTGGGACTGATGCAACAGCAGTTCTGGAAAAGCTTCCAAACAATTCATGTTTAATTTAAGAATTTGGACGGTGAGTTTGACATTTGATTAAATCTGAATTTCCAAATTAAACAATCTAAAAGGCATTAAATTAACAACAGCATTATATCTTGCCAGTGACATAACTCCCAGTGCCTCCCTGGGTGTTGTTAGGCACCAGCAGTTTATCAGAACTCCTGATAAAACTCAGAGACAACTCTCCCCAGACTGATTAAATGCAGGTGCTTTTTACATCTGGTTTTCAGAGTCTACACAAGCCTACCATGCCTCACAGCTGAGACCCACTGCACTACTGTTCCGCAGCTCTTTTTAAATAAGCCCACTGATCACTCCAGAGGCAAAGGTGTTCAGCTTCAGTTTTTGACTCTTGACACCCTGCCCCAGCTGAATTTAGCACTTATCTCATATGCAAGTATTTGAAACATATTTGCAAATGCTCACAAAGACAGGGTCTAGCAGCAGATGTCCAGCGTTTTGAAGGAGAGGATGCTCAAGCCTGAGCGGGGGAAGCCAACAGACAGGTGTTCCCACTCCTCCCTGCTGCCAAGTCTGCCCCATTAAGGAAACCAGGCTGAAGGCCATCAGTGCAACAGTCAAAACTTAATCGCCAAATGTGTCTCTGTTCTAAATACCTCTCACCAGCTGGTTACTACTTATTCCCTGATGGTGTCTGGGCATATTCTCTCCAAAAAAGCAATCAAGCTCTTCTGATGTGGTGTGAAAAGCCAAGTCTGTTAGTTCCTCAGTGTATGAACACATGATCCACCTACAAAAAGTTCACAGAGCACCAAAAAGAAATGCTCAAAACCTCATTTTTCTATGCTGGGCTGGGAAAACCCCACAATCAGGGCTGACTTTTTGCTTTTGTCATCAGAAAATTTTTCTGGTGAAGCAGAGTCAACATTACTGCCCTCCTCATCTGCCCCTGCAACTGCCAAATGACATCACACCAAATTCCTCACTACCGGAAACTGTAGTTTCCATGGATTCAATGGAAAATGTAGTCCAAATCAGGACTTTTCATGGTCCTGCTACTGCTTCTGCATATGTGTTGTCTGACTCATAACTAAAGGATGGATTAAGAATAGATAAACCATGTTTTATCAGCTTCTTCAAAACCAAAAAGGTTTGTGTTTGGGTTTTTTTTATGATTAGGCTTGATCATCTTAAAGGTCTTTTGCCATGTAAATGATTCTATGATTCTGGTTTTTTAAGAGAACTTATGGGTTTAACAGTGCTTTTGTAGCTCACCTGCTGGAGTCCCTGCCTCCATGGAAAAATACCTAGGCTTGGGCTTAATTTAAAAATGAGGATTTGAGTTTGCTGCATATTTCAGGGAGGGACTTTGCTTAAAACATTCAGTCCTGGGTTAGGGAACAGTCCCTGCCAGCACAGGAATGCAGAAAAGTGATCCAAGAGTGTAAACAGCAAACCTTGGTCACATACACAATTTTTGTTACTAAGAACTTCAACACACACTTCACTTCCTTTGTTCTTCTTATCCAAGCATCCAGATTAACCCCTAGTGCTAAAAAAGAGACATTCCAACTATGAGGTAGTGCTCTGAGTCAAATAGAAGCAAATCTTACATTTTTAGCACTGTTGCTAAGACATCTGTAAATTATTTAGAGGGGAAAAAAAGAAAAGCTAATTTATTTTTATGATCTCGGTTTACTTTTTGCACCTTCCCACTTGGTACAGTGCTTTTTCTCATCTACTAGAACAATGTTACTTAGCTTCCAGCCTATGGGAGATGTGCTTGAATTTTGTTTAGAAATCACAAAGCAGGAGGATTGTTTTTTTTATCAGAGTAGTGTATTGGGACTCAAGAAACCTCGGCTCATTTCCTACTCTAACAGAAATTCTTTTTTTGACATTTAGCAAAATGCTTTATTTCCCCACACTTCTGAAAACAGCGTTACTGTTCTTTTACCCTGTGTGAATAGTGAAACCCCATCTGAAAAAGAGAGATACCATTTCCTTTTTGTTACCCATCTTCTTGCCTGATTATACTGCAGTCTCTGCATGATTGGGACTTTTCCCCACTAGGGGTTTATGTAGAGTCTGTGACACAAAGGAGCACTGGTACAGCTCAAAACCTCTAGACATTACTGGACTACTAATATTAGTTCAACTCCTAGAACTAAGAAGCCAAAATTACTGAGGGAAAGTAATCTGTGAAAGCTCCAGAATCAAGTCCTGGAGTCGTAGTCCTGACAAAACACTTCCTGCTACCAAGATGTCAGGCCTCAGCCATAAATAAGGGCAGTATTATTTTATCAACCAAGATGGCAATGTCTTCTCAGTAATAAATGTAAAGGTGGAAACCAGTCTGGAAACAAACCTGTGACAAAAAAAAAAAGGGGCGTAAAGCCCTGCCTGACTGACAAATTCAGGTTTTCCATTATTCACACCAGAGGATTCCATATGAAGACAACTGAAAAGGAGGGAGATTAATTTATCCTACATTAAGATTCAAATTGTTCAGAGATAGACTATCACTGATTTAACTCCACTCTACAAGGTATCATGGCCTATGATTTAATTGGCCAATTACTTATCCCTGATGAGAAACTGGTGAGAATGCTGTGCCTCATACATGAAGCAGTGGTTGTAGTAAAATGTGGATGAAATGTGCAAGTCTAAATCAGAGCATTTTATCAATCATTTGCAAAGCTGACAGGTTTAATGGGTTTGGAATGATGCATATGTTGGCATTTTGTTATTTGTCACAAACTAATAGAAAGCCCTATTAAAGTTATGCAAATTCTCTGTCCAGCATAAACAAATGATGATCCATATTCATATTTGCCTCAGGAGGAATAAAATACATACATTAACTCATCAGTTGGTTTTTCTGGTTAATACTTCACACAAAGTGTGGGGAAATTTGTTTTTGTAAATTCCCAGCTACTTCCTAGTTTTTTGCCCAACATGCTCAGGGGAACCAAATCTCCCTTACACTTTGAAGTCAAGAATTGGACAAGATGCTGCCATTTGGAGCACGCAGCAAGCTCTTGGGCCATCATCATTTTCCGGGTGCCCAGCAGTCAAGGAAGAATTTATTGATGTCTGAATGAAAAGCCCCAAGAATGACTGAGAGAAAATGGAGATTTTGCAAGAAAGAAAATCATGTTTCAGTTTTGAGGTCATTTTCTGTCTGTCCTGCCCCTGCAAGATGCAGCTCAAATATAGGTAGTTGCACAGGTACTTTTATTGTGCTGAAAGTCCTCATACAGGATCACTGTGCAGGGCTAGGCTGGGTGAAGCCCAATTTTGCCTGGGTACAAGTGAGAAAAGTGGGTGACAAGAACACCTGCAGAAGAGCACTGGAGCATACAAGCCCACACGTGAACAGTTAAGTGCTTTAACACACCTTTTTGAGCAATATGTTCACCTAGCATGTGCTGATACTCTGTGGAAAAATCTATTATTTGCTCAATTCTCATTTCTGTGTTCATCCAATTTATCTCCCTAAGGAATGAAGACATTTCTATCTCTTATGCTGCACTTTACAATGGCTGAGCAGTTCCAGCTCCATTAGGAGTTCACTGTTCATACAGCCTTGGGAGAAGGGCCACAGGTGACTACTACATGCAGGACAAGATGAGGCCTCTGCTCCTTGGGCCATAGGAAATGAGCAGGGGACAGTGGATTTCCAATGTCCAGGCAATGCCAAACTAGCATAAGATTCATGCTAACCTTTGGTCCTTGTTTTTTCCATTGCCTTCTGGTAGTGGTGGGTTATCTCATTTATGGTGCCTGAATAGGAAAGCATTATCCTTCCTAAACCCAAAGGGAGGGATCTGCAGGTACAAGGAGCTTTGCTGTTTTATCACTGAAGGGGAATATACCACACTTTGGAAATGAGGGCTCCCAGTAATTCACATCAGTTTTTGGGAGAGCAAAGAGGAAGAACTGGGCCTACGATTAACCTTATTTTTCAGCTGGCATAGCTGCAAACATTTCCATTGCAGGCAACAGAAAATAATAATATTCCTTAATATTCTGAGGATTCACAACTTAAACATCAGACATCTTCGATGCTTAGCTCCATCCTGCAGTGCATATTTACGATTTTGCTTGAAACAGGTGATACCATTAGAAATGATTATACTGAGCAGATATTCCAAGGAAAATTACTAAGGAGGGAAAGCCTTACAGAGGTCTTCTAGACAGATGTGCAGAATATGTCAAGTGAAATGAAGCTTTTAGCCATGCATCTTTGGCTTGTTCAGTGCCTGGAGAAGGAATGTCTGAAACACAACAGGTGCTAGGTTGGTAGTGTTCCTTGTGTGTTTAGAGCCTGTCAGCCTCCTCACCATCCTCCCACACAGGCCATTTGTTGACTGTGCAAGAGAAGTCCCTGGAGATTAACAAAGAATGCTCAAGGCCTGTCAGTTTAGCTAAACTGCTAGAGCCCCACTGCACTGGCATCCAGAAAAGACCACTGAGCCACATGGCTTCAAACAACCTTGGGCTGTGGTCAGTTCACTTCTTTAAATGAGGGAGTCTTATTTAAAAGTCCACTGCATTCAGCAGAGGATCTCCATGGGCCTTAGAGGAGGCTCTTAATACATCTTGAAATGCAAAAAAAATTTCAAAATTTCAAGTATTGTGCTTATGGGATTTCCACATTATCAAACTATTAAGGTGAAGTGGTGTCTAGGGAGAAGGCAGAATTTCTGAATTGCATACTGCCAGTGCTTTTAAAAATTTCTGCTACGACTGTGCAGGGTATGAATTCTATTACACTTGAGAGTATTCCTGCATATAAATGAAGGTAGAAATCATTGAAAGGAATAAATGAGCTGAATGGAAGGGTTTTTCCTTATAATCATGTTCCAATTTTGTGTTTTCTGAAAGTTATTCTTATCTCTTTCTTTCTATTATCCTCAAGTGCCTGAAATTCTCTTCGATGGAAGACAGCTGCATCCTACTGCATTTGACAAGCCCTGGAAAAATGCATCTGACAACCACGGTCTGGAAAGATGCATCTGTAATGGCTTCCTTCAGTGCAAAAAGAATCTGTGTAGCAAGGTAAGAGCTCTTGCTCAGCTGCTGCTTTCTGACACTTTGATCTCTGCTTGCAAGGTGATCTAGCCTGAAGGCATGCCAGGAAGGCCTCCAATCATGTCAGAACCCATAAACAAAGCAGGACTGCAACTGGTCAGTGTTTAGGTGGAAAGCTAAATTTTGCAGGAGATAATGTTGAGGATTCAATAGATGGCAGTCTTACCTCAGAGTGAAGATTGAGGAGACAAATGTGATATCAAGGGCTGGGGGTGCCATCTATCAGAGGTATAAAAATCAGGTACCAGGCTGAAAAAACTCCAAGGTAAATTTTTTAGATCATGACCAACTGTTGATGTTTCATTAAGAAATGCCATTTGCCAGCCTGTAGACATTCTCTCATAATTTCAAAGCCATACTGTTGTGAAGCCATGACATGCATTTTAAAGTCTCCCATCTCCTGCTCCAGAGATTGCTCAGCTGAATGAAAATGATCTGTGTATGTGAGACCAGAATTTCTCTGTACAAGCCACTGAAGATGGTGTCAGATGGGCAGTGGAGATCACAAGAGTAACACCGAAGTACGGATTTTTTAAGTTTCAGTTTTGAATCTTCCTCCTATTAAACAGATAAGAGTGACTAAGTGGTGACTGTACTCAGAAGGAAGAGAAGAAGAAGAATTTCACTTACAACTCTGTGCAATTTATCATTTTCTTGGGTCTGCAAAAAAGCAGTCCTGAGCAGGTAGGAGATAAAAATTTTCGGCTACCACATGCATGCCTTGGCTAGCTAGCAGACAGCAACCAGTGTCAGATATGAGTTGTCTGGACCAACAGCAACATTCAATGCCCAATTTTTAATGCAAAAAGCAAACTTGCATCAAGAATTAATGTATCTCTAACTGTCCTATCTTTACTAGCCAGACAAAAAGGCATTATTATATCAAGGGTGCAAGGCATCTGTCCATGTGGGCCACATAGTATTTTCAATTATCTGCTCCTAAACATGAACTGACTTTGAGCTGCTATCCAACTAAACCTACACAAAGAATTGGATGCTTTCCTCATATCAAACTCCAAGCAATTTTAATACTTTAGGATCAATAAGCCTTCTGATGTGTTTATCAAGGTCTGTGATGTCTGTCTCCCACTTTTTTTTTTTTTTTTTTTCCTCAGGGTGTTGTAGGGGCTTAATTCTTGCAGTCCAGCTCAGAGAGATTGGAGAATCTACAAGCTAGGAGGGCCTTAAGCTTTCAAGAACCTTATGCCAGCATTCAACCATAAAACAAGTACCCCTTCTTTTCTGGACCTATCATGCAATGTCAACTTCATCTCAAACCCTTTATTTCCCTGACACAGGAAAACAAAAGTGGTGATGTACATGAGTCTATAATTTCATAAATACAGTTGTGAACAAGATGCATCTCAAGCAGCTGTAGTGACTTAGGAAAAGCATGCACTAGTTTGTATCTTTACTTATGTATGCAGATATGGTAATATGTTTACATATATGGATGGTATTTTTCAAAATTCGTACACTTAGTTGTTTACATTTGTTGCCATATTTTTCTGAACACAGAGAGGTAATACTCCACAGTGTTCTTTATGTACAGACTCTTCTGGCTTGCTTGCAGAGAAAACACAGTAACTTTTAAACAGTAAAAGAGAAAACAAGGCATTGAACATTGAACAACAGAGACAATCTAAAAATGCATCAACAAACATACTTAAAAGGAGCCCTACCGGGCACAGATAACTATTTTAACCCTCTGAAGAATTTCTTCCAGTTACATCACAGGTAAGATTTACTGTACCAAGAAATCAACTAGTCTTTCATATGTGCCACAGAGGGATCTGTACCCAATGAAGAAAAGGCCTCAAGAAGTGGTTTAATAAAGTTGACTCTTTCCCTTTTGCTAGCAATTTATGACATTCTCAGTGTATCACTGACAGAGTACTCAGAAGATCCGAGTTAACAAGAATATTAGCAAATGGTGCTGGTTAAATGACTGATGTATGACTCACATGAGGAAGCAGTCAAGAAATACAGAAAACAGCATTCTTGTTCACTTGTGTGGCTACCTGCAAATTTTATGTGCATTATGTCAGGACCCAGCACCACAGTCTTTCAAAAATACACTCCATTGTCATCAGAAACTTGTGAGTCCCGGATTCCTCTCAGGAAATGATGCTGCATTGCTTTTGATAAGCTACTTTATTGCTTTTCTGCAGTTTAACTAGCTGTAAATGGAGAGAATATCACTTGCCTACCTTAGGGGAAGGTTAGGATTCCTAACTACATAATAGACCTGTAGTGCTGTAGTGAAAAAAAAAACGTACAACTGAAAATAACTTTGATGTCCATTTAAAGGGGTTCCAGCCATTTTCATTGATTCATTTCTTACAGAGATAGAAAATGCTTAACCTATTAGAGAGAGGAAAGAGAGATGTAAATAAATACAAACTTATCAGTCATTACTTTTCAATGCAATAAGTGGATCCAAGTACTACAGAGCTGGCATGGATTGCAAGGGAATGCCATTGATAATGGTATCTGTACAGCTTTAAGACCTGGCATACCTGTGACTGTATGTACACTCAAGTCTGATGCCTATTCACAGTGAGAACAAAAAGTCCTGTACCTAGGTTTTCCCCAGGAACAGAAGGCCTGTGTTCTATGACATTTTACGCTTCTCAATTTAAAATGAACTGCTGTTTCCTCTCTCCTGCTTTTGGCTAGAAATCAGGAGTCATCAATATTCTCCTCCTGTTTTCACTGTAAGTCAACCTCGGTGACCTAGCTGCCTCATAACAAAATCTTGACTGAACAAAGAAACCATTTCTCATCCATTTCACATAATGCAGCACAAATGAAAGCCCTGGAAATGTCTTATTCCTCCACACTGCTTGTCACATGTAGCTTTTCAGCAGTACATCATTTGTCCTCTATCCATTTCCACACAGTAATTTTATTATCATCCAGCCCCAGAAGGGCAGGACCTTGCTGTTATTAAAATGTGAGAACACATTTGGAACACTTAATGCCCATGGCAACCTGCAAACTCAACTGCAGCAAGTCCATGTCTAGATAAGCAGACCTAAGCAGCAGGACTCATCAGGGAAGAGGCACCCAAAACAAGACCTACCCTCAGGCACTCATCTCTAAGTCACATGAATTCCTGATGACAAGACATGAAATCTCGCTGGACTGTTGGAACAAATATTGCAAATTTTCAGGTGTTTTCTATCATCCACGAGTTGTAACTTAAACCTTGAAAGCTTGTTCTTGAAATTCAAGGGCATGGGCAAATTTGCTTGCAAAATGCACACAAAATTTCCAGTGAGAAATTTGAAAGAATCTTGAAGAGTTTCTACACACTGCAAACCCAAGGGTATCTCAAAAGATCTCCATCACTGTTATTCCCTCATAGTCAGTCTTATTTCCAGCATAAATCAAAAATGACTTCTGAAAGTAAGTGTTGAGTACATTTCCTTGCCTCAATTCAGACTTGGTTGGGCTCATTCCAACTTTCAAAAATATTTCAAACCAACTGCTGTGGTATCTGGTTGTGTCCAGCTTGACCTACTCTGTTCTTGCCCTTTTATATTGAAATCTATAGTGACATTATTTATCAAATTGTTCCCATAGTCCCAATAAGAAAAAATGGCATCATATTAACCACGAGAGATGCTCATCTCAGTGTAACATTATACACAATCACCTCTGCAGTTTACATATTTTGAGAAAGCCTATCTTACAAGCCAGTGAAAGGGGTTTACAAGCAGATTAAAGGATAAAACTGCCAAATGCACTAAAATACATGGTCGATATGCTGCTAACCACAAATCCATAACTGTTTTGCTGATAAAGCATTGCCTAAGCTGCAGTTTGTTCAGATTGCTGCTTCAGATTCCTCATGACACGATCAGCAAAATGAAGAGTAGCAATTCTGCTATTTCCAAAAGAGATGTGTTGGCTTGCAGTCATGTCTGTATAACTGATTTCCAAATTCCTCTGTTGAGCTTTGAAGTGATTAAAGGAAACCAGCATGGAATTTCCCCTTTATTCTTTCTTCAGCAAACCTACTTATGGAAAGTGTTTTGATTTACAGTGTAGGTCTTACAGTCTGAGAGATTAATTCCTCCTTCTTCCACTGTGTGCTCATGAAACACCAACTGATTACTAGCTGAACCTCCTGCTCAAGAGAAAAATGACTATGCTGGAGTGCTACTTTGCTCAAAGAGATTGCAAAACCTCCTTTGGAGATTTGCAAGACTCAGCAAGGCAAAGCCACACCTCACCAGATCTATGGCTGGCAGTAGCCCCCTTTGAGCTGGAGGCTGCACCAGGTGACCTCCAGAGATGCCTGCTTATCACCAATTTATATGGTTCTGTGACTTTGTATTTGGTCAATGGTTAAGATGTAGAAGGCACTGCTCCTGAAGCAGCTATTTCTAGAGAATTCCTCTCAGTGGAGAGCCCTCACTGACAATCAGAAATGAAGAGTTCATTGTATGAGGGTATGTTTGGAATCCTCAGCTGTCTCATATCCTCACAATGATACTATCCTGTCACATTAGAAGAATGTAGGGAAAAGGAAGAGATGTTACAGACAATGCTTTCTCCATCCTGGCCAAGGCTAAGAAAAAGATCTTCAGTGAGCAAAGTAAGAGGTAACCATATGGATGATTAAAACAGAGGTATGTAGTAACTACAAAGTCTCTTCCCCCATCACAAGCCCTTTCTCTAGCAGGAGGTTGGTGAAAGAAGACACAGAAGAACTTGCAAAACTCCTTGTAGTATTCCATGCTCTTCATGTATGCAAGGTGCAGAATTTGTTGGACTAGCATCCCTAGATATTATAACAACCTATTTCTCTAAAAAGGAAATTAAGACAGAGCTCACAAATACTCTTCATTCAGACTCAAACATTAATATAAAATAATACGATTTAAAAAATCACCCCAGAACATCAATATGCATGTGTGAAAAAATAACAACAGGTACCTCAAATACATTGAAGCCATGTTAAAACAATAGATTTTTCATCATAGTCATATCTTCTTGGCTATTAAGGCTATTAAGCTGTAGTCTAACATTTAATCTACAAATATCTATACATGTGATCACCTCAGTCTCTAGACAAAAATAAGCATGCAATATCTAAACATGAATTTATGTATGAAACACACCTCAATTGCATAGTCTGCTCAAAAAAGCATCCATATTGCAGTAACTAATCCCATCCATTAGAATTTGGTCTGTGTTAACCATTCCACCCATCATGTAAGCAAAACTTAGTAGAAATTACAAAAGAAAAAGCTTCACTTGTAAATAAAATTGAGTATGCAAATATTATTGTTCAAGGTATGTGCATTACTTGAAGCATAAATCACACTAACAGCAGAGAGACACTTTCATTTCTCTCTGGAGTACAATCTACTTAAAAAGTCATTGCTTGAAGGTAACAGTTGTGCCAAGGTAGCATTTGATATCTAAATAATTGATTTGAAAGCCTTGTTAGTTGATGGCTGACCATAAAAGTATTCTATCTGTTGCCTAAAATACCTCAAAACAGACCAGACAGTTGTGAGAGTGTCTGGGGTTTTTGTCCCACCAGACGGGGCAAGTGTTCTTTAACACTTAAATGTACTTCATCTGAAGACATCAAAAGAAGGGCGATTTCTTTTCCAGTGTATACGCAAGGCCAATTGTCAAAGCAACCCATATTGGGAGCCTTTACTGCATTTAGATTAACTCCCTGTAATAATCATGCATATGTAATTGTGTAGTTTAGTGATTTTCAATCTTTCCCCATTTGCAGACCTCCCCTAGGTGTTTTCCAACGGAGGTGAGCCTGTGTTTCAATCAATTTTAAGCCTCCTGAAGTAAACTTACTTTACTTTGCTGTGTGCTGTAGAACACTTGGGAAGTAGTTCAGTGTTACCCAGGCATCTGTATATACTGAGCTCCAGGACCACAGTGCTGCCTCCATGAGCCTACTCATACTGGCATGGGCATGTCCTTGAGCAGGAAAAGTTAAACTAGTACTTGAACCCTATTTTCCTAGTGGAAACAATTTCACAAGCCTTCCTCAGCTATGGAGGATAGTACTAAGTCTTGTATCTCTTAGTTTTGGGGGCTTTTTTCAAATAAAAGAAAACCAACTTAAGATTAAATTTATCTGCCATACTATATATCTCATGTCTCAGCTTTTTAATATGTGCAAGAATCAAAAAGAACATAAAGGTCATTACGAAATTCACATAAACCATTCACCCGTGTACTTGAGAAAAATATTCTCTATTATGTACAGAAGTACTTAAAAGCTTTTGCCCCAGCTATTTCTACTTAGGTTTAATTCAAAATACGATCTTCTCATTATAGCCTGGTCATGTGTCACACCTGGTCAATGATCTGAAATCAAACCCAGCCAAAGACAAATCATTAGTTGTTTCCAAACTGAGGACTCTTCTTTCAACAGTCTCTCCCCCAGAACTGGGAGCACTGAATTATGTTAAAGGTAAGAAGAATTGCACTCCTTTCACTGCTCCTGGCTGGGGGTATTAAAACATACACCTCCTTTGCATTTCAAACTTGCCTTCAGAGCATGAATGCTACAGAGCAGACAGGACACTTTGCTAAGCCAGCTCAAAAAAGGAAGTTTGCTTCAGAAGATATTTGAAGTTCATGCCAAGAAACACTCTAATTTTTACAGGTTTTTTTTAACATCTCAGCCTAGAAAAAGATAAGAAGGACAAAATTTAATAGGCCTGCAAACAAATTACATCCTTTCTTCAGTGACATCCATTGAAAATCTATTCAAGTTTATGTATATTAATGAAAATGAAAACATAGTATCAGCCCATTAGGCTATCAAATAAAAGATCAAGTTTTCACAAGAAGTCCAATAACTACCTGCAAAAGTGTTCATGCACTGGTTACAAGAACAACAATGTCTTGCACATAGACAAGCAAACATTTGGCTGTGCATCCTGAGGACTGCTATCTGCTTGTAAGTACCATAATCCAATGTACTTGTCCAAATGTGAGTTTGTCTTCTTGCAGCCACGAGCATAATTTTGCTAGAAAACCTTTATTGTTGGCCAGCCAAATACTAGTGGTGCTACCAGGGACTACGAGTGTGTGTATATATTTATACATACATGTGTATATACACTTCTATATACAAGTATATATACTACAAGTATATTCCATCCCACCTTTTGACCAAGGATGGTAAGGACAAATGCCTCTTTGAAGTGGGCCTTCTTTTAGGAGTTGTACTGGATACAATTAGATACAAGAAATTCTACTAATGTATCGTGTTGCTGTATAGTCCTGTCAGAACCCCCGCTTTTCATGGCTTGTCATTTTCACAAATTATTACATAAACGTAAGGTGTTTCTCTAAAAATTGTGACACTTGGCTTAAAGACAAAATTGCCTCTGTAAAACTTGATTTTTATGCCATTATTTATTTATGCAGATTTTCTAATCTCATCTAGTCTTTACTGTTTATTATTACTTATTCCATGTCTCAGGGAGACAGAGAGAGTAGACATGAGAGCTCTGTTTAATTTGGTGCCAGCCCAGCCCTTCAAACTCACAACACGAAAAATGAGGCAGAGAGCTGGAAGGAAATCCTTTAAATACTTTATTATACAGGACAGAAACAGATTCATAATCATCAAAACCGCCTTAACATTGCACAGAAATTATAGGGCTAGTTTTGGTGGAAGATTTAGATGCTACTGTGTTATCACTTAACCATCAAGTTAATGGTTTTGACCACTGAAAAGTCTAGAACTATGCCACAAAAAAAAAAAANGCATGTCATTTTAGTTTGTCAGAAATTATTAAAAATATACAGAAGCAGACAAACCACTGAATACAAGGCAAAGTTCTGCTGTACAATGCCTACTTCTAAAGATTTTCTCAACAGAACATGTTTTTCAACTACAGCCAATGTTTTACACAATTTATTCTAATATATTGATTTTCCAGGCCACAGGTGGTGTCCTTCGGACTTCATTCACAGCTGTCTATTCTTTTTCTATTAATCAATTCAACTAAAGATAGTGAAGTATTTACTTTCGTCAACTTAGTTCACACAAGTCTGATTGGCTTTTTTTTTGTTGTTGTTGTTTTCATTTTGGCAAAAACATTTTACTTCTAACCTGGCTTCAAAGTTGAATCAAAACTTTTGCCTGTATCTCTCATAACTACTTCCTGTATATAAAATAAAAAGCAATCAAGTATAAATGACGAAAGTAAGGATAATTAAAAGTCTGCATTTCTCAAGCCTATAATGAGCCCGTTCCAAATACTTGGGATTTACTGCCCTTGCAGAGCATTTTTTGATGCCAGCATGCTGCGGCTTAAAAAAGGTACATTAATCTCTGCAAACAAAAATATGGCTAAAGTCAAGGCATAAGAGCTACATTTTATTTATTTCCCTCCCCTCAGCAATAGGACAACTCTCTAAAAGGGGTGTTCATTGCCACTACAAGTGCCTCTTCCCTTCTTCTTCCTTCTTTGAACCCCTCAAACATGGCATTAAATTCAAAGCATTGGAGTGGACCCTACACAACTAGAACATAGTTGTACGTGTGCATATGTAACAAAGCTGTCCTAAATGTCACTGCAGGACTCCAGGACTGGACTCTATTATTGTAATGAGTTCGGTATCAATCAAACATGCTCCTCTTGTCAGAAATAAAGCCCAGTTTCTGACTTTTAAAAATAGCTATTAACGTCAATCATGATTCGTAGCCAATTGCACTAGGAGAGCTGTGGCTGGATCTTGAAAATTATAAGTATGACATGACAGATGGTAATTGGAAGCTTTTGTTACTCCTGCAGCAGCAACACCAGCTACTCTGCTGCCAGGATATACAAAGAGAAACACAAACAAGGCTTTAGGTCAGCATTTCATACAGAGATGAGACACACACAGCAATGAAGGGCTTTTTGTTTTACAGGAACATGTGAACCTCTAATCTTCAAATCTTCACATAAGTGAGATCTCCATTTCAGATACCTGGGTTAGTAAAGCTGCCATGTAGAAGTTATTTTAAAAAATACTCTTTTCCCTATATGATAAGAGATGCATATAACAAGTCCCCAAAACAGCCCTGCAAGTGAAACCCCCCTGCTAAAAGGCTGTCTACATGGGAAAGCAGCACTAGCTGAATCCATGCAAAAATCATTGCACCCAAATAGGTCAAGCAAACAACTCTTTCATTCCATCTAACCTTGTACTTTATATACCAAGTGTTTATCTTTACTGAAGTGCTTCTGTGAAGGACCAAGACTGAAAAGCTTTCCATCTTTAGACATAAACCACCAACACAATTGAAAAAGGGTTTCACTAAGATGGCCAAACAGTACTTTGAACAGTGTGGTCTTTAAGGCATAAACACGACTGGCAAGCAAGTTAAAAAAAAGAAACACATGCCTAAAATCACTCTAGCTGCATTATGAAAACATTGAACAGATTTCTGGCACAGAACAATAGTCTAAATATATGTTTCATCACAGGCTGATGTACATCTACAAAAGATGGGCAGAGGTAGTGACTCCTTTCTAGGGGACACACAAAAAACACAGGATCTTGTCACTGAACTAGTGTCTACTACAGAAGCTACCCAAAGTGACCAAGATACAGCAAGCCTTTCTCTGTTGCAAATCAACATACTGCTCCTGAGAGCAGCCTGGCTGCCAGGCAGCCCT
Source organism: Cyanoderma ruficeps (assembly GCA_008694505.1). Taxonomy (NCBI): domain Eukaryota; kingdom Metazoa; phylum Chordata; class Aves; order Passeriformes; family Timaliidae; genus Cyanoderma; species Cyanoderma ruficeps. The sequence continues at coordinate 8,264,187 of VZDJ01000782.1, forward strand.
GCAAAGAAAAATGGCAAATATCACTGCACTTACTCCTTAGAGCAACAATGCACCTTGTAAGCTACAACTGGCATGTCTTCTAATTCCCCTTTCTCAAATGCTGCCATCTTAGGTGAATGACAAGGTAATTCTCCATTGGGCTGCTGCCTCCCCTATGTCTCATCTCACATGACAATCATTGCCATCACAAATGCCCCACTAAAATTGTTGCTTGGTTTCTACCTACAGCCTTGCAAATCCAGAAAAGCTCCAAAGAGAAAAAGTTACCATTTTTCAAAGTTTTTCACTCAGCTGCTTGCCTCAATGGTGTTCCCTTTTTGCACTTCCTGGTGGGATAACAGTTTTCACTATCTGTACTTCTGGGTTATATACTTTCCATTGTGCCCATTGTACAGTGGCTTGTAAAGCTCATAGATATCTAAAAAACCAATCTACAAAGCAGCCTTTGCAGAACTCTGCACATGAAAAATCAGCCGGTTCAGGTCTCAAGGCTTAGCGCTTTCTTAAATTAACAAAGATCTACAGTTCATGCAGAACTAACACAACACAGCTTAGAATTCTCCAACAGCACATCAAATTTTTTTCTCTCCTTCATGCAATTGAGAGAGCTGAGAGGCATGTCTACCACTCACCCCTGAGTGAGGCATTTCTAGGACTGCNTTTTTTTTTTTTTTTTTTCAGCCTCTAAAACTCTGTCCTAGTTCTCAGCGAGACTTTATGCCTTGATCTCACAGATCTTGTGCAGAGCATAGGACAAGGTTATAATTCAAGGCAGATACTGCTCAGTTTTCAAACTCTTCCAATTAGCGTCCATCATGTGCCCTTATCCTCAAAGGATGTACTCCAACACTGCAGCTGCCTAAGAGTAAATAAACAATTCCTTGTCATCCAGGTGTCCAAATTAATGCTTTCTAGTCATAGGTACCAGCAAATAAGCGAAGCTTTCTGGAATAAGAGATGGAACATGGAGATCATTAAAGCAACAAAAGGTCAGTAAACAACTTGCTTTACCTCAGACAAAACAGGTGAGAACACATAATTCTATTTTCTATGTCTGCTTTTTTATCTTCAGTTTTCCAAGCGAGCCCACACCAAGTTTGCACAGAACACAGCAGGGGAGAGCACGATCCTGTTTATGAGCAGCACAGCCCATGCAGTGGGACAAGCAAAGGGACAGGGCCTGCAGCCAATGTGACTGAGCAATTTTTTTGAAGTAAAGGATGTCAGAAGCCTCAAGATTATCAGCATTTCTTTGAATTCCAAGCCTATTACAGCAGATAACTGTGATTAACACTACTCTGTTTTTCTGTTCACGTCCCTTTTTACTGCTTGAGGAATTTTACAGACAAGGAAAAGAAAAAAGTTTCAACCCTTTGTCTGGAATTCCTGGGACACTAAACATCCCTGCTCAGAGGACTACTTCATAACAAAAATGCATTTGACAACTGCACAAGACCTGCCCTGTAGATTAAACCTTCCAAAATGCAGTGTGTTCAATGCAACAAGAAAGAAGCAGAACTGCTGCACATGTGCAGGCAATGCCTTGCTGTACAGTGAGGGCTCAGCACCATTTAGAGGCAAAATGCTTTGTGCTGGCTGATGTGAAACTGATGCACTGAAAATTCATCCCTCACTGTTTATGCTCTGCTTGTAAAGGTTAAGAAAGAGACCTTGGAGAACATTAACTACTTTGAAAAGGAAAAAATCAGTCAGTTGTTTATCCCTTGAAAACGTGTTCACCCATCTAGCTAGAAAGATTATCTAACCTGCTCTATTTCACATCCCACCTAAAATAAATTCTGCCTGTAAATTCAATAGGTTACCAGACCAAAATTTCAGCCACGAGTGTACCTGAGTGTATAAGTAATTTTCCTAAACAAATCAGGTTTATTTCCACAAACATACAAATTACTTCCTATCCCAACCTTCAGCTGTCATCCCTAAATAAATTCAATCTACTAGCTAAGACATAGTTTGAACAATGGGGGCATTTTTAACATGAAGTAATACATAGTCCAGCATTCAAAGCAAGCTTTCTTCAGGCAGCAGCCCGATCCAAACAATTTTCCTCGGTTCTCATTTTAACCAGGTTTCAGATCTCTCCATTCCTGACAGGCTGCAAATAAAATACAACTTTTTTTTTCCCAGAGGGATGCTATTCACACAGTATTTCCAGCTTTGCAAGAATAAGGATGTAAAAGGTGCCAAAATAATCAAAAAACCCCTATTCCTACTGACTATTTGAGAAAGACTATTTGGCTTCTCTAAACTTAAACAAACTTCCTTCCTTTAACACTATCTTTGGCTGACCATAGTGGAAATGGTATTTAACCATAGGTTTAGTCAAAGTCCTCTGAAAAAACAAGGCACATGATCAAATTTTTCAAGTGATTCGCATTCAGTTCATTATCAAAGCTAAAATCATCCCCAAACCCCACAAATCAGCATCTTTAGGAGGAGATGGATTCATTTTTCTTGCTATGTAAGATTCCGTTACGACATTTCCTTCCCATAAGTTCCATGCCACATACACTTTTGTGAGGGGAAGTGTAAGAAATATTATCATTTCATCTTGCAGTATTAACCTATGAGTGGTTTGGTTTTTTTAAGCAGCTAAACAGGTGAAATGCCAGAATCCATGAATATGAAGTAGGAAATAAGAGGAGTGATGTCAGTTTGATAACACAGTCGCAAGAAAAAAACATGTTTTATAGGGATAGCAAAGGTCATCAATAAAAACCATGGCCATCATAAAGCACTGTTACAATATAAATGTGACATCCATGCTGACACAGGGCTGTTGGATGTTTAACTGCACTATGAAATATGACATTTCCAAATGCTTTATGTCAGTCAACAGTGGCAGGGCCATGTTCATTGTGTGTCTATTTGTTTGATTGCAATAAAAATATTTGAGATCCACTTCATTATTTAAATTGTACAATTGACTTGTTCAGAGCTGCAATAAGTTTTAAGATGTGCAGCTGGGCTGTGACTGTCATAGTGGGATTTTCCAGTTCTCCTTGGAAAAACCTACTGTAATGACATGGCTGAATTACAGCCAGCTCTTCATACAGATTCATCTTGCTGGATGTACTATAAATGAATAAATATATGCATAAAGAAATAAAACAAGCATCCCAGAAATATGTGGGGGAAAAGGAAGAAGTTGTCTATTAGAAAGTTAATGAATAGCTCAGCAATAGCAGCTTGATAGAAGGACAGATCAGTGGACAGTTGGTACCTCAAAAAATGAACAGAAATCAGAATCTCAGTCTTCCTGAGTCACAGCAATGCTGATCCACTGGAACAGGTACCATTAAATATTTATTAGCACACTTCAGAATTGTCTAACCTTGATGGCAATGGTACTGTACTGTTATTAAGAAGTAAGACAATAATGCAAAGTGTCTTTTCCCAGTAGTCAAGAATGATGCCAATTTTACAGATTCTAGTGAAATCAATTCAGACACACTCTCAGTGACAAAGAGACCCGAGTTTTCTCTTCCTTTACAAAAATTCCTTTGGCATCAAAACAAAAATTCAAACAGGGGATAGTTCCTTTTGGACAACAGTTTTCAGGACTTTTACCATACTTCTACAAACAAAATAATAATTAAAAAATACTCAACCTAAGAACAACAAAGAAAACCTATTAACTTCAAAGAAAGAAAAAAAAAAGTGAAACCTCCTATGCTTGGAGGACTCAGGGAAATAACCCTTATTGTACAGAAAACAAAAAAGTGTCACTATGAAAAAAAAAAAGGCTGTTGTAAAGACCTAAAAGAATAACTAAAGAAGAAATCTGGGACTATTAGCTCAAAAAGCAGTCATCCTCCCAAATTGCTTTAAAAAGCAACCATTTCACTGCTAGCATGTTTCCTAAACAGTAATTTTCTTTCCCCTCTACTTTAATCATCTCAGAAAAGCTCCCCACCTCAGTGTCTTTCCTTGCTCTTGTGGCTCACTCAGATCTATGAACCAGACAGACTGGGCAGTTGGCTTCAGCCAGACAGCCTAGAACAGGAGAGCTAGGGAAACTCATTCATTCGTTCTTTCCCTTCCAACCAGTCGTGGAAGCTGTTCTGTTATTTTCATGGGGTTTTTTTTTTCTCCTTGGTGAATTTTTGGGAGGAAAAATAAACTGGGAATAAGATGAATAATTTTTTGTGCTTAAGCATGACAGAGTAATGAGCCCAGACTGAAGACCACTAGCTTCAGCATAGTTGCATGGCTCATGTAAATTAATCCTTTAAATAACCCTGAACACACAGCATATGTCTAACACACCCCAACCAACCATCACACGGCCACTGAACACACAGCTCCAGCTGCTGCTCCTGTGACATTGAAGTTGTCAAGGGCATGCCAAACACGCACTTGGGGATTAGCCAGCACTTTTGGAGAGAGCATTAACTGCTCCTCAGAGTGCATGGATTTCATGAACTTAGTAAGTACAGAGGAATCTGAGAAACGGATCCAAACGATTCAGGTCATGTAAGTCCCAGAGCAGCACAAGATACTGACACATCAATCCTCTTAGTAGAAATACTTCCTGGTATCAAGGAAGCATATTCTAGAAAAAAAAACAACTTGTAATTATCATCACTGAACTCTCTCCATTTGCTCTCCATCCCCAGACCATTGGAATTAGGGTCGGAATGAGCCCTTGGGACAAAAGAGTGAGTGGTCTTCCTGTGCTACAAATAATGGTCTCCTTCCTGTGCCACTATATCCAGCAACAACATCCTCCACACCAGGCTCTGTGTCAACTCCCTTTGATGCCTAGACAATAAGGCTGATATCTTTTGTGACACGGACTAAATTGGTTCTCATGAAGGCTTGTACCAAAGATAATATAAAGCTTTCTTTGTTCACCTTTACCTAAAAGTTCAAGTGGACCACATGGCGCCTTCCACTGCTTGGACCCTGATTTAAGAGCCTGTACAAACTGTGTGCTGCCAGTTTTGTGCTTGTGCACCAGAAAAATGCACTCAGTTCCCTCCTTCACAGAGCATTAACACCTGTTTTACCAACACACAAGAATTCCCAAAGAATGCTGGAACCCACCACACTTATGTAATGCTGGACATGATACTTCCCCCTTTACGTTTTAATCTAAAATTAACTGCCTAGATAACGGCAGAGAAGTATTTAAAATGATAACTGCTTTGAGATGTTATTAACTGTTTTTAAAACTCCTCTGTGAAAGAAGGAGCAAAGATCTCAGGAAAGCAATGTCTATGATCCTAGACTTGAGGACCATATATAATCTTTCTCAGTAACAAGAGCTTACTACCTTTTAGACAGTGTCTGCTCAAAGACAGGTAGTTAAGCATAGGTGAAAGGGGTCTGCCTGAACACTGTGCATCTTACAGCATTGTTTGCACAGCTTCAACTCAGTAGAATTATCTTAGCATGAGACTGGCATAACAGTGTCTAATCAGTCTTATTATCCTAAATTCTCAATTGTTTCCTGGTAAGCTGCATTTATGTCTTAGCTGATCATCCAGTTAAACTATCAAGTACCAATTATAAAATAGTAATATTAATGTCATAGTAATATTAATGTCACAGATGCCTGAATTCAGAAAGAAGCAACTCCAGACCATTTTTGGGATAATAAGTTGCATTACAGAGGCAGCAGATCTCAGCATGAAATGCCTGCCTGTGTGATTTTAAATAAATAAATAAATCATTCTAGTGTACAAATTACTCATTCCTAAATCAGACTTTAATTAGCTAGAAATAAATCATGGTATAAGTTTGCTTACAGCATTGCTGCAAATGGACATTACAATGACACTGACATAATGACATTGGCAAGTGTAATTCCTTGTGCAGTCAACAGAAAAGTGCCTCTTTTTAGCCTTGTTTCATAGCTCGTCCTCATGGAATAAAGTCCCAGTAATCTTGTTCTCCTTGTGCAGAGAGTTCTGAAAAAAAACTGAAGCAGTTCTTTGGAAGAAGACTTGCAATCTGTCCCTGTTCACTTTTCCAACAGAGCTCCTCAGACTCAAACAAACTTCAGACATTCAAAAGCAAAACTTATTCAAAATATTCTCTCAGTTCCTCAAGGTGGAGTAAAGTCAACCTAAAAGGCTTTGGGTTGTCAAGAATGTCCAGATCAACGTGATTCATCGTGCATCCTCATTGCCTATCTCTGACCTTCCATTACCATTACAATGTCAGCTTTCCACCCCCTTCCATACCCTTCAGAGAAAGACAATCTATTGCACCCTGGGTGCTGGAAATCAACCACCAATGCTGCTGAATCACTCAAAGGGTCACTGTCCTGGATTTGACAATTCCCAGACACACTTTGGAAATTAGCAATCTACAGATACTACACCAAGTAAGCAGTTTACGTGTGGCTATTATCTAAAAACTAAAAAATGTTTGATTATATAGAGCTGAGCTGCGTGTAGCTAGCTGTGCTCGGGGCCTGAGTGACCCTGGGCATGCCGGCCACATTTATTAATGTTGATGCAGCCATACAGGTTAAGCAAAATAAACACCTTTCAGCTGCAGCCCCGTACCTTCTTCCCTTATTGGATGGCTTATTCACAGAATCACAGAATGTTAAGGGATTGGAAAGGACTTTAAAGATATCTAGTCCGAAAAGGCAGGGACACCTCCCAAGTTGCTCATGGCCTTATCCAACCTTGCCTTGAACAATGCCAGGGTTGGGGGCCTCCACAATGTCCCTAGGCAACCTGTTCCAGAGTCTCGCCACCCTCACAGTAAAGAACTTCTTCCTAATATTGAACCTAAATTTCCCCTCTTTCAATTTGTACCCATGTGCTAATGCCACAAGACACTTTCAAGAAGAAACATGAATCAAAGTACTTGAGAGGTCTGTTTGTCTTTTGATCTAAAAAAACAGGGTCTTTCAGCTCAGTGTGAAAAGGCCAAAGCTTTTCCCCTAGTAGTCAGCAGGTCACCTTGGGTCACTCATCCCAGAGAAGGCTCTTTCTGGGAAGAATGGTATTTGTCCATTTTCAAGCTCTGACCACCTCTGCCTTAGGTCCCCAGCTGTCTCCCTTCCTGGAACACCGCTTTGACTTTGCTTACCTTTCTTTGACAAATACCGTTCCCTTGTACCTTCATGGCTTCTTACCTTTCCTTTCATGTCATCTGTTACCCCTTGCCTGTGTCCCTGCTGACACACACCAATAGGCTTCTCTCTCAGTGGTGTAGCAAAAATGCTTTCAGGGAGCTCTCCCTTCTTGCCTCCTACTTCATCTACTTCATCTGAACCACTGTCAGAAGGACAGCTTAAGCTGAAGAAAGACGAAAAGGAATCTAAATGATAAATACATGGAAGATACAAAGCAAGGGGAATGAATCCTGTAGCGCTGTAGAGGAACAGGTTCATGCTATTTTTGGCAGATCACTACAGCTTCAAATAGTTTTTAAAACAGAGTGGTTAAATGGTTTAAAAACTGAGTGATTTGCAATGGAACTGATGAGCCATAGGAGAAGTAAATGTTCAGAGAAGAGCTGCTATAATCATCTAAAAATAGCCGTCCTGAAGCTGACCAGGGAAGAATCTACCCAGCATCTTGTCTTCAAGAAAAGCATGCTTTTGAATACAAAGCCTTTTTATTTCTCCTCAAGATGCAATTCTTGGGTATTGAAATTCTCTCATTTAAAATGCCAGTGACTTAACACCGAGCAAATAGTTAGGGCTCTAGAGGAGAGAAAGAATGAATTTTGGTTCTAATGACAAGTTACAAAGGAATTACAAAATCTCAACACATAATCCTTTCTCCCCACACTTCTGTATCTATCCATGCACTAGAAGTTGCATATTATCCCACATTTGTTGCTAAACAAAACCAGCATCTAGTACATGTATGAAAAGATTCAAGGAACTACTTAACAGCTTCCAGGGGATTTCTTTCAGTCCATTCCACTGGTGACAGTAGTGCTGTGCTCTGTAACTGCGGTAGGCTAAGATGCATATCTATATTTATTTCTACATCTGTACCTATCCAGCTATAAATCTTCTCATTCAAATTTCCCAAAGCATTTTACAAAATAATCTGCAGAACCCTTTATTAAATCAGGTAACATAACCTTCTTATGGATGGGCGTACTGAAGAGCCAAGGTACCCTGTGTCACAGAGTAAATCAGTTAAACTGAGAAAATCAGTATATTAGCTGTGAAGTCAGGAACCCTGACCCCACCTCCTCCACTTGCTCAATTTGCCAAGCCACACGCACATCCCCCAGTACTATTAATGTTGCCTTGCCCTCTCCTTCCACTCCTCTTATTTCATGAGCAAAGTGCTTTTGTCAGCACAATTCTTTAACAATGAGAACAAATGGGAATGAATATCTAACATCTCTTTTCAAAACCAAGCATAAACCATTTGCCTTTTTTGGTTTGTTTGCATTTAATACTACAGAGATAATCAGCTGGCCAGAATTGAGAAGGCTGGGCAAGCAGCTTCACTTCCTTAGTGTCAGGAAGAACAAAATTCAGTCGATGGGTCTGCTAATCAAGCAACATAAATGCTGGATTGTACATCCTTCAGTCATCACTTATAGTAGCTAAGTTAAGTGACAATACAAGCCACAGAGGTTCAAGTTTTATAACTTCTTCAATGTTTTCCTCTATTAAATAAAATAAGAGAGTGCAAAAACTTTCCGCTTGAAGAAAGAGCACACTTGAAGCACTTTCACACTGGAAATTATTTCTGGAAGAGTCTGATTGTAATTTTGCAAAAAGTAAAGGAAACATTTTTAAAGTAATCTTTCAAATACAACTGAAGGTTTAGTTGAGAAAGTCTGGTGGGCTATGAGAAAGAAGAGAGGAGAAAAAAAGTTTTATCTGCATTAAGGTGACTTTATATGACTAGGAGGGACTGCCAATCCTTCCACACAGATAAAGAGTTACGAAATGGGAAAAAATTCATACTACAGATCAGACTCTCTCTAGATTACAAGAAGGTTAGTAATTCTGGTAAAGAAATACAGCCACTGCCATAATGAGGGACTGAATCGACAACTTTTCCTAGCTAACCAGGAAACCTATCTACCACTGAATTCTCCAAGGAGGTTGGAATCCAAAGCCCAATGTTTACTGCAGAGTCTGTAAACCAATCACTTAATAAACCCCCTGAGAAGACCCTCAAGAAGCAACACTTCTACCTTTTCAGACCCTTTTAAGTCAAGGGGTCACATGCTTTCTCTTCCAATTCCACCATCCAGTCATTAAGGTTTATAAAGTGCTTCATTATCACACAAAACACATGGATCCATCTCAGCAAATGTCATTCTACATTGATGAACTTCTGACTGCAAGAAAGAATGAGCCTCTTAACAAAACTCATTTAAGAACCTCAACCTTACCTAGACAGGAGAAGGAAATTATGGGCAATCTGTCCTTCAAGCTACCAAAAAGGGTACACTTTTTTCCACTGCATAACGCAATGGAAAACATGACACCAGGAACAATCCTGCTTTGGCATGGCAATAAATTGAGTTATCTATGATCTTTTTCATCATCTGCTGGGTAATTATGTGATTTGAAAGACAGTATAAATACACTGTAATTATTAATTAAAACAAATACATTAAACTACTGGTATTTCATTTCACAGATCAGAATAGAGAAATTATTTTGAAACCTGGGTCTGTACTCCTGTTCATACCAAACAGTAACCTTCTGTAATAACTGGGAGAGAATATCTGAGAGGACAGTGGCTTAAGTACCTTGAAAGCCTTGAAAGTACATGGTCCAGAATCAAGAATAAGTAGAGAAAAGTACCGAGTTTTAAAGGCAATTTGTTATCTTATTAGACTGCTTTAGCACTCTGCAATTACCTATTGATATGTTTTGAATTATATCTTCACTGAATGAAGAAGAATAAAAATATTAATAGTTGAATCTTTCCTTTCTATGAAGAAAAGGAGTAAAGAGAAAAGCTGTGGAGATGACTAACTAATACTTATCATTCACCCCTGATGTTTCTGGAGTGTTCATTAATTTTTTCTGATCTGAAATAAACTATAATGTGTCAGCCTTTTAAATAAACAGAAATTATGCTGGAATCAAGTGATGGTGTTCTTCAGAAGATTATAAAAACATGGTAACATAACACTGTTCTACTGCAAAATGACAGAAGAAAGTCTGAGTTTGAGCAAAATATAATTTTCAAATGTGCTAAACAATGCTGTAGTACATAAAGCAACAAAAATAATATAAACTCTGAGAGGAGAAGTCCAACTAAAAGCACTGCATAAAAACATTGCAATTAAAACTACGATCACTGATAGCATAGGATAAAATTCTCTCACATTGATTCATGAGTCAGTGGGAGAGAGAGTAACTGATTCATGTTTATTCAAATAGTTCCAAAACAGAAAAAAAACCAAAAATTAAGCTTCTTTATCTTGATGAATGACACTTTCTGGAGAAGCATATTTTACAACAACTTTATCCACACTTTGAGGTGTAACTGTTTTGGAGACAAGAAACTGGTATCATGTTCAAAAAAGTCATGCCTACTTCAGTGATCTCTAGGGTCATTGCAGGACCCCATGGTTTCTAATTAACCCTAATTTCCTGCCATTAAATCCTCATCATTCTCCTGTGATCAGTCCTGTCTAAATCATTGAAAACAACTGCATAAAAACACAATAATAAACTTTCAATTGACATTAAGTCAATAGAAAGTTTACTTTTAATTTCAGTAAGAGATCTCCTGCGCTTTTCCAAAAATATCTATGAAGTAGTCTGTAGTCTGCAGCCAAGATACAGGCACAAATTACTAAAGATCGCCTCATACATAGTAGGGACTTGATTATCCTCACAGTATAAAATTCTGCATAAACGGGAGAAAATGCCCCTATGGATTCCCTTGAGATGGTATCTCCAATACCAAGTTAAAAATCCAAACCAAACCAAACTAAAAAAAAACCACCTCCAAATCAAACAAAACCAAAACCAAATTACAACTTAAAAATAAATAAATCAAAGTTCATAAAACAGAAGGAGACAGAGCAGCAAATAAATTTAGCCATGGGACTGGTCCCAGAAACCAGTGAACAAACGTGCACAGAACCTGTCTCTGTAACAGCTCCTGCCCTTCCCCTGCAGCACCATGGTATCAGCTACTTTTACTGTTCCTGACTGGGATTTGTGATCAGTGTTATTCTGGAGTAGTCAGTATGTTATTTTGGATGATGGTCATGTTAAAGCAAAGCAGTGGACAGCCTGATATTTAGTAAAAAGAATTGGGTAAGCCCTCTCAAAACAAAAAACTAAACTTTCATTAGCTCCTTTTCTCATCACATTGTGCATGCCAGGAGGGACATCTGAACAAAACCCACTTCTGCAGCTAGTTACTGTATTTAGAATGGGTCTGCAGTGCCAGAATGCAAAGAGGTGGATTACTTGTGACCTTTACCTAGTTACATGTATATCCAGCTGTCAGCTACAGCTTGTAAGCTGCAGTGATAAGAAATCAGCTTTAACAGTCCTTTGGTGATCACGTTTTGCAAGTTTTGAGGATCACGTTTCACAAGTTTTGATGCATTTAGAATGCAAAACTTATAATATAATTAATTATATAAACTATTAAAAAATCTGATTACACCTCACATGATAATCCAAATGATAACAGAGTGAAGTTGTGCAGGCTTTCTTAAAGAATAAGAATCTTAGCTTTTAACTTCTACACAAAAAAATTGAGGGTTGTGGCACAGGGATGACGGAAACAAAAAACAGTGTTGTGTTTTGGTTTATTTTCAACCAACAAAACTAACAGAACTAACTTGCCTTGCAACATCAGTAAGGACATTCTATTCCAAAATGGTGCTTGAATGCCATCAATTTTCATGCAGTATTGACTACACAGCAAGTAGTTCAGTATAATTCCTAGTATATCTAACTTAGTAAGAAGGACAAAGCAAACCCCCTGTGGGAGAGATGTCTTATTGCAACTACCTTCATTCAAAATTTTATTTGGTCAGACTACTTCTTTGCAGCAAAGGTAGAAGGAAGATGGGTTAAAGCAAATACACAGGAGGTCCTAAGGGAAGAGACACTGCCCAACGATGACATCACTCTCCCAGGGGTTGAGACTCATAGTTTCTATTTTTGTCATTCCTGTTATCATGGTGTTAAGACCTTGGGAGAAGGATATACAGTGGGGCCAGTTTCCATGATTTTACCCAACACCATACTTCCACTCATAAATAGCTACAATAATTACAATGTATCGACTCACAGAGCACTGCCTAACACAGGTCAGATGCTGCCTCAGAAGAGTATTGTAACATTTAATTATTGCACAAAAAACACTGGGAAAGCCTGAGGCTAGGCCATTGGATCATTGCAAGGTTGTGTGCCACAGCCTCTGAACAATTCTACTGGAACTTTGAAGAAAAACAGTGAATGATCCCATTGTTGCAGCAGCTCTGAGTATTTTTCATAACCCACTAACATATTCTATATCAGACAGGGAAAATGAAGGCAATTCAGTAGGACATAGGGTTAAACTGGAGATAAGAAGCACTGAAAAAAAAAGTGTGGAAAAATTTTCACAGCTACCCTTCCTGCAATGTTTCAGTGAGTTCTCCTCTCGTCAAATAAGAACTTACAATTAGTCTGTGAATATCCCCTGAGGATAGCTATCCATGTCAGATTTCAGTATATTAGATTAAACACAGAGCTTATGTTACTTTGTGCAGTGTGTGAAAATTATCTTCCCACCCCCTCGACGCCTTCCCTCACTCTCTCCCAAGCTCCCGCCTCGGCACCAAACTTCAGCAGCGCTGTTCTCAGACTGGGTGCTAGACTGGTTCTGTACTATTAGCTGCTGGTATCTAAAATCACCTTTCCTTTTAAGAAGTCACTGCTGGCAGCCATCCATCCAAACCTAATTCTTAGGGAGCCCTGCTGCTTCTCTGTACCCCATGGTTCTTAAAAACTAACGCACATTTGGGAAAGTAGCCAATTATTTCCTTTTTGCTCCACTGAAACAGATGCACATGTTAAATAAGATAGTGCTTCTGATATCTGAGGTAGAAATTTTCTGCAGTTTTGCAGGGAAAGATCTGCAGAATGGAGTCTTCTATACCTGAACTGATCTACTGATCAATGTAGACAGCCTTCATACTTGAAAGCCAACACTCTAGGGAAATTTTTAAGGAACATTTATTTCCCTTACAGGTTACATGACATCACTTCTCTGTGCCTTTTCTACCTGTGCAGGAGAAAATCACAGCACTTCTGTCCCAGCAGCTGCTTATGTGAAGAGAGAAAGGACTGCTATTTCATTTAGGATAGCTTTGCTCTGATCTGCCATGTGTACAGCACATGAATTTCAGTCTTTTATTTCTGAGCTTACTTTAAAATACATGGTACCAGTTACATCAGAGAGAAACCAGGCATTAAGTTTTCTCAAATTATTTCTGGCTGGGTTGTTGAAAACTACCACCTTCACTTCTTGCCAAAATTTTTTTTAAAAGTTCCAGGTTTCCTTCACTCTTGTAAGCTTCAAAGTCAGGTGTTCTGCAACTTGAATCATGAGAGCAGCAACATTAAATTAGAAAATATTTTGGATGGAACAAGGCTGGAAATTCAATAGATACCCAGCTGAAAGTCACTGGGAAGTTTTATACAAGTATCTGAAGAGCACAAAGCACAGGTTTCATATATATATACATATAATTGATGCTGCAAGAGACAGACAGACATGATGTCAGCCATGCCTAGCAAGTTTAGCACAGGATTATAGCAACGCTAGCATTCGATTAAGAGACACCATGTAAATCTATTTGATATGCATTTAGGTAAGAAAAAAAAGCTACCTACTAGCATGCAAATGTGTTTGGTATTTTTTTGACTGAGAAGCAGAATATTTCTACTTTTCCACAGAGCAAAAGTTCAAGGGATGAGACAGTCCCAGGAGGGAAACACAAAGAAGATTCCGCTTAGTGTAAAGCTGGATATAAACAGATTGATCACCCGTAAGCAGACAACTAAAATTAACCTGGAAAGGTGCAGGAAGATGAAAGAAGAATTTCAATAGCCTAAGGGAAGGAAGAAAGATGTCACATCCTCCAAAAGGGGAAAATCAAGGCAAGACATAAATGATGTCTTGCCTTAATGAAAGATGAAAAAGATGCAAACCACTACTGAGAAACAGAAAACTGAAGAATACAGTATTATTAAATTGCCAAAGAAAGTACAAAATAAAAGTGTGGAGGTTCCTGCCAATTGGTACCTGACAGCTTCCATTCTGAAAGCTATTAGGTTTTGTGACAGAATCAGGAAATAAAATAAACACTGTCTGCCTAAGACATCATGTTAAGAGAGATTATACTCAAGGGCAAGGAGATGACATTTCAAAAGAGAAAGAAACAATTGCAAATTAGTATCTTTATTGTGAGAGGTTAAACATCTTTCAATTTAAAGAAAAGCTCTGAGAATAAGACTACAGGCACCTTTTTTGGAATTGCCTTTAACATAAGACAAGGCATGAGCAGCTAATAGGGCCAAATCAGAAAAAACAGAACAAGGTGACTCTCTGAAATCATTCTTGGCTTAGAAAGTCTCTTCCGGACAGTGGTGTGGAAAATTAAAAAAGATTCAACATAAAAGGCAGAACAGCTGAACAACCTGAAGTTTATAGACAATATATCCTACCTCCAAAATCTGACTAAGCTGAGCAAGGAAAGTCAGCAGTGGATGCAGCTAAACGAGCTAGAAGTACAATTCTTCCGAGTATTCCAAAAAGAGTATTCCAAAGAACATAACTTTAAAAAAAGCACCAACCTTTTCTTTGAATAGCTGTCAAAGAGAACATGAGTTATGACATTGATGCATACAAAAGACAACCACAATAGAGGATTTAGGGAATTAAACAATTATTTGGTAGCTCACTAGGACGCCTAGACAATGCTGCCTGGTGATCATGTTGTTCAAATGAGACCAAAGTTGTATAATACCAGCAGTCTGCATTTTTAACAATCTGGAGCTTCAGCAACTGCACATATATTTACATCGCTTAATTTCATTCCCAAAGTCAAGCTATTACTACATTCAACCAAAGGAAAGATTTAAGGTGGACAATTAGGAAATTAGCGAAAGCCATGCAAAAAACCTGCAATCGGATCATCTTTCATCTCACTTTCTAGCAAAAAAACACCACTGTGCCTTCTTCTGAACTAGTCTATCATATATATCAGTTTCCCATGCCTGTACACGTTTAGAAAGAAGCCAACAGTTTAACTTTGAATCCCATACTGAAATGCATGAAAACAGGCTTTTACAGAACATTTAGAAGTCAAAATCTTTCCAGACTTTTTAAGCACTTTGATTTGACAACTCTGCAGTCAGCAAGCTTTTCACAGCCATAAACATCCCCAACTAGTTGCAGAAGAGGATGCTGGCTTTCACTTGTGAAACTTCACTTGATGTGCTTCTGCCTTCCTACTTGCAGGCATTCCCTTGACTTCTTAGCACTACTGTTGGCATGCTAAATGCCAAAAGAGAGGTTTTTAAAAAGAATGTTTGCATTTGCTTTCGCAAAGGCTTGTTTTTAAGCAGTTTAGCATCTAACTAAGTCTAAGCAATAGCGACAGGCATGTAAGAAGGAGTAAAAAAACAAGGGGAAAACAGAAACAAAAAAGAAAAGGTTAAATCACAAATAGAGCTTTAAAAATTCACTTCTAGTAATCTAGCATGCAATTAATAGCACAAATACAAAAAGAAATACACAAGTCACCCTGTATAGATTTTCTATACTGATTTCTATACTGATTCTATACTTTATTTCTTCTATGAAGATTTTTATTTATAGGGACCTCTTTGGCACAAAGTGATGCTATCTCAGCTGCAATTTCACCTTTGCAGACAGATTAGAGTTTAAAAGTTCAGTGTGGCCTGCTTCTTGAAAACTGAGTCTCTCTTGAATTTCTGTAGCTGTCTGTACTCCATTTACTATTTTCAGTTCTCTTCCTGAAGAGCAAAGAATTGAAGTGTGACCTTTTTACTCACTTTAAATCTGACCTAGAAATGCACAGCTGAAATTTAACAGACTGATCCTTAATCTGAGGACAGGCATGGTATGGCCCACTCATTCTGCAGAAAGATCAGCCCACGGATGTAAGAGTATAGCCAGGTCTGGTGCTTAGTTTTAGCAGTGGAATTTAGTTCTCTGCTTTGTGTTATCCTGGGCTAATCTCGGTGGCCATCTGTATGGGGGAGTGGGATAAGGGCATTTCCCCATCCCGCAGAGCTGATGATATGAGGTTGTCCTCAAAACTATGGGTCATTATGGATTGGGAGGAACCTTAGGCTAAATAATGAAATACCTAAAAGTCTCCCAGCTTTCATTTCTATGCTTGGTGAAAAACCACAGGAAGCACTATGACATCCTGCATAGCCAGGTTCCTGCTTCTTTGTTTCTGCCAGCACTGATGGACCCTCTTAGATTAGTCTCATAGCAAGTTTATCTTTTTATCAGATTTCACAGTCTGATTTTATGCATAATACCAGTTTATTTTCCATACCAGATACTGAACAAGACACCATAATCCCAAAACTTCCTCCACTTACTGGTGAATTCCCCACCACAACTGACAACATTTAACTGCACCCGAAAGACTTTTCATCCCCACTATCTCCTACTACCCCGAAAGATACACTATCATTTGCTGTTAGAAACAGTAATCAAACTTATCAGGGCAGATCACCAAGTCGAATGAATTACGTACATTCCGTGTCATCAACATGAACAAAATGCTACCAAAGCAACTTCATTTTCCACCTAATCATCAAGAAATAACTGCTGCATCTCACAGGCTGCTTGAATACATGAATAAGCAGCAACAAGTGTTTAGGTATTCTTTACTAAAGAATACTGAATACCTTCCTTTTAGAAACAAATTCAAAGCAAAGTCGAAACAATTCCCCATCAAAACTAAAAAAACCCGCTTTTGGCGTTTTTAGACTGTGATCTTTGTTCATACAGTTTTCCTTTTGATGGGTTTTGAATATAATATTCTGTGACTAGTGACCAGTGTTAGTAGTAATAGAGGCAAGAACACACTTGATTATTAGGTGGCTCTGTTGTTACTTCTGTACCTTAATGTCTGCTTTGGGAGGGCTGACTTGTGAAGCTAACTCCTTCAGGATTTAGCTCATAAAGGATCAGTGACTTCTAGCATGATCTTGAGTACCAACAAGGGAAAAACCTGGGGTTGCTAGCTGCTATCTCATCTTTTTACTTCAGGGAGCACTGGGAAACACTGCAAGGCAGAACTTATCACTGGGGACAAGGGATCAAGAGGGCTGAAATTAGAAAAGACAGTTTGGCTGCTTTCAGTTCAAGTGGAAGCATTATGAAAAAGTGTTCAGAATTATGTCACACGGGGCAAATGTCACTGCAGTTAGTAAGAACTTACTGTGCCAGCAAATGTCAGGACAAATTACACAGCAGGACAGGTGAGCTGTATGTCACACTCACTTCCAAAAGGAAAAGGCTTCCCCCACTGCCAAAAACCTGCTCCCATTTCCAAGCTGATTTAAATCAAACTGCTCTTATTCAAATCAAAACAGCATAGAGGGAATACTATAGTGACACGATGTGCAATTCCTCGGATCCTTCCCCACTTGCATGGAAGAAATGCTTTGATTCTCCACCACCTTAAAGCACCATCACCTCAAGGCTACAGAGCTGTATATGTAAATGGCTGCCTGCAGGTTCCTAAAGGCACTGCTTACCATGCTGATGAAACTGTCCCTGTGCTCCTGGGTCAAACCCATCTAATCTTTCTTGCCTCTTTGATCATAAATTCTTTGCAGAAAGATGCATTTGCAATTTATGTGGGACCCAACACGGTATGCAGAACAACTGAGGCCTCATCAAGGCCTGGGGTCCCTTAGCACTACTAGAAAAGTAAGTAATAGGAACATAAAATTCAGTGCACCAGAAAGGAGAAAGACAGAACTAAGTCATTAGCAAAATGTTTTTTTTTTTTTAAATTTAATTATAAGGAATCCTTTCACTGGACTGCAAACTCCTAGCAAAGTGAACTCATTTTGATTCAACTATCCTTAGTTTAAAAATAAATGCTTCAATTAAAAATTACCAGTGCTTCAATATGGAGAAAAAACACATCCTTATGTTCTACAGAGGAAACAAACAAAAAACCCACAACAAAACTAGAGCTACAAAATATTTGGATGAGTGGAATGAAATTTTCATTCAGTTTCTAACTTTTCTAATCTAAGACATTTCAGAGGTTTTCAGAGTTTCATTTTTATGAAATTACTATTAACTGAAACTCACATAGCTTCTTGTAATATTAGAATATCTGTGTTGGGTATAAACCAGAAGGTCATTTATTCCTTCAGTTCCAAAGCTTTGTTTGGTGTTTCAATAATTTCTCAGCCAAAAACTGGATAAACATGGCCAAAGGTATCAAGAATAATACCCACAAATAAACCATAATTTAAAAGCTCAGAAATCCAAAGTCTGGCTTTGATTTAAGCCACAATTACCTCCAGTTATTTATTCTATCCAGCAGCTGCAGGCTAACATCAAGAATCAGTATACAACATACACAATATAAATTATATTATATATACTATACCAATACAAGAGCCACTACAGTAGATCATCTCAGGTGCTTTAAAGCAAGGAGCGTACAGCACTGAAAGAGCAGTGACATTTTAGGTGAAGACCAAGATTGTTCACAAAGGTAGCCGAGTTGCAAGCTCCCATTTTCACACAGCAACACTGCAGGAAGGACAGCCTTTGGCAATGAAAAGTAACAAAGCAAGTCTGGGGCTCTAACAACATTTCTGCTGTGAAGCAGCACCAATAAATCCAGTTAACTAAGACACTGCAGAATACTCTGACCCTGTACATTTTTCTTAGCCACCAGTACAAGTTCTTTTCAGATACTCAGATACTCAATTTGTGAGCAGCTCTGTCATCAACTGGTGTTCTGAATGGCTGGGCTTGAGCTATGTCTGTGTAAGCACAATTTGCCTCCATGTATTCAGTCTCTATGCCCAGAACGGCTGCTGCAAGAATGCAAATCCTATTTGGAAGGATTACTTGCCACACAACAGCCAGAGGCCCTGTCCAAGGCTGGGCTTCCTGCTGTGCCAAGAAGCACAAACTCAGAAGCTCTGATCCAGAGAAGGACATGATTAAAGCAGGCAAGGTGGCACAGGAAATGACATTGTCCCCTGTCATTCCCCCTCCCTGCTGCACACCTTGTGTAAAGGCATTCAAACAAGAAAGCACAGACCAGCAGGCGTTTGTACTTGTGGGAGCTGGCAGCATCTGGTGGCAATATAGACTCCTCTGGGGCACTT
Source organism: Cyanoderma ruficeps (assembly GCA_008694505.1). Lineage (NCBI taxonomy): Eukaryota > Metazoa > Chordata > Aves > Passeriformes > Timaliidae > Cyanoderma > Cyanoderma ruficeps. The sequence goes on from VZDJ01000782.1 coordinate 8,283,538, forward strand.
GAGTGTGGACACCAGGGGTTACACAGTCATCTGGTAGAGAAAATAAAACTCCCTAGAGAAGTGTCTGCTATCTAGACCAGATCCTACAGTTTTTTATGATCTATGTACATTCCTTCCTAATAAGAGTTGCAGAAAATTACTGGAATGTCCCAAGTACCTAAGAGTTTGAATGTGTTTTTCCTTTTAAGTTGTGTTTGCTATTGCTTATCTTTGCATTTTCTGAATACTTCATACATGTCATTCCTGTTATTTCAGCATGCAAGGGAGCCCCCCTATATCTACAGGATGCAATGCCACAGTCTGTTACATTCCCCACCTAAGGAGCTCTTCAATTTAGTTCTTCCACAAAAGAAGGAGACTGGTTATCTCACACTTGTGGAAATGGCAGACTGATAACACTGGTGGTCATATTTCCATGCAGAATAGAATGCAATGCAGAATAGAAGCAATGGCAGTGCACTGCACAGGATTGTTCCCTGATAATTTAACACTGTCTGGTGAAAACAGAGAAATTAAGCATTGTACTGACTTGAGCTGAACCTCCTCTCTTCAGCCTCTCTGGCTTAAAGCAGAGACAAGTTAAGCCCAGCTGCAGCTGCCTCTTTTTCCAACTGCTCAGCTGCCTGATTTGAGCTCCTGAGTAACACAGAGCTGGTATGTTTTTTTATATCTTTTTATATTTTGCATATTTGTATGTTTATATTTTGCATTTGCTTTGTAGCAAATTTGTGTTGATCATAATTGTTGAAATACAAAGAAGTTCCACATAGCCACTCCCCAGACATGCAGAACTACATCATCTTGAAAATGAGAAATTTCACTTTAAAACAAGTTCAGTTCATTATTTCTCAAGTGTTTTTACCAGTTTCAAGTAGCTTTTTCAAAATCTGTGTTTTGTACCTTCCCTGAAAACAACTCTGTAAAGGAAACATTCAGAGTAAGTGACAGTATATCTGGGCATCAGGCAAAAGATGCCCAGCAAATCTATCAAGCTCTCCACTACCTACTTGCTTAGACCAGTAAGTAATTATTTGTACTGATAGGGGAAAAAAAAGGAAAATAAAGCAGGTTTTGTAAACAAACCATATAACAATCCTGAAAGTGAAACACTAAAACTGTAGAAAGAAAGTGGCACAACTCACATCTCCAGTCAGAGACATTTTCTGGCATCCAGTTTAGAGACTTTTTTCCCTGATTAGCTGCTACGTACAGGTTTCAAGTCTACTTCAATCTACAGCAATTATTAAGCACATAAAAAAGATGCCTTAGGTGAGCAGGAAGGTCTTCTATTAGCACATGCTAAAATTAGACAACTTGTAGAGCCATCTGAACAGATATTTCATATAATAAAACTTAGAATTTTGCAGGCCCCGAGGATCCAAATTTATCATTGACTTTTGAAACTTGAGGCTTTTTTGGGTCTGCATATTGTCCATTTATGTTATTAATAACTGGCCACAGTTATTAGCAGTCAGCCACTAGGTTGAACAAGCTTTGGAGAACACCTCCACTATTATCTTGGGCAGTGCCACAAAAGGGAGCTTCACTAAACTGAAGACACACAAACCAGCAACAAAATCCATTTGTGCCTTACCTTGTAATGGGAAGAGCATATGCCTTCAAACATATCTATATCCATACAGTCCATTGGTTCAGATCTTTCTGGTGATCAAAACTCTTCCAGCTTCTTGCTTTCTTATTTTTTATCTGCTAGCTGGTACAACCTGTAAATTTACAGAAGTGGGTGTGTTATTCCAAGATGTTTATTCATCTCATTTTATAAGGCATTCAATTTAAATACATATGGATCTGTGCCATGTGACTCCTATTGCTCTCCAGAACTTTCAGTGTAATGGATTACCACATTGTTTCTGTAGGTTATTGATTTTTTGGGAGTATGAGTAGAAGACTCTTTAGGATTTCTTTGCAAACCAAGACTTTTCAGACTGTCACATTCCATATGTGTATATTCTACAGATTTCACAACATCCTCCTAATTTTATGAAATTCAAAGACTTAACAAAAAACATGGCACAACTTGCATCCCTGAATTGTCAATTTGTTTGTTAAATTATTTGTTAAAGGTTGATTCTTGTGGAAAGAGACTAAACTCAATTTAAATACTAGTTTCAGAATAAGAATGCCACTAATCTGAGAAACCAGAGGTTGATAGAGTGGCCAAGATTTATATTCAGCAGCCAAGGTAATAAAAAAGAAAACAACTTCCCAAAAAAGTGACCCTGATCACTGTTCAATGGTTTCCAGGAACAAAATGAATTAGTGGTACACTAGGAAAATTCAGTCAGAGATTTTGTTGCTGTTGTTTTTTGGGTTTTTTTTTTTAACTGCTCAGTGAATCACAGTGAGATTCCTCAAATGTATCCTGAGCTGCAATGCCCTCCAGGTATCCAAATTGGATCATCTGAATCAAAACGACCTCAGAAAACCAAGCAACAGGTTCTCTACTTATATAGTACAGTTCTTCTCTGTACTATATAAGAGCTACAAGGGAGTCACTTACATATGCTTGACTCCCCACTGCAGATTCTTCAGCACACTTAGAGCATTACCTCTGTACCTGACACCCCTCCCCAATATCTTGATCCTTATACGCAGGAACCCCGAAGCAGAACACATTTTCATCGTGGATCTTACAAAAAACATATTGCAGTTTTCATGAAAGTTCAATTAAACAACGGAGTGTAATTATCTGTTTACTGGCAGACAGGCAGCCCGTGTTAGTTCAAGAGCTGCTTTGCTGAGCTGTATTCAACTGCTCAAACAACTGTTTCATTATGAGATTTCACCAGACACCCCTGGCTCCAGCACCATGGCACAGAAAATGGGATGCATATTTGCTGCTTTCCACATTTTGGCTCCTGCTGCTTAAAAGCCATCCCTGCTCTTCACAGAAATTGTTTATGAGTATTTCAAAGGTTAGTATAGCTTTGTATATATATGTGGTTTGTACTATACACATCCTCTGTAGGCTGCTCTTCCCTCCCTTTTTTATTGTGGAAAATAGAAAATTAACTAATTTCAGACAGAATGCCTAAAAATCATAAGTGGTGACATAGGAACCATTTGTAGCCTTATATCCTGAAGTAAATTCTTACCATGAAGGGTGGCACACAAAGCCACCCATCCCCGCATGTCACACACTGATGGCACAGGTTACTACATCTAGTTTGATTGCTATTCAGACCTGAAACTTCTGATGGTGCCAAAGAAAGCCTTGATCCTGGGACAAGTTTTAAGGGATCTGTGCCTCTGCATTGATGCAGACAGATCTCAGATCTGAAAGATCACGCACAATTACCCCAGAATCTTTGATTTTGAATCTCCAAACAATAACAACATTACACAGGCTCTCCATTTACTCCCAATAAGTTTCAGAACTTGGTTTCTGTGAAGTAAAAGATTTGTCCTTCAGAAGTACTGGATAAAATGACCTAACATGGGGGGAAAATACAACTCACTTGTAAATTAAGCACCACAATGCAAACTGCTGGGGAATAATACTGAAAATGCCACGCTATGCAGGTTATCTGAACATTTGCAGACTACATTTGTATTCAACCCACGGTTTTGGACCTCTCTAATTAGAATACATCCACGTTCTTCATGACAGTGGAGCATGCAGAGACTGGCACGGGGAAGCAGCTTGCATTGCAATTCCACTGTACATTACAATAGCTACACCATGCTTTTGCTGGGATTTTGACATAATACTGTGTTACTCTTTCAGAATACAAATCAAACATAATGTCAAATACCTCCAAATAAATAAATCTGGTCTTAAGACACAAAACCCTCCTGCCATCTCAGACCTGTTGGATGGACCAGGGCCTGCAGGTCAGGAGAGGCAGCCAGCAAGCCTTTGTGATCTCTGTTTCCCTATAACACCAAGGAGTCCTAAAGCAAGCATAGCTCAGAGACAGAGGTGAGTGGCTGCTGTCCTTTGAATGGTGGGCCAAAGAGGAGCTTCACTGAAACACGGACTAAGACCACTCCACTTGACAGAAAGAAGCGGCAGGTTAAGAAAAGGGACATCTGGGACACAGGCCTTGGCATGTGCCTGGATGCAGGTAAAGAGAATTTTGATGGTACTGTTCTAACACCTTGGCATGGATCACATGGATCATACCTCTGGTGACTTTGAAAGGGAAAAACGTATTTTATGTTTCTAGGGTGACTTTCAATCCTCTGGAAGAAAAAGCAAATGTACAAAGGGTGGACAGATACTGCTCCATTGATTTTGAATGACCTATTAACAGTGGATGTGGATATGGACTAATGATGAGGACAAACTGCAACTATTTCTGAGCCGGGAAAGAATCCCAGTATGCCCGTGTGATTTCCAAACACCAAGGAATTCTACGCTTCAGTGTACACATGTTATGAAACACCAGAATCAACCTTATTGCACAACCTCCATTTTACCACCACCATAAAGGACTCCTAAATGTAGTCCTGCACCATCTACTCTAGAGGACTACCACTGGATTAAAATATGAATGGTAATGATCCTTTAAGTGACCATAGAAGGCTTCTCTCACCCATTTCCTCTGTAACTAACATATTGTTGTAGGGGCTTGTCATAAAACTATTGTTGTTCCTTTTAGGCATCATGATGTTTTACTGAAAGGCCATTCCTGGAAAAGTCTGCCTTAACAGACAGCTTAATAAGGCAAAGTTAGCTGCCCAGCCAAACCTTTTATTAAATCACACCAAAACTGACTGAATTTATGCCATTGCAAAGACTGTTGAATACTCCTGGCTGCCCTGGAAGCATAGGTACCAACCTCAGAGAAAAAACTCACACATCCTTGTTGATTCATACTAATGTCATTATTTACAACAACAGGATGCATTAAATCCTGCTTAAATTACCAGGCATAAAAGCACTTGTGGCTTGACATGTGGTCTTCCCTCAATAGCACAATAATGGGGCTGAGGTAAACCAGCCTGCTGCAACCAGCATAATGTCTCCAGATGCCTGCATTCCTCTGCACACTCCCACCCACCTCCCACCACATCTCCTACTCTTTTCTTTTTGTCATTTTCTCTTCTTCCCGCCTTTCTGTTCAGCCCTCCCTGTCCTTTTGTGCTAGCGGAGGTTGGAGGGCAACTGGCCAACAAAATGGATTTGCAGAGCAAGACCTGGGACTCTCGGTGGACAAGCTGGCCACAGGCAAGGAACGTGCCCATGGGGCAAAGAAGGGACAACAAAGAAGACGAAGCCAAGCTCTTCTCAGGGGGTCACTGAAAGAACAAGATCAAACAGGCACAGCCGAAACCACAAGCAACCACATTTAAACAGAGGAAAACTCTCACTGTGAGGCTGGTCCAATGCAGATACAGGTGACCCCGAGAGGCAGTGGAGCCTCCAGCCCCCGAGACTAGAGACATTCAAAACCCAGCTGCACACAGTCATGTGCAACCTGCTCTAGATGTTTTGAGCAAAGGATGGCTACACAACCTCCAGAGGTCCCTGCAACCTCAGCAATCCTACGACCCTGTAAACAGAGCCCTGTTCCCAAATTTTCCTCTTTTAAAAACAGGTTTGCCATAGTATGTTACTGACATGGCCAAATTAAAAAGTTGATCCTGAACATTGGTACAAGAATTTCATTTGAGGTCTCCACACTTCACAGATGGAAGAGACTGATAAAAAAACAACTTTGAAAATGTACCCAGATGTTAGAGATGCTTCTTACTCTAAGAATCATGTGGCTCCTTTTATGCTTTTCTTAGGAGAAAAGCTCCAGTGGTCACTGCTGCCTGGAGCAAGATCAGTACTCCTTTCAGCATTTAATGCATTACCCAGTTGTAAAATTACATTTATGTCTTGCCCTTTATATCATGCTCCCAAATGGTGACTGCCAAGGCAATTTTTAACAAATCTTTCCCTCAGCCTCCCAGCACACTGGATAAAAGCTGCTTTTCTGGTGCAGAAAGAACGAAGAGAAAGCATAGAGAATTCACTGCCATAATAAAGAACAACTCGGACCCTTACCCAGCTCCAAAGAGCTTTTCAAAGGAAAGCTGGCAAGTACGCCAGCTCATGCGCTTCTTTCAGGGAATGCTATCAGCAAACCAAAGGTCACAATGAGTGTTTTGCCTATGGATTACATATATCATCATCAGTGGCAAGGATTACTCTGTACCAAGCAGAGATGTATCATGTTCTTGTCCAAAGAGGTGGTGAAGTGTTCTGCATAATTCATTTCCTCCATCAGCCAGGAGCAAGAGATAGGTCACTCTTTCCTACACCCATCACTCCTTATTTCAACAGTTACCACACTCATGTTACTAATGATCTATTGGTAACACCTCTAATCTCACCATTCTGAGTCCTAGTATCATGAGGTCTGAAAAGCTTTATTTATAACAGACTACAGAGCAGACCTGAAGTTATAACCTGAGTTCACTCCTGTTCCTTTTGAAGAATAACTCAGTCTTCAGTCAGACAAGAGAGTTAATGATGAGGCTTTCTCTCTGTGGATGTTAAGTTAAAGACTTAACAGAGATTTTTATACTTCTTATTTTGTAAATTTACTGTGGCCAGCATGTGCCTCCAGATGAGTCACTTGTAGTTACCCCACAGTAACTGTGTCTAGTGGTTTCCTTGAAATAATTCAGGGAATAACAAGATTTTTGGTTCACTTTAATTTTTACTGATTTTAAGCTTTAAATATCTTCAGTATCATAGTCATAAAATTGCTCCCTATTGCTCAAAGAAGATGTTGCAGACACCATATTTTCTCTAGTTGTGCTCCAGAACACAGCTGAGTTTTGGATGCAAAAACTTAGTACCTATTCATAAAAAATCGCATGTTGCTTATTAATTCATTTAGTTGTTTAGGAAGCACAGCCAGGCATACCAATTCTTATTTTGCACAAGCAATGATGTAATGGAATAAGTCTGGGAAAGTTTTCCATACAGATACATTAATTCTGACAAGAATAAATTATTTGCAAGCACATACACTAGAATTTATTACATTAACTGCCTCTATTTACCTGGCAATTGATTAATCCAATTTATAGCATGGCCAAAACTTCTGGTCTGCCTATAGTTCAATGATTAGACTGGACCAGGAGTTGGTTGGTTTTTGTTGATACAACTGAGGTCTGTTGCATGGCCACCAAGGGATCAGGGTTAGCTGAACTCTTGCTTTGGGGAGCTGCAGACTGTGAAGAAATGTAATCTGTGCTGATTCAGCTGATCTGCTAAGGAAAAATCAGCCATGGCAAGACTTCCAATGGAAGGCAGCACCACAGCAGATGCCACGGCACAAGCACTTAGGAATATTGGCTCCTGTTGCCAGGAGAGGAAAGATTGCCCAGGGTTTTCAAACTTTTAAAGGCAGTGACAACACATAAAATCTCTTTAATGTATGCACAATATTGCAGATAGGTCAGCAATATATTGACACATCCGTTTTATTAGCAGAAATAAAGATTTTGCCAATAATAACCTTGAGTTTTGTTTTATTCTGCATTAGGGTGTTGTAACTGCAGATCCTGGATGCAATTGCATAATCGCATCTCTACCATTGTAACACTTGTAATTGGCTTCCCTCTTTCTTAATCTCTCCAATGGAAAGACAAAAGTTCAAACTATTCCATACCTGGCATTAGTCTAGGGAACATCAGTTTACAAGGAACAAATTCCATCAGTTCTAACAGGATTAAAGGTGTTTCTGCAGTTTTCAATTCCTCAGAAGTAACACTTTTTTTTTTTAAAGGAATAACTGGTCCACCACAATCAGAATAACTGGTAAGAAATTTAGCATAATAATTTCACTGCATCTGCATGGAGTATTACCTTATGATTATGACTTACAGTAAGTCTGACATAAACTAGAGGGGAGTAGGTCACTCAGGGATAACAGCATAGTAGGCAATGGCCAGTTGCTTGCATGGGTAGTTCTAGGTCTACTTAAGTTTTCAAGCCACTAGAATATCTTCAGATACAGGTAGTGTCACTGGTACCATACTGTTATCTAGTCCTACAAATTACCTGGTTAAAATCACTCTGCAAACATCAGAGTCAAAACTTAACATAGATTTGAACAGTTACATCTGCCTTCCAGAGGTAGTGCTGCAAAGCATTAGCAGAAAATGCTTAATTTTTTTTCTCCTGTACAATTGCATTCCTTAATCTCCTGATTTACACACTTTCCCCTCTCCCCCCATTCTCCCCAAAAATAAAGGCCATTTATCAAAAGCACATTCTCATTGCTGATTTACCTTCTCAGGCAGTCAAAGGGTCATTTTTAAACATTAAATTGTCAATAGGATAAAAAGGAACTGATCCTACTTGCTGTAATTAGTAGCTTTTTCCACAGCAGTCTCTCCATATAAATGACTTTCTCCACAGACCTTGAATGCCTGACTTCTTTCTGCAGTTGAGAGAGGTGAATTTTCTCTGATACAGTATATATTTTGTAGTTCTGCTGTACAAGCATGGCCATTTATTCATGGCATAGTTCAATTTCCTTCCCAATTTTTCCCGTTTAATTCTGTTCAATCATTAATTACTTATCCATAGTTGTTTTATCTCTGTTACAACCCTCTATGCAATCTATGCTGTAAAATATTTTGCTGAACCAGTCATTGGGCCCCTCCTACTATATGAGAGAAATATATGAAGGCTATCTCTAGTAAACTGCCTATCACTACTACAACAGGCTTTTTTTCTGTGGTTACACTTCAAGACATCTTTAAAAAAGGATGCCGTCTTACACACAGTATTCTACTTTAAATACATCATGCAAGACATAGGCTCCCAGTTCATTATGATGTGGAGCAGTCTCGCATCTTTGGCTGTATATTACCAATACACACCTCTGCAAACTGGTCGCGACAAGCACTTGGTAGTTCCTGCTTGAAAAAACAAAAAAATTTAAAAATCCTGCCTTCTAGGCGAGATATGATTCTTTTCACGCAATGACAGATACTAATGTCACCTTCCCTCACAGCTCCCACCCATTCGAAAAGAGTAGTAATCCACACGCTATTTTCACTACGTGCCTACCTCTGAAACTGCTTATTCACACAGAACCGAGCCCAGTACGCTGCAGGAGGACAGTTACAACGCAGTGCTCCTTGAACTATGGGCGCAAACCACCAGGCTGCTGCCACTTCAGACCACCTCTCACGAAACAACCACAAGAAGACAAACCGAGAAGCGAACGCGTCTCACAAGCGGAGCCCCATCCCTCTCGCACCGCTCGCTCCGGAGCTGGCGCCGCCGAACGGAGCCGCGCAGCCCCCGCCCCGGCGGCGGAGCCCCGGCGAGCAGGAGCCGGCCGCCGCTTCCCGCCGCCGCTCACCTCCCCTGCGCTGCGGAGCGAGCGGCGCTGCTGCTGCTGCTGCTGCTGCCGGGCATCCACCGCCGGGCACCCACCGCCGCCCGCTGCTGCTGCCGCCGCTGCCGCTGCTGCTGCTGGCCCGGCGGCGGGCGGGGCTCCGCCGGCCCGGCCTCCCCGGGAAGGGTCCCTGGCTGCGGCAGGGCGGGGGAGGCGGCGGCCCCGCCGCGGGGGCGCGGAGCGGCGGCGGCGGGCGAGGCGCGGACGGCGAATGGAAATGAGGGGCCGCGGCTGCGGCAGCGGCTGTCAGGGATGAGGGGCAGGGTCTTACCGGGGCTGGGAGGGGGAGCTAGCCGTGATTGCGCCGAGGGGGGAAGCCCGGGATTTAGGGGGGCCGGGCTGGGGAGGTTAAATGCGCGGCAGAAGGTGTTGGCAGGAATACGGCGTTACAGTGAAATTACAGGTGGCTGCCACAGCGCTTCGCTCCACACAGCCCCTTCCGCTGCGAGCAGTGGGTTGTTTGACATTCTGGCGGTGTTTTATCACTCATTTACACCGGGGCTCGAGTGCTGTGAGGGCAACTCTTACAGGTTTGAGCCGGGCTGGAAGAGACCTCCAGAGGAAATTTGCTACTGATGAGTTAGGATTTATCCCGTAGGCAAGGGAACGTTTGTCAGGACGTTGGTGTGGCTGCTCCAAGAGAAGCTGTGCCTCGGAAGTGCAGATCTAGAAACAGTGGCAGCTCCCACCCCGGGTCCGTCCCAGTTCAATGCCTTACCCAATGCACTACTGCTTCCTGAAAATTTTAAGCCTTGCTTCCTCTCCCCTCATTAGCCACTATCATTATTGGTTGGTATTTTTCTATATTAACCAATAGAGGGGAGAACCCTACCTTTTTTGGTTACCTCTTCTGCCTTAGGTTTGCTATTGATACATAATTATTATCAGCCAATACAAACCTGCTACATCTGTCTTCTGACGTGTAGGCTATCTTACATTTTGTTTCTTATTACTTCAGTGGAAATGTTGAGTGTGTCAGGAATTAAGGACTTAAGAGTGCAAAGTGGTACACAAAGCTGCTGATGTATAGAACAATCACAGAATGGTTTGGGTTTGAAAGGACCTTTAAAGGTCGTTTAGTCCAACCCCCCTGCCATGAGGAGGGACAACTTCAAATAGATCGGGTTGTTCAAGCTCTGTCCAACCTGACCTTCAATGTTACCAGGAATGGTGCATCCAGCACCTCTCTGGGGAACCTGTGCCACTGTTTTACCACCCTGTGAACCTACCCTCTTCTAGATTAAAACCACTACCCCCTGTCCTATCACAACTGGCCCGATTAAAAACTTTGTTCTTATCTTTCTTATATGACCCCTTTTAGAAATTGAAAGGCCAAAACAAGATCTCCCCATGTGCCTGGTTGCTCGACACATCATTCAACAGGTTTTGCAATCTTTGCAGACTTCCTTCCAATTAAAGAAAGAGTTGCTGCTGGTGAAATATCACCAACATTGAAACTATGGATTATTCAGTGAGATTTTACTTTGTCACTGACGTGTTTTTCTGGCTTTCCCTTCTTATTTGTCATTTGCCCAATATTTCCTTCAAGTTGCTGCATGAATGGCTGAGTCCATGTCATATACCAACAATTAACATCTTGAGTTAGTTATGTTCTCAATCACAGTAAAAATATTAAATAATTAGGATAAATATGCTAATGAAGCTGTGATAACACAGTAACCTATTACTGACTAGGAAGTGTAAGATTTTCACCTTCCTATATGATGAGCAAATAGATGCAAGGACAATTTCCCAGGCGGTAGCCTGGATTATGTCTGCCAGTCTGTGGATACTCTGGTTCATAGTCAAAGAGGGAAGGAACATCTGCCTAATCTCCCTGCTGCCTTATATAGAATAAAGTAACAGCCTGAAGTTAAATAGACCCCTTTGCTCCACACAGAGGGGGTTTGTTTGGCAGAATGTCCATCTACTCTGCTAAACTTTAAAAGTATTTTTTTTTCTTTAAAAGCTTTTTCTTCCATAGATGCTTAATACAGTTCAGGAGGAAATTTCAGCTGCTAAGAAAACATTATCCCAGGGTTCACACAAACCACATTTGGAAACCACGTTTCAAAGAAATCGCTTGTCTGCCTACGTTTTACATACTGAGGCTAACCATTTTAACGCCATTTATTTAACTAGCCAGCAATTGATATTTACAGGTTAAATGACCTTTTCTGAAGAAGACCGAAGTTCAGCCACTTCAGAGATCTACACTTTGAAGAGAGCTATGACTTGTCTCTGGCCAAAAGCCAGCAAGCTTCGTTCCTTTGAAACACTGTAATTCATAAGTAATTATAAAGGACAAACAAAAAAGATTGGAGTTTCTTTCTCACTGGAACAAAATTATTTTTGATGTAATAACTATAGTTATAAGAAATTTTCAAAATCCTCATGGGACTTGTAAAAACACATGACATTATTCGTCTTCTACCTAATGAAAATTTTAAAAAAGAAAGGAATGTCAAACCAAAACGAATGTAAATTTTTAGTGCATAGAAAATCCAAACTGAACTGGTTTAGATATAAAGTAAAATTTATCTTTGCAAAATGAATGGAAGTTGTAAAATGGGATGAACAAGGGTATATACAAGAATTCTTTGTCCTTGAAGGATTCCTCAGCACTCAAGAGAACTGAAGCCTGATAGATCCCCATCAGTTTCAAAGGATCAGGGTGAGGTGCATAAGTAACATTGAGCTCAGCTCAGGGCTACAGCCACAAGGAGCCTCAGATGAGTCCTCTGACCCTATCCGTTTCCTCTCTCTGTAGGCCAGTCTCATGGTGGGTAAACAACACTCAGCAGGAGCTGAGAGATTTGCAGTTTTTAAAACTGAATCAGTCTGTAACTGAAAGGAAAAACTATACACAACTTATTACACAATATTTTTCCACCCCCTTCTTATTCTAGAAGGACTATAATTATTCCCTGTTGCAGAAGCTGTACAGTAGTAATCCCTCTCCTCCTACATGCTTCATTTACAACTTGAGAGCTAACAGCATAATAAATTTTTAATAAATTATACTAAAATATTGTGGCACTGCTCTAAAAATAAAACTTGGCGATGAGTTGTTAAGAATATGTTCCTTAGATGCATAAAACTATCCCTGATATATTTTTACAAAAATGTCTTGGCTTATAAACATCTGTGATCATAAATACTTCTCAAAAAAGCACTGGCAGTGAATCTGTAGTATTTGAGTCACTTTTTTAAAGGAGAAAGCTTTTTCCTTTTCACTATTAATCTCTTTTCCTTTCATCTCAAATTTAATTCATCTCTAGGTCTTTACAAAGTCATGAAATTATGCATGTGCTAAGAACGATGAGTTAGAATGAAAGAAGGAAGAACCTCACAAAGATTTGATAAAAGGAATAATAAAAATACTGGGAAGAATAAGGAAAATATTGAAGTTTCATTCATCCAGGGCCACAATATTGGCCTGAGCCATTTTATCAAGTTTTAAAAATAATGTTTCTAATTTTGCATCCACTGGATTGATTTTGATTGTGAATTCAGATAGCAGCAGGCAGTGGAGTGTTACTACTGTAATTTTGTATTTAGGCTTACGCTTAATATTGGGTCCCTGAATCCATGGTAAAATATTTAATTAAATAGTCTGATTTTCAGGCACCCTAAATGTTTACCTGCTGTAGAAGCTACATACCTTGCAGCTCTAGGACTGAGCACTGTTTAATTAAATGTTTATACATGGTCCTGGAAATCCAATGTTAAGCCTACAGATTTCAAAAACCTTGTATTTCATATCTGGGGTTTTCTATCCTCTTTTGTTTCCCAAAAGCATGTCATAAGTTCCCCAGAATTTGTAAAGAGAAAGGGAAAGACTGAAGAAGGAAAATCATGATCAGCTATGAATGCCAAAGTCATTTACTCATAAGACATTCTCATATATTGAATGGTTTTAGGAAAGTGCTCACAGATTTTTGTTTTGATGCATATTGGTTAAGATGGGCTCTCAAAAAGGCAGCTGTTAATATGGGAAAGTTGTTCTTTTGTTGGTTGCATGAACATTACAGAAGCCTCCAAGCAGTTAATTAAGCAAGATAGAAAAGAATCAATAGATTAAAAATACAAAATCTTCAACCAGACAAAAACCCCAAAACTACTAATGCTTTAAAAGTTCTCATAGAGGGAAGGAATAACCTTCGGATTTACAGGAGAATTCGAAAGACTTTGAGAGTACTTATCATTAGGTAAGGCTGAGGCTGTTTAGGGTTTTCGCAGAAGAACATGGAGTATACCACTGAAAAGAGTAAACTAAAATACAACATTTTCAAAGCTTGCCACAATTATTTTAGATCTGTATCTAGATATTACATATCAAGCTTTGGAATGGGGATTCTTCTCTTATAAATGTGCTGAATAGACCATTCAAAACCAGATGTGTTGAGGATGTGTGTATACCTCACTCATACCTTAATAAAAAACATTTTTGAGGAAGATCTCTGGTAGCTGAAAGTAAATGTAGGGTTATTTGGTTTTTTTGGTTCAGCACAAAGACAGTAATTCACACAGAGAAAAGCAATTTTAAAAACATGTCAACAAAGAAAACTAGTTTAAAGTAGCCCTCACCCATAAAAATTGCTTGAGCAATCACTACTGGTGGGAGCTGTGCTCTTGAAAGGTCACCACATCACACCAGAACAGTGTGTTCTTAAGTTCCATTTTACCATGTATCTATCGAGTCAGTATTAACAACAGTGGCACAGCAGGGAAGAAGCTGAGACAATCTGGACAGCAAGTGACCAATAAGACCTCCCTCCCCCTGTGTCTCTTCAAGAAGCCACATATCTTCATGTGTCTCATAAATTCCAGGGATTTGTTGTTGCTGACTTTCCCTTCATTTTAGGTGTTTCCCTAGTTTATGTCTGTATGGTCGATGGAAATGTTCCACCACCAACTTTAGGTTGGGGTTATAATATGTGCTTTCCAGCAAAGACCTCAGATGATATACATCTCATGGAAACTTAGCGTGGAAATTAAATTATTCTCTTTATGCCCAGCTCTTAGAAAAAAAAGTATTTTAATGGTGCAAGTAAAAGGCTAAATAAGCTCAAAGCAACTGCAGGAAAAGATGAAAGAATATGAAAATTTAAAAAATATATAAATCTAAGATTATTTTCCTATTTGTTGTGAAATGCTCTTAACTAAGTACTTAATCCTGCAGTTGGGTTTTAATAAACTGGTATTAGGAGCGTTGCTATTGTGTCAGCATTGTGATAAAAAAATTCAGGTGGCCTTTCCAGACATCTCCACCCAAACACGAGAAAGATAGGCTTTGCTATTTTCTTAATAAACAACAGACAAGACACAAATTTCCCATGTATTTAGAAGCTCCCTCCTGTTCAGAAACTAAATTCATTATAATTAGGACCTTTACGGATTTCTTTATAATTGCTAATTACTTTTTAATCTCCCTGGCAATAAATAGATTTTCTAAGCTTAATTGATTTCACTCACAAGGACTACCAGATTACCCAAGATTGTGCTCACCATCTGTCATGTAAACACAGGTAAAATAAACTTTTCCTTGCTTTTTCTTCCTAAATTTTTCCTTCAGAGTTGTGTCCACATTTATAGTATCACCAGCACTTTTTGACTGGATCCATTTATTTGTAAAATAACTTTCGAGAAGAAGATATTATGTATACAGTGAGAACTTTCAATAAGTTGCAAAAGGTTATATTCAGCTAAAAGTTCCCCTGAAAAGATAGTGCAGTTCTTATTCCTAGATGTAAAAATCTCTAAAACTACAATCACATTCTAATTAGCAAGGTGTTGGATTAATTCATTATTATAGTTCTCCAAATTAAGAAGACTAAAATAAGATGAGCTATTTGTCTTCTTCTGACATTCTTCTGTGCATTTCAGGGGGAGAAGGCATAGATAAGGAATGGAAAATTCATGTTTCCAACCTCAAGGGTTGGGACACTTTGTACTGAAAATTAATTGTCACATAACTTACAAGTCTAGGAAGTGAGACTGCAGAAACAGATGTCTGATTAAAATTGTTTGCACTGTCCCTGATCCAATTAGAAAACTATCCCTCTGCCATCGTGGCACTGTTATTTCTGGGTTTTATGAAAATATAACCATTTAGAGCCTACTGGATCTCTTCTTTATAGCTGGATGAAAGTATTTGAACAACTGCATTTACCAAAACAGTTTTATAAGTCTTTTTCAGGGGTTATTAATTCTGCCATGTAGACATTAGCTTTTTGTAGAGATGTTTAACTGCATTTGCTCAAAAAACATATGGCTGGATTTTGATTCAGTAGTGCATTACTTGTCTGATGGTGTGACTCCTGGAAGTGTCCCAGTCAGTGCAGCTTTCCAGAAGGGTTCCACCACAGCTTCCATGTTTTGACAACAGTGTTTTTTATCCCCTTTTCAAGAAAAAGAAAAAGAAGGTTCTTTGTCTAAATATGACTTACAGTGAAACTGCAAAAGTATTTCAGTCAAATAGAAGATATGGCCAAGGTATCTGCCTTTTGTTTATTATTAATATAAATGTGGAGCATTGAAAATAAAATATGGCTGTTTGCTGTGGGAAAAAAAGAAAAGAGTAAAAATATGTATCACATGGAAACCTGTAAGGTGAATTCTGTTCTAGTACATTGATTTCTTTTGATTGTTTTTATTTAGAGTGTGATATTTTTGTTTACTCCACAGACAGGAAAAATAAAATCATTTTCAGAGAGTGCTCTCCTTTCTTTTAGCATATTCCAGGGAAAAAGAAAACCTGTTTTCCACCCACCTTGCCATCTTCCTTTCGCCTACCATTTCCACCGTTTGTTGCTTTCATCCCTACTTGCAGAAGGTTCTCAGCCATTTTCACAAGGCCAACTTCTGCCCGTCAGTTTCCTGTGGGTGTTTGACCCTTCCAAAATTCTGGAAAGACCAGTCTGTAGCTTTGCAATACAAAGCTCCAAACTCTACATTTGTCACATCAGTTCTGATGATATTCTTTGGATATTTATCCCATAATGTGTATGAATTAGCTATATTAATCAACTTTGACATTAATTGTCTGACACAGCACTACAAGGGGGGAGATGTGCCTTAAACACTGCCATTCCCTGATTTCCTGTTGGGGGGAGTGCTGGGCTCAGGTGATGCACTGTCAGGACATTCCTCATAATAACCTCCCACTGTCAACCAGATGCAGCCACAGACTGACAGGTCTGCAGATTTCTGTCTCTAAGCAGGTCTTTTGTCTACTGGCAAGCTCAACCATCTCTCAACGTCCAATAAATCAAGCACACCATCCACTTTGTCTAGATTTTAAAGCAATTACAAGTTACTCAGTGCAGGTAGGACGATTGTTGATATTTGCATGAATCATGTAGGGATTTCCCTTGGAAGGATGGGTCAGCAAATGTTTTGCCTTCTTACTTATGTTCAGTAAAAATGAGGGTGCCAAATGTGGGTGAATTTGTTCATAAAATGTTTGGCTGAACATTGGTCACGTTCTGAAATGAACAGTATCCAAAGCATTGGTATCCCAATAGGCCAATCCTTGGAAAGAAAATAGGTGTATTCAGGCTGTGAAATTTGTAGTAATTCACCCAGGTCTGTGGTAGCAGTGTAAGGAATCAGGCTGGTAGCTGCTGAGCTTGGACTGATAGTAGCAGGGCTTCTTTCACCTGAAACAACCAACCCAAAGAGACTTGGGAATCCCTCATTAAGGGTGTCATGCTGTGCCTTGAATTCACAGGATAGACAGCAAACTATGTCTGAGTGGGAACATGCATACATATGCAGTAGTAAATAAATGTTGTGACTTGCAGCTCAGTTCCAATACAGCATCCATGTCCTCTTTCATCAATGTTCCCAAATAAACTATTTTATCAGCATTAGCTTTTCAGCTCAAAAGCAAAGGAGTTTTCTTAAGCCACTGAAGAGTTTACATTTTTTCCATCTGTCCTCTAACTCCCTCACTGTACAAGGAAAATGGAGGTTTCCAATCTCTGTGTCTGGTTCTGTTTGCTTAATGCAATCTTGTTATCTCTAGCAACTCACAGTCCAACACACACCAACCAAGATGATCCTAATGGTTTTACAGGCCTGTGGCCATATTCTGAAACTTGGAAGTTAGTAATTTTGCTTGAATAAGGAGTTCAGAAATGTTAAAACTTTTGGTTAAGAAATGAAGACATGGGAACAAAAATTACAATGTTCCCTGCATACCCCTCTTTCTCTTGAAGACAAAGTGGAAATATTTCCCTCATTTTTCTCTCTTCCTATGCAAGTATCTGCAGTTTCACAAGGTTTACATCATTAAAAATTCTCCTCTAAGGCAAAAGTTGTAGAGCCAACTGAAGGGGCTCATTTTCAAGTCAATGAGTTTCTATTTGAACAGCCAAGTCATACAAGTTAAGATAGTGGAATAAGAAAGCAATAATCTAGTAATAATGAAGTGGGAAGAAGTGTGAGTACTTATTAAGCCTTGCTCCCTCAGGACTCAAAATTACGTCCGAGTTTTCAAATGTGCTGAGCTTCGACTTAAGTCATGTGCACGTAATGGAGCAGAGAAAATTGTAACAGATTTACAATATTAACAGTTTACCGAACTTTGCACTTGTGTGAGTAATACCTCAGTGTATAATTTATTTTTCCTAAGTTGCCATTCAAAAATAAAATTAATCAGAGAAAATGTAAAGGCAACGCTGTATTCAGTCAAAAAGAAAGAGTATGTTTTAGTGCTGTTCTTTTTTCAATTCATTTTGTCTTAGAGAAGGGCCACAGGTAGTTTTTTCCCGCTACAGTTATTGTTGGAATGATGAAAGGAAAGAATGAAGGAATGAACAGAAAAGAAAGGGCATTTGTAAAACTAATATAATTTGCTCATGGAATTTTAGCACTCATGCAACACGTTTGAATTCAAACAAACATTTAATTTTCTCTTTCTTGGTCTAATTTTTTTTTTTGGGGGGGGGAGACACTGACCACATTTCAGCTTTGGTATAACCATTTTTATCCTAGACAACTTACAACTTCAATTATTTAGTACCTCTGTCAGACTGCTAAATCTTCAGATTTATCCTCCTTCAATAAGAAATCTCTAAACATATCTTCCTCTACCCCTCCAGCCTCATCACAGATTCAAGTCAAACTTCAGCCAATCCACAGTCAACTTTTTCCAAGTGGTTTTATTTATTTGGTACCTTTTGATTTATTATGCCATTCAGTGTGGCATCTGCCTCATCTCAGCCCTATTCAACCCTCACCAATGTCTTGCTAGGAACTTGCTTATTTATCTCCTCCAAGAAATGCTTTACCTAATGAAGAGCTGTAATTCTCCATTTCTCAAAGTAACCAGTGAAGGAACCTGTTTTTCTTTGTCAACTGCATGCACATATTTATATGCACATATATATATTTTTTCATTGCTCACTACAGGTTTTTTCAATCACAAAAGTTTTTGTCTCTCAGGAAAAGGTTGTGTTCCTACATTATCTATATTAATTTCAGCTTTGACTCTAGCACTATTAAAGCAAACTAGAACTGATTCTCCTCTTTCCTCTTGATTTTTATTTCCTTTCTGTCCTAGCCATAGCAAGAAAGATCATATGGGGAACACAATAGGCCCAGGCAAAAGAAAATATATTCTAAATGACAAACTTGGTTAAAAGTCTGCCTGAACAACACCTCAAATGATAAAAAAAAATTAAAAATAAATACACGGTCATCTTTTACATAATGCTGACCTACCAGAATTTTTGTACTTCAATTGCTGCAAATGGCTCTCTCATCCCTTTGCACATTTGCAGTGGCATCACAAGACCTCTGGCAGTGGTACTGTCCTGCTGACGTCAATATAAGCCCTGCTGTTGACTCCAAGGATCAAGAACTTTCTTCTAGATGCAAGTCAGGATTTTGCTTTTGAAACAATGTATTTTTTGTTAGCTTCAAAAGTGGTTTTACCTTCTCTTTACCTGTTGCTTTCTTCCCATCTAGTTCAGTTAAATGACTAAAAATAATTACCAGGTTATAAATAACTAATGCCCCTGAATACAAGGGGAAATGAAAAGAAAATGGAGACATCTTTTGCATTAGTTTAAAACCTGTTCAGGATAATCTCCTCTGGAGTGTAATTATAATTGGTCAACTTTGGGACTGAAAGTTAGGAAAGACATAAGAATTAAAAGGAAGCGAAATAACCTACATCTCTTTGAAATGAAATCTGTTTGCCTGACAGTCTTGGTTGACAACTTTATAGCAGACATATCAATAGTCAGAGGTGATTTTGTCCATAATGTGAAAAAATTAAAGAGAACTGAGCAATGAAGGTCTAAGGAAATGCTAAAAATAGCAGGAAACTGCGCCAGTCAGTCATGGGACCAACAACAGTGCTAAATGTTGTACAGAAAGAGTAAGAAATAATTCCTTTAGAAGATGCAAATTCCCAAATGTTTTGTAAGATATGAGACTTTTTTTGTCTGGAAGGACATTACGCCCTTGCAAAAAACCTCTGTGTGTTTGGTACTGGCTTTGAAGCAGACAGTTTCCTCTTGCAGAAGTAATTTTCCTTGCATTTTATTTAAAACGAGACTTTACTTCCAAGAGTGTATTCTAAAGCAGCAAATGATTGCAAAATATTAAAAGACATGAATCTTATGAATCTTTGTATGTAGGCAATTTTAATGAAAAAGAAGTTGCTTAAGAAAACATACCTAGAGTATGGTCTAGCAATGCTTATTCATTTTTATCAGACACCCTTGATTACAAAAGAAAATAGATAAGGCACAAGTCATACTAAGTTTCCTGATCTTATCACCACTCTTTTTAGCAATTGGGATGATTCAAGGGGATGGCCTGGGAGGGATTTCCTGTTCAACAAACTACAGTTTCTGCTAGAAGATGGATTCTGCTTCTTCATACTGAAACAGCTGCCCAAGTTCACTAAAATATAAATGAGTACACTTGTAATTTTCTGCACACTACTCTTGTTTGAATAGAAAATGTGAGGGAAGACATAATTGGAAAACAGACCTAAGTTTGTTCAAAACGTGGAGACAAATTTGATATGAAAGAAGGTAAATTTTGGAGGTGGTGTGTGGTACAGTAAGACAACACGGGGGAATCTAGAATCTCAGAGTTTCTTTGTGAGGTTCTGCCTAACTGAATGCACAGTAAATGCCACTGGAAACAGCAGCAACGTGCTGATAAGGTGAGGCATTCTTCATGCATTCCTTTAACAGAAAAGTACAAGTTAGTTACCATTCCCTTCACTAGCCAGAAGCAGTTCACTTCCATTTCTCTCATTTCAATTTTGTCAGCTTCTATATCCTCATTGTTAAAACACAGTTCTGTCCCTCCATTCTGCCTTGTTTACATTGTTTTAAAAACTGTTCCTCAGAAATCATTTCCCATGGTTTAAATGTTTCTATGATTTGTTTCTGAGAATGCTGCCTATTTGTCCTATCTTTAAAGGGTTTGGAGGAAAATATTAGTAATAATATAAAGAAATGGGAACGAGTTATTCTACAAAAATAATGGATTTTTTTTAAAGGGAAATAATTTTCAGGATTTTGTGTTAAGAAGAAAGATAGTTATATCAGTCATTGCTTGTGATAGTAATTCTGAATTAATTACTGCATATCCATTTGCTAGCTATCCAGCATGAAAACAACAGTAGTGGATTTCAATGCATAGAATTATGTAATCCTAATTTTAATTTACATAAGCCTTTATCAAATCAGAGATCAAATATAATGACCTCCAACTGCAGAAAATATTTCAGAAAGAGGTTGCTATAGCTCAATTCCTAATTTTTTATCCACTTTGCTAAAAATAAAAGATGACGATTCTGACACATTTATTCACATTGCAAGTACCCATCTGCAGGTGCTGCTCTACTGAAGAATAGAAAGGCATGGTCCTGACTGAAGGTTCATTGATGCTGCAATGAACATCTGATTACAGGAAAAATTCCACTAAGTCTGCAGGAGCATGGTTATAAATAGGTTGTGCTCAGCAGAAGTCAAGCATGCAGATTTTACCCCATCAGGCATAAAAAGAAGTATCAGTTCACTTTATGTTCTCCATCTTTGTTTGGATAACTCACTTCTTTATCCAATACAGGCAGCAAGCAATTAATTTTTTCCCTCTTATTCCTGTCAGTCCCAGTAACAGAGGGCTATGCCTTGTTGTTTCTTTGGATCATTACTGAAACACATTTATTCACTGCTGTCTCAGGGTTGATGAACAGGTGTATTCTTAAATCTTCATTTAGTTTCATTCATTCCTCACATCCATTCCTTCATGTCACTCAAATTTACCCTGTGCTGACAGGATTGCAGTGCCAGATTCATTATTGTATATGACTTTGCTTTGCTAGCAAGTCATGAGTTGAGGAAACTATGATGCATAAAAAACCTATTGTTATCGTTCTGATAAAGCACCATCTGTAGGATGGGCCCATCCTCTTACTAGTTCAAATTATTCAGTCAGGAAAAATGGACATGTTTCTAGGCACAAGCATTTGGAGCCTAATTGTGTGTCCCAACTGTTTAATGCCATTCTTCATAAGCTTTGTCTCTCTGTCATGCACACACACACAAATATCACACACAGACTACTTATGAATTAATGTGCCTTGCACATTAATTACAAAGGAGGGTTTACTGATAAGGCCTGATTTCCTGGTTTTGTCAAGGAAAAGGAAGGAAGGAAAACAGGTAAGAGAAACAGTTAAGAGAGAAGACTGAACTTCCCTGAAACTGAACAGTAGATTTTGTTGCTTATGAAGATTATTATAGAGTAGGTATCGGTGCACACAACTGGCTGCAAATTTCTTTGTGAGATGACTGTGATTGAGGTTCAAATCTATAGACCTCTGGGCTTCATAAATTTGTATCATGACAGATTTTTAGCTGCTCTGTGCTGATTTACATTGTCTCCAGTTATTCTGTTGTTGAGATGCTCACTGCATTAATTTATTGGTATGGTGTGACAGCTGGGGAGAAATAAATGGGAAGTGTTGGAAATGTTAAGAAACTAGTCTGGGAAAAGGAAACACCTGTGAGAAGAGGAAAAAATCCAAGGTTCTTTCTGACAAAGAAAAGTGTTACATTGGAGAAACCAGCCAACAAACAATACATAATTATGCAAAGGAAAAGTTCAATGCAGCGTATCACATCTGAATGAAATCACACTAGTATTTGGGAATATAGAATAAAAATAAGTGCTACAGATGCCCTCTGCAGACATTTCCCCACAGTTTTTTGCCCCTGACTAGAATCTCAATCCCCTCGTATACCAATGTCCTTAGGCTGTCATTCATCTGCCATTTTATCATCAATGGGTTAGACTTAAAACATTTTTTTACTAACTCTTAACTAAAAATATACACTATTTCTGAATCTGATTAGGGAAAAAATCAAGACATTTCTCTATTATGTCCTTACCCTGACAGTCATCACTGAAGTTGTCACCACTAAAGACCTATTGCTTTTGATAATGATTTTTCTCTGTGAAATCAAGGAATTCTTGTCCAGGTAAGCGACAAGAAGTGAAGTGGGGTTTTTTATGTGTCAGTCTGAGGCAGAGTGTGTGCTATATCAATATTATGTCTATCATGCAGATTAAAGCAGAGGTCCTACCAAAAGAAGAAGAAAATACTTGGCATACAACAGACCACAATTAAAGCATTAAGTTGCTGGATCACTGAACTGGTGATTCCAAAGTAGGTCTCAGGCTGATTGTGTTATAGAACAAAGGGAGGTACTCATGCTCCTAATGGTAAAACCAAACCAAAACAACAATGAAAAACCACCAAACAACCTGGCTATTATGCTCACGGGTTCAGGTCAAATTATCAACTGGAAAGAGTACTTCAAAGAAAATAGTTACTCTGGGCTCTTGGGGAAACTCCTCTGTCTCAACTGCTGCTGTTCCAAAAGGAAATAGCACATCTGAGAAACTCAATGCTTTTTGTAAACAAGGCTAACATTAGCAGGACTTATACCACAGCACAATAATGTAGTGGACAGAGCCAAGATTAAAAGGATATATAAAGCATAATTTAATTGATGGGACAATAGAAAATGTTATTTACTGCTCACATTTCTGGCCCTATTATTCATTAGAGTAACACATGGTGGTTTGTTTGAAGTACTAAGGGGGGAATAAAGGCTTAGACAGATTTCATCAAAATGTAAACTTCCTGCCTATGTTTCCATATATGCCAGTGTTGCTTTCAGATCACTCCTGCAAGGTTCTAAACACAACCTAAAAGGTGTTTCTTCCATTGTTTCCAAAGTATACTCAGACTCTGCCTTCCTCCTTTTGCCTAAGATTCTGCTACATTGTTAGGGCCCTATGAGGAAGGGATGAGATTTGAGGGTTGGATTTGCTCAGCCGGGAAAAGAGAGGGCTCCAGGGTGACCTTATTGCATCATTCAGTTCCTGAAGGAGCTTACAGGAGAGCTGGAGAGAGACTTTTTACACAGACAGGTAGTGATATGACAAAGGGTGATGGCTTTAAATTGAAAGAGGGCAGGTTTAGATTAGATATTAAAAAGAAATTCTTTGCTGTCATGGTGGTGAGGCACTGGCATAGGTTGTCCAGAGAAGGTGTGACTGTCCCATCCCTGGAAGTGTTCAAGGCCAGGCTGAATGGGGCACTAAGCAACCTGGTCTAGTGAAAGTGTCCCAGCCCATGGTGGGGAGAGTTGGAACTAGAGTATCTTCAAGGTCCCTTCCCAACCCCACATCACAACCCAGTTTATGATTCTATGATTTTCCATTACTAAATTTATTTGCTAAGTCTATGCACTGGCAACATTTGCAAAGTTTTCCATATATCATTCCCACACAGCTGCTTCCTTCCCATGTGTTTCTAATACACAAAGAAAATTAGGAATGAAACCTAATATATATGACCCAAAGTTTCTGTATTCTGATGTGTTTATATACACTGTTGTTTCTATTCTGACCAGGAGGAGCACAAGTGCTGTTTTTTTCTGTCCACTGGCCTGTGCTTCTCAGAGCATTCATTCTGAGCTGTCTGATCCTCCACTACTTTGGTTAGTCTATGTAGTGCTTATTGCAGACAAGGAATGACAAAATTGCTTCTATATGCTATGTCCTCTGCCACACAGCAACCAGGTCTAGGGAGAGACTACTGCTCCTTCATTCTCTAGCTCACTCTCCTGTGGAAAACCTGAGGCTACAACTTTCGTTTCCACAAGTTCAGGAGGATCAGGCCAGCACCATGCTTGACAGTGGAAGCCCCAGCCTAAAGCCACAGGACTGTCAACAGTTACTGCACCAAATCAGCATCTACACAGTTCCTCATCACCATGGCAATGGGTATGACTGTCATCCAGATGATGAAACAAAACCAATCCTTTTGGCCTTTGCAAATCACTGAAATTCTCAATTGCTTTGATGAAATTGCTTTCATGTGAGTGAGGGTCCGTAACGATGCAGAGTCTCCAGGCAGGTGCAAAGGAGAGCTGCTTTATTGCAAAAACCGGGTCTTTTAAAGCAGATAGGCCTTTATCAGTTATATAGTTTTAAACCATAACAAACATAGCTCAACCAACTATCATACACCACAATGTGAATGTGTAATGGTTATTTAAGTTGTTTTTCTGCCTCTAATTCAGCTGAGTCAGTTTCCCATAGTCTTCTTCTACTTAGCTGAAGTAGAAGGCCTGAGCCATGATTTTACATTATTTTATAAGGTCTTACCTATATGCAACACTTCCAGTATCATGGAGGTCAGCGATTCGTGCTAAATTTGTGCAGCCATGTTCTCATGAAGCTGGTGGCTTTGTGCATTGATAAACCCGAAATGCTGGATGCTACATGGTCTAAAAACTTCAGGAATTCCTTTCCCAGAACCAGATCAACCCGGATAATTCTGTTCTGGAGATTTAAATTTAAAATGGTTATCTGGGGTATATTCCCACTCTGTCTTCTAAACCTCCATGTTCTTGGTATTTCCTATCAAATAGAAGGCCCCATATTTATGTAAGGCATTACACACTCATGCTATGTGTGTATACCTTTTTGATGTGGTTTGAGGTGAAAAGCAGCATATTAATGTGAGATTACTATCTTTTCTTCAATAAGAAATCAAAGGGAAAAGGGATCAAAAGGTACCAATTTCATACAAAAACACAATGAGAGGTCTCTGCCTTCATGTTTTGTCTACCAAGTTATTTATAACCTGTAATTATTCCTGCCCTTTCCATGACATAAATAAGTTCCACATGGTAGATTATTAGAGTGATTATTCTGTATTGGTCAAGCCTTAAGGTCCTAATGAAGTCCTAGTACAAGTGAAATGATTAAACTCAGTCACAGTTTTATCTACAAATGGAGCAAAACCAGACTATTTTCTCAGCACCTGGCCTACTGCTTTATTTCACTGTTCCATTATCATCTCTATCTTCACTGCTTTATCCAACATACAGCATTTCCACTGGCTTTGCCTGAGAATGTGACTAACAGAGATGTGTCATCCCTTGAAGCAACTTTTCCAGGACCAGCTAAGAGAAACCAGCACTGCCTTTTGGTACTACACATCACACTTCTTTTAAAACAGACATAAATATGAAGTATTGCTTAAATTCGTGTTTGTTTTAATAAAATTGATTTCCAGAAAAGGTTGCCTAGGCAAGAGTGAAAAATGAGAAGTGACTTGAGGTTCTGATACAGCTTTTAGCAACCACCGAAATTTAAAGAATAAACTGAGAGATACCATCAATGGCAAAATGCACTGAAGTGAGACTACACAATTTCCTATGCTTTAAATTCAATATCTCAGTAGCAATAGACAAGTTTATCCCTACATTAAAGATCAAGGTCAGTTTGCATAGCAGATTTATTGAAAATGATGATGGGAAGCACAGCATGAAAAAATGGAACACAGCTGGCAGGAGCTGCCTAGTTTCTGGGAATCTAACAACAGGGTACACAATGCCTACCTTTTTGAACTGAAAGCTGAAAGAGATAAAGGGAGTTTAACTTAAATCAAAATATCAGATCTGAACTCTGAATCTAAATTTGGCATTTTTCCTCTATATCCATACTTGCCATTTATTTACGGAGTTTGCTGTTCCAGAATTCGTGATTCCAATGCCATCATATGTCTTTGACTCATAAAGAGAGTTGAATGTGAAACCAGATTCAGTTTTTTCACCTCAGCCCAAACCACAGTACTTGGCTGGTAAAAACTTCATCCATTTTACCTGTCTATTTCAATTATCTATACAGACTAAGCCCCACATGCATTATAAGTAAAATGAGAAAGATAATAAAATAGAATCCCAGAATTTTCTTACACAGAAATACTTCAAAAAATAAATATTCCATCAGCAAACTAGCAGTGAAAAAAAGAGATTGATTTTTACTTCTTTCTCAGTACATGGCAAATGTTTCATGTACTGCGTATAGGTTGCCAGTTTTCCCTTAGCCTACAGGGTGAGTAAAATCTGATTACTTTAAAGCTCAAAAATATATCACAGAACATAAATAATAGCTGTAAACCAGAACACACATCCTTCTGATGAAATGATGCTAAATTACACATCTCTCATCTCATGGTCATGCAGACACTAGTGAAAAATTCAATGACCTCCACTACCATACCCACTAAAAGTTATAAGATCTGAACAGTCAGTGGTTAATTTTAAGCAATGCCAAATGCTGTTTTTAGAAGATGATAATGTATCATTTTTAAAAATTCCTTGTTGTATGATTGTGCAGACATGACTGGCATTCTACAGAAGATACAAATTCATTCTGCATCTTTCTTAAGGGTTGGTTTCAGTTATGGAGAAAGGAGCAGAGTCCATGCTGAGCAATTGTAACCCAATAATAAAATGGATTGAAAATGTGACTAACTGCCTTTTGTTTATATTCTGTTTAAAGGAGAATGATAGAACAAGATAAAAAGTCTTCATATATTGCCTTCACAGAAGAAAGAACACGTGTTTGGCAAGAAGGAACAGTGGAAGGATTAGTTACCCTGGGGTGCTGAAGTCATGAGTATCATCCCATATTGAACCACTTGAACATCCATGCCATGCTGCATATTGCATATACCACATAATTTACAGAAATTATTTCTATATGCTCATTGCATTGTTTAGAAACCTTTTTTTGGGAGCAAAGCATTTCTACTTAGATGGAGCAGTAACTATAAGGACAATGCTCAGGTCTTATTCTCCAAGAAACTGCAGTGTTTTTCACATTCTTAAAAGTACTGTATAAGTCAAACCTACTGCCCTTACAAAGGAATTGTAATTTAGGACCTTTGATGAATGCTTTTGTAAAACTGGTCAGAAAATGAGAATGCATGAAAAATTCTGAGACTCCAGTCATTGACTGCTCTTTTTATAAAGAATTGCCAATATTTTCTCAGGAATAATGAGAGACATGCTGAACAGACATTATTTAAATCAAGGCAACCAAACACATGAGAGGCACATGTCCGCTGTGCCGTTCTGGAATCTCCCATATTCTAGACAGGAGAGAGATCTAACCAGCCATCACAAGGGTTAATTTCTCTGCTGCCAAAAGAGGTGGAGTTCTTACACAAAGCACAGGAACTGAATCCAAAGAGTCTGAGAGACTTCCATTCTGGAAAAGCCAATAATTTCAGTGTAAGGCATTCATCAGATACAATGGCACTTGCTTGAGCCCTTGCTCTGTATTCAACATATTGATTTGACCAGATCTATTTTTAACCCAAATGAATGTCTTGGTTAGTGGCTATTAGCTTCTCTGGGGATCTTTCTTTTCCTCATATGGCCCTTTTGCAGCCATCTGTATGCTGAATCCAAAAACCTTCTAATATTTTTCCATCAAATTTGGTACATTTCTATTTTACTGTTTCTTTCTCAAAAAGTCAGAATCTGAGGTCACACCTGTGCCATCTTTCCCTTAACAAGCAGTTTGAAATAGTAGCAGAAATGTGAAGGAGATGCATTAGGGAGGAATAAATAGTAGTTTTGGCACCCTAAGGTCAGCAGCAAATGTATTTCTCATTTAGTGCTCAGATTTGCTGGGCCAATTGGACAGGTAATCTTTGCAAACTTTCAGATGTACTGGTGTACCATTAGCAAACACCATCCTCATCTTAAGAGGCTCCTTACATCTCTCTAATAGGTTCCAGAGGGTTTCTATTTGTCAGAAACATAAATTTAAAAGAATGTGAATGACAGTATAACAGAAGTTAGAAAGGGAAGAGATCTGTGTGGTTCCACAACACATTCTCCTACTGGGAATTCATCTCTTTATTCTGATTTATCTGAAATGTCCAGGTGTGTGCTAATTTTAGCATTTAAAAAAAAATATTTGAAGGAATTGATTTGCTTTTACAACAGTGCGATATATTTGAGTGTTTTTCCTTAGAGAGAGAGGAGTCTAAAACATCATCACCAATCTGTTCCTGTGTTTGGAAATCACTTACCTGCCACCTGGGAACATCACAAACTGGCATATGGTACTGTCATTGTCTGCCTCCTAGAAGCTAGCAGAGCATCTACATGAGAGGAAAGTTTAACATAGGTAGCACCAAAGAACAGTAGAAACAAGAGAACTGCATTTTTTCCCAAGTGAAAATCACACTCTTAAATAATCCTTTAAATATTGAAGCAATAATTAGAGACCAGGAAAGATTGAGCTTGCCACACTGTTTTTAAATGCAGGGACATAAGAAACAAGAGAAGTACAATTTAACACAATAAAATAATTCAGCAGCAGAACTGATGGCCTCAGTAGGACAAATGTATGAAGACATTCAAAAGATTGCAAGGCAAATTCATGCAAGAACAATCCTTAAGTGGCAATCAAATGGTTTTATAGATTGCAATTATGGATGCAAACTCCAATCTATGAGATGTCTCTAGTGTTTAAAACAAACAGAAGTTAGGAGGATATGCTGATAGTAGGGTCAGTGTATGTTTGTAATTTTTCAATATTGTCTCTAAAGATCCACTACTGGACATTGCCAAAGATGCCAGGGAAGGCCACCTTCTTGTCTGACTTGCTGTAGCTCTTCTGTGTAAGAAATGTTATTTACAAAATCACCAGTCATCACGTAAGCTGCGAGTTTAAAAGAAATAGCAAGCCAGGTACCTTTGTTATCAATTTAGTCATGCACTTCTACTTATGCATCTGAATACAGCTGTACATTTCATATTTTAGGCTTTCACTTTCAAAACTTTTATCTACACAACTGTATAAGCATGAAAGTTAAGCTAGTTGTGTAAAAAATGGATGCATGGCATCTTATTTGTGATAGTTGTGACATAATTTTATGCGCCCAAATTTCTTTCAAGACCTTTTAACATCCTGCAGTCTGCCTTCTATGTTTAGCTGCTGACACCTGTTCTAGTTGCACTAAAAGGAGGACATTTCCAATCTACAGCAAAATATATTCGCTAAGCAGTAAATATAAGCAAGGGTTCAGCTAATATCCTCTGCGTCATCATCTGCAAAGCTATGATAGTCACATAAAACCTGGTTTTTGTTATTAAATTGGTGGAACTAGTTAAGTAAAGTAAATCTGGAGAAGGAGTGACACTGACAGCATAGGTCTGATGCCCAAGGGCATACCAAAAGATCCTGTTGGTAACCTTGCAGCCAGTGTAAAATTATGCAGATGGACTAAGAATTTACTAACATTTCAAATGCAAATCTTTTATTGATCCTGAAAGACTGGATGGAAGTTGAATGTAGAAATTATGTTACTGGAACTTCAGTGATTTTATTGGTGAATAGCCCCAAGCCATGGGGCAAAAAAACCCACTAGAATGGAGTCAAACAAACCTTCCTACTAAGCAAGCAACTGAACCTTCCCTTCCCTTCTGTAAGGCAATCCTAACTGTCTTTAGAGGGCAGAACACTGCAAAGGATGCAGAAAAAGCTTCATTCTAAGAAATCTGCATTATTTACTTTTAGTCTGTCCTTTGACCCTCATTTGAAGGGCCAATGAAATCACCATTCTTTTATATGAGAAATTTATATGCAGCTTGCCTAAAAAAATCCTCTTAGCAGGTATTTTTTCACTGCTGCTTCAGAGCAGCAGTCAGATGACACCAGCGAAGACAACTTCCTTCTTGATATGCAGCCCTCCACCATGCTTAAGTGCTAGATAGCAGCAGAATAGATCTCAGCCATGTAAATCCCTGTTTTGATGGCTTCCCACAACAGCTCCAACTGGGATGGCAGTTCCATATGCTCCAGTCTTATGTGGAGATATCAATTGACTTCTGAAAACACACACAGCAGCATAATGTGGCACAGTACTAAGCTGATGCACATGTGCAGCGAGGCTGCTCAAGCCCATGTCAATGGTCTTTGCAGCTCAGGTGTGCCCTGCTCTCTTTAATGCTCCTCACAGAGATGTTTCTGTTTTGAACAGTGATAATAAAACATCTCTGCTGCTGGTGTATTCTGACTGGAAGCCTCTCCTTGAGAAACAGCATGGGAAAGCAGGATTAGGGGCCAAGTCCTTAATTGTTTTTGATCCAAATAGCTCCAGTAATGTCAGTGGATCAATGTCCATTTCCACTACCAGAAGATAAGCCCTACTGTATGTGTGAGGAAGCTGCAAACTTCTTTTCTCAAAGGGACAGAGTGCTGCACATAAGAAATTTGTAGTTCCGGAACAAAGACCCAATTTTCTCCTTGATCTTATTATCCTTCAGTACAGACACAGCCTTAGTCTGCTCTTTCATGACCACACAACATCGAGTTGGACTGGGATTTAAATTGAATGCTCATAGATAACACTACCAGCCATCGTGGGGAAAGAGATAGGAGTCAATCAGCTAATGAATTCTTCCATAATGCAAGGAGTGCATAGGGAAAAGCACTCAATGAAGTAGAAAAATATCTGCCTGGTAGTAATATACCCTTACAGGCAACATCTTGCAAAGAACTAAATGACTCCAGGCTACACTCTTGAGTGTAGCTTCCTTGAGGAAAGTAAAAAGGGAAAACACTGAGTCAAAAAGCTAATGGATCAAAAGTAAATATGGCAGCGCAGAAAAAGGCAAGAGGGTGAGAGGGATGGCAGTAGGGAGGGGGTGGTGGAGGGAGAAGAAAAACAGCTTTACTTACAAAAACTGAAGGCATAGCTGAGAGTGTGCTATATCCCTGACATTAAGAAAACTGCACTTTCTGTTTGAATTTATATCAGCATCCCCAGAAAGCACTTTGAGATATGCAAGAAATGCTGTGATATGCAAGAAACTCTTTTGCTCTACACTGGTGTATCCAGCCCTTCTGCCTGTTTTCATTAAGCTTGATTTTCTGTGTAGATAATGAATCCTAACATGCAAGTAAGAAGCCTCCAGGGTAGAAGTTAAATGGAAATGCTAGCTTATTTTTCTAGGGTCAACAGCCTCCAGCACATTCCAAAAGTTGTCTTTCTGGATTGTAAATACAGACTGTTTCATACCAAGTGGTTGCAGAGTCACAGCAACAAAGAAAGAAGCCTGGAGCAGAGTTAAAAGCAGTTGTCCTTATTTCTTTGCAAAACGATTTATTTTCCCACCATCACTCAAGAAACAAGACTTTAAAAGTGACACTGGGTGAAGGAGGGAAAAAAACACACCATGAAGGAATCGGGAAAGAATGTCTGTTCCTGTTAAATAAGAGCTCCTTAAAACTTGCCAATGGCAAACAACTTTATTGTACTATTTTGTTTTCTCCTTTATGTCAAAACACCAGATTTGCAATAACAGATTAACAAGCAGCAAAATTTTATCGTAGCCTGATATTCAGGTGCGGTCAATGGAAAATCAGGTGCTGCCATTGCCCACAGTAAGCAACAAAGCCATCAACTATCTTCTACTTTACTAGATTCATAGTAGAAGAAATATTGATGCCAGCAGGTCTTGCCCCGAGGAAATGTAATTTCAAGTAAATTTTTCCTTTACATTGGTGTCATTGAAAGGAGGCGTAGGGCCCATACTTTCCTCATTCCATCTTGATAGTATACCCAAGCTTTACTTTGGTCTCTTGCAAAACAACGGAGAGTAAATGCATTAAGATGTAAGACCAAAAGAGGAAAGTAATCAAATGGGATGCAGAAAATAAAACCACTTTTATGTCTTTAGAATCTGATGTGTTAAATTGGGAGAGCAGTAAGATTTATTTCTCTGTGTCATATCACCCAAAACCTGCATATCTCTCTCCAAATTTGCAATTTAATGCTAAAAAAGATTATTTACTTTCAACCGCTCCTCATAAATAATGGACATGGTCTAATTTCCGGTTTGGATTGCTGATGTTAAGATTAACAGCGTTTTACTCACTTTGATATGTGCATGGGAGAAAGCCAAAGGATTGTTCCTAAAGAGACATTATGCAGTCTTTCCCCTCTTCTTGCTGCAGCTGCTGCTACAGCTTTGGATGCAGTCCTGAGAATGCCATTTTTAAATTAAAATATCTTTAATTAGACAGAAGATCAAGTTTTACCTCAACTGTTATGGAGGAGATAGTGAAGCAGGAATATTGACACATCTGCACTTTTGCTCCAGAAATCCATTGTACACAAGTTGCTTTGTGCAACTAATACTTTTTTCTGATTCCAAAAAAATGCAAATAGTTCAAATCTTTTGCACAAAATGAACTGGTAGTTAGGTCAGAACATGCTCACTTAACCTCATCTAGCAAGCAATCTATTGCCAAAGGAATTATTTCTTTTAGGAAAGAGTTGCTCAAACTCTCCCATTCCTCATGACACCAGAAAAGCACAGCTTAGAAACTTCAATACCAGCCTGTGACACAAGTGTAGGTTTCCATTTAATTTTTCTGATTTTTGCAAGGAGGAAAAGGAGGATAGAGTCAAAGTGGCTGGAGGCTTATCAAGGATCTTATTACAAAACCAGAAAAATCAGTCTTGATACAAAGAATATGTTCAATTTCATTAAATGTACCTTCTTTTGAACAGAAAACTAGAGAAACAATGAAGAGCAGGATGGCATTTCCTTTGTCGACAAGACTGAAGGAAAGATCATCATGTTTGACTATATTTGATGACAACCTTTGATTGACAGTCAATATCAAAGACTCAAAAACCTGAAATAAAAGTAAGTGCACCGTTTTCCCTCTTTTTCTTTTTTTTAAAAAAAGAGACCTGTCCCTTACAGGGCCTTGTTCTTGGCTGTTCTTTAGCGCTTCTGGGTGTTATAACCATGAAACAACAATACTGCAAAGCAAAAGAGCCATTAAAATGATGAGACATTAATGAGTGGGAACTGATCTGGACCTCCCAGACAGCTATGTGGCACTTTCTTAGTGAGATCCAGAGTATAAAACAGAGTCTGAATCTGATGTTCTTGCTGAAGAAGTTGCTCACATCACAAAAAAAATTCAAAGGAAGCGTCATAAATGCTACACAATTAAACAAGCACGCTCCAGATGAATAGCATGTCTGCAATAATTGAAAGATAAAGTGACGAAAAGGATCTACATCTAATACCATATATAATTTTCATTTATTTACTAGAGCTATTGTTTAAACCATTCCTTGCTTTGAAGTGTACCAAAAGGCTGATGTGTTTGGCAATAGCTTTCTTCATGTGTGTCTGCCTGTGTCCTGTCCTTGACAAGCATTTTCTGAAGTCTAAGTTAAGTTTATATCTACAAGTATTTTGGTTTGTTGATATTTTGTCTCTAGCCATATACGTTATGACAAACCTGCCCAGTGGTATTTGAATTTGCATCCTATATTCCTTTCTCCAATCTAAAATCCTAATATAACGTTATTATGTCTTTTTATCACCATAGAGAGCCCAGAAACTTGTGCCTCAAAAGCTATTGAATCAGGAAACCTTGGTGTCATTGCAGTTAATAGTAAATCACAGCTGGAATGGGAGCTGTCCTCATTTCAAGTTAAGCAGGTTCCCTAGATCTCTCATAACAATATCTTTTCCATGACGGTTCCCAGCCATGTAGTCTCGCCACAATTGCTGTGTCTAAGATGCCCAATAAGCAGGGGAGGGAGTACATAATGAAGGTGGATTGCTCTTTCTTGGTACAAATTACTGCCTTTTTTATGTCCTCTGAGGGTGCAACATTTAGAATAACAGAGTGGATAGACCTAGAATATCTCTTCTTAAGCAACCTTTTTCCTGTTTGAAAACTGGTATTACCTTGCCTCTGATTACTCTTCTCTAGGCTATTTTTCACATCTTCCTTGTGTGGACTTCAAGGGGATTTTTCTGCTGTGTGTATATTTTTGGCAGGAAGGGAAGCAGTTTCTTCCATTACTCATGTGGTATTATTGCAAATGTACATTTTAATATGGAAATTCTTTGTACCATGATTCTCTGTGCCACTTAGTGAAAAGGACACTGTTAGTTTACTTGTTTTACAGAGGAAAGAAGAAGTTGAATCCAACAGAAAATGCTTTTATTAAGGCCAGGAAATAATATTTTAAAACCCTAGAGTGGATGTTGCTCACATAACCCCCCCAGAATTACAATACAATATTTTTTTCAAATGCAACATTACTAGGTTTAAATCTTTTATATTTAAGTTCTGTAATTATAATGAGATGAATATTTTATTGTCTACCATCTGATCACCTCAGGCTGTTTAATTTTAGACCATGAACCATATTTTAACTAATATATTAAAATGTAAGATATCATACAAAATTACTTGGGTTTTTAAATACATTGATATATGGGGTATGAACCTTACAAGACACTTTCACTGTACCTCCATTTACTGTGAAATCCCTGTTCTCTTCAAGCTTATCACATTGTAAAACTGTATCAGAATTACATTATCACAGAGAAACTTGCAGAACTAAAAAGGTTTAATTGCTCAGAAAGTATCTGCCTGTGTGCAAATCCTGTCTATTCCTGCTTTGTTTCTCCCAAGGCTGCTAGAATCCATGTCT
The DNA here is from genome assembly GCA_008694505.1 of Cyanoderma ruficeps. Classification (NCBI taxonomy): domain Eukaryota; kingdom Metazoa; phylum Chordata; class Aves; order Passeriformes; family Timaliidae; genus Cyanoderma; species Cyanoderma ruficeps. Next base: position 8,318,821 of record VZDJ01000782.1, read on the forward strand.
CACTTTGGCAACCTCCATTACCCAAGGCAGGAAAGATAATGTCATTGAGCTGATACTCTTGCACCCAGATATTTAGGTGCTCCAGAACACCTCCCACTGCTTTGTTTTTCTTCTACTCATTGGCTTTTTCACTTCCCCCACTGTTATTTCTCTTTCTTCCTTACAGAAGGTGCTGAAGGATTTGAGCCTCTTTGCTTATGCAGGCTACAGCTCAAAATGTTTCCATCCCTAGCCATGGCACACAGGGTCAGGCTCGATGAATGCAAGCCTTGCTTTGCCAGATTTTAGGATGCTAGGGAAGAAGACAATTTGTGTGTTGTGTTTCTGATTGGAATAATTGTTCCACACCTCTGCAGCCAATTGCAATTGACTGAGAAGGCTCAACACTTCCGTAAGACCTTAGCTAGAATACCTCCGAAGAGCACTAGATTTTGGCTGCTTTGGATTAGTACTCTGGGTCATCTCTGTATAGAGCCTGAGCCTGTAGAGGTGAAATCTCACTCTCCAACATTACAGTTACTCATATAATCTTGTTAGATCAGCCCAGCCTCCTTCACCTGTACACCTCCAGGTGAGACAGACGGCAAAGAACACTGTAGAACAACTGTAGAGACTTAGAGATGCCCTTCTGTGTCTTGAACACTGCACACCTTTTCCAACTCTGTTCAGCACATTCATGTTTGTGACCACTACAGGGAAAGAAAAAATCTGCATTCTTGTACGTATATTTCCATTGTTGAGGAACCTGTAACGCAGACAGCCAGAGGACAAAGTGCTCTCACCAACATTGGCACTTGTGTGCTCCACTGCATTAAACTGTTTCACTGGATTATGGTATAGAACCAATAGAAAATTACTGCCTGGATGGTAATACTATGAAAATGTTATAAAATGCTAATCAGCACAATTTAATAGATACTTCCCTTCTCAGAGTTCTGAGAAAATACTTTTCTGGACTCTTTTTTGAGCATCCCTCTACAATACAAATTATTCAAAAGCCCAGACATGTGAGCATGCAAAGTAATTCCCTGGAAGCTCTAAGAGCTCTGCTGCAGCCTTCTGGTCAGATGATCCCTCCTGGAGAAATATTCTTTGTGAGATCTCCTAATGGATTCTCAGAGCTGTGAAGTGCTATGTACCACCTTTGTTTGTGCCAGCCCAGTCCCTAGGAGGGGATTCATCTGGTCTTTTACATTTGGGGGTTACTTACTGGAGAAGTACAGACCTCAGTCATGCCTGACATTCCCTACAGAGCACACCAGGGTATGAAAAATTGTGCAGGTAGGTTATGCACAACTTTGGGTCATCTCCAAGGCTAATTAATGTCCCACAACAAACAAAATGTGAGTACTAGTTGTTCCAAGAATGTTGTTTATTCAGCCCTGAAATCCTCCCAGAATACTGCAAGTATATGAGGATTTTAGGATAATATCACTTAATTTCTGAAATACATCTTTCTGAAGTACACAGAGGTTATTTACCTTGGGTTTTTTTAATCATTTCACTTAAAGGGTTCCTTATACATTCGGTGACAGTGAGGAGAAGATGTCTTCAGAGGTAGAATGCATCCACATGCATGAAGAGTCTTCTCTCCACACAGGTGACCAATACTCCTGTAAACCTCAGAGCTGAAGCACACCGGAATGTTGCTTTTTCTCTCATTTGTGTGAATCAGAAGCAGCTAGTACTAACCAGAGAGAAAGACATCATGTTCAGCCTTTGAAGTGTTCCTCCTTGCAATTAATTAACTTCTTCCTTTTTCGTGTTGTGGTTTGATTGTTGGTTTTGTTTTGTTTTGTAAGTCATAATCTCTTGGATCACAATAGGAAAATAGTGACTTTCAGTATCCCTCTCCTTTGAAGTTCTTTTTAGAATACAACTCTGGTGGGAAACAAAAGAATAATTCAAAATTTGACTGCATTCTGCTGTCATATACTTTAAAAAAATGTTTTAAAATGAAATGACAATTTAATTAAAATGAGGCTTTAAAAAATACTATTATCTTGCCTTGTCAATGTACTTTGAGGAAAAATCTTGCAGAAAGCCCAAGGAAAAAAAAGGAAAGCCAGACAATTATTTGATTGAATTTGTAGGCTTATTTCAGCATATACAGAGACTCAGCTGTTAGCTAGACTCCATATTTTCATCTGTTGCTATTTTGAATGACTTCTTCTCCATTCTTAGTTCATTTTCCTAGAATGTTTCCTTTGTCTTTCCAGACACGGCAGCGAGAGCATTTCATTGTACGTTCCCCAGTGTTACATCTGTGTTAGAAAATACAGGGTATGGGATGCAACTATTCCCAAATGGTAAGAGTTTAATTTTTCTTATAAGTACACTGATTTTTAAAGAGAGAATAGGAATCAACTGTACTTCGTGACAACAAACATTATCTCTTATAAATCCAACTCTATTGGAAACAAATATCAAGTGATACACAACTGATGTCCTGTGGTTGTGCTGCAGTTTCTACAGAGAATATCGAGAATTACACTTCCAAAATAACCACTAAACCTATGCAATATCCATCCTTAGAAATATAAAAAAAATCCACCACTGCAAAGTATTTAATAACTACTAATATAAGGAGAGTCTCAGAATAAGAAAGCAATATATAAGCAAGAACTTTTAGATGTCTGTGGAATGGAAATAATAAATGGGGAATAGTATTATTGCATATTCCTTTAGTCTACCCTTGCCCCAGAGTTACTTCATAAGTTTAGCAGTAGCAGTACATACATTGTCGCTAGAATTTTCTTCTCCAGAAAAAAATGGATTGGTATCAAACTTCTAATTTGGAAGTCCTTTTTTATCTACTAAATGTACAGTATAGATAATTGCAACTTTTTATCATTTTCAGGAAATCCTCAGAGATCATCCCTCAAAGTTGTGTCCCAAAACTCACTTAATGATTTCCTCTCAGGTTCTGGGAAAAAACTAAGTAATTTTAGCACCATGTTTTATATTGGAATTAATGAATCTCTTTGCAGCAAATAGCACACTTTACTGGGTTTGTGTTTGCTCAGATAGTATTAACCATTGTCACCAATATACACTTGTAAAAAAGCCAATAATCTGAAATAGAATTTGACAGTACATAATTGGAAACGCAGGTAACAATACAACTAATTTACAGAAAATGTCCCTTGCCCCTCCTTAAGAAATGGATAATATAAAATTTAGATTCCAGTTGCACCAGTTAAATTGTTGACTTTATAATCTCTGTTCACAATGGAAAATTACATTCCCTTGAAAAAAGAATAATTACCATTTCCCAGCATTTCCCCTAGCTCCTAAGACTTGTATCAAACCCTAGCAAAGGACAGAATTGCCATAGCAACTGCCAATCTGCTTTCTTTTTATTGCTGATTTTGTTTTCTCACTCAGAAACCCACATAATAAACCTGTTTCATCAAATGACTGGCCATGGGAGACTGAAGTCAATGCTTTCAGAGAAGACAGTGCTTTTCTAGCAGAGCGAGATGTTGAAAGATGCGAAAACAGCAAATGCAGATGGCAATTAAAAACCAACTGCATTTGGAAACTTTCAACAGATTGAATCTTTGGTGTGGTCATTGAAGTATCCAACAACACACTCGTGCTGCAGAAACATTTCTGTGTATTGCTTTGTAAGCTGTACTCTGCACCAGGACATTCCCACTGCACTACTGACCTCTGGCATATCCCAACACTGGGGCTCAGCTGAACCAGAGATGATCTTAACTTCCAACTCAAACTATTCTGTGATTCTATGATTAAAAAACACGTTCTTGGCATGGAAGAAGGACCTTTCACTTAGGCAAGTTATGCCCATAGAACACAATAAGTTCTCATCCTCAAACACAATTGAATGGCAAAACCATGTGTAATTTCTGAACATAATGAATAATGTAGAAAATAACAAATTGTTAAAAGCAGGCTTTTAGGACTCCTGACATACTCTCTTCTATATTAAATAATAGCTCTGAGAAGGCTATTAAATGATTGAGCTATATGGTATGTAAATCTTATTCTGCCTTGCCACTAAGAGTACTTTTGATGAAAATATATTCTTAAATTGTACATGTGTTGATCAAAGAAACTGTAAATTCTGATGGTTCTGACATTTCCCTAGTGAAAAATCATAATCTTGCTTTGCATCCAAGAGAAAGATTTGCAGGTCATTTATTCAAAGACTGTTACTCACCACTCAGAAATGAATGAAACAATTAAACACTAAGAATATTAATGTCTTCACCCGTCTTAATTCTGTGTCATTTTTCCATGTAGGATAGTTTACAAACTTATTTGGTTTATTTTCAACTCCCCCTACAGTCTCACTCTCTCCTTTTATTTATATCATGTCCAAGAACATGGGAGTTATAAGTTTGTGCTTGAGAAAGGAAAGATGTGGGACTGCGGAGAAATATTTCAAAAATATCAGCTGCATATAACATGCTATGATTTAATTGTCCATGTTAATCATTCCTCCAAGGCAGCACTGTGTCAGTCGAACTTACAACATCTAAAGGGTTTCTGTGACCTATTTCTGGTTTTGGGCTTATGGTAGTAGAATAAGGATTTAAAAGTGAAATGCTCGATGGCATCATTTACCAGCAGCCAAACTTATCCAACACAACAGAATGGGTTTGGATCCTTCTCAAGCTTGGCCATCCAACCGAGCTTTTGCTATTTCTATTCTTTAAAATCACCAGGATGGTGATACAACTTCCAATTAAGTACAACAAAATCTCAATAATGACTCTGAAATCCAGTTAAAAAATAAAATAGACTTAAAACAAGTCCTAGTTTTACAAGTAAAGCAGCAGAAAATACATCAGCATGTGACTAAACCACCAAACATCAGTGGCTGATTCAATAATATCAGGAGGAGAGATGGCTTCTACAAATACTGAAAAGCTTTACAAGGTAGAAATTATGTGATACTTGTGGTTTTAATTGCTAATTTTCATTTTTGTGTAGATGCTGGAATTTCCAGAGGTGAGCTTATGTAGTCGAGACAGTGCTATCTAATAGATTTCTTTTAAATTGTTGAACACATAAGATGAAAAAGTAAACAAGATCTTTTTGACTCCATAAGGGTCTTAGCTTCATACTTCATCAATTTTAGTTCTAAAACACATCAAACTTTAGTTCCTTCTCTTTCAAAAACAGCTGCAAACAACCTTTTCCATCACCTCTCCTTTCTGGGGGAAAAAGGAAAACCAGTCTCTCAATTCACCTTTCTTCAGAAAACAGGTAAAAAAATACCTAGGAAACAAAACAGTGGCCTGACTGCATCCCTGGTAGCACTGGTGATTATCAGGTGGATTTTTTTCCATTCAGCATTCTTCAATCTTTTGTTTGACTCTTGGGGTTCTATTTATTGACTGTTGCCTCATAAGTCTGGACTCCTACACAAGCTGCAAAAATCTCTTTATCTGGAAACATGGAAAAGCTGCTTTTAAGATTGAATTTAAGAATTTAAGATTTAATATGTTGATCAAAAATAGCTTTGCAGTTTCTACTGTAACTACTTAGAACACCATTTTTATAAAATATATCATGTTCTATGACTTTTTACCACGGTGAAGAAATTCTAGTTCTTAGGGCAAAATCCAGAACTTTAATAACATTCACTTTTAAAAATAAATATCCTAATTCTGTAGTTCCTTAAAGTCACTTGGGAAATAGATGCAGAATTTGTTTCACCAAGATCAAATATTCTTTGCTGAATCACCTTATTGGGAAATCAGGTCTACCTGGTACTTTTTTTTTTTTTTAATAAGTAGTATTTATGGTAACTTTGCAAATCACACTTGTATTTCAATTAAGAATGTAAATATTTTAGATCTCAGAGATGAATAATTTGCATTATACTTATTCCTAATTTGCATGTAAAAGTATTTGCTAGCCATCAATGAGGTATTTATTACTCTAGGTAATACATTACTCAATAAACCAAGTAACACAGTGTTGGGGGGTTGTTTGTTCAATCTGCCTTTTGCTTAAGTGGATGGCACACTTGATGTATCTCAGTAAATGCAGAAACAGGACCAAAGTCCACTTCTGTTACATACAATAGAAGAAAAGACCCCAAACAATTTGGAATAAGCAACTGGACGAAGAGTACAGTGTATACTACATACAGTTCAAGAGTAGTCTGATATTGGTAATGGGGAAAGAGATACAGCAACCTTTAAAACCCCTGTTTCTACAGAAGAGAGATGCAATATCCCCCGACACACTGGGCTGTCTCCAGCAAATGCACCTGTCTCTGAAGACCTTGGTGATGGTTTACAGTTCCCAAGATGCCAACTGCCTTGCACCTTGTTCTCGCTGAACATGCATTGCTATTCCAGACTGGCACTGCTCAATTAAGTTTGTCCCATGTGTTTTGCACAGAGTCTTTAATGAATGTGGGCTGCCTGGAAGAAAAGCCTTTGGGAGTACAAAGCAAACACAGGAACAAACTTTTAATCAAAGAATCTAAGTAGGCTCAGAGCTTGGTTGTGTGAAAGACAGAGAGAGCCAAGGATTCTCAGGATCCCACAGGAATAAGCAAACACAGTGGAAGGTGAAAAGATCACAGCCAGAAAGTCAAGATCACCCATTCTCAAAAATCAGGATTTATAATGCATACCATGTAGAGAATGATTCACTAATAATGGCTAATTTGCAAGAAAGAATTATGTAAGTTCTGAAAATAAAACCCTAATTAGAACCATATTAAATTTTGAGATGTATAGAGCTGTAGTCTGAACTATAGGTTTTAAATGCTCGTTAATGACTTTCTGATATCATTCACTTAAAATTATACCAGAAGTCACTTTTCACTCTTCATGTAAAGACTTTAAAAGAAATTATACTTTGCAAATTCAGACAGAAAGGTTATCAATGTAAGGCCAACACTGGAATTTTCAAAAAGTCTCAATTTTTCTGTGAATCAATCATTTAGAGTTGCAGTCAAGCACGTTTTGAATCCCTATTGCTTCACCAATGTTTTGCAGTAATTTTCTTAGCCTTAAAATATTCATGTGAGAACACTTCCTACATCCAAACCCCATTTTATGATAGTTTTTACCAAGAAAAAAGGAAGATCATTTCTTTCTTATCTGAGTATGTAATTTAGACAGGCAGAGTTGCACACAATGGTGAAAACCTCATAACCCACCTAGAATAAAATGTAATATCCCCAGGTGATCTTCAGATCTGCAAAAGAGTACCAAAAGGTGAGATTTCTGCATCTCTACAGAAGAGTTATTTCACAATAACACTCTGCTGGATAAGATCTATTCAGGGAAGAACGTGTTCCCAGATATGGCTCCCAGAAAAGGATATAGATCCATCATTAATCATTATATGCAATCATTAATCAAAATATGCAAGTACCCTGGAAATCAAAGGCACGTGTTCAACTCTGCCTACTCCAAAGCCAGTCCTCTCTGCAGTACAGAATGAGCCAAGTGTTGGGGCAAATAATTCCTGGGAAACCCTATGGCTATGATTCGAGGTTATATCAAGGTCTCTGCACCATCTCATGAACCCATCAAAATAAGCTCTGTGCAAAGCAGAAGGATGTGTGCACTGCGGTGACAGTATGACAGCTTAGGTATGTAATTAAATTATAGTTTAATCAGTTTGTTAACTTGAAGCTGCATAGGGAATTTCAAAATGCAAAGCTGTAATGACATGGAGCTTGGTCTGTGCCACAAAAAGCACCCAGGATATAAAATAAAGACCTAAAGGGTCATTCTGTGTCGAGCCTGGAAGCAATAGCTAAACGATCTGATTTACACCTAATTTCTTTGTGTTCAGAAGACCATCACTGCTGCAACAAAACCCACACAACTGCTGCATGACAAATGTCCCCCTGACCTGGCCAGCAGAGTGGTGTGGACACTGCAAGTTCAACGTGCATTTAGCAAAGGTTTATGCTGGTAAGAAATCCATGTCTGAGCAAGCACTCCCTGCTAGGGGCCCAACTATTTCTATAGCCAAGGTTTGAACTTCAACTTAGGTATTTAAGCTATCCCAAGACTCATGCTGGTGCAGAGAGGGGAGAGGAGGGAAAATGGTTTTGTGTTTGGCTGTCTAATTTAAGATATAATCTGAGACCTTGTACTTGTAAGGTTTTTCTTATAAACAGATTTATGTTTTTTAAACAACTTACTCTCTTCCCGTTCTAATGCAAATGTGAAGACCCTGAGCTCCCATTCTCCTCATGCTCATAGTCTTTACATTCCATTTTTATCAACTTGTTGGTTTGGGGCTATTATTGAGTTTTCTGAAAGTCTAGAAATGGGAACCGGAATCAGGGTTTATTTGTATTCTATTTTAAAACATTTTAAAAAATGAATGGCATAAAGATTTAATGAGCTAATAACAAAATACAGATATCTTGCTGAGAATTGCAGTGCTACACAGCAGCAATTTCTGTATCTTGGATAATTTCAATAAACATATCAAAGGGAGAAAATGAAATAGCTAATATTTTTGATGCTGGATAATTGTTCGTGTTCATATTTATATTTTATTTAATTAATCTGCAGCTCAGAAACATTTTTAAAATATATCATGACAGGTTAAAAATTAGGGATCCCTTTCATGTATACTCAGAAGACGTGCTTGACTGCCAGACTTACTGGTTTATTTTTATAATACTTGTTTGAAATACAGCATCATACATTGACAGAAAACAATGAAATTTTGAATGTGAGTGCAAAGACACCTTTCTTGGGATACTGTGAATATGTGCACTTGATATAAATTTCACTTCCTGTAACAGTTCTAGATCCAATTTTATAAAATGGTGAGCATCAATTTTTTTCTTGCAGGCTGTACCCAAAATGGTTTTTTTCCCAAAAATTGTGTATATAAACTGTTTTCCACCCAAGGTCTTTTCTACTAGCAAGTCACTCCCAGCTTTAAGAAAGCTGTTGATGTGGGATGTGTTGGACCAGATGCCCTCCCAGAATCTTCTAACATTAAATATTTTAGGATTTTATTTTAAGGTGAGCCAAGTTCTGACAGAAAACAGCATACCACTAGATACAGTGGCACATAAAAAACCCTCCAGGATATCAACAATTAATGCCTGGAAGGTGAGTTTCTAAGCTCTCAGAAAGGCAACTGAGAGGTGATCAGGGTCCTCACTAGAAATGGGCTCAGCTGCAGTATTCAGATACAGAATTCCTAAGTCTCAGCAAATGAAAGTCTATGTTTGGAACTCATTTGGACATACTTGGATTTCAGAATTTCATAATTAAAAGGAAGAAAATCTGTATAAAATAATCAATTCCAAACCTTTGGTCTACACTTATTGGGATTTTAGGCCCAATTTCACTTAGCTGTCAGTTCTCTGTAGTGTTCTACTATGCAACTAAAACTTAAAGCACCAATTATCATCACTGTGTTCTGAGAACTGCATCACCCATGATTACAAAGTACCACTTGAAGGGAAAGGAAAAAGTTCTTAATAGATTCTTGTATTCTGTGGACTAGTGGTGACAGATCTGTCTCTCTGGCTCCTCCTTGAAAATAAAAATTCAGAAAAAACAAAGTACCTGGCTTTAAGCCAATTATGATCAGTAGGACAAAGCCTGTTAATTGATGTGTTTGGGAAGACCCAGAGATGACAGTAGAAAATTACACCTGACTCTGACTGACCCTACCAAAGAGCAGTAACTAATGATGGGATGAACACATTTTAAAAGCCAGAAGGTCTGAATGTAAATACTTTGTAATTCCTCAGCTACTTCTGTGGTAACTTTCTGTGAATGTTCTAGGTTGGAGACTACTTCCATCTTGAATTCCTAATTCTGATGTTGCTCTTCCCAGTGGGGCACACAAAGACTTTTGGAAAGTCACTATGGATTTTCTAACTGGAACTGAATTCATAACTCAGAGTGCAGACTAGCTCTCCAGAAAGACATGAATATATTCACCTGTTTTGAGTTTAGGGGCTGAGGGCACTGAGCATATTAGCAAATTCTGCTATTCCATGAGAAAACCCTAACTTAATTTCTGGTCTTTCTGTCCACCTACAGCACAAGGCATTATAATTTAGTTCATTGAGGGCTTTGCTGAAAGACTGCATGTTTAAATGTATTATGTGCTATGAAGAGAAATAACTCAACGTGCTACTTTCCAGTTAGTTATTTGCAGTACTTTCTCTTTTCCAGCAATAAAATACAAAATTCTAATAAAATTTATTAGTTAGACTGTAAATTTTTATCCCTTGAGAACAAAATGAGCCAGCTTCAGGTTATCTTTATTTTATTGCGACTTTATTCTCTGCCCTCATTCTTAAATAAGAAATTAGTTGTAACTAGAATATATAAAGAATGCTATTCCATAATTAAACTGCCACAGAGAAGTTGCTGAGGTGTAGGAAACAACTTCACAAGGAGTCATTTCTCTAAAGGAAGCCTGCATTTTATAAACAGATTGTTCCCATTTCAGAAGGACTTGGGAAGTTAGAGACTTTAAAAGTGTAGTATGGATGTTCCCAGTTAATGTAACTGTGCCATAACGCACTATTCTAAAAATGAAATACATCATCCTTTTAAGCACAGCATTCTGAGCTATGAATTTGGTTCTGGTTAGAAAACTCATAGTGATTTTCCCAAACTCTTTGTGTGCCCCACTGCGAAGAACAACATCAGAATTAGGGCTTCAAGATGAAAGCAGTCTCCAACCTAAAACATTCAGGGAAAGCTACTACAGAAGCAGATAAGGAATTACAAAGGAGTTGAAGAGCTCCTGACTTTTACACTCACTGTTGTCAGTGGAGCAGCACTAGTCAGAAGAGTGCTTGCTGACTTAATGTGGAATAAAATTACCTATCTAGAACCATTTGGTCTCTTCCTTGAAGAAGGAATTGCAGAGTTTTAATTCTTAATTGTGAAGAGCATAATTTATGTTTTTTGAGCTTTCTATCATCTTTCCAGCTCATCTCAGCCTCTGACTGGTTTCAGAATTAAGGGGTTTTGCAAGAAAACATTCTTCTTATGCTCTGGCTTTTATTTCCATTTATTTATGACCATGTTTTCTACAGTTTTATTACCAACTCTTGAAGAATATCCTGAACTATCAGGCACTGTGCAGCTGGACTCTGTCCTATGCACAAAAGGCATGATAGTAAAGAGCACTCTGAAACTTACACATTCTACAATTCACCTTGAGTTTATTTCTGCATCTAATAACTCCTAGAAGTTTACTGGGTTTAATGACCTCCTCTTTATAATTTGCCTATATATGATCTCTACCTGGGCCCAGATGTTAAAAATTTCCAATTTTTTCTTAAAGCCCTTCTCAGTTACTCTTTTGTTTGTTTGTTTGTTGTTGTTGTTGTTTGTTTGTTTTGTTTTGTTTTGTTATCCTTCCATCCTCTATTTTCCCTTTATTTTCCTGGGGTTTTTCTCTTCTTCATTGTTATGAATACCTAGTAATTCCATTCAGTTTAAATGTTTCTACATGCAAATCAAAATCATACTCTCACAAATCTTACTTTGATACAACTTTAAATTAATGACCATCCTGCTGTGGGTCCAGGTTTGTCTGCCCTGCAGTGAACACGCCTTTAGTTCATGGGCTCTGCCACAGCATGGAATAGTTTATCCAGTGAAAAGATAAAAGTAATAAGTAATTCAAATTCAAATACTGGTTGCAGCCATTATATATCATAAGGAATTATTTCTGGAGTGAACTAGCTGATCCAATAAGATATTTCCACCCCTGACTCATGTCAGAGAATACTCCAAGTAACAATTTATTCCAAGTAAATTGTTTTCCTTTTCTGAAGTGTAATTTATATTATTTGAGAAAGAATAAAAAAGCATGGTGAAAGGAAAATAAACAATGCTATAAAATACAGTAGGAAATACAGAAGTAAGAGGTATGATTTCTATGGCACAGAATGATGCACAGTGAAATAACAGACCTCTTTATTATCTTTCAGACAGTCTTGCGCTGTTTTGTCTTATGAAGAAACAGATTGCCAGTTTGTGCAATTGCTGATCAATTCCAGGAATTTACCAGTTACCGTAGAAGGGGGACTCTGGCTGTTAATGGCAGGGTCCTGACTGAATTAATTTTGCAGCAGTTTCTATTGACATTTTTATTGGCCTCATGCTAATGAGACGTGGCTTCTCAGCAATGGCAATTAGCACTCCTCTTCTTTTAGGTGAACACAACTATATAATTTCTAGTATTCTAGTGCAGATATTCCTGCACAGTGTTGCTTTACGTTGGATAGCTGCAGCCTTCTGGCCTGGACAAGTGCTGAATCTTTTTATCACACACTACATTTTTCAGATGACTCTGAAATTAATGACTTATGTGAAATTGTAATAAGGATAAAAGCATCCAGAGCAGATGGATACTAAAAGAAAAGAAGCTCCTGTCTGTAAAGGCTTTGAAAAATACCACAGAAGAGAAATGAAATTATAATGTATGGATTAATAATGAGCCATCATATACTCCCCTATATAAACACAAGCACAAGGATATATACACACTACACATGAAAAGCTTTTCAAAATAATTTTGTAGAGATCTTTCTGGCTACATGCTAAAAATAAAAGCAAATAAATATAGATTAGCAGCTCCAGGAGGTAAAGCCAAAGGCAATAGATTAAAGAAGTGCTGGCACTCTCATATTGTGTCCTTGAAAATCTGAAGCCTTTGAACAGTAACTGTTTTAAAATAGCATTGAAATAAAATGAAATATTTTTTTATAAAGTGTCCAGAGGAGGGCTACAAAGATGGTGAAGGGTCTTGAGGGGAAGCCTCATGAGGAGCTGCTGAGGTCACTTGGTCTATTCAGCTTAGAGAAGAGGACACGGAGGCAAGACCCCATTGCAGTCACAACTTTCTCCTGAGGGGAGGAGGAGGGGCAGGCACTGATCTCTGTTCTGTGGTGACAGGACCCCAGGGAATGGCCTGAAGCTGAGTCAGGGGATGTTTAGGTTGGATATCAGGAAAAGGTTTCTCACCCAGAGGGTGGCTGGGCACTGGAACAGGCTCCCCAGGGCAGTGGTCACAGCACCGAGCCTGACAGAGTTCAAGCAGCATTCGGACAATGCTCTCGAGCACACGGTGTGACTGTTGGGGTGCCCTGCACAGGGCCAGAGTTAGACAATATTTTAAAGAAATAGATTAAAATAGAACAAATAAAACCAATAAAGGCCTGCTTGGACAAGGCAGCTGTAATATCACAGCTAAGGATGATGTATTTACCATGCATTAATGTTACATTAGTACCTCTTTTAGTACATCCAGCAGTTTCAGGGAATTAGCTGTCTTTCACTAGCTCTGCATAGACAGCTGTCTACCGTCAGAAAATCCCTTGTATCTGACAGGTTTCACAAGCATACTGAGACCTGAGCTAAAGTGCATTATAATGGTCGAAACAGCAGTCCTACCCTGCATTGGTTCCGGGTACAAAAGATTTCCAGTTCTTTTCTTCTCTAAGAAGCTCTAAAGTTACAGTATAAGAAAAAAAAATCCACAAAAATCTGAGAAACTTCCAGATAAAAAGAAAAAGAAAAGCACAGCTCTCTTTCTGGATTTTTGTATATCAGCAAGAGAAAAAAATCCAACACTTTCCACTGGAAAAAGAGGTTCTCACCCAGTGGGTCACAGGTCTACATTTGACCTTTTTACAAGGCAATCAAATACAAAATAAACCACACTTTTATCTCTTTTCCCCCTTGGATGTTTTTACACTGTTCAGTTGCTGTATCTTCCAGCAAAATTACTGTTAAACAGATGACAGTTTTAAATGTCTCTCCATAAAAAGCCAGCAAAGCCCATCATCACATCTCCATAGGTTTTAAATTATTTGGAGTTTATCGTCAAAACTGCATTTTCCAGTTCAGTGAATCCTTTTGATGACTATTGCTACAACATCCTTGTTTGCCATACCAAATGGAAAGTCACCATATGACTCATAATAACTTGCATTTAATTGCAAAGATATGACTTTGGTCCAAATGGATAGTATAGGAGGGTGGGGCAGGGAGGTTAGTCCCTATCTCTAAAGCAATGATATGATTTCTTTGAAGTATTTTCAAATCATGTTCACCCCAGTTCTGAAAGTCCTTATTAGATTTCCTCCAATCTAAAATATTCCTGGGGGTTCTCTCTTGTGATGTTATTGCCTAATAAATGGTGTGGAAACTTGGATTCTTTCATAAAAGCTCCAACAACACGAAAATAGTTTCCATAATGAATAGATTTTAATCTCTAACTCTCTCTGTAGAAATGTTTTAATCATGAAAGACAGAACGGAGTTCTCCTGGGGCTGTTATTTAAAATACTAAAGAAAAATATTTCCATCTATTATGCAATTGTGAAATATGGCTTGGTGCTTTGTTTACAACAGGCAAGCAGATGTTTATTTTATTGAAACAATTGACTGGCATCTTGCATGGTTTTTTGAGAGGGAGTGTATTTGTGCCCTATGAAATCTTCATATTTATGATAATCTGAAAAATGACATTGTTCTGAGTCTATATCTTGATATTATTTGTAAAAGAATATTGAGTATTTGGAGTAAGAAAGAACCTTTCCATATAATATTCCTCACATATATTGGAAGCAAATGAATAGCTCATATAAATAGCAGTATTCTGCCAAATGCAGTATTTTCCCATAGGTTTATGTTATTGCTATCTCCAGAGTGAGGATAGGGAGGATTGGGCACGAGTGTGGATTTCTCATTTACCAAGTCCACATTTTGAAACACTGAAAATACAAAGAATACATAAAGGAGACCAAGTTTGCAGATACTGTTTAACATCTAAATAACATGGATCTTGGCTCTACCTACAACAACAAAATTTCATTCCAGCTGTGCATCCTGCATTTATTAGCAATTAACACATTTTGATTTAATTTCTAGCTTCTTCTATTCCTTCTTACATATGCAATGTGTACCACACAAGCATTTGAACTTAATCTTCTCGTGCGAGTGATAAATATGGATGTGATGGGAGGTTCATGACTCCATAGACAAAAATCCTCTGAGATTTGATTTTATGTATAATTAGGTAATGAAAATATTACTAAAATCAAGCATAAAAATTCATTACTACTCTGATGTTAGGTGCACAAGAAGGGAAAGAGTAACAATAGCCTTACTGACACATGGAGATCCCTGTGACCACAAAATCCCAGAAAGTTCATTAATACCAACCAGTTTACAAGGTGATAATTTTATTAAACTATAGATGGACTTGCACGGGAAGAAGTAAATTCACTGGAATCTTAATTTAAACCCAGTATTCAATATAGCCTTTAGTTTGGGTGCATTTTATTTTTCATGTCAGAAATATTTACCCTGAATAAAGCAACATATTTTATTTCAAGGAATTGTTTAAAAAGTTTTCAAGATCCTCCTGAATCAATCAACAAACAGACTGAAACATGGGATAAGTGAAAACAAAAAAATGGGGGCAGATTCAATTTACAATGAAAACCAAACACTTGCCTGGGGAAAAAAACTTAATACCTTGGAAAACTGTTTTATTCAAAGCTTCCAAATAGAATACTTTTGTATCATTAATTAAAAGCTTAATGAGAGCAAAAGCTTTGCAAAGTAAGTGCAAATAAGTAAAATTTTAAAAGGTCAGGTTTTCTGATTTTAGTTAGAAAACCATCAAATGCCAAGAGCAATAAAGGATTTGGTAAAGTACTAAAGATATTTAAAATGTAGGGGTACACATATACTGCAAATGACTCATGGATTGAACTGGCATCCACTAAGCCAGAAACCATGTAATACTATAATATTTCAGGAATGTTTTGTATCTGTTTCTCTCTATTTATAGGGTCTATTTAAAAGAGTTTTCTAAAATTTATGAACATTTTCTCATTTTTTTTCTCCTTGAAGGTACATTTTGTTATTCAAATACATCATTATATTTCAGTGCTTCCCCTTATGGAAGGGATTTTTACAATGCCATTTAGAAAAAACATCAATTTTCCATGGTGTCTTATCCTTTTGAATTGCCAACTAAAGTTCATCTAAAAATAAAGGGTTACATTAAGCATAATTTAAAAGCCCATAGGAAAAAAAAGGTCATTTTTTTAATAAGAGGAACATGGTTTTAATAATAATGTATGTGGAGGTTTTATTTCTGTTAGCTTGCACAAGGCTTTCCCGTTGGGGTATCATATTGATCTCCTAAGTCCTGCCAAAGTGCTGCATGTTACCATACTGACAAAGAAGGCAGCAGGATAAAATGCACAGGAACCTTTGAACGAGCCATTCTGAAGAGCTCCACCAGCACCTACTATAACAAAGCAATTGGATGTTATGACGATCATATTAAATAGAAAAGTGCAAGGCACTGCACCTTGGAAAGAACAATTTAAACTACTCATATGCACTGATAACTTCTGAATTAGTTATAAGATCTCGGTGAAAAAAAAAGAAAAAAAAACAAAAAAGGAGTCATCAAGGAGAACTGAATAAAGATATTTGTTCAGTATTCAGCCAGTACCTAAAAATCATGCTAACACACTAGTTTTCATTAAGAAGGAAATACAGATTTAAAGATATAATGCTAATATCAAAATCACCGGTGTATCCTCACTTCCAGTATTACATGTAGGTGTAGAATTTTATCCCCAAAAACCCCAATACAATATAAAGAGAATTAAAAAAAAAATATGCTGTGTCTCATAGACAGGTAAAGACTGTCACAGGACCTTTCTCAACAATAAGAATCTCAAAAGAAAATAAAAGTAGAGGTAGAGAAAAATAAGACTCCAAAGTGTTTCCCACTGTTTATAGGAATATTCAAATGGAAGTGTCTGGTCCTGGCCAGGACAGGGTTAGTTTCTGCAATAGCAAGGAGTGAGCCATGACTAGGACACTAGAGACTATTCTGCACTACCTCATGTCATTGCCGGGGGTGGGGGGAAGGAACTCTCTTCCAGGTGGAAGGGGTTCCTTCCAGTCAAGAAAATCGTGGATAGATGGGGGGGATCAGGTTAGCAGGGCGCCAGTCCCAAGCTGGAGAGAGCAGTGGAATGGCTCTGGATGCAGCTGGGTCATGTTGGGCTCAATGAGCATTTTCCACGTGAACCACTTTCTCTTCTGTGCACTTTTGTTATTAATATTGTGGCTCGTACTGTTCCTTTTCTTATCTCATTGCCATTTTCAGTCAATTTTTCTTATCTCAACCTGTGATCTTTGCCTTTTGTGCCTCCAATTCTCAACCCCATCCCACTGCAGTGGGAAGGGGGCAAGAAACACGGGAGTGAGAGAAAGCAGCAATGTGGCTTTGAAGAGTCTGGGTGGGAGCACTGAATTGAGAAGTATCATTCCTAACACACAACAAAAAGCCAAAGAGATTTTCATTTTGTGTAAAGAACCTGTGTGGGAAGGAGGGAAAAAAAATAGAAGAAGAGACTATGCCAGAAAAACAGAAAAGAACACATGAAGGCACCATCAGACCTTCCAGGCTACCTCTCAGATCTTGGACATCACAAAATACTGAGTCCATTCCTCAGCCCCTAAAACGAAGGTCTATATTTTATCCTTGCCCATGACTTGTATTGTACATTAATCCTGGGGTCATTAACATGAGGCCAGTGGCTGTTTAGGCCAGAGATGTTCAACCCTCCCACCAAAGCCAACAAAGAGAGAAGATTCCATTGCTCCTAGTTCTGCAGAATCTAGCTCCTTTGGGTAAGGCCACGGTTTGGACATTCAAAACCCATGACATCCAGATAAAATTTGACTACAGGCAGTATATTAAGCTATCAAATCTCCAAAAAAGGTCCAGTTAGTATACTGCACAATGTCCAAATAAATAGCATACACTTTCCAACATTTTAAATACTCATATACACACACTGTTAATAGCGCAACACAATATTGCAAAAGCAGAGTCTCACAAAGCTTTAGAAAACAACCATGATGAATCAATAAGTAATCACGAACTGCAATTTCTGTATTACCTTGGATCAGCACATCTTGTCCACAAGCCACTTCTCCCACAATTGGCATCCTTTTCCTAGGCAAAGCAACACGTTACAGGAAATAAAACACAGCATGTTTCAGTGTGCACCGTAGCATGCTTCTGATCCAGTAAGAAACTGCCACCCAAGTGTGACATTTCCTTAGTCACTTTTTGGGGTACTCTTAAGGAACCACAATGCTAGGTACACCATAAAAGCCTCAGAAGATTAGGTTAACCAAAGATAGGTCCTTTTCCAGCAGGAATTATTTTCACAATCACCTAAAGAAAGCTATAAAATAATTTCTACTCAATCCCTTCCAAAGAAAACTGCTGAATTATAACAGATCACAACCAGTAAAGTCTTTAAATAAAACCAAGACTTGAAAATAAAGGCTGATATAAAGGTTGATTTGAAAATAAAGGTTGAAAATAAAGCTAGGTATTTTCAACTTCTTTACTATGGTTCTCATTTTCTATTACCCATCATTTCTGGAGTTACATCCTGGAAGTAACACTGTTCCATGTTATATTGGGCTGAATGGGAGAACATGAGCGTCTTGATTGTAAATTCCCTTCTGGAATTTATTTGTGTTGACTGCTGACGAAGCTGTCTGAATCCTAACAATAGAAAGGCAGGAATTACTCAGTCACTGTCTCTTCTCTTGTGTCTGTTTCAACTCCAGACATCTCTGCGTACACTGAAGATGAAAGGATGTGATTATTTTCCTGTCTGGATACAGGCTCACAGTTGGTACAGTATTTCTTTCCTATGGAGACAGATGGGTAGTTGATCTGTTTTATAAGGAAAAATAAGCAGCAAATGTCAGACTTATGCAAAGATTATCAATATTGGATTTTAAAAACTCCAAATACAACCACAATAAAAAAGTTTGCTGGGAAAATTATGCACANTGCAGCTGGTGGTTCCAGCACTCCTGTCACTTCTTTACTACTACTACTACTACTACTACTACTACTACTACTACTACTACTACTACTTTATAATTCTTTTTCCAGGATTCTTCATTCTCTCCTTTCCTTTGTTTGCAGATTTAGTGTTCAAAAGGATTTACTTCACTGAAGTGAATATGAACAAAAGAGTGAATATAAGAACTGAAGTTCATACAAGCAAAAAGACTGTAAACAAAGAAAATATTAATTGTGGTGGCACTGTCCTTATTCTATTGCCAGGGAAGAAACAGCATCTAGGGGAGGCTGCCTCTGAGAGACATAAATGCCACATAGATAAAATCTGTTGATTTCTTTCTACTTTACAAACATTTGCTTTTGGAAACCTTTTATCAAGTTACTTTATCTCCAGTTTTTCTGAACTTGCAACTTGAAGAGTTACAAGTAAAGCAGTAGTTTGTGGAGAAGTGAAAACAACATCACTGAAGTTTGAATTTTGGTTTATATATCCCATTTATTTTGATAAATCAGCCTCTTGATGCTTAACATTACAGCTTTCAATATTTCCCAAAAAGGTATCTTAATTCATATTTGCTTTGCTGGCAACCTGGCTAGCAAATCGTTTGTGATGCCTCTAGGCTAGTATAATGCTGACAGAGAATGCTCTCCTCAACTTCTATTATGTCAAAACTTGCAGAGTACATTTGATCTGTGTGAAGCCAAAGAGAACTTTCAGTAGCTCTACTACTTGGCTGACCAGGGAAAGAAACATCAGGATTAGCTCAGAAAGCAGACAGTCATCTGTGTTGACAGGAAAGCTGACTTGAAAAGCTAAGCTGGAACATATTTTCAAAACCCCCCTCCCTTTGTTTCTGTGGGAAACTGATACTATTGCAAACATGTTTTTATTATCAATCAATGTTTGCCTCAACCTTCTAGTATCATTACCTTTAAGGGTATTACAATTCTGACTGTTGGTTAGAATAGGATAAAAAATAAAAACTTCACTTGACTTTAGCTATTTTTCCTACAATAAGCTTTCCTCAAGCTGGTAAATTACCATCTTAACCAGACAAATATTTTTATAGACAGATTCAGTTGCAGTTACAGGAATGAGGTGTCAAAAAGCCGGAAGAGATGCAAATAAAAGTGATCATGTACATGAACCCAATGGTAATATCATATTTCTGAAATGCATATCAAAACCTTAGGAGTATTATGATACTTTCAGGCAAATTCAATGGCACTTTATTAACTTCAATAGAATTGTACCGACTTACAAGGAAAGTAAATCTGATCCATCCATTTCTATTGTTAGCATTTTTCAGTTTGTAGCAGAAAACTATAACCTTTTCTGACAGCTGAAAAACAAGGCTAGAAAATTAAGACTGAGTTGATTTCCCCACCCCGTGCTTGCTGAATAAATGCAGAGAAGCCTAGAGAGATGGGAAGTTCCCTGCCATTACAAGTTTTAACTACAAAATGTCTAGCCTCCTAAATGTATTTAGTGAGCAAATTACTAACTGCAGATTTATTATCTGTGCTCTGCAGTAGGAACTATTAGATCATCCAAATGCTCATTTTGATTCCACTGTCTAAGCAGCTAATCCTGGAAGAAAGCCAACAAATAGTTACACACATTTCCAATACACCCTTGCATGTAATTTTTGCATGTCTTCCTATGCTTTACTATTCTTGATGACCAGATCAGCTGAGCTACTAATAGAATGTCTGGGAATACCTACTTGGTCACCAGAATTTGGCAGCTTTCAAATTGCTTCCTTGGGGAGGAAAAACTGATAATGGAAGCACAAGTAGCTTTAGTGCTATCCTTATATGTATCCAAAGGAGCGTAAACTCCTGTTTCCCTGAACCCCTGTGAGTAATTCCATGACATACTGCAGTCGGTACTCAGCCCAAGACTGCGTCTCCCTCAATTTTTTAAAGGTCATTGTGACTTCGGCTTCTTTGGTTTTAATTTGTCTGCATTTCCTATTTCTTCTCCCTTTTCTCCAGTCAGTTCTAGTTCCTGCATATTTTATCATTTCCCAAGAAAAGGCATTAGCCAAAATGGTTTCTGCTCATTTTTGTCTGGGTCTGTGTTCTGCTTTTCCCATTTTTGAGATGGCTGAACAAAAGTGAATTAACTGTTCCTTCATTTACACTGAATTGAAAGGAAGCTTCTTTGTTTAACACCTTCAAGCCAAACTCTAATAAGAGTTATTTTCTTACACACACATACATTTCCTTTAAAGTTTTCTTTTTAAAAATCCTTTATAACATATATTTTGCATATACTGTATTTTGGAACTGATCAATGACTGATGGAATTAAGCAGTCACTATTGTCAGAGTTTGTATAAGCATATGGTCTTATTTATAATAATTGCATCAAAGCCTTGCTTCTAGCACTAGGATGCTGTATAACACTTTAGCTATGTAGGATACATGGGTTCTACTAATGATATTTTTCTGGATTAAGAAGCAGACTTATGAAAAGTCAATGTACAGAGCAACCTGCAAGTATGAATTTATACTGTGTGAAACATTCTGCACAATATGGATTTCACCAAAGACCAACCCTGCATGGCAGAAGAGCCAGGAAGAATGAAAACACACGACACCAATAAGACTCTAAAAAGTGATTTGTAGAAATTAACAAGAAAATTATCATCCTTATTAGTTAGTATGCTTCCCTCTTTCTCCCAAAACAACCATGGGCAAACGCTACTTCAAAAATAATCCTAATAAGACTTTTCAATGAAGGCAGGATGAAAAAACTATTTTCTTGGTTGCTAATTTAATTCAGGTAGGTTACACATCATTGTTAGATGGGGTTCAAACCAAAAGCACTTTGAAGTGCTTCAAAGCTTGTCTATTTAAACTTCTAAATGCTTCCACCACCAAACACATAGCATGACTGTACTTAAAAAGAATGTAAGAGGTTTATAATGCATTCATTGTTAATGCAAATTAACACCACCGCATAACAGCATGTAGCATTTCCATACACTATGATGTTGTTCAACAGAATAGCTTCTGCTAAAATTATTACAATCTTCAAAGTGTCATCTTCTCACCCAATAGTCACAGGAGGCAAATCTGCTGTTATTTCAGGTACATAGATCTTACTTTTTGCATTACAAAAACATTCACAGGAAAAGATTGTGTCCTGAATATAGTCATACAGTTATTCTTTTTAAAACAGTGATATCAATAAAAGTTATAGAAAGTATAGGCCTAAATCTTCAGGCCCCTTACAGATATTTTAAAAAACTGGTAACACCTAGTGTGTCATACATATGGCTAGGTTTCTAAACATTCATAAAGACATATATCAATAGCTATATCTTTGATTTTGCAAAGACTATATAACCAGCCGGCCAAGTTACAGTGAATTGGAAAAGCATGCAAATATTTAATGTTTCACAATTAAAATATAGTTGATATCTTCAGCATTCAAGGAGATAGAGTTTTTTGATGGCTAATATAAATCAATAACTTTAAGTATATTTCTATCACATTATCATATCTCAGAATGACAATATATCTCAGCTACAGCAGCTACTATAATTTTCAGTATTTTGGAAAATATCTCTGTATTTGAAGGCAAGCAGGAACAGAAGAAATCAAATAAAGAACTTCAGCAGTCTGTTACAGCAACTCTAACTATATAGCAATCATAAATACATGTTCATAAATATTATTTTTGGAAAACAGATACTAGGAGGATACAACAGAAACCATAAAAAGCAAAACACTTCCAGATTAGTCTGGAGAGTGAGAGCCTCACACAGCAGACAGAAACTGAAAATACCTCAAGCCAATTGCACAAGAATTAAAAACAACTTGTCTGGCTCAAAGAAACCTGATTTCCCCAAAGGAAATTGCAATGCAGAAGCAAGGAGAGCTGGAAAAGACAAAACCTCAAACAAGCTTCATTGTCAAACTTTTCAATCAATCTCACCTACATCTTCACCTGGCAGGGTCTTTAGTTTAACCAGTCAAAAGTGATCTTACCTAAATAAAGGCTAAATAAAAAGTTACACAGGTTTACACTTCCCAACTTTCTCTTTTATTTTTTTTTTTTGATGGCACAGTCTTTTGCTCCTATCTCCTTTCCTGAGTGTTTGTTTGACTGTTCTCTGATTTCAAGATTTCATTCCCTTTCCTGAAAACACCAACATCCATTCAGGAAAGGGAATGAAATCTTGCTATTTCAATGAGGATTAATTGGGTAACCTTTGGTGCATTTCCCTGCACCTGGTCATCTCATTCCCTTTCATGTTTTGACCTGGTTTTTCGTTTTCCCTCTCAGCAGTCAACACCTTGGTGATGATGCCACATCTCTTTTTGTTCTCTTTTTAGTCACAAGTAGTGAACATGTGTGCGAATTTCAACTCTTATTCCTTAAACTTCAGGCTGGTAGGCAGCATCAAGAATGAACTACTAGGATTCAGCCATCATTTTATTTCATGCTCATATCTACATCTACTTGGTAATCTTTGCTCATTCATTATTTCTCACCATCTACAGTTAAAGTAAACAGACTTTTTCCCCCATTGGTAGTATTGTCACCCATGTATCATTTTTCTCCACTGTTTTCCAATTGACTTTTCAAGATTCACTTTCACTTTTAGAGATATTAAGGCAGTACTTTAAAACTTTTCAATAATATTTCGGCATAAAGATCAGGACTCAATCAGCAGTTACTCCCTGCTTTCTGTACTGATACATTCAGTGTCTTGGAGATGCAACTGTTCTCCAAATTCTTTGCAGTACTCTTGTTCTTCCAGAAATATTTCTGTTGCTGTGATTGCTGATGAATGGAATGGAATGGAATGGAATGGAATGGAATGGAATGGAATGGAATGGANTAAAATTTTTGGAAAAGAAGGAGAACAATTAAGTAGACAAGCTGAGGACTGTTAAAACATTGATTCTGTTGAAATGTAGAAGCTTTTGACCACCACATCTGGTGCTGGCCGTCTTATGGCAAGGGATGAAGATTTTGAAGTGTTTCCTCAAAACCATTCTTCTGATCCTGGCAACCTCTGGTGTGTAAGTGTTGGTTCAAGGTCTGGTTTTTATACACATTCTTAATCATGATGGGTCATAAATGCACATTGTGTGGTTACAGATAGAGCTACTAATAGGGTGAATTACTATAAATGGTTAAAAATTACATCAAATCTTATTGAAAGAAATAATCCTCAGTCAATGTTGATAGCAACAAGACAGTGTAAATTACAGACCAAAGTAGCTCCAGCACTGCTGTAGCTTTCATGGCTTCTAAGACAGTTTCTCCTGTTGAAAGCCCCCAGTCTTCATTTCTGTCCAATTTTGGCTGATTTGATGGAAAGCTCTTGACTTTGCTGCATTTGACTTTTCTTCTGGTTTTCAGGAGTTTGATCCCATTTTTCCTGGTTCTTGCCAAGACAGGCTAAATTTTTTGCCAAAGCCAGGATCGGCATGACCAAGACCAAGAGGTTATTCTATAACACCTCATGTCACTGTGGGGAGTGAGGGAAGGGGTCCCTTTCGGGCCAGGTAGCATTGTGCAGTCATTGTGGGGGGGTCACATGTGGTGAGTATTCGTGTGTGAGTTGTTCGCCTCTTGTGCACTCTGGTATCACTATTGTTGCTCCCATATTTTTTTCTTTTTCATTGTTGCTTCCAGTAAATTGTTCATATCTCAACCAGTAATATTTACTTTTGATCCCTCCAATTCTCCTCTCTATCCCACTGCAGGGGAGGGAGAGGGGAGACAGGGGATTGAGTGAGTGGCACATGGTTTGGAGTGTTTTGGTGGGAACACTAAATTGAGGAATACCATTCCTAAATCATGGCAGCCTTATTTGGAATGTGTAAGGCCTCTGTGATACGGTGGGCAATGGCTGAAATACAAATATTGTGAGTCTTGGCAGATTGATGGCATCACACTGCCACAATTCTGCCAAGGCAATGGGCCAGGAGCTTACAATGGTAGAAGCAACCACTGGATAGCTGGAGACACACCCTGAGTCCCACGCCACTGCCTGGAACACCATCCTGGGCTTTGAAAAGCAAGTCCTGTGGCAACATGGCACCTCTGAAAGAGCTGAGTCACACAACAGGATTTATTGCAAAAACAGCCTCATGGATACCTGGGCCAGAGAGCACCTGGACCAGATTTAGAAGTGGATGTGTCACATTGCCTACCATGCACCAGCCCTGGGAAAACGGAATGGCTCAATGGACTGTTAAAAATGACACTGGAAGCAACGAGGGATGCATTTCCAAACTGGGATCTACATTTAGTGAGGGCCACCCAGTCTCCATCAATTGAACTGGCCCTGCCTAATGAAAACTTCCACAAACCACAAAAGACAATGAAATCCCTGAAGTGCATATGAGGAATGTGTTAGGGGATTAGCCCTTCCTCAAAGGCAAACACATCTGTGGAATTGTTTTTGTTCAGAGACCTGGGTGCGTTTAGTGGGTGATGCAGAAGGACAGGGAAACATGATGTTTACCTCAAAGGGATTTGATTTTTTGGGTAGAAAAAGTTTGTAGTGTTGAATTGTATAATACCGGTTGCTGAATGACACTGCCACTGTATGCCATAGCTAGCAAGGACGGAAGGTATGGACTGCTCCAGATACACCATCCATTAAATCCTTGTGGGACTTGCAACCACCTGACAGCACACCAGCACTCCTGCAGTGGAAGACAGCTAGGATTTATGTACCCCACAGTCAGGACTAAATGAACTCAACAGTCATCTTGGAGGGACAGCCATTGACTATAGAAATTATACCTGTGCTTGCACACATATATACATAGATAGATAGATAGATACACTCAGTAAGCACAGCATCTCATGTAACAAATGCCAACCTTGATATCATTAGTAAAATTTAAAATTCAGTAAATGTGACAATAGAATTCTTACTGTTGAGATTATATTTATATTCTGTGAATTTATGGATTCAGATGATTATGAGCTAGTACTGACAATCATGACTACTGACCATGGCAACTGATGCATAAAATATTAAAGGAGATTATATGAAAAAATTGTCACTAAATTTTTAAAAAGCCCACGTATTTTTCCTTACTTTTCAATGACTAAAAATCAAGAACCCTAAAATCTTCTTCCATAAAATGACTTGTGCTGTANACAAATTTTATCACATCTGTTCCAGAACACCTCACTGTAGGAACACATAAGGAATTCGCTCGGACCAGATTTTTCCCGGAGTCGGTTGGAGCAAAAACCCGGACCGGATTTTTCCCGGAGTCCGGACCGGAGTCGGTTGGAGGGAAAACCCGGACCGGATTTTTCCTGGAGTCCGGACCGGAGTCGGTTGGAGGGAAAACCCGGACCGGATTTTTCCCGGAGTCCGGACCGGAGTCGGTTGGAGCGAAAACCCGGACCGGATTTTTCCCGGAGTTCGGACCGGAGTCGGTTGGAGCAAAAACCCGGACCGGATTTTTGGCGGAGTCCGGACCGGAGTCGGTTGAAGCGAAAACCCAGACCGGATTTTTCCTTGAGTCCGGACCGGAGTCGGTTGGAGCGAAAACCTTCAAGCAAGCTCCATTGTCAAACCTTTCAAGCAATCTCAATGACCTCTTCACCTGGCAGGGTCTTTAGTTTAACCAGTCAAATGTGATCTCACCTAAATAAAGGCTAAATAAAAAGTTACACAGGTTTTTTTCCACTGACAATGTCCTTCCGCTAATCCTGCTAAATAAAATACTTGTGAACCACTGAAAAAGAATTACAGCCAATTTCATCTAGTACTAAAATTACACCTTCAAGCTTACAATAACATAGACGACAAGATGATACACAAGACATTTTAAGTATCTGACTTTTCTAGAACGAAGTGTGGGGAAATTCAAAATTATCTTGGTTTTCCAGCCAAGGAACTACTTGGAGAAACAAAGCAGAGAAATGAAAATGACTACCATGATGGCAGCATATTCATGTCTGGTTTCCTACAGAATCTTTGAGAGTTAATGAGTAACTGTCATTCTTCAGTCACTGTTCATCCCCCTCAGCTGACATTACTTCATTATGACTTGGGTATGTGTTGCATCTACGTTTAAAATATTTATAATGGAACATCTGTGGACCCCGAAAGACTTTTACATTTTTTGTGTAATATGACTTGTGTCTATCATAAAAAAATCCCTGACTGGGGCTAACAGAAAGAGATTAGAAATAGATCTCCTGCGCCTTGGAACACAAAGTTCCAAGAAGGATCACAGAATCATTTAGGCTGAAGAAGACCTTTCAGATCATCAAGTACCACTGTTAGTGATTATGAAATCTTCCTTCCCCCCATTTCTCTCTTAATAGCCATAGGCTGAATTTTCAGCACAAAGGATAAAAAGAAGGAAAGTCTTTTGGCTTGAGAAACAACGAAGGAAAATAATTTAGCTTTGGGAGCTGGAATCTAAGTAAGAGCAGGCTTTCTTGTTGCCTTGCATTTAAAATAGTCAGTTATATCAGTGCAGAGACTTGAAGACTGTATAAACAGAATAGTATCTTTTGTAAAGACATTACTAAAACAGGACAATGGCACACAAAAAGAAGACTAGGCAAAAAGAAGACTAGCCCAAAATAATCTTGAACTAAATGCATTGAACTAAATGCATTGAACTAAAATAGATTCTGTTTATTCTTTAAACAATCATATTCATATGCTAAGAAAATGAAAGAGAGAAAATGGACTTTAGAGGATTGAAATGCAGAACTTAACAAGAATAAAGTGAAATGTGTGTCCAAGAAATAAAGCTGTTTTGACATGTGCAAAATTTGTTTCTATTAACAGTCATACTATGATTGAAGTGTGAAAGCTGAAGACTAGGTATCTGTAGCAATAAAGATTTAAAGTTTTCTTCATGTTTCAAGGATTATGATTGAAAAGCAATAACAAAGGTTTCTCATCTTAAAGATACACTGAAATCAGAGGTTTCCAGCTGCATGTATCTCTGCAGAAGAATCTTCAGATTCTCAACTGGAATAGGTAACTCAGTGTGGATTATGAAAAAAGCTTAAACCTAATATTCTATCAGACCTCAGAAGTTCTTTCAAAGAATCTTTCAGAAAGTCTGAACAAATTATACCAAGCATTTTTGGACATTTTGTTATGCTATTTAACTTGTTCACAACAAGCCTCTTCCCTCAAAACAGACACAGGGGCTGATCTTCCCTCTATGAGTATTTCAGTTAAAATGGCACTATTTCAACAGGATCATGGTAACTCTAAGGAGTTAGTTACTTTCTGGACACAAAATGGACTAATTTTCTCCCAGCCCCTATTTTTCTCCTTCTTTTCTATAGCTTTTGAGGAAGTTTTCAGGAAATGGAGATACAGCTGTAACAAGTTTTGTCAGAGCTGATATTGTCAGCTCTGTATGATANACATAATCCATCATACAGAGTGCCCAGAGCACTCACCGGATGCAGATGGATTTTTTAAAAAACCTAGAATGATAACACAGAATCAGATCTACTCTGTACTCATTCTACATACAGAATATGCCTTTTCTATTCTTTTTGAGCTGAAGTGCTGTTAATCTGGGTTAAATATGCTTTTTGAAAAGGATTTCCACCTTGAGCATATATGTTGTATGCATCTGACCTTTCTAATTAAAGTCAGACTACATCATCATCTGTTAGATGCACTTGGATCCAATGTAATTTACCATGGCATTTCTAATATATTACAAGCCACGTTACTTGAATTTCAGTACGAAATAGATCTACTACCAATGCAATGAAATCATTACAGCAATTAAAAAAAATACAGTTGTATAAAATCCTGAAAACTTGAATGGGATAGTGGTTAAGACAAAGTAGAGAGAGCACTTCCATCCAAGCAGAGACAGGCACAAATGGCAACTAGCAAACAAATGGTACCAGGACTAAGGAACTTGGTACTGTTCCAGAGTGCTACAAAAGTTAATATCTCACAAACCTAGTCTTACATAACTCACTTAACATTGCTTCCTTGGGAAAAAAATGCTTTCAGGCATTTAGCAATTCATATATTTTGTATGCTGTCCTATCCTCCGCACGTTCCAAATTCCTAAACTATTCCAATCAGGTAGAAACAGCAAAACCAGGAAGAGAGAGAAATGCATTCATTGGCATAATTAAGCCATCCTTGGTTAGAGATCTGCTAATAAGCAAGGGAATGGCATGCTGCTGTACATGTAACATACTACTGCAAGGAGATGAACATGATTGAAGGGAAATGTCTTGATCTACCACAACACTTTCTTAGAGGCTTTTTTTTTCTCTAAGCATCTTGGACTCTTTGTCTAGAGTCATAAGTAACCACTGTCCCAGATATTGTGTCCACAACATCATTATATAAAATAACTGCATTCATTCCTTTAGGCAGCACCTCTATCCTTGAGTGCTTTGAGTCAGTTTATTCCAGATTTGTAAAGTTGTTGACTGGCTGACTTTTTCACTGATGTCATCCACTCCCATTAAAATGCAGTCTGCTGTAGATTTGACCTAAACAATGCCTTCTCCCGGTGTATTCAGCAAACACTGAGCACTCTTCTCAAAGAGATGTTGAAGCTTTTGATGATGCAGGTGCACAAACCAATAAATCAAAAAAAAGATGCTTTAATATTAAACTGAGTTTGAGATGCAAGGGGGACAATAATTAAAAACATTATATCTCTGATAAATCTAAAATAATTAGTGAATTAATTTTTTTCAGGCTCAGAAGCCATTTCCATAAATTATCAATCAATTAAAAACCTCAAATCTCCTTAAAAAATTTCTCTAGCTGTACCCTTTTTGATGCTTTCAACACACTTTAAAAATATTCAGACAATGGAGAAAAACATAGTCAGGGCCTTGCAGATGCCATGATTCCTGCAGAGTTTAAGTCCAGCTTCCTGCAGAGTAAACAGGTCTTGCATATAAGTAACTGATTAAAGTCAGTAGCTCCTTAATAAGTTAGGTGCCTTTTTTACTCTAAACAATAACTAAGCATCTGAAAACTAGAGGCAGTGAATGCACTGAACCTTGGCTGCATTACTCTCAGGGTGCACTTAAAATGCTGAAGCTGTGCCTGCACATTTTGGAGCTAGATCAGACACCAACAGTGGCTGTATGTGCAGAGGTACATATTTGGACTTTTAGACAAACATACAAACTGTGCTATCATTGCCAAAATGAGTAAGTACAAAGCTAGCTCGTATATGACTCTGTGTGCTGTAGCTGAGTACTGCAGGCACTGCATCAGACAGCATTGTCTGGGATGGAAATGAACTGGTAGGAGGAAATGGAACATGAAGACACACCAGAGGAAGAGGCAGAAATAAACTAAGGGACTATAAAGACAAAAAAGGGAAGCAGGTGAGAGAGATCAAAGAAAGGAAAGAGGGAACAATTGAACAATTTTTGTCAGATTTCACATGCAAATGAAATCTGACAAAATCTGATTTGTGTGCAGTGATGGAATAACCACAGTGTGATGAAGAAATTATTTACAAAGGCTCTGCTACCCTGAACCTATAGCCCTCAAAGGACAGAACTTACACAGAAGGGAATTGCCAGTAGTGAAGAACTGGCTCTACCACAACTTCAGGTAATAGTGAGTGGCTAAGGAACAGATATCAGTGTATGCATTTCTGGCAACTGAATCATTAGCATAGATATTTGACACCTAAAATATCCCTCACCGCTGTAATTTTTTTTTCTTTAGAGGCTGAGAAGTTTTTCCACCATCAAAGGACCAGCAGAACATCCTTTCTGACATACTGCCAGCAAAACAAAGCAGAGGCAGATAAAATAAAGACAGAGCAGATCTAAAGAATGTTTTGGAACTTGCAGTTTTGATTTCTGAACATGAAAAACCACCCACATATGTACAGCAAGCTGTAGCCATGTTAATGGTGATACTATTTTAAGCAGCAAGGATACAACAGGACATTCTTACATGCAGAATTCTATTTGAGATAAGGCAATTAGCTCTGAAAAAGTAACTGCTATAAAGCAGCCAGTTTCTAAGGGGATTAATATCAACCCACAGTATTATTGATACATACAGAAACCACATGGAACTATCCAGCCACAAATTAGGGTACCTTATTCCTGAATGGTATCTTAATCATTGTTTGAATCAACTTTTCTGGTGGCTGAAGAGGTGCAAAAACCACAAGAACTCTTTAGGCTCTACTGTCACAGTACACAAACTTCAATTTGGACTGTACGCCAGGCTCCTGTGCTTTATTAAATAATAAGATGGAGAAAATGAGAGATATACATATGATCTTATGTTTACTGCTGAATAAAAGTATCCTCTGATAGACAGCATTAAAGTTCTTGTTTATAAACCCAATGAGATATCTCTTTCAGTGTTTGTGTGAAAAAATGCCAAATCTTTTCCTAATTAAAGTGCATATTTAAGCCTGAAATGCTCTAATAAATTCCAAATTGTTGTACAATGTCAAATAATTCAAGATTGATGAAATGCTTCAGTTTTGTTTTTTTTTTCTGTAAGGAACAATTTTCTATGTTGAAAGAAGGCAAAAGAAAGTCCAGTTTGGCCAGATAAAAAACATCTTGAAAAATACCACTTTCTGAATTCATAAATTAAGCATTGAAAATAAATATGGGGTAGAGGGAAAGAAATACCTCTATCCATGCATAAGCACTTTTATGATTCAAGAATTAAATTGCAAAAATAGCTAACAGAAAAAGAACACCCAACTTCAGATGGATGCAAATATTTTGCAATGCATCATAACACTTATTTCTACTACAAACAAGAATTTGTAACTGCAAGAATCTATGAATGTGAAGAGTAGAATGTAGAAATATAAACAAGGAGCTTTAATTCCTGATCTCAAAACCATTCCTTGGATGAGACAGAGAAACCCTAAGGCTTTTATAAAGCCATATAAGCAGAGCATCCCTTTGTACAATGTGGATCTTATCTCCACCTTGTCCATCTGTGAAACACAGACCTAAGCAACACTTGAAGAAAAACAACTGAGAGACTAGTCATAAAACAGGATTTTTTTTTCCTTATTTTGCTATTTTTCCCCATTCTACTTCCCCAGTAGAGATTTATTCAGACTTTCACTGGAAGTATAAATGTCTACTCTGACCCTGTCCAAAAGGTCCCACTGAGTTCTGGAAGTGGAGATGTACATCAGAGATGTTTCACATAGCTACAACTTGGACACGGCTACGAGTTACACTGCCAGTCACCTATGTTAAATGGAGAAGACTAATAAGATAATGCTGTTTATTCAAAAGCTATGAGAGGGTTTAAAGAAGCATTTCTGCTTTCATTCTTAGATTGCATCAAAAGAATTTTCTCAAACTGCAACATTTTCCCTTACATACTGTCATATAATATTTATAAGGCACCTCCACCTCCACCCCTGGGGTGCTTCACGAGCAATTACAATGCAATCATCATAATAAAGAAATAAATAACCTTAATTAAAGCATTGCACAGGAACCTTCCTCATATGCAGAGCCAGTGGGGAGCTGTCTGTCTTCATGAGGTTTTACATATCTGTCAGTCAGACTGGAACCCAGATGCAACATCCAGTTTCATGGGCAACATTTGGATTTATTATATCCCCTGAGAGTCATGGATTCATCTCCTCACCAAACAGAGGATAGTCAACGTAGATTACTTATTTTTAGATCAGATTTTTAATTGCTTACTTATTTTTTAGATCAGATTTTTAATTGCTTAATTTTCTTAAATTTTTTTAAGACTTCTGGATCCTAGGGCCACACACAATCTCCTCTACTCCCCTGCCACCCTTCTTATCCTCTCCGTTTTGAAAACAAACGGAACATCTTCAGCACCATCTCTTCACTCTCCTAAGTTTTGTTTTTCCACCCAAGAATGTTTGATTATAATTTTTGGTACTTCCTTCTATCATTCCCTCTTCAATGCTGTGTTTACCAGCCCTTCATCATTCCAGGCAAGGAAGAAATCTGCAAAATATTCTCCCCCTACCCATCACCCACCAGGTAGTTCTCCATTAAGTTGTTTTAATCCTCAGTTTTTCAGTGTAATATTCCCCAAAGGGAGCAGAATACCACAGCAAAAAAAAAAATTACTGCTCTGAAGTTTGGTTACTTTCCAAAGCACTATACTGGCCTTTTCTGTGTATTAAAACTCCAACACCAAAAGAAAAAAAATTGATTTATTTAAGTGTTTGGGGACATAATCACAGTTCTTCCTGGGTCAAAATGCCTAGTTGATAATACACTTTGGTCTCTAACTCCCAAAGCAATTTTTTGTGCTTTACTTGGCATTTTGCTTACAATTTTGATGCAAAATTAGCCACTCCTTTTAAATGCTTTGATACATACTAAGGAAATTCTTAACAATTTCTGATCCAGAAAGTCAACTTTGTGACTTACGCTTTTAATGCTCAAGCCTAACTGCCACAGAACATGTGTCTAACTAACTCTGTCCTTCTAGTCTAACACCAGAACATGTAAATGCTCTGACAGTTTTGAAGAGCAGTTGGCAATAGCCATGATCCTAGAATGGCCCTGCCCAAGATACTGATGGTGATGCCAGGGTCCAGGCTCTTTAAGGATAGTAATGTGCTCTGTTACAGCTGTAGCTGTGAAGATGTCTATTTTCAACATAAATGTACTTCTTCCATCCAGATCCTTTTCCCATGCAGCTACAAGTTCCATGCAAATAGGCAGCAAAGTTTTCGTGAAGCCACAGGAGAAAGGGCATAACTGAAAGGAAGATATCCCTCAATGAACACAGAGGCACAGAAATTAGTACAAATGGCTCTTGCCTGAAGTGAGTACATTTTTTCCACAGATAGGTGGAAAAAGGTGTATCTCATCCCCTTCCCAATCTTGCAAGCTTTCTTTTTCTTTGAATGAAGAGAATTCAGCTGAGAGCTAAAATCACACTGCTGCATTCAGCTAATTCCATGTTTACCAGTAAAGATTGTTGAACTATGTATTATACATTATGCCTTTCATATGATTTGAGTATTATATTTTCTAATTGTATCTGTACCTATTGGTATTCACTAATAACCACATAGGCTCGTGGTTCTCAAGCTTAATATTGAAGCATTTGGATTCTGACTGATGCATTTTAATTTCAGGAGATCTCTCAAGTTCTATTGAGGTTTCAGAAGAGTGAAATACAACAGAATAACATAATTTCCTTCTTTTCCAGGAGGAATTCAGGGTATCTCCTTGCCTAAGGCATTTACTAATTATTTTCAATTAATTACTCGGATTATATGCACCAGGCTTCCTCCTGTTATAACTGTGTTTAGAGCATATTCTC
Source organism: Cyanoderma ruficeps (assembly GCA_008694505.1). Taxonomy (NCBI): domain Eukaryota; kingdom Metazoa; phylum Chordata; class Aves; order Passeriformes; family Timaliidae; genus Cyanoderma; species Cyanoderma ruficeps. The sequence goes on from VZDJ01000782.1 coordinate 8,353,003, forward strand.
CTTTTCTGAGCAGTCCTTTTATATTTTAGTATCTCCTCTGAACTAAAAGGGAATGAATGAAAAATAGCTAAGAAGTGGCAAAATCCATAAGGGCAAAATGAACACAGACAGAGCTTTTGTTGCATCACTTTGAAACAAAGCAGCTTTGCATGCCGAGATCTGCCTGATTTGGTGCACAAACAACAGCTCCTTTTGCAGATCTTCCTATAAGATTACCATTGTGCTTCAGTAAAAACAGCTAAAACTGCATTTCCTTTTCTGAACAGAGCTGTATTTGTTAACTCTTGACATTGCATTTCAGTCAGTTTTATAAATTAAAGTAATGGGCTGGATGAATAGAAGGTGCTATAGCCTCAAGAGGATGTCACATACTGCTGCATTGTACTTTGTACGTTCATGAGTGCATATGGCACACATTGTCCCAGTGTGGACTACTGCTTCTCCTCTGAAACAGCACTGCAAAACCCCACTGAACTTCATGTCACCGTCATTATTCTCTGTGAGCCCCACTGTCACTGCAACCTGAAACAGCTCTGCAAAACCCCACTGAACTTCATGTCACCATCATTATTCTCTGTGAGCCCCACTGTCACTGCAACCTGAAGCAGCTACAAGGGCTGCAAGAAGTAGTGAATCCTCCATTCTTTGTCTTTGTTGCAAACAGATAAAAAAATTCTTTCCTAAAAAAAAACACAAAGAAAAAGTTAAAAAGTTTAATTCTTGCTTTTTGTCTTTTCTTTCTGCAAGAGTACATGAATTATCAAAATCAAAACAGTTAGAATGATGAATGGACTGCAATTGTTTCATACCACTCCATGGCACACTCACTATTGATCACTCTTATAAAAGAAATAATCAAAATATGGGTGCAAGAAAAAAAATAGGACTTCTGTATTGTGTAGAATCTTAGCAGAGACATAGCATTGTCTTTTTTATGCTCTAGATATTCAGTATGTCAGTAAAGACATGACCTTAAAACCTACATCTTTTCTTCAAAATACAAAATTCTTCCAATAATAATCTCAGGTAAGTAGAAGAGACCCACACATTCATGAGACATTTCCTGTTTGCCTTTTCTCAACTGAATAAACATTCCTGGAGAAGAATTTGATACGGATTACTGAAAATTGTGATCCAGATCACACTAGAAACAAGGTTAGATTGAAGATACATGATGCATTTAAAAATCCTACTGGGTTTTTTAACAACTAGACATCGATAGTAGTTTAGACCAGTCTGTTCTTGTAACCATCTTTGTGAGTGAATGAAGAAAAGTGAAGTTAGTTTTGAAATTAAAACATCACTAAAATCCAGTAACAGACATGTATGCATGTAGAGCAAAATGGATTTCATAATAATGAGTAGGCAGAAGGTATTTTTACATCTTGAGATTCAGAAGCAAATATAAAGTTTTAAATTAGATCTTCTTGTTATAGATAGTATCTTAGGTACATATAAAGGCATATACAGATGCATATTTATATGCCCTATGATGTTGGTGCATATGGTATGGAATATATGTGAAAATGGTCAGAATTTTTGTAATAATAGCATTTGCATGAACAGAGGTGATTAATGGGAATATTCACCCTTGTCTTTATTTATGTAAAAATTCATGGAATTATGGGAAGGAGATGCAAGACTCTATTGCCTAGTAAATTCTATTTTAAAATGAGCCTGAATATGTGTGTTTGTGTTAGTTTAGCACAGATGGTGAGGTGCAATTGGTGATTTCCTTTGAACTGACAACCAGAATAGCCAATTGCATGCAGAGATACACCTCTGGGACACACACAGCCTTAAAAGTTAGAAGGAAGCCTGGGATCGCTCTTTTCCTTCTGCCTTCAAAGGAGATAAGGCAGTCCTGGCTCTCTCCCTTGGAGGGGCCCGGGATGGCCTGGCCTGCCCCTGCCCGAGCCCCGGGCCTTCACGGGAGGCCTGGCTGGCCAGGTGACTCCCAGCCGGGAGAGGGGATGATGTGCCCCCATCCCAGCCCCAATCGGTTTTTAGCAGTTGGAAAACACCCTGCTGCTCCCCCTATGGAGGGGGAGCTGGCCTGAGGCCTGGCCGTGGGCCTGGGCCCTTTCCCCAGCAGAGAAAGGGGAGCCTGCAGCCTGCAGCTCCAAGCTGGGCCCACCCTGAATGAGACCAAGGGGTGGGGACAAGGAACCTTTCATCATCTGGGCTGCTTTGAGACTTGCCTGAGTTTTTTCCCCTCATTCCTGCATCCCTCGAAGCACGAAGCACGTGATCACAGCAAGTCTGGGCAAGTTTTCACTCTTTCCTGCCAGGAGATGGGACTTCCAANTGTTTATGATGGACTGTATGGTCCCATGAGGTGCCCAAACAGAGAGAAAGAGATGAGAAGCTCTTGCACCAGTGAAAGAAGTGAGAAGACATCTCTGTTCCTTGAGATGGGAAATCCTTTGCCTTGAAGGTGCTTGTCTTTAAAAAGTGACACCCCAAATGCCTGAGTTCCACGACCCATACGCAGCTTGGGAAACTGCTAATAGGAAGAGACCACATGGAAGCAGGTTTTCCCCGGGCGGCTCTTTCTGTGAGAGTTCCGACCCACAAGAGAACTTTTTTTAGGTTGTCAGTAGGAGAATTCCATAGAGAACAAGAGACTCCTCTCCTGAAGAATAGATGAAAGACTATATTTAAATGGTGAAACTGACTGAATGTCACAAGTTTTGTCTCTATGTTGTTTGTAGGAAAGTGAACACCTGTGGGGGGAGGAGAAGAGTTTTGAAAGTTTCAATTTTTTTCTTTTTTTTCCTTTCTTTTCCTTACTGTGTGTTAATAAACTACATGTTTACCTTTAAATTGAGCCTGTTTTGCCCTCTTCTCCCAAAATCCTAATTTCCCAGTTGGCAAATAAATTTGGCAAACATAAAACCACCACAGTGTTTTGTTCCTCTATAGCCCTGTTTAGATGAGGAAGTTAACAGGTGAATTTGAAATTCAATAGCTAATACACACTAATTTCCTCTGTTAATGCTATTTCCTGTATTAACACTAAGTACACAGAACAAGTAGAATAAGTATGCAGAACAATGTTTCACACAAAGTAAAAAGATGCCCATACTAGGAGACAGAGAGGAATTACAATTTAAAATTAAAGTTACTGGTACAAGTGAGTGGGATACAAAGAAAATTACCCTCTATATATTTTAATGACATTCAAGCAAGTTCCAACAGAATAATTTCAAGATTTCCAACTTACAGGGATTTATTTCACAGTAGACTGAAGAAAAGTTTATCTCAAAGAGAGAGAAGCTAAAGACTCTAATCTTATAAATAAGATCTAAATAATTTTAGAGACTGATCTCTTAAATACCTAAATATTTTGTGTCAGTTTATATTACAAAAATTTTAATGAAGCCTTTATTGCTAATCTAATTTTAAAGCAATTACATGGTGACTAGATTTATCTCATCCTTTTAAGTCTCTGAGTTCTTAACAGCCATTAATTAATAAAAATATTGCAAAGACATTTCTGAATGTGAATCTAATAATATTTTCAGTTAAAAGCAAGTGAAGTAATAATTTCTACATTCACCATTATTTGCATTGTGGAAGCCCCCAGGTGCACCAATTGATTTGAAAATATGAAAACAAATGGTCCTTTATACCATCTAATTTTGCTCATGGCAGTTTCTTCTTTCATTAGCTTTTCTTCAAGCAAAGAAGCATCTTACCATTAATATTAAATCACTCTAGGTTAGAAATAATTGCTCTTTAGATCTATGCACAGTTAAGGCTTTTAACTCACTTTTCAAAAATTATGAGTCAAAATCTTGCCGAAAATAAGGTTATTAGCTGTTGTTGTCCTGCCTAACATCTACCTACAAATGAGAAGGGAAAAGTATTTTATATTTCATCCCATGGTCTACCATAAGTAATTTGCTTCCATAAACTGGGAGAATTGCAAAGACTCATCTAAAGATCATCAGAAAAACTACAGGTTTAATTTATTCTGTAATTGAATTACTGCAGCTATAAAGTATATAATGAGTGAAATAGGAATTCAAAATTAAAGTTTTAGTTCATGTTAATGTCTTAAATTTTGTTTTTCTCATCTCACCTGCAAATGGTCAGAATTTGTTTTACTGAATTTGTCTCCATTGTCTTCAAAGCTGCACTGACTTCCAAAATATATTCTTAGAAGAATATCTTGTTTATTCAGACTACAACCAGACAATTTTGGTTTTAGTGCTCAGTAACAAAGTCTGTTTTAGAGCACTCATCGAAGAAAAGTAGAAAAGATTTTTTCCTATTTTGTTTTCTTTTGGAGAGATTTGAATTTCAAATCTCAAAGTATTAAAATTAGAAAGTCACAAGCTTCTGGAAAATTACTTTTGGGTCTGCTTCCTTTCAAGAAACGAAACGGTGATGAACATAGTTGCAGAAACAAAGCAATAATGGGTCTGCACTCACAATATTTAAAGGAGCAAATAGCAGTTAGCCTAGAAATATAATATAAACCAAAGTGACATAGAGGATTCATTTTTCCATGCTTGTACGAAGTCTCATAAATGAGAAGTGGTACTGACCACTCCACCTCACAAGAGAAAACTAAAAAAGTTGAGAGGGCTTTCAATTGTAATTAATAGACTACTTTAATTTAACTGTTGTCATTAAGGTCTCATTTTCTCCTTTACATTGTGCCTGCAGATTGGTAACCAGTGAAGCAGCTAAGATTCTGATGGCAGTATCCACCATAAATTTACAATCCAAAGATGATTTGCCACACTCCTTGAAAAACAAGGCCTTGTATCCACTGCATTTGTAAAGCTGCAGACTGCCCAAACAGAATTACTGTGTCAGTGAAAACTGCCATTCCATGGGACAATTAAATCAAGTCTATAGTTGGACCAGAACCCAGAACACAGGATTCTGCTTGTAAACAGTGTCATTTTTTAAACTGTCCTTGGAAGAACTGGAATTAAACTAAGGAATAAACTGACCTAACACAGAAAATTTTCTATAAATAATCAAGCATACAGCAGTTATGGATCACTGTAAAACACGGGATCAGTTTCAACAGCATTACAACTTCCCAAGTCAATGCAGTTACAGTCTCTTACTTACATCCAATTACAGTAATCAATAAGAAGAGTGAAGCATCTTACATCAAATGATTCGTTTTGTAGTAAAACTGAACTGGCCATACAAATTATTTCCTGACAGTTTACAGAAAAAGGGGAAACTCTCCTGTCTTTTACCAATATAACTCTGCAATTAGGAACAAAGAAATTCATTCCCTTGCTGACAGGAAACATAAAGGAGTTACATATATTAATATGTATGTGAAAAATGGATAGCTATGTGAGGAACTACATCTTTCCAAGCTACTGCCTTATAGATACAATTTTTCAAGACAGCATACTGTCTCAGGCCACAAAGACAAAATATTGCCCCAAGCTGGAAAGAAAAGGTGGAAAGAGGGAGAAAAGAAGTAAAGCTGAAGTATAAACCACTCCAAAAATCCAAGCAGTGATACAAACCTGGTATTTCCTTTATTCCATTAGTTACTGTGTAAGAACATACTGAAATGACAGAAAATAAATGCATGTTTGCCAAAAGTCAATAAATTCCTTTTATGACACAGGTATATCACATTAAATTTCTAATCCATTTGGTTTTTTCCCTAAAACATTTGAACTACATCTCCATATCTATAAATACATGGGGAAAAAATGAACATATGTAACAAATACCTTAAATGAGATTTGCTGCACACAAATAAGGCAATGGAATACCAATTACAGAACAAGTACAATACTTTTATATATCTGTTAAAGTTTACTGTCAGTTACAGTTAAATGAGCAATCAGGATGTCAGATGAAAAAAGATATGATATGTAAGATACAACAAAAAGAACATTTGGTAGGTGTTGTTGACATTAAAAGATATGGACAGTTTCTTTATAGGAAATATTACAGTATTATATTAAGATCTGATTCTAGCAATCCACTGAATTCTTCAGGCAATAATTTGCTGCTGCTGTAGAATTCTGTTCATCACTAAACTTGAGGAAAAACAACAGCAGAGAGCCTGAAGAACTGACTGTAAGGGAGCAATGCTCTCACAAGACATGCATTCTGCACAGATAGACAACAAGCCAAAACTGTGTCTTCATACCTAAATTAGAAGACTCACAGAGTGTGATTAATGGATATTGGTACCTGAAAGATTGATTTGACTAATCTAGAACAGTTGGGAAAATAATTCTAGAAAGTGAAATAAGCTAGAAGTAAAAAGAATGCTTCTGCAGTTAAAGGAGAATAATTTGTCTTTCTTAAACTATTAAAAGAAGAAAGTGCTTTTCCATTTTGAAGTCTAATTAGGGGGGTGTATATAGATATATAGATAAGATATATAGATATCTATATACATGTAAGTTACCCTGTACAGAAATACAGGATAGTCAAACTCAGTAGAAGACTACCAGGAAAAACAGTAAGAATGTGAAGATCAAGGGGAGTGACAAGCATGGAGTTTTCTTTGACAGTCATTGGACAGTTGCCTTGAGCCATTCAATTAGTATCATTAGTATACACCAACGTTCCTGAATATACTCAATAACATTAGCTACAAGGGCATTATTGATCTACAATACTGTTATTATAGTTTTGAATTAAAGCAAAAATTAAGGTTAATCTGAAATCTTGACTGAAGAGCACTTTCTTTGCAGAAGCAAAGGTGAGTCAGAAAGCAGACACCTTGTGCTGTAATGGCCTAAAAACACTTACTAAATACTTTGTTCAGAGTTTCTTAGTCAAGATAAGAACAAAGTCTGAAGTAGATTAATCTAGACTATCCAATCCTTTTTCTCTTACTGGACTTCAATGAGAAGAGAGACAGCTCAGCACCCTGTTCACTGCACCCACAGGGATTTGTTTCCTGCCAAACTCCATGTAACTTTGACAACTAAGAGTCAGATGATATAATCAGCAATGAACCCAGATGCAATTAAAAGGGTTAAATTTCTTGAAGCTGTTTAGGTTTCTCATTCTCTGTAATTACAGGAAGTGCTCTCTTAAATGGAAAATGTCCAGCAGCTATTAAAAATAGCCTTATAAAAATTCAGTGTAATTGTCTTTGAATAACATGAAATTGAATACACTAAGGTCATTAAGCTTCAATACTCAAATTCTGTTTTTCTATAATTATGTTTTCTGATCACAGGAACCTTGTGTATCAGAGCCAACAAAGCCCACATTACACTACAAAACAAAACTTGAGGCCATAGAATTAGTTGACCTTCACATTTAGCATTCATAGAAAAGAATACTTTGCAAAGTAAACATTTTTTGGTTTAGACTACTTCCCTTGCTGCTAGAAGTAATTTTAAACTTAATAATTATGCTGTTTTCCTTCCTCTGGCATGTTTTTTGCCCTTAACTATGTAATAAAAATGGTAGTGCAATTCTGACTGCATAGTGGATATTAACTGTTTTATTGCTTATGTTATGTTTGGAAATAAATATATATAAATTCAATTTATCCATCCTATATGTTGCAATCTCACAGGATTACAGCCCTTCATTTAAAATTCTGGGTGTAGTTTATAGAGTAATAAATTCTTGAAAGTGCTGTATTCTTTGTGATCATCCTTTCAGAACATGAGATATCAGTTCTCACCATGATGTTCCATGCACTTACACTTAACTTCTTTTGTAATCTTTCTGTACATGACAGAGTCAGCACTTGAAGTGCTTACAGGTCATTTCAGAAGAAAACCCACTCCACAGAAACAGTTTGTTTTCCACACATTAATGTGAGAAAAGTGTTGCTTTCTTTCATTTTTTAAAATTCTATTGTAATCCAGTTTTATTAATAGTAACCCAATATTATGGGCCAAAGAAATATTGTCTGAGAAAATGGCTGAAGGTGAAATGAGAAGGACAAAAGGAAGAAGTGCTGCAAATCACTGATCAACTTAGATGTCTCTATACTAAAAAAACACACGAGGTGGTAGAAATCAGGTGGCAGATGACCAGGTGTGAAATAAGAGGTGCAAATGTATAACTCAGTTGCCCCACATTTAACCCAGTTTGTTTCAGGAAAATAGAAGAGAGCAAAGAGAGAAGGTGACATTAGCTTGCACATGAAGAATGTGCTCTGAAGCCTGGAATGTGGCTGAATTCATTGAAAGCATAAGAACAAACAGGAAAAAGGAAGGAAAGGGGATCTGTTCTGGAAAGATTACTCATTAAGCCAAATCATCAAAATCAGATAAATCAAGATTTCTGCAGGCCTTTTGCAAAATCATTTAAAACAAACTTGAGTGGTGAGAATGAGTGATGTTTGCTTGTCCAGATATCTCTTGGGGAAGGAACACATTTTGTCTAATCAGCTCTTGAAATGCAAAAAGAGCTAAGCAGAAATATTCCTCAATATTTGTTTCTAATAATAAAAAGCAGCCATTGGAGAGCAGTGAAGTACATGCATCTTGGTCTTCAATGACTTCATAGGAGCATATAGAGAAAAAAAATGTTCCCATGAAGGCAGTCAAATACTACAAGATGTTCAAAGAGGCTGCAACTTCTCCATTCGTTGAGATATTAAAGACTGGACAAAGCTGCTAGCAACCTGATCTTGGCAGGTATTGTTTTGAACTGGGGTTTGCACCAGGGAGGTCATCCAAAAGTTCCATACAAGTTTTATCATATCCTTGATTCTATATAAAATGGACGTGTTCTTGGTCTTCAGAAGGGAAAGAAGAAATGTGAATATACACTGAAATTGAACCTCAGTAACTTGAGAACCAATCCAATATATACCTAGCTCAAAATCCTACCTCTATCAGTGACTGAACAATTAAGTGACTATGTTATTTTTTCATGAGAAGTACGAAAGACAGCTAATATGGCAAAGAAGGACTGAAGAAGACACATAACCTGCAGCAATCAGGTATTAGAAACAATATTCTAGTGATAAAGGTAGTGAATCAATAAAGATAGGTAAGTAGTAGATAAGTTGCAGAAGCTGAAACTTTGTAGTTTGTTTAAGAATACATTGGACAACCATTTACTCACCCAGTCAGATTCACTAATAAGAGTTAAACTGAATGACTCAGCTGTCTCCTTCTGTCTCACAGATTCATCAACATGAGTAAAACTAAGGTATTCTTACATTTTCTTTTAATCTCTCCCTTCTTTTTCCTTTGCCAATCACCAAATCTCTCTCATCAGTATTCATTACAGCAGCTTTGAAACAGATCACTGCTTTGGAGTTAGACTTCCCTCTTAAATCCTCGCACCCACATTGCATCTGAATCTCAATCAAGTTAGAAACTTCCACTCCACCTCTATGATTCTGTGCATGCTATCAAACCATAGGATCTGCATCTCATTATCTTGCAATACTGCCACCTCCTTTCTGTTGGTCCTGATCAGTGCAAGATGGCTCTGTTCATACATATCCAGAAAGCTGCTGAAAAAGTACTTTACCAAGTTCACATTTTAACTGCTGTTTCTTGGCATCCTTCCACTAGCTGCCCTCTCTTATTACAAGAAATCAGAAAAGCCTGGTATGCATTTCAGAATGTGTATCTCTACCTATCCAACAAATTTTACTAACATGATCTGTCAATGCTGAATTCATTTTTGGTTTAGTAAACAAACGGGAAGCAAGCAAACAGCAATAGAAATTATGCTTTCTTTCCTCCTGTCTATGATACTTTGGGTGTATGTTAACCTTAACATCTGCCTTGTTATTCTCCTTACATCTCCCTTTGCTGTACTGGTATGCTAACACAATGGGCTATCAGACTGAGCAATACCAGCCCACTGAATCCTTGTCCTCCCTTTTTTGGTCTTCATTTACACCCATTTTATAATACATAGACTTGTATTTAAGATTTAATTTATAGGCTAGAAGCACAAGTTTTCTTTTCTGTGTATACAGTTCTCAACAAAATGAGACCTATAGCATAACAACACTCTTGCTATTAGAACCTGGTTTCTCAAACATATTTTTTCTATCTGAGGATGTGGATCTGAAAAATCTATACCTGCTTTTCCTAGCATTTAATGTCACACAATAAACATAAGGCAAGTGATTTCTTAAATGCTCCTTTCTAAATGCGGAAGCTATAGACTCTCATCTCCCCTTTGCAAATAATTACAATGTTTTGTACAAGCTATGGTGTTAAACAAAGGTAACTCAATGTTTCTTTAGGCTTAGGTATTGTAGCTTACTGATGAGTATACATTACTTACGCTATTTGAAGACCTTTTTTCATAAGGACATAAAAAGCAAGTATAGATAAACAAGACATCTGGCTGAACTGCCAGAGCACAGTAAAGCCAAAAGAAACCATTTTTGTAGGTATATGGCAAAGTGCTCGCTCAATGTCTTCTTTCAAAGAAGAGGAGTGCAACTCTGGTCTTAGTTACAGCTGGTGGATCTCTTCCCCCTCTCTCTCTGCTAGGAGAAAAAGCAGTGTTATGAATGGTGAACCTGAAATCAAGAACAGCATTGTTTTCATTTCAATATTTCCTGAAACAAGATTTAAAACTCAGTTTGACACTGACCTTATTTTGTTAAAAGGAAATCTTTTGTGGTATCAACCTTTTCTTTAGCTTGCCCTGTCTTTGTGAATTGTATTAAGCCTAGTTTTATATAGTTAGATACTTGTGGTCTTCTAAAACAAATAGAACAGATGATAAACTGGGATAAAAAAAAGCACTCAGGTGTACACCAATGACTTAAAAGGGATTCTTCATAGATACAGAAATCTGAGCTATCATATTCCAGTCGAAGGTCAAGGCCTCACTGTCAGAACTGCACAGGGATGTTGAACAAACTTTGCATTAGCAGCACTGGACTTACTGGAAAGGCACTGAAAAGGGTTTCATTTCTCTCTCCTGCGCTCTATGTGTATTAAGGCTCCCTCCCGAAGTCAAATTACTTTTAAGAAAACTGAAGGCACTACAATCAAATGGTTGCCACTCCATCTAATTTATACCACTACTGAAAAGGATTCAGAATTTTAAAATATTTTAAAGTGGATATTTCTCCTTTATTTAATTAAAAAAGTACTTTATTAAAATACTTCATACCCATATATCAAGAAGACATATATAACATGGGGGCCTTTTAGAAAATATTAAGAGTTAAATTGCACTGTTTATTTCAGCATTAAATCACACTTTATTAACTAAAATACTGTGTAATGAAATATTACAGCTATCATATCTAAACACACTGCTTCAGTACATGCAGCATAATAATTTAAAAATGTACAAAAAGATTTACCATGATGGAATGCATAAGAATTTTTATTTCAGTAAACATTATCTGGAATTCATATCTTTCTCCCTATACAGTGCCACAACTTCCATAGCAAAGTACTCAAACAGAAGATGCCTCATTGTAAGAGTTGTGAACATTCTTCAAAGTCTTTCAATATCTTCTGATAAACAACACTGTAAATTTCATGTTCTGTGAACCACTCAAATTCACTTTTGTTTTCCATTTGAAGATAGCATCAGCAAAGATCATTGCACCTTAGAACATGCAGAGGGCTGCAGAACAGTTCATAGGGCACAGCTTTCTTTGATTTTGCCTTTGAACAAAACTGCTTTTAATTTTGCATTATCCACTGTTGTATGCCATTTAAGGAGGTGACAGCTGTCTAAAACATTAGGTTGGGTTCTTCTTTCCTGACATCAAAAACCAACAAAACGAGATCTTTTTCCTTCAAAGGCTTACTGCACATGTTTCATTTTAGACTACAGTCTATACTTCAACTATTCCTGCCCACTGGGGAGTTATGAGCCTGTATACTAAACCCAAAGTATAACAGTGCCCTTGTAGCTTCTGTTAAATGCTAACTATTGAATATGTTCAGTGAGTGACCTTGCTCTGGAAAGCTTTATGTACCTGGACTCTTTCTTTTCACACAGTTTAAAAATATGGAAATAAAGTACCATGACGATCAGCCCCAGAGATTGCTTTTGTTCCATACAGATGATGGAGGGAAACAGTTTTCAAAAGGTATAAAATCAGCAGAGGAAAAATGCAACTGTTAAAACTCTGATATGGTTAACTAGAAATATAAATTAGAATCTATGGAAGTATTTCAGTATTCCTTTAAGTAAAACTAGAAAGGTTTGAAAATCATACTGTACATGACTGTGGCCAAACACAGTCTTAAATCTCTAAGGAGGAAATCTCAAATACACGTGGGGTTTTTGGTTTGGGTTTAGTTTCATTGCTAGCACTTGGCTCTGTGGGACTACCATTAATTTTAAAAGTCAACACAAATCAGGAAACTGTATTCTTATCTACTTTATCAGTGAAGAAAAGCTCTCACTATTATTCATGCAATTTTAGGACCTTGAGCCATTCTTCTTAGCCAATGTAGTAACCCAGGGCACTCATTGCAAATCTAATATACTTTGTAATAGTTTAACTCATTTCAGTCTGTTAATTCCTGTATGATCAGTAATAGTTCATAGGTCCTATCCAAGGAGGATTTGATTCAAACCTCAGAAATGTCTGGAGAAATTCATAGACAACTGCTGCACAAATTATCAAAAGCCTTTTAATACTATCTAGAAATCACACAAACACTAGATTCCAATTTACTAGAAACTTTGGGAAAAAACAAGTTGATATTGATCCAATAAGTTCAAATAATATATCTCTATTAAATTAATACATCTCTTTTATTATAGGATGGGAAACAAAGTAATTGAACACTGTGAAGTTACCAATACTACAAAACAAACCAGCAGATTGTTGTTCTCATTCGCTGGACAATTAAATTCATTGTCATTCCTTGATGTAAAGCAAAGCAAATGAGCATGTGAAAGGTTTTTTTCCCCTTGGTAGAATTAAGGTAAGCAGTTGTGTTCTGTTTACAGGACTCTTTGGTCAGCATACATAAATGAGGGTCAGCACACATAAATGAGCTGCTCAGTAGGACAGGAGCTTGCACCTATCATTTCATAACTTTTTCACCCAGAAATCAGATAAGTGTTATTTAAAATGAAGCTCTCTCATCGCTCACTTTTTTTTTTTCTTTTTTTTTTCTGCTGCATTACTGTTACCCTTCTTGGCATCAGCTATCAAACACTTTGGCCAAACACCTGACCTAAACTGAGACTTGGATGGATTTAAGTCAGTGAAATGATGATATTTTATATCAGCTAGAAATCCCTTTATAAAAATCAATCTGGCACTACAATGTAGCAGTGTTTGCCATCAGAAGAAGCAAAGTAAATCATATCAAATATACAGCTGATGTGTTATCTAATGACAAGATCTATTTATAGCTAATTGGCGTAGTAACTAAGCTGATAAATTTAATTTGATATTGTAGAAGTAGCTGCATTATTCAAAATGCATTTCACAGCCGGCTGAGCGCTAGGAATTTCTTCATGCTCTTGTCTTTTGATTGGTATCAGGCAAAAGAAAGATGGGATCAATTCAGCTCCATTTGATGGAACCAGTGTACCTGAGAAGTTGAAGGCTTGGGCAACTAAGTGCAAAGCTTGGTTCTGATGAAAATGTGCAGTGTAGCAAATTATTTTTCAATCAACTCTGTCCTTTGAACTTGCTTTTGTGGTCTGTCAGATACATTCTTCTGGCTTTCTGAAACTGAATGCTCATCTATATCCTTCTTTATCTCATTTATCTTACACTTTTCTCCTTTCATGCCATTTTGTCCTCTGCCTTCATTTAGTGGTTTCTAACTTCCATGCTCATGCCACCTTCCCAATCCCCTCCCTTTTCAAGACCCAGTATCAATGAAGAGAAAAGAATTTCCATTCATGTCACCTAACACTGAGATTAAAAAAAAAAAACTCCTAGATATTAGAGAGCAGTCCTTGAATCTAGCTCAATATTGTAGTTGAAGAAAATTAATTGACTAAAAGAAATTTAATGCTGACTGAAAAATTCAGAGTGATGCAGAATTGCCACCCTAGAAAATACAGTTCTGATGCACTTACATTTGTGTTTGCAAGAATTTTTTCATTAGTCACTCTAAAAGAGATTTATAACCATATATGCTCAAAGTGATGAAAAAAGAAAGATATATTAAAAGTCTGAGCCTCTGCAAGCACAAAAAATAACCCCACTGATGTATAAAAATTACAATATCTCTTTTTGAAAGACTTAAAATAACTGGTGCAAAGTCTCCTTTGTAGAATCTCACTCTTCTTCCAGAGTATTCAGAGAGATATTAAAACTCCTGAAGAGGTTTTTGGGATCAAACCCAACCTTGTAAAGTCAAGTTAAAGAAGCTGCATTAACACAGGATTACACTTTCTTTAGAAAATTTATGACATGAACTGTGGAATTGAAATAATCCTACTTTTTCTTTTTGAAGGTTTTCTTAGGAGAGAATTTTTTACTTCTCTTTTTAAGGAAAAGTAGTTCTTTGTTTACATCTTTTATTATATTCAGTGATGTTGCTAGTGATTCTTTATATTTTTGCAAAAAGGTCTAGAGTTTTTCACAAGCACCTTTAAGTTTTTTAATCTGTTTTGTTAAGAAACACACATTTGCTTGCAAAGTGGGTATGTATTTTAGTGAAACACTTAGGAGTCACTTCTTTAAGAGTCAACTTCTTTTGGAGATGGGGTTGCATGAATAGGTGGTTTAAAAATGGAATGCAGTACATATTTTTCCATAAAGTTCAGGGGGTTTGAGTCAAAGTATGAATAAGTAATATGCACATTGAGCTATCACAATTCAAGTGAATACAGTTTTTCTTGAAAGAAATGGACAAATAAGTGGTTTTCTACAAAATTATGAAATATTATGAAAATGGTTCCATGTGTGATACTATACTACAAATTTCATCCATCCCACAGAATAGGTAAAAGAGTTATTTATTTACATCCAGGCTGAGCTTTTCCTCTGCAGAAGTAGAAACCTAAACTGTAGGAAGTCCTTTCCTGTCACAGCCTCACCTCAAGATGACATGTCATTTATGGAACTGTTTGGGTCCTGTTCTGTCTGCACTGATTTTGGGCTAATGTGGGTCTGCAGGAATTACTTCTACAGAAAGAAGAAGGAAGGTCTAAAGAGTGAAGGCTGTGGATTGCCAGCCCTGTTAACTGCACCAGCTTTGCAGAAAAGACATGGATGAGTGACTCTTACCTATGTCTGTACACAGATGCTTCAGTCATATTGCGCTACTTACAAATGGAGAAAAACAAGAGCTGCTGAACTACATCTGAAGTGGATGTATTTTATCTCAGGACCAAAAGCCTAGGAGAATGATTCAAATCCAAATATTATGTAATCTCATCATTCTTTATAGCTTTGTTATACAGTATATTTTGTCACCCAGTAAAGATGTGTCAGCAAACACCTCAACTACATTTAAGATTTTGCTACCTTCCTAAAATCTTCAAAATTTATTCCATATTTCAATTCTCTTTAATATGTATTATTTTAAAATGCTTACCTAAAGGATTATAGTAAAGTTAAGCAAGAGGTACTGAAGCAAAAAGATTAACTCCCCTTAAAAAATCATTTTTTTCATCAATGCAAACCATAGACATTAGAGAAGATTTAAAATGCAAGGATCTATAGTCTGAGTAAATTATAATGTAGACTTTTAAGATACAAAAATTAAGAATAGAATAATCTGTTCAGAGGTGTTACGGGTCTAGGAAAGAATTACGTAATAAGAAAAATAATCCTTCAGGGCACTCAATTTCTTTCACCTTTGGTATCTCCTTTACGCTTTTAGCAAAATTCATACTTTGTTTTGCCAATATCACGGCTTACTCTTCATTTTCACAATTCAGCCTAAGTGATTTAAAGAAGTGCAACTATAATATTTCTCATTTGCTACATTTCCTAACAAACATTAAGATTCTTTAAATTAAGCAATTGTGGGTGCACGTTAGACACTGGTATTTAAGGCCCCATTTTTAGGCTCGTTCAAACAGAGTTTAAGACCAATCTAACGCAGTTCTGAGAAATCTGATGAAAAAGTAAATTAAATTTCTAAGTCACCTAGAGGTGTTTTAATATTTTACCTGGTATTTAATTAAAATATCATAACCTAGATAGAAAGAAGGCTCTGCTTCATTATGCTATGGTCTGGAGTGCATCTCTGAGTGAATCAGCTCCAAGCTGCAACAGGAAAACATGTTTCTGAGAGCAGCAAGCACACAGCTGTTTAACCATATGGAAGAGTAGCTGCTTGAAGCTCTGTTAATACCCACTTCTCACCTCCCTACTTACAGTCAAACGTGTTGCCCTGTGGCAGGCTTCTACTTCCACCTTTGCTCCCCTGCACCCTCCTACTCTTCCCATCCTTTTGTCCTCCTGTAAAACCTCAGCTGTTCTGAGAGCTCCTGCAAATCACCCAGCCACATGACCTTGAACACTGACAAGCACCCTACCAAATACACCAAATCTTGCACAGCTTGTTTTAGATGAACTTCAGATGTCTCAGGTAAACAAGTATACATGCATCACTTACTGGAAAAATCAATCAAACAATTTCATGTCCTCTCCATGTAGCTGGAACCCTGCAAAGAGACAATATCAGTTTGCAGGGAATATATGCTGCTTCTTCCAGTCACTCTGAGGGGGTTAATACATTAATATTAAATGATCCTCTTTGTTTTTAAGTTTTCTACAGCAAAACCTTACAAGAAGATATACAGGAACCAATGTACAGAAATCTATGCTTTGAAAAACTAGATAATAAATTATGCATGTGATAACTAATGAGGAGAAAACATATAAAAGGAGATAAACAGCTGGATTAATATCAAAAGCATGAACATGCATAGATCAATTGTCTTTACCTGATAAACTTACTGATAGGTTTCAAGTTGACAAAGAATTATTTACCACACAGAAAGACTGATTACTTTCTTGATTGAATTTGTCACAGATTTAAGTTACTTCCTCATTAATTAGCACAGAATTGCTAATTAAGAATTGCTAAGGTAACTTTTTAGCACTGACCTGATTGCTTACTACACTTGTTTTTCAGCAATTTGTTTTAAATAACTGAGAAAAGAACCAATTCTTCTCCCCCAATGAAAACATGCTATGAGAACAACATACTCATACATTCAGCAAAATTTCCCTACAGTGTAACTAACGAAATAGGTATCTTCTTGAACCTCATGAAAATTCATGACTGCACTGAAATACAAAATCAGAACCCACTACCAAACACAGCCTCCACCCAACCATCATTGAAGAAAACACATGCTCAACTCTGTTGCTCATTCCCTGTGGGCTTCAGGCACTGCAACCCGTCTGTGCTATGAACATTTGTCTGTGATCTGCATTCTTAGGCTGGTATTCTGCTTTCACACCCTTCTGAAAGTTCCTGGTGCCTAAGGAGGCACTTCATATGGAACATGTATTTGCCTATGCTCAGAAAAACAAACCATAACCATTAAACACCATTCTATGTTTCAGGCTAACCAAAGCCACACATTGGCCTTGGAAAAGATGTAGCCAAACACTGCAATATCCTCTCCAGGGTAGGTCCTGGTCAATGGCAAGCCGAATGTGAGTCAGCAGTGCCCTGGCAGCCAGGAGGGCCAAGCATGTCCTGGGGGGCATCAGGGACAGCATGGCCAGCCGGGCAAGGGAGGGGATTGTCCCGCTCTGCTCTGCATTGGGGCAGCCTCACCTCAAGTGCTGGGAGCAGGTTTGGGCACCACAACATAAAGACATTATCAGAGAGTGTCCAAAGGAGAGCAACAAGGATGGTGAAGGGTCTGGAAGGGAAGCCTGGTGAGGAGTGGCTGAAGTCATTTGGTCTGTTCAGCCTGGAGAAGAGCAGACTGAGGGGAGACCTCATTGCAGTTATAACTTCCTCCTGAGAGGAGGAGGAGGGGCAGACACTGATCTCTTCTCTCTGTTGACCAGCGACAGGACCCAAGGGAATGGCCTGAAGCTGAGTCAGAGGAGGTTTAGGTTAAACATTAAGAAAAGGTTTTTCACCCAGAGGGTGGTCAGGCACTGAACAGGCTCCCCAGGGAAATGTTGTAACCTTTCCCCAGGGAAAAGGTTACAACACCAAGTCTGACAGAGTTCAAGAGGGATTTGGACAACCCTCTCAGGCACACGGTGTGCCTTGGGGATGGTCCTGCACATAGCCAGGAGTTGGACTCAATGATCCTTGTGGTTTCCTTCCAACTCAGCATATTCTGTAATTCTGTGACATTACTCTGTGTAAATACCATGCCCTAAACTGCAACAAGAAAAAAAGAGAGACATGGCCTTATTTCCATAGCATACTCTGCAGGGAATGGACCCTGGAAGGCAATTCAAAAAGGCACTGCCACATTGCCAGCAGAAGGAATTTGGAGACATTTGGTTCTGAAACAAAGCACATGAATTTGCTATTTACTAGATATGAATGGCCCACCTCAGCACTCCTGATTCCCTGAGGACACGCTGCAATGATACCTCGAAAGAAAGGTACTTCACTTGTGCTCAGTTAATTTCCAAGCTATTCAAGTGTTGTGGGGGAAAAGAAAAGCTCATTGCTACCTGACTTCCTGACACAAGTTGGCCCTTAACCCAAAAATTACAGTTATTTTCTTCAATCACCAGTGTAGCAGGAAGAAGGTTGCCCTTGCCCTCAATTTCTTTTCCACGCAGATTAATTTTCAAAGAAATCTCAGAATGCTTCAAGCAGCTTTGGGCATTTCTTTAGCAGGTATGTGAGAATGAACTGACAGGCTTCAGGGAGGATGGGTAAATAAAGTAGTATTTTGAATGTTTCCTTTACTGTTAGCTATCAGTACTGTTTATTCTAACGTATCCTCTAATCTAAAGGCATGTCAATGGAAAGGCTTCACCAGAGACTGCAACAAATTGTTTACTCAATAAAGGTCATTCAATTGGTGCTGTTCATCATTTAGTTCCATTGTGAACACAAGCTCAGCTCTGACATTTAACAGTTTAAAGCTAGGTAGGGTTACTGTTTTGAAGACTAGTCTCATTGCCAGACAGAATTTTAAAATTGTTTTGAAGATGTAGTGGGAAATATTTCCTCTGATTCAAAGGCAGTACGTTTTTGACAGGTCTGAGCTATGTATTTCATGGCTTTATTTACCTTGCTTGAGAATAAAGGGATATTTTGCTGTTTATAAATACATTGAAAAGATGTTTTATAGCCTAGTTTCCCTTTCCATTCATTGTGGTCTTTCCAAGTCTTTAAAAGGATATTAAAAGGTCTTTAAAACAAGCACAAAAAGTCTGCTTTGTTTGTTCTTAGAAACTGCCCTGGGGAGTTTAGGTCTCTCTTCCCATTACCACTTGCTTTCTTTGTGCAGAGCAGAAACTTTCAAAAAGAAGTTTAGCCCTTGTGACTGCAAAGACTTTTTTCTCTAATGCATTTCAGATACTAGGAGGTATTAAAGTGTACCTCACACCAAGCACTTTGCATTGTCTTTTCTCCATGATTTGAAACACCTATGCTCTGCTTCCCATCACAGAGATACTGATGAGAGAGCCTGCAGTCTTCCAGTTCTCAGAGCATACTTTCATCTATGTTGACCCCATGCCAAAGAGATACCTCTCATATTTTTCCCCTTCCTTTATCATATGTGATGTCTCTTCAAACAGCAGTTGCTGGAGGGTTTTTGGTGTTTTTGTTTTTCAGTTGGTTGGTTTTGGGGATTTTTTATGCCTTTTTTTTTTTTTGGTTTTTTGTTTTTTTTAAGAGACAGAGGACTAAATTAGGATATGAGGAGATGAAGTCAAACTTGTGGTGCAGAGCAACACCTAAAGAGTGAAATGTCTGGCCATTGCAGCACTTGTACGTGAGTATCAGGAGTGAAGAGGCCCCACTAGTGTCTGGTTGTCTGACTATTCCTTTGGCGTGTACTGAAAGATGGTGAAAGGTGACATGAGAATGAAGACTGGAAGAGAGAAAAAATAAGTTTGTAGAGGACAACTGGGCAAATAACTTTTCAGAAATGGAGTAATAATTATGTGCTATGTCCTTTCTTTTGAAGTCTTCAAGGCATAAACTGTAATTTAATTTAATATATATCTGACCCTGAAATCCTTCTTCATTTGAGTCACATTTTTAAAATTCCATATGTTTAAAAGAGTATTTGCAGCTCCAGTGTTCTTCAGCCACTGCTATTATGCAATGGTTATCTAATCTTTCTGTATGCCAGTCAGGTATAGCCTCAGGATGTTCAGAATCTGCTGCAGTTATAAAAAGAGAAACGTAATTTGGTTTCAATACATGTCTCATATAGAGAATTTAAACACAATAGAAAATGAAGTACTAAAAAGAACTGCTACCCCAGTTGCATGAGAATTTTTTTACGAAACTACATAAACTGACTCAAAAATAAGCCACATAATGGTTTAGAGATAAAGTTCTACATCATGTGGTTGCCAGTTTCAGCTCATAAATGCAGAACTAATGTAGCACACAAGTCACTACATTTTCCATATAATAACATGAATTCCATGGGAAATACCTAACATTCTTCATTAATTTCAGCAATTTCCACACTATCCAATTAATTTCTTGAAATTGTATCTTGTTCAGCAGTACACACAATAAAATATAGCAGCACCCCTTTAATAAGCACTTCAAGCTACATAATTAAAACTGGGGGCATCAATGAAAAACTAAAGGAACTTAGTATTTAATTTTCAGCTAGATGAAAAGGACCTGCCTCTGGAAGTTCAGAGCATATAATCCTTTTATGGGATCTGAAATCAGAGTTTCAAATGCAGTAACAACTTCTGGGAAGCTTTCTAGTATTTATTTTCTTAAAGATGGGATTCAACATCCTACATGCCATGCCTCTGCTAGCACTTCTACCCTAGCCTAACAATGCAGGGATTTCTGAAGAACCTTCTCACAGGATTTCAACATAATTTCTTTTTCATTTAAACAAGTCGAGAAAAAAAAAATCTCTGTGGCTGTCCTTATGACTCCTAAAAGCAAAATTGGTTGTGCTTGAAGATAAGGATTACACCAACTGCAAGAGAAAATGTCAGAAAGGAATTAGCCCCTTGGATTTCAAAGTAAATACTGACATGATTACAGATTAGGCATGATTAAGGACACTGCTAAATTGGTACCTTACTGAACTGCAACCATTTGCATCACTGAATAAATACTATTCTAGCAAGAGAGTTAAATACAACATCTTCTAGCACTGCCACACCAAATTTTAAGCCTCTTGCCCTGACAGTGCACTCTGTGGCTTTAAATGTCTGAGTTCTCTAGAGACTACAAGGGCAGAGTCACACTTGACCACAGACAGAATACAGAATGACAGAGACAATAGTTACCTAAAGGAATGATGAAGAATGACTATGGTTTATACCTGATCACTCTTGAGATCTCTGGTGCTTCCCAGAATCAGGCATCTAAAATGAAGACTTCATTTCATCCTCATCTGGGTATAGCTGAGTACATTTGGAGACAGAATACATTTTTTTTAGCTTGCTGGAAGAGAAGAGGAATCCTAATCACTAACTTAAAAAATCGTGATTCCCTACAGTTTGTTATGGTCCCATAAAACATGCACACTTTGCTGTATGATACACTAGCTGTCCCCAGAGAGCTGCAGAATATCTGAGCCCAGTCCTGCCTATAGTCCCTTGGTCAAGCCAACCTTCTGGGAAACAAAAGATGCAGAATCTAATTGGTGCAGGCTAAAAAAGCGCTGGATAAAAAACTCACTCTGGTACCAAACTTTCACACTGGCAGTGCAATTTCCATGTATTTTCGAAGAAAATTTTGTTCAGATTTAGGATGTCTAATTTGCAAATCCCAAACAGGATAAGTTATTGGGACACTCAGCTCTGCCAAGAAAGCAGATGTTCTGGGGATGAACAATGCAGCATGAAAGTACTCGTGAAATTTCACTTGGGTCCTACTGAATTTCACATTCCCACCAACACAAGAAGATTTTGTAAAGAGCACACATAAGTAATCATCAAAATTATTAGGTGCAAGGTTCAGCATATTTCTCTATATTTAACCCTTGCACCACTGTTGTTTTCTGGCTCTAGGTTGAAGCAATAAGGAGCATGGCAACAGCAATTGCTTGTCATTGCTGTGTCTCTGTTTTGCTGTTTGTTGGATATTTCCTTTACTTTCACCCCACCTTTCTGGTGAACAAGATTAGTTGTTCCTCAGCCTTGTACTCATATACATTAATCCAACTGGCCTGGAATAAAATGACCATGAGACTGCAAAATCTGCTATGTCCTTCTCAGTTCAGTGATGATTCAGTGATGATAAAATAGATGTTCAAGAGCTCTTTTTTCTAGTATTATAACTCATTGTGTAATTTTCAGCTAAAACTCAATTCAGATTTATGACAATATAAGGTCACTTCAAAGAGGCTTTTGAACTCTTAATGGAAAAGTATCACCAAGTGACTTACCATAAAGATTAAATAAGTTTTTCTTGCCTGACATACTAAAGCCATGAAGGTGAAAAGTTTGATTTTGGTTATGAATTGCACTCTTCTGGATGCATTTCCTATAGCTTATGTTGAAACCTTTAATGAGTCCTTGCATTAGAAATTACAGACATAAATATGATTAAAGTAATAGGTGTAGAGGCAGAAGATTCCTGTTCAGTGGGTTCAGTCAATTATTTCCATTCTACACAACAGACTGTAAGAACCTGTCTACATAATGGTATCTAATTTATTCATCAAAAATCAGAACACCTATGAGTTATTTAAGATCTCAAAGCAAAGCTCTATTCTGGCTGAAATCAATACAAAACTATATATTAATTAAACAGAAACAGCATACAGCTCTCAAAGCTAATTAGTATTGCACTTTTCAAGTAACATTATCTATAAGTGATAGACAAAGCACTACATTAAAACTTCAGCTTTTATTTATCTGCCTCCTCTGTATTTTGTCTTGAAATATCTTCCAAAACTGACTCAACCTTTAAGAAGATTGATGATACCTAGAAACATGTAATTTCTGAACTAAGATTTTCTTAACTCTTGTGTAAGCAGTTTCTCTCCTCTCACCACCTCACACAACCCCATTTTCCTGAGGTCTTGCTGTCCTCTAGTGGCAAAAAGCTATGATATGTAAAATTGTGGGAGCATTTGAAAGCAGATATCTTCTCCTTCATTATGATTTTCATCATCTCTGCTCCAAGTAACTTTCAGGCGTCTTATCCAATGGAAAAAAACGAAAAAAGAANCAGCCTGCAATTAATCACAGGTATGTTCAATTATTTTTAGCTTGAAAAGAAAAAAGGAGATGTATTAGAGACTCTCATAAACATGCCTATTGAAATAAATTATCTTAAGACTTTAGATAGTCTTTTCAGCACGTTTCTTCAGACTTCAGTTGTGCAGTGCTGCTTCTAAAAAAGTTCATGACAAAGTCCTGCTTATAAATGTCGATTTCTAACTTGTTGAGCTAATGATGAACTATGATCAATTCAGACAGTTACTCTGTCTCCTACACTCACAACACCTCAACATGACTCAAATCCCAGTTATGCAATTTTATGTCGGGTCACAAGAAGACTGTAAGGTGTAAGCCAGTCCTTCCCCATACCTTGCCATATCTTGACCTTGTACACTAAATTTTACGGCAATGCATAGGTGTCAGATACATTATTTTATAAAATGAACATCTGCTAACGTGGAGCTGAACTTAATAATACATGTTAAAAACCAAACCTTCCTGCAAAGGTCTAATTCCTGCAGTTGTACTTTTCTCTATGGGACAGATCCTTAGATCCACAGAACTTGTTTGTCAATTGTCACCAACAACTCCTGAAATGAAATAAAGTCAGGAGTAAGAAACTCCTTATCAATACATCAACAATCCATCATAAGAGCTGGCCGAGGTTAACCCAGCACATTTAATTCCTGGAGTGTTTTAATAAGCTGTCTAAATTATGTAAATAATGGAAACAGTAAATAGGAAGTTGCTCAACTACCCCAAATATCTTCACTGACCAGTGAAGAACTTTATGACACAATACACCCAGCATCAATATCCTCAAAGGACATAGGATTGGGCTGCTCCAATTGACACTTTAAAAAGTAGCAAAACATGAAGAGAAAATTTTAAAGAACTTGATAAGGTGCTTTGTCCAGCAAATTATTTTGTGGATCAATTAATTTCTGAAAGCTGACAGCTTATCATCAGACACTGTTTACAATATTTGTGCAATGAACAGTTGGATTGCTTTCTGAATTGTCCTAATCAGTGATTTAATGCAAACTTTGTTAGTTTACAAATTAGATATTGAAGTAAGCTATTCTAATCTCTAAACATTATGAAAACCAATCCATGAAGCAATAAGGAAGTAGTATAATTTTTCTGTTTAGAAAGGGTTGTGTTAATATGGTCTTTATTATCCATAAAAATTCCATAATGCACCCAGGGGCAGCATTAGAGAAACAGCATTTACAGTTCTTCCAATCTGTTTGTTAATGTCAAGTGGATTATTAGAAGGAATCCAAGAGCTCTTACAATACTACACTTTTTATTCTAGGCTTAAAGCTTGGAGATTTTGATATTCAAAAACTCAGAACATAAAAATAATTCAGTTCAAGCACCAGAATGAATGTATTTTTAATTGTTCCCAGAGCTCAGAGAGCAGTGAAGCAGGGAAACTGCCTGATACCAACACACAAATGAAACAAAGAGCCTTGCTTTGTTACAGAACTACAGACTTACTTGCTGAATCACCTAATACTGTGCAAGTTATGTTACTGTCAATATTAGGGAAAACACAGCAGCACCCCTCTTCACATATTCTGTATCTGTCTTTTTCAATGAACCAGGGTTTAAGTGGAATAGATCACCAATGTGATTTATGAATAAATTATATTCAGACAAGGAATTGTTTTTTTTCTCATGAAAATAATGGGGTAAAATTTGGCAGGGGTGGAAGGGAAGCACACAGTCTCCAAACCCAAAGTTTTTACTCAGAGAAACAAAGTAACACCTTTTGTTCTATTTCTACTACCGTACAAAAAAGTAACTTCCCCCTCCAGTATATTTTGAAACTCAGGAATGTCTCATTGGAAACACATTTCTAAGATTACTTTTTTCCTCATTGTCAAGAGGAAATGGCTCCCTTGGTCATAGCTAACAAACCTGGCATATACCTGAGGCAAAATCTGTTTTGAAGGGGCGACATTTTTGTCATTCACACCAAAGGTAGGGCAGATTCTGAGATATGGGAACAAATCGATGTTCTCCTCAGCCATGGTCATCTGTTATACTGAATTTCCTATCACAGGTGAAGGAACCAAAAAGGGTTTTTTGGAGAGACAGAGAAGGAACTGTCATAAACAATATTTAAAGGTCTGATCATCCATGGCTTCCTTATTGTTTACAGGGAATTCACAAATTTCATATGAGGCACACAAGGTGCAAGCAGTGACCTCAGGTGTGACATGGCACCACTGCCCAGCACTCACTTCTTGGTGGTGCCACTACCAGCTCTTCTCAGTTCTTCTTCCTTGGAGAGTGCCAGCTGGTCACAGAGGTCACAACTTCCGACCGCTGAGGCATAATTCCCCCTCCTAGATCTCCTCAACACCAAAGCTTGTGGCACAACCTGAGTGTCCCTGTCTGGCCAAGGAGAACAGTGCGATATAATCACGTAGGTCAGCCCGGGATGAGGCACAACCTGAGATTGCAGGTGACAGAGAGAAATGGACATTTGAAGAGAAATATACGCGATGAGGAGAAAATGGGCACTTTGTTTTTTGGTGGGTTTTTTTTTTCTTTCCTTTTTTTTTTTTTCTTTTTGCTAAAGCATCCCCTGTCAGGCTGAGATGCTGGCAGCGGGAATGGGAAAGTTTGCCGTGACCTCACATGAGCTCGTTTTTAGCCGCAAACCCTAAAACGCCATCACTTTTAGCTGAGAGCAGGAGATTCCCGCAGCCAACCCCTCCGGCTCTCCATCTTCGCTTTTCCCCAGCCCCTAGGGGCGGCTGGCGTGCCCCCCACCCGGGCTGCTCCAGCAGCGTTCCCGAGCAGGGAGCCGGCGTGGGACGGGGCGGGAGCGGCAGAGAGAGGGAGGGAGAGAGGCGGCCCGCGGGGCAGCTTCCTCCCGCTCTCCCTTCCTCGTCCGGCGGCCGCAAGGAGCGGACCATG
The DNA here is from genome assembly GCA_008694505.1 of Cyanoderma ruficeps. Taxonomy (NCBI): domain Eukaryota; kingdom Metazoa; phylum Chordata; class Aves; order Passeriformes; family Timaliidae; genus Cyanoderma; species Cyanoderma ruficeps. The sequence goes on from VZDJ01000782.1 coordinate 8,379,110, forward strand.
GCCCGCAGCCGCCGCCGGGAAGGCTCCGCGCCGGGCACGGCCCCGCCGCCGGGTCCCGCCGGGAGCACCGGGCCCTGGGCTCGGTCTTAGAGCCTCGCCCGGGGCGGGCGCGGGGCCATGGGCACGGCGTCGTCCCTGGTGAGCCCGGCGGGCGCTGTCGGGGAGGTGATCGAGGACACGTACGGCGGCGGCGGCGGCGAGGCCTGCGAGATCCCTGTGGAGGTGAAGCCCAAGGCGCGGTTGCTGCGCGGGTCCCTGCGGCGCGTCGGCGGCTCCCGGCCCGGCGGCCTCATCGGGGCCAGCTTCAAGTCGACGGCCTCGGTGCAAGAGCTGGAGTGCGTAGCCGAGTACGAGCGCCTGAGGAAGGAGTACGAGATCTTCCGCGTCAGCAAGAACAACGAGGTGGCCTCCATGGTGAAGAAGGAGGCCAAGCTGGACAGGGAGAACAAGCGGCTGCGCGCCGAGCTGCAGGTAGCGCCCGCTGCCCCGCGGGTCAGGGCACTGAGCAGCGAAGCTGAGGCTGCCAAGAACTCGTCCTGCTTCCTGGGAAGGCTGTGGCAGGGAGGTGACGGGTGCGAGGGAAGCCAAGATGCTGGAGAAATGGTGCCCCGGTGCTCTCTTGCTGATGCTGTCAAAGGGCGCGTCTGGGGATGGGGACCGCACCCTGCGCGGCTGTGGCAGCCAGTGACAGCGATTGGCCTGACGTTGTGCCAGGGGTTGGATAGGCTTAGGTTGGATATTAGAAAAAAGTTCCTCACCCAGAGGGTCTTGGGCACTGGAACAGCCTCCCCAGTTAAGTGGTCACAGCACAAACCTGACAGAATTCAAGAAGTGTTTGACAATGCTGTCGAGCACATTGTGTGACTGTTGGGGTGTCCTGTGCAGGGCCAGGAGTTGGACTCGATGGTCCTTGTGGTTCCCTTCCAACTCAGAATATTCTCTGATGTTGGCTGCCCTACATTAAGGAGAAATACAGGATGCTGAGATAACACTGTAGTCAGACCTAAAAAGTAATCTAAAACCTCTTATCGGCAATAAAACTCTGAAAAAATGAAATATTAAATGTTTTCAGGCACTTCAGAAAACATACCAGAAAATACTTAGAGAGAAAGAAAGTGCATTAGAAGCCAAATACCAAGCCATGGAGAGAGCTGCCACTTTTGAACATGATCGAGACAAGGTCAAAAGGCAATTCAAGGTATGGTTTGACTTTTCTATTCCTGGGAAAATGACCAAGAAAGATGAATGGCAGTTGTTCACATTCCCCAAATGAATCCTTCTCCAATAGCTGTCATGAGGGCTTCTCCTTCTTAAAGACTCCTTAGAGTGTCATAGCTGTAGCTGCCTATTTCCATTCTGTAGCTGCCTATTTCCATTAAAATAATCCTACCAAAACCTCTCTGTAAGACTAAGAGGGGAAAAAATGAAATAACTTTATAAATATTAAAAGAGAATATGAAGTGATACATCATAAAATAATTCCTGCATTGAGTTTGAACACAGGAGCACATTCATATTTGAGAGTGACAAGAAAACATGAACTGCAAATTGACACATGCTGAAGGAATGTGTAAACACAGAGTTCCATTATTTCTGAATAAATTTTATATATTGCATTGCAAGGTATAACACCTCTAGCTTACATTTTAAAAAAAAAAGTGTATATATTGGTGCATCTCTTTTGACTGCGAAAATGTGATAGTCAGAGATAGTTTACACATTCTGGAGGGATGACTTGAAAGGCCATGCAGATGTTTCTGCTTTTCCTTTGTTGCAGATGATACTTTTGCCACTCAAAACAGGGCAGTAAGTCCTAGTTTTTCACTAGGATTTTCAAGATTCTTCACGTTCTTAATTTTAGTTACCTGTAGCTACATGTACTTTATATTTGGCAGATATACAAAAAGAGGATTGGTTCTGACCTTATTTAAGAAAATGAGACTTGAAGACTACGTAATTTCTTTGAATTTAAAACTAGATTCATGTTTCATTTCCACATGATGGTAATAAGTTACAAACAGGACAGCTGGAGATGCTTGATCAATTTCTGTTGTAGGAAATTTAAATTTCTGAAACAATAAAATGTAAATACAAGATTATATGTAATTGTAAATAAATACATGGAAGAATAAAAGGGAACCTTTGAAAAAATTACATTTAGCAATTTAGGAGGCAATAAAGCTTAAAAAGTAAAAAGAGTTGCTTTGATTTTTAATAAACATACTGATACAGCCTTCTTTCAGAATGGTATGCGAAGGTTTATAATGGTAAAATTTTAGAAATAGATAATTTTAAACTATCGTTTCCTGCTCATTTCTTATTCACGATGGCTTCAGGTTCAAAATTTCACACCTTTGCCTGTTAAATAAATGCTAGAAATTTACTTTTGCAATTGAAAGTAGATAACGAGCTCAGGAACAGATAATGACTTTTAAAATTTTTTTTTTCTTCCTGCTGATAGATTTTTAGAGAAACTAAAGAAAATGAGATTCAAGACTTACTGAGGGCCAAACGAGAGCTTGAAGCAAAACTCCAGAGACTCCAGGCCCAGGGAATCCAAGTGTTTGACCCTGAAGAGTCTGATTCTGATGATAATTGTACAGATGTTACAGGTGAGAATTTCATCCCCAACACTTTGTGTTGGAAACATGACTGAAGTCTCCAAATAGTAAAGCAAGTACCTAAAGATAGGTACTTGTGTTGTTTTGATAAAAAAGTTTTATTAATCCAGATGAAAAACACCTTAAAGTAGTTTGAAGGGTAAAAGCAGCAAACCTTGCAAACTTGGTTTAGATTGTGTGAACCTCACATTTCTGGTGTTACAAATGGATAAATGAAGACACAGAGTACTGTGTAGACACAGTTATTTGAACACTTTTTAGAGGTTGTTCCATGAACTGTTCTGAGTTTTCTAGTCTTTTCTGAGTTTGCTTATTCAAGATCTGAGAGAAGATGCTCCAACATGTCTGAAAATCACACCTAAAACTAGAGGGAGTCTTAGACACTTTGGATGATGACATATACCAGTGTCAGCTGCTGTGTGCTCCCGAGCAGCAGAGTTAGATCTTTAACAAAGAAGAAGCAGGTACCAAGCCTTGTATATGCTGTATGAGGAATTTAATAACATGGAAAGGGTTCAGATGGGTACGTATGCTATGTAATAGCAAATATTAGGAAATATTCTCAGCCTTTGGTGTCATGGATTCTCATTAACTTCGGACAAGCAACCATTTACAAGAACTACAGCATACAAAATTGTGGGGAGATCTGCTGAAGGAGAAAAAAATATGGTCAGTGGCATGTGGCTGTAGGTTTCAGGTGGAGTGTTTAGGACTGATAACTTACCTTGTGTAGTGATGATGAAGAGGGGTTTTTTGTTTGTTTTCCAATTCTCAGCTACTGGGGCGCAATCTGAATACTGGAATGGAGGAGTGTTGGGAAGTGAGCCATCCATGGGTAGTATGATGCAACTTCAGCAGTCTTTCAGAGGGCCTGAATTTGCTCATAGCTCCATAGATGTCGAGGGACCATTTGCAAATATAAACAGAGGTAAGTAATGGTAATTCATTTTGCTGGGATTTTACATGTCTATGGAATTTTTCCAACTACATTTGAGTAACTCTGTTCCTTCTTAGATCCTTTTCTGTCCACTCTTGGGTAATTTAACCAAAGGATTATTTGGAATTCTTTGTAAAAATAACAGGAAATGTAGCTAAGTTATGTTTAATATATGTGATGACTATGGTATGTGCAGCAGTGATTTTAGCAAACAGCAGTTACCAGTGCTTTGTTGTGAATATTTTCCTTATGTGGACAATGGAAGATAGTGGCTCCTTTCAATATCTGCTGGTGTTCTTTTTTTCCATTTGTATTCAGATTCTCTACTTCCTGAATATGAACATCACATTTGTATTAGAATAAATTATACCCCTGTTTTATTCATTGATTTTGCATGGGTTTTGACTCTGCCTAGGGGGCCACTTATGGAAATCTGATTGCAGGACCAGGATGTACGTGTTGTTATGTAAATCAGTGCTTGATTTTTTCTTGTCAATAATTACTGCTTTTGAACTTTGTTTCCCAAGTGGCCCCTTTTAAACTCACTTCTGATACTCTGGCTTCCTTCACTGTTGTCCTGGCTCTGGAACCTCTCCTGCATATAGTTGACTTTGCTGGCAGTTTCTCCCTGTTTAGTTCAATCCTTCAGGCTCTGTCTGATTCAGAGTCTGTGCCTGCAAAGTGGGAGGTGTGGGTCTTCCTTGTGGTGGCTCCAGCTTCAAGCAGTAAGCCTTTCATCAACCTATGTGATCCTGAGAAGAGAACCTATTCCTATCTTGAAGGAACAACCAGCCACAAAATGAAGAGTCCAAGTTTTAAAACTCATTACTTCCATAGGGAATAAACATACAATGCTACAGAAATCAATGGATTTTTTTTCTCCAGAAGAGAAAGTTCCCACAGTGTTTTGCTGTCATTTATTCACATGGTCTAATTGAAATACACATAGATCTGAAGGAAAAAAAAGTGTTTGGTTATGAATGAATTTATTACTCCTGCATATTGTTACTTACTTTACAACTATCAGCTTGATTTCATGGAACCATTTCATCAATCCTTTTTAAAGGAAATATCATTATTATGATAATATACATATATTTGATACTTTTATTTTGCCACATTATCAAATTGTGTGACATTATCCAATGGTATGAGTGCTCAAAATTTGTAAAATTTAAGTAATTGAGTAAAATCACTACTACTGTTTTTAAATAAAATGCAGTATTCATGATGTTAAGAGGTGATGACTTATCTGTTATGCAGTGTAATGACATGTGAAGATGTCTAAGACTTAATTTTGGTTTGGTTTTTTTTTTTTTTTCCCACTGGCAGATGATTGGGATGCTGCTGTTGCCAGTTTATTGCAGGTTACTCCTCTGTTTTCCCACTCTCTGTGGAGTAACACAGTAAGATGTTATATTATCAGTACTGATGAGACTCAGCCAGAAGTGACCATCTTCATTAGAGTGAGTACCTCACAAACCTATGCTCACTTGTGTGCTGTCTTGTTTCCAGTGTGATGCTGGTTCAGAAATTTGTCTAATACTTCTTGAAAGCTTTAGTAGGTGTAGTTTGATTTCAGTGAAAACAGTGAAAGTATTGGCAAGGGCTTCAGGGGGGAAAACTGCTTAGAGAAAAGAAACTGAGGTTTGTTTGGTAGGTCCTTAGTGCTATGCATGTTTAGTAATAAAGCACTGTTGGTCACATTTGCTTTCAGAACTACTCTCCAAAACTTCAGAGAGTCTGTGAAACAATGGGGTACTTCTTTCAAGTTGTCAATTTTCCAACAGAGAATGAAAGGCCTCGTCAGGATGTAAGAAAATGGGAAATTGAAAAAAGTTCATTAGTCATTTTGCTCCTGCATTTAACTTTGCCAAGGTGAGTATTTTCTAGGCTGGTGAAACAAATGGCAACTGGTAATTTATGCAGAGTGCATAGCTTATTAAAATGTATGGGATGCTTTGCTCAGTATTTTTCCTAAGCTAGTAACTTCAAAGTGATACTCCTTCAAACTTCAGGTTTGCTAGTGCAGACACTTAAAAGAATATATCAGCTTTGTACCATTTTCTTTTTCTTGTAGATACAAATTCTCTTCAAATACAGCTTGAATGATGTCTTAATAATATACAGAAGTGTTTTGCTTTCCAAGAGTAACTCCCTGTTGTGAATATGGCTGTGTTTTAGGAATTCAAGATGGCTGATGTGAATGTCCTCAGTGTTTTTCATTTGCTTATCTAGCCTTACACCTGTCTGTAGTATTTGGGGTTTGTTCTATCATGTATTAGTTCCTGGGTTTGGCTGTCTTTCAGACTAATTTCATGGCTCTCCTGTGTGTTACCTTATGCTAGCTTTTGACAGCTTTGATTTACTGAAGTCATGATGTTTCATGACAAATAGTGATGGAATTTGGTCTGTTTGTTCCGTGGGTAATTTCTTAATCTTCTAGAAGAAGCAGCATGATTCATTAAAGAAAATATACTGAAGGATGGGTACTTTTTAAATTGTGTTAGGAATGTTACTGTTGCACGTTATATGCTGCTGCAGAATAACCCAGTTTTATGTATGTGGAACACAAATGTGTAAGAAAAAAATATGCAGGGAAAAAAACCCCAAAAGTATTAATTTAGAGAATTTCTCTTAGAAAAACTGATGAAAATTGTAGTTCTTGTGTAAAGATGATGATATTTGTGCAATCCTTTCAGCTATTGTCAACATCACCAAGTAGTATATAGTTCCTTTTGTGGAGCAGCAATAGATATCAGTGGATATTATTCACGTATGTAAATGCGAAGTGGTTTTGTGTTTGGAGGTGTCAAATTCTCCTTTTTAAATACTCTAAATTGAAAGACTGTTCCCCAAGACAACTGAAAAATACTAAAGGACTTCCTAAAAAGATCAAAGAGAGAACAGGACCTTCAGATAACTGGCAGCAAAGCATATATATAATGCTTATTAGTCATATGTCAAACCATGTTCTTTTCATGCAAGGCAATTACCTTTCATTCTGCATATTGGTATGACAGGAAAAACAGCTTTAAATTTACAAATCAGTAATCATAAAAATTAATGAATGGCTTTACTGATTTGGGTACAAGCAAGTACAAGTTGTATAAATCTCTCTCAGCATTTTCTTGTTTCAGAATTTTTTGTCAGATCTCTGTTGAAGTATTTGATTGCTTTTTGCTATAAATAGATACGACTTTTGAATTAGATTTTGCTGTGAAACCCATCTTTGGTGCTTGTGTTGATTGAACTGTTTACTACAGCAGTGTAATATAGCACAAGAATGCTGATTTCCAATCTAGTTGTTTGTTGGAGGACTGTGAAGAAGCCTTCTTGAGAAATCCAGAAGAAAAGCCCCGGTTAATTTACCACAGAAAGGAGGATGGCAGAGTCAGTTCAGCCTCAGTCCAACAGTTAATTGAGCAAATTTCTTGCGTGAACAAAGCAAAGGTATGGCATTTAAAAATTGCTATAAGCAAGACTCACAGCATGCTAGTAGTCCCAGATTTTAGAGGAAATTGCATTGCAGTCATAGCTCTGGCTGCTCATTCTGTGAGCAGATCGATAAAGCTGAAATTTATGAATGTTATGAAATTTTCATTAGCAGGAGAGAAAAAAAAAGCCACTACATTTTCACTGAAAAAAAAATGGCTCTGCTATAAGATTAGAATTTCTTACCTGTGTTTAGGCATTTAAATGGCAAAGTTGTTTATCTGAGGTCCCTCTGTAGCCACTGAAGGGACTGAAGTGTACCTCTAGAGAGATTCCTGCTGCTTAAAAATCGATCCGTGATAATTTATTTTCCTCTACAGACACAACAGTTGAGAACAGCTGAAACTAGATGCCCAGCTTTTAAAGTTCTTAGGCAAAGTGAATCTTACCTAAGAAAGACAACAGAATGGAATTTAAATGTGTTCCAGAATGTTTTTGTTGGAAGTCCTGTTCTCAGTTGGATTCAGAGCTGTGTCATGCTTTGCCATTTACTTTTTCAGATGATTGACCATGTTGGAGGTGTGGAGGAAGGAGCATATGAAATCTATAATTGTGTGGAAAAAATAATTAAGCAGGTAAAGTACATGATGTATTTTAGCTTTTTATGTCTATACTGGTTTATGATCTTAAATTATGTCAGTGTGATTACTTAGATGTGATTCAAAGTATCTCTCTGTTTTATCGTTAGTATCTGGCAAGCAAGGAAATGTGTGAGTGGAAAGTAAAACCCCAAACAGAGCAGTGCTTTTATGAACAGAAGCATGGGACCATGGGAAAGGGTTCTATTTATGGGCCTAAATTAGCTTTTCATTTATCTTTATATCATAGATCTGTCCTCTCCTTATTCTCGTGGTGAGTTGTTTCCACTATGAGATATTTAAAATCAATGTCTTGAGACCCGTGCACTCAGAGTTAACTTAGTTTCATTTAATTGCTTATTTATTTATGTTCTCTGCTACCCTAAAAGGAAATGAGCATATTGGTGTTTGTAGAGCCACACTCACACTGAGCTAACAGCAAATGTGCTTGCATTATAGTTGCAGTTTTCTCCATGTAATTTCTTTTTACTTAGGATATATTGGGGTGTGAAATGACAGACTTAGAAGGCAAGGATTTGGGTAATAAGGAAGACTCCACTGCTCCTGAAGAAGAAGTTTTTGGTGATGTATTGTGGGATGCACACGATGAACGAGAACAGATGGAAGCTTTTCAGCAGGCCTCTAATTCAACATGTGAGCTGGGATTTGAGAAAGTGAGTACATTATAAAGGTATATGGATGAAGAGAAAGTCATCACTCACTTCCATCCCTAGTTGGGCAAGATGCCCTTCTACAGAAGAAGCTGTGTCTGAGAGCATCCTTAAGGCTATCACTCCTTACACTGGAAGAAGCCATATGTCTGATATAGATGGCATATTTCTTTTCTGGGAGAGATGCCAGTTGGTGTGTTGTTGAATGACATTGATGAAAAAGTAGTTGTTGTGCCTGCATTGAAGAAAAGCGCTATAACAGTGTGCCAGAAGCAGAGCATCCTCTTACTTGCTCGTCAGTAGAAAGCACTCTGAGTATCTATCTTTTCTTCTTCCATTTTTCTTATTTCTCTTTTATTTTTCCCCTGAGGAAATCCAATCTCTTTATTGACACCTGGAGTTAGGTCTTTAGGAGATGGTTAATGAAAAGATGTCATCTCATCATGCAGCTGTAAATGAAAAACAAAAGAAACTTTATAGTGGAAAGCTGATGAATAACTCAGTACTTACTCATTACTGGAAATACTTTTTATAAAACATTTCAAGTTGTCAGTATCAGAAACAGTTATATGTTAGGAAGATATAATGAATGTAGGAAGATAAACAATTAAATAATCACACAATGTGGTGCAATACTTTATTTGCTTATGTTACATGTAACATAAGCATGCAGTTTCTGTTACTGTGAATTCTTACTACCCCTATTTTACTAGCACAATATATTCTTTTACTTCACCACTCCTATATTGGTAATGGTTTGGAGTATTGTACCATCTTTACTACATTCAAAAGCAATAGAATAATAGAATATTAAAAAAAACCCCAACAATGCATATCTAAATACACCTCTTATTTTGAAGACAAAATATTTCTCCCAAGCAGGTGAAGGGTGTTTTGCTTTGGTTTATTTTGTCATCTGCTGCAACGTTTTTGGACATTCATATGCTGAAAGAAGGCCTTCTTTTGTATGCTTTTGTATGCTCAAAATAGTCATTCATGGCAGATGCCAACTTTTTCCTGGCAACCATATCCAGTGCAGTGGAGTAGTTTGGGGAAAGGGGGGGTGAAGAAGCCTGAACAAACACAGAATAGTCGCTTTACTATAATAACACTAATTCAGTTTATTAGCACTGAAGATTTCATTTTAAATACAGTTTTGAAGAAAGTGTTGATTAATTTTACACTTTTAAAAGAAGAGATAAATTCTCTGGTTTAGGTGTTTCCTTGCAACATCTATTTACATTTGTATTGTATTGCATTTCAGTAGTTACTACTTTGCCTTAATAAATCAGTACATGAATTTTGAATCTAAATGATTTACAATACCAGGTACTTTATTTTTTCCTTAAATACTGGAATATTAATAATGATTGCTTCTTTTTTATAGTATTTTGAACGCCTGAATGACCTAGTAGCAGCACCAGCACCAATTCCACCACTGCTTGTATCAGGAGGACCAGGCTCTGGGAAATCTCTCCTTCTGTCAAAATGGTAGTTTAATTTTTTTTTTTCATGTGGATGAAATTTAAGAAAAAAGTTTCCATTGCATTTCAAACATTGTGTCTGTAACAAGAGGTAAAATGGGGGCTTTTACAAAGCACTGAAGTTATTGAAGGATCCTGGAAGGATTTGTGATATTTGAGTAGCTAATTTCATCTGGGCTGCCTTTAACAGCTCTGTGACTCTGGCTGCAACACCTTATGATAAGGCATCACTTATATATCTGTCTTTGCACAGCATTACAATGTGGTTTTGATAGCTCAATAGTGTTGCCCTTCTCCGATAGACAAGGAGGGTCTGAAATAAAGAAAGAATCCTCATAATTTATAATAGACCATAGAATTTTATGGTCACTTGCATGCTATGACAAAATTTTCTGTCATAAAAATAAATTGAAGGTGTCATTGCTTTAAAAGTTTAGTGGCCCATGACTATTCAGTTCCAGGAAGGGCACTTGCTAATTGCTATCAGTGATGGTGAGAGCAAAAGTGTCATCTGACATCAAAAGTTAAATTATAGCTCAGAAAATGTCTATCCTGTTTTGTAAGATAAACATAGTAGATGTGTAGCTAAGATATTCTATCTCGTTTGGCAAAGCTGATGCTTTTTATTTGTGATCTGTTTGCAAAATTACAGTCCGTTGAGTCTTTTTTTTTTTTCCTTCTCTTCTTTCATTAGGATTCAATTACAGCAGAAGCATTCACCAAACACTCTAATTCTTTACCACTTTGTTGGGAGGCCCATGTCTACTAGTTCAGAATCTGCATTGATAATTAAGCGCCTTACTCTAAAGGTAATGCTGGATTACATGCCCTGCCTTGCATCTTTCTTTCTGTGTCTGTGTTTGTTAGTGTGTGCAAAGATAACATTTTCTACAAATTTTTCATCATGCAAAGTAATACAAATGTAGTAGAAAAATATTCAGGTTCAGATTGATCAGGGCTCTGGGCAGCCTGGTCTGCTTGAAGATGTCACTGCTCATTGCAGGGAGTTTGACCAGGTGGCCTTTAAAGTTCCTTCCAATCCAAACTCTTCTGTGAGTCTATGCAATGTAAGGCATTATAGAATGAGGAAAATCTGATCCTATAGACTTAATGTGCTCAATTAAATAGCATCTCTTGCATATTCATAATAGATCAGCATTAGCAGTAATGTTTCCAGTGACCTATATTGATGACTTATAAAACCATATAAACTCGTCTGGCCAATGAAACCTGAGGCTGTATTGGCCACTTGGCACCATCTTGTTCCTAAACTGGGCTCTCTCCTAGATTAATTTATTTTTAATAGTGTGCTTAATACATGGGAAATAAGAAGGATCATTTCTGTGCCAGGGTCTGAACTTGCTTTTTCCATCACAGAGTGGCACTAAGGGCCTTACAGGACTAAAACCTGTAGAAAAATGAATTCAGTTGTGCTATCCTTGCAATTTTCTCGTCCGTGTTAGATGTTTGCCTGTTTAGTCTGTGCAACTTCAAGTCCTTTAAGTCTCCATATTTGTTGTCTGTTGTGTAAAGGTTATCACTCTAGAATTTGCACACTGAGTTCAAGAAATATTCTTTGTTCTGCATATGACAGCTTTCTGCATATACTGGAAGGAAAGAACTCTGTGTGAACTCGACTAGAAAAATTGCCCACAAATCAAATGGAGTTTTTTTGGGGGTGGGGTGAGGTAGTAAGGGGAGCACTGGGTTTTTTTTTCCCTTTTGTGTCTATAAGACTTCTCTCAAATATCCTAGCTGGTTTTTAAGGTAGATTTTCTTGTACATGTTTGTAATTCTGCAGCTTATGCAACACTCTTGGTTAGTATCACCTCTGACTTTCGATCCAGCTAAACTTCTGGAAGAGTTTCCGCGTTGGCTGGAAAAACTTTCTGCACGCCATCAAGGCAGCATTATTATAATTATCGACTCTATTGACCAAATACAGGTATGGTTTCAAAATCTTTGCCATTTGTCAGTGTAATGGGAGTAATGACTATTGTAATAGGTTCAGCCATAGTTGTGTAACAAAAATATTAGTGTTTGCTTTGCTCTGAAAAGAACACATAGATAATAGTTTTGTAAAAAGTGCAGTTGAGTTATGTTTGTAGATAAATTTTTGGGGGATTGTTTTGGATTTTTTCTTCTAAATTTTATCTTTACACCTTAATTTTTGAGCAGTCCGGTTACATTACTTACCCAAAGATTCATGGCTGTGAGCTGACCTATTTGGCATGTAAATAGCCTGGTTTTTATGAGGTGAACATGTCAACAATAGTATTCTATTTGCTTTATTTAGTGTGCAGTTGTGCTGATACATAAAAATGGGTCATTTAGTGCTGTCTAGAGGACCAGATCATAAAATATTTTAAACGACACTGGACAATTTAAGACTCCTTTCATTGGATTGCACAGTTAATGAAACATAGCAACTTCTGGCATTGTTTTGAACAACCTCTGTGTTAAGAAGTGAATTTTTTTTTTTTAAGCAAGCTGAGAAGCATATGAAGTGGTTGATAGATCCACTGCCAGTGAACGTGAGAGTGATTGTGTCAGTGAATGTAGAAACGTGTCCGCAGGCATGGAGGTAAGTTACATTTCTGTGACCTGTCAGAGTATCCTGGCTTGAAATTATTATTTTAAATTTCACTTACTCACTGAAGAGCAGACAGATTTGTCGAGATCTGGAGATTTAATAAGATAAGATTTTCCAACCCATGAGGAAAATGAAAGCTTCTCTATTGTAGCTGCAATGACAGATTTTAGCTGTTGGAAAACCAGATTTTTGTTTTCCTGTGATGGATCTATCCACATGACTGTATGAAAGACGTTATTAAATGCAGTCGGATTCACATCAAGAACTGAAGCACCATGATGTAGATTCAGGATAAGGCTAAAAGTGGAAATTTTACTTCAGATGATTAGAATTTCATAGTAGCAGGGAACAGCTTCAATTACTGCTTTGATATAAATCTTTAAAAAGTCCTGGAACTCTGATGTCTTTTCTTTTCCTTTTGTGTGCTATTTAATAAGGTTCAAATATGACTTTGTTCTCTCTTACCAAAGGTTATGGCCCACTCTTCATCTTGATCCACTGAATTCCAGAGATGTTAAATCTCTCATTAGTGCAGAATGTAACTCTGCAAATGTTAAATTGACTAAAGAGCAGGTATGACTATTGCAGTATTTCTGAAATACCTTACTCTAGTATAACTTTTAATGAAAACATGGAAAGGTGAAATAAGCCCAGCTGCCAAAATAATGACTTACATTTAGCTAACTAAATGAGATTGCTCAAGATAGCATGAAGTTTGAGTATTTTTACCCCATGGCTCATACCCCTGAAACACAGATGGAACAACATAAATTTTTAACAGAAAAACTGCTGTAAATGTGTTATTTTTATTTTAGCATACCAGAAGGTTTAATTATGTTTTAATGAATTCTTGTTGCGTAATACTGTAACAATGATTGACATACTGGGAAAAAATGAATTTTACCTTTGCCCTTGAGACTGATTCTGTTAAGTAACCTTCATGTTGAGATATAATGTTAGATTCTAACTCTTCATCTTAAATTCAAATGGCAATTTTCACTCATATGCTCCTATAGCTGGAAACATGTGAAGTATTTTGTGCACTACTTACCATTTATAGTCTTCAGATGTTACAAGTAGAAAAATATCTAGAACTTTTGTTTTCTTATCAAACAGTGAGCGTGTTGTTTGTATGGTTAGTTTCATCTCAGCTCACAAATTTTATTTAAAATGTTGTAGGAGAAGAAGCTTGAGAGACATTGTCGTTCTGCCGCAACTTGCAATGCTTTGTATGTCACTCTCTTGGGCAAAACCATTGCTTGGTAAGTTGAGGTGTTTTGGAAATTACTATGGTCATCACTAGATTAGAAGACTTCAAGTAGGTTAGCCTTTTGAAATACTTCCTCTTAACACAGAATGAATCTTGTTAAGAAAAAACGATGGAGAAGTTTTGCCCTTCACTGACTGTGAATGCAACAGGAACAGGAATCAAAGAGTGTACAGTCACCAGTTTGATATTAAGTGAACCCAAATGGTTGTGTCTATTTGTTTTCAGCTCTTCTATTTTATTTTATTTTAATTTCTTCTGCTTCTTTATGGGTGTATCAGTTGCTTCAGTGGTTTTTAAAGGTATTTGGTTGGTACTGTGTTGTTAAACAGTTAAATTCAGGTGTGTTGTTTTTACTGATGTACCAGAGAGTTTACCCATAGATTTTTAAGGCTTCAAGGAAGTTCAGTGACTGTTTAGTTTAACATCCTGCATATGGTCCTTAGCCTTGTAATTCCTGCTGTGGAGAAAATTAATCTTCCCTGTTGTGCAGGAGAATGCCTAATAAGTGCATTGGCTTCTTATTAACCTAGACTTCATCTTGTTGAGAAGGATGCATTTTTAGTTAAGAGACTCCCAGAAGATGATACACTAATTGGTAATTTACTCCGAGTGACTGATTTCATTATTTTTGTTCACATTTTGTCTTCTAGAAGACTTAATTGCTCCTGAAAACTGCTTTGTAAATGCATTAAATGAAATGTGGTTTTATCTGTATCCATCCTGATATTCTTACTTGTACTCCTGCTGGAGAAAAGAACACTGCAGCGTAGGTTTTTTAATAAAACCGTTGCAGCTATTTAGAAAAATCAGACAATATGACAGAAATTGGCTTGGAAGAAATCACCTCTTCTTTGCTGAAATCTCACCAGGTGCTGTGCACCTTTTGAACCCATTAGGAACCTAGAGAATATTTGAGATAGAGCTCTTTTGTAGTTTCAAATCAATCTTACTCAGCCAGATTTAATATGCTAAACCTTACCCTTTTTGTTCTTCTGCTCAGTGTTGGAAATACAGAAAATATTGATGAGATTCTTCAGCAGTGTTGCCAGTGTCAAGACACAGTGTCACTGTACAGGCTTGTTCTGAGATCAATTCAGGAATCATTGCAGAGTGATAAAGAAAAAGGTCTTTTGAGAGAGGTAAGCAGAGAATGCATCACTGTTTCTACAGGTAATGAATACTCCTCCCTGTAAAGATTTTTTCTTAACTTGAAAGTAAATACAAATTTATATTAGTTCATATGTATGACTCAGAGATTATTGTCTATTATTAGTTAGAAGGGACAATTTAATTAATGTAGTGACAGCTGTTGCTTAACTATAGAATGTATGACTGCTTTGTGTTAAATATCAGCTGAGCTGTTGTCTCACAGAATAAAGCAGGGCTTTTTCACTATGATGTGATACAGAATTAGCACTTCTTGCTGATCACTACCATGATCTAGTGATTACCTACACTGAGGATAGTTGAGCATCAAAACATGGTGTCTTGTAAATACAGGCATTGCTTATTAAATTTCTGAGTTCTCTTCCTACCTTTGCAGAATTTCCCTCTTGTGCAAAACATTTTTTTAATTAGGACACAATACTCCTACTTGCTATTTCTTTGGTTCTGGCAGCATAAAGACCCTGAGCATATTTTACTTAGATGAAAGTTCTTCATGGCAATGAAGTTACTTTCTCTCAGTGTTTTAGAGGAAAGTCTGAGGAACCATTTGTTTGTTCCAGAGTGTCCTTCCTATTTGGTGCTTTATCTATTAGAATATTAAACCATTAACACTAAGGTCTCTTTGAGAAGAGGGAGAGGGCTTGTATATGTAGGGGGTTTTTCTTTGGCTATAAAGTTATTACAGTGATAAACAGTATTTTTCTTGAGATTTCAGTGTAATTAAGCTCTGTAGGAAATGTCACTAACTGTGTGAAATCTTGTTTTCTGCTTCATGCAGATACTGTGTATCATTGGTGTGAGCCACAATGGGGTGAGTGAGTCAGAGCTGATGGAGCTTTATCCTGAGCTGACTTCTGCAGTGCTGGCCTCACTCCTTCACAGCCTGCACAAAATGTGTCTGCTGACATATGGCTGTGGTTTGCTGAAGTTCCAGCACCTCCAGGTAGAGTTTGTAATTTTAAACATGTGCTCCAATTTTAAACATGAAGTTCCAACCCCTAATTCCAACCCCTGTCTTTTAGATAAGTTCTGTTGTTTTCTAGGTAGGCCTTGAAATGTTGATGGTTGCTCATCCATTCTCCTTAACATCTGGTCTGATTTAGAAACACCTTGAAAACTACCACAGCTGTGATAAACCAGTATTGCTAAAAATCTGACCCTTCAAACCTTCATAAATTTCTAATCTATTAATTGTTAACTCCATGTATCCTACAAAATATTGGCCTCCCAAAAAAACCAAGAAGACTGGAATGAGAAAGGAATATTGCCTGAATAACCAGAGCTGTGGTTAAGACAATTTGTTTGTAATATCATTGTCATTGAAAAATTTTCAATTCTACAGCATGAGATGTGTTTCATCACTCTGTGTCTCATCAGCACTTAAACAAATTAAATGCATTCTCTTTCTTTTAATTATACTCTCTTTCAGGCTTGGGAGATGGTAAAGCTAGAGTATATGGAAACAGGTGAAAATGTTATTTCTGCCTATAGACAAAAACTAGTGGAATATTTCACCATGCAGTTAAGGTAGGTCAGAATTCTTTAAGAAGGACTAAATTGCAGATTTTATGCCTCATAGATACTTTTGTTTTCTTCATATACCTTCTTTGAGTTTAGTAAGTTATTATGGCAAAATAACTATGCAAAATTATCAGTTTATAAGTTTGTTTATTTATTGATATGTTGCTTTTTAATCTTGGAAGAGAGTGAGGTCTGTGAAATGGAATGGGCGTATGATAAAGTGATCGTGAGGAAATGAAGGGCATGAATTTATACTGTATCAGTTATTTTGTGATCTCCAACCCCCCAGGGATTTGTAACTCCCAGTAAATGCTAGGAAATTTGAGTTTGCTTGGGACTTGAAGCAGAAAACCACTTGTGTTCAGCGAGCAATTAGCACATAGATAAGAGGAAGTCCAGTAGGACAGCTGAACATCTACAAGTTCCCGCTTGAAAACTGATTTGCATTTACGTTCTGACTTACTGTGTCCCAGCTCTGAGCTGCTGTTTATTGCTCCTCCAAGCATCCACTGTTGGGTAGCAGGAAGCTAAGAAGGCCGCAGTGTGGCAGACAAAGGAGGCACAAAGGGGCAGTGGGCTGCTGCAGGGCTGCAGTCCTGCTGGCAGGCACAGATCAGTCCATATGGCATGGAGAAGCAGCTTCCTGTGGGGTGCCTGGGGGTTCCACTGCCTCCTGAGGTGAAATTTAAAAGAACATATAAGAAAATGGAGTACATAGTTCTTACAGTAATCTGTCTGTTCACATATTCAGGTATAAAAATAGTGTGCATGCCTGGTTTTCACATCAAATTGGTGAGATGCTAGGCCTGTCAGAGTTTTAATTTTTGTTTGTTTTTCTTTCAATAGTCAAGACCGAGTGACTTGGAGGAGTGCAGATGAACTTCCCTGGCTCTTCCAACAGCAGGGCGATAAGCAAAAGCTACACAAGTGTCTTTTGAATCTCTTTGTGTCCCAAAACCTTTACAAAAGGTACAAAGGTGGCAACTGCTTCAGCCATTATAAAGATTTCCTAGTAATTTTTTGTCAATATAAATCAGAAAGAGACAGATTCAAATACTTAAATAGCAGAGGCCGAAGTACTAAATGCTGTTTCCATATAAATAATGTGTTTTTTTCTATTCTGTTACACTCTGGGGGGTGGTAAAGGAATAAATATTGCTGTTGAATAGTGTTAGTCTCCATGGATAGTCCCTGTAGGTGCTGTAGCAAAACAACCTTTGTGCATGTAAGCCTTTTTTCCTAAGCTAGCATCGATCTGAATAGAGGGGTATCAGAGATAAGATTATTTTCCTTGTTAAAACAGGGGACATTTTGCAGAATTGCTGAGTTACTGGCAGCTGGTTGGGAAAGATAAGAGCTCTATGGCAGCTGAGTATTTTGACTCTCTGAAAGAATATGAAAAAAGCAGTGAGGAAGAGGAAAGCATGATCTGCCTGGCTGATCTTTATGAGACCCTGGGACGGTTTCTTAAGGATTTAGGTCTTCTCAGTCAGGTAAGTACATTTAGAGATTGTTGTAACAGCAAAAAGGCAAATGAAGCAGAGCTCAATGTGTGCTTTCTGTGGCAGTAGTTAAGTTATTGCAGCATAGAGGATGCTGCCTGCTGCCCTCACACTCTGGATTTGGCTGTTGCAGGCTGTAGCTCCTCTGCAGCGCTCTCTGGAGATTCGAGAGACCGCGCTGGATCCAGACCACCCGAGGGTAGCACAGTCACTCCACCAGCTGGCAGGAGTGTATGTTCAGTGGAAGAAGTTTGGAAATGCTGAGCAGCTGTATAAACAGGCACTGGAAATCTCTGAAAACGCCTATGGAGCTGAACACCCTCGGGTGGCCCGCGAACTTGATGCACTTGCAACCTTGTACCAAAAGCAGAACAAGTAAGGTTAATTACACTGCTGGTTTTGTTTTATGTGGAGATAGTACAAAAAAAAATTAATAGCAGCAAAGGTTTTCTTCCTGAGGCCAGCATTTTTCTTTGGTTCCTTTTTTTTGAGTTTCATATGTTCAAGTGCATCCATGAGCATCCCCTCTCTATTCTCCTAGCAGGTTACCTAGGAGGGCCCAACTTTTGTGCTTAGTTTAACAAAAAACTTGTAGAGAGAAAGGAAGAACATACTCTGGCCCTTAATATTTTGTAAACTTTATATTTGAAAAAAGTGGAATGATTTTCAAGATTCTTAAATTTTCAAATCTGTGCACTTAACTTGGAATTCTTCCAGCATACTTACTGATGCTACGTTTGACATTCTTCTAACACTATAAATAACTGCTTTCAGATATGAACAAGCTGAGCAACTGAGGAAAAAGTCCTTCAAAATACGCCAAAAAGCAGCAAGGCAGAAAGGCAGTCTGGTAAGGAAGTGCTTGATGTTTAAACAGTGATTCAGGGCATGTTGCAGCTGTGCTAAACAGATGATAAATTATGTCTGCAGTGCTGACAATGGTCCAGGGCTTTTGATAATTGTGGGCATAGGTAGTGAAGTACCTTAGCAGCAGCTTTGGTAACTGCCCTTTCAACTCTGCTGGAAGTGGAGATGTATCAGTACAACTGGAATGGAGTTGAGAGAAGTGGAAAAGAGAGAAGTGAATGTATACATTTTGGAGGTGCAGAATTACAGCTGATACGATTGTGTGTCAAGGTGACAACGGAGAAAGGTGTTCTCCAGAATAGCTGAGGCATTTGTCCTACTAGTGAATACAATGCTTACTGCAGTGAAAAATCCCAGTAAAAATATTTGGTGACATACAGAGTTTTCCCCAGTTTTTGTCTTCTGTGTTGTTTTTCAGCTACAGGATTTCTGTTGTCATTTTTGAGCTAAGGGTTTATCCTGTAATGCCTGTACTGTAAGAGTCCAGCTAATAACTGCAGAGCTCAAGTTGTAGCTCTAATGAAAGTAGTAAAAACCCATAAACATGTTGCTATTTCCACAGAGATTAAATAAGAATGAATTCGGTTCATGAAGTTTCGGTCTATTTCTGTAATGAATTCTTCTGCAAAAATATTTTTATCTAGATAGCAAAGATCAAAAATAGAATGTGTAAAAACAGATGCACTTCTTACTTTGAATTATTTTGCTTGTAAGAATTAACTTGTCTGCCCATTTTAAAAAGGTTGATGTGAAGCCTTGAGTAGTGTTTTATATGTGTTTGTATGTGTTGTTTAGGATTGGAGATTATATTGATTTTAAGTTTTGAGCTTATAACCTAAGAATTTACCTGAATGGGTTATTTGAACTGTGGAGTTTAAGCAAATTAGCCTGTCTGATACAGGGAGAGCAGTGTGACAGCACAGTAACTTGAACTGCCTGGAAATTTTCACCAAAATTTCACATTTTTGGTGCAATTTGCTGATAGATCGTAAGCGTTTGCCACATAGCTCAAAAATAGAACTTAAGGAGGGTTATTTGCTCTTTTGGCACCAAACTGACTCCTTTGGTTTTCTGTCTTTAGTGTTAAACTTTAAAAGTACTGGTGACTGGCTTACATTTCCTTGTCTTTGCTGTAGTGTGGCTTTGCTCTGCTGCGTCAAAGAGCCCTGCAACTGGAAGAGCTCACGTTAGGCAAGGATACACCAGATAATGCTCGAACCCTCAACGAGCTTGGAGTCCTCTACTACCTGCAGAATAATCTTGAGTGAGTTGTACTGATTGTGACACATCCACTGAGTGTTCTCAGCTATCTGCATGGAGGGCAGAGCATGGAGATCTAGCACTGAATGCAGATCCATGATCAAATACCTGTAGTACTGTCCCTTATTCATTCTACTGGGTTTTGTTCACTGTGAAACTCACTCCTATTTTTTGTTTGGTGCTGTTGGCATGTGGGTATTTACCAAGTCAGTGCATTCAGAATTGTTGTTCCACAGTTAATTAGCCTTTGTTGCAAATACCAGTTCTCTCTCAAATTTGTGCCTCCTCTACTCAGCTTCGCTATTTGGTGACTCTCTCCTTTGCAGTGCTTGTCTTTGAACAGCAGGATTGTTGTTTTTCTATGACAGTATTACAAGAAGTCATGACCTAAATATTCATTGTGCTTGTAATCCTTCAGGTTTTACCCTGATGTCCTATTAAAAGCCAGAAAAGGCCAGAACAGCACAAAGGTGTTCTAAAAACAGAGAGAGATAAGCAGGGGTGTTGAAGAAGGGGAATAAAAGGTGCAAGATAGTTCTGATTGTATGTTTAGCTACTCTTCACACCAACTGCTTTAGCTGACAGAGGAATCCAAACTGTGTGTTGTGAGGGAATTGTAAAGTCACCTAAATCCAACTCTACTGAACTGAATCTTTCCAAAGAACAAAAGTGCCCCGCAAAAAACCACAGAGTTCTGGAAATATTTTTACTTCCAGTTCTTCCTGTACCTGATATTTAAGGCATCTGTAGTTTTTGGATATTTACAGAAGTATATAATTATTTAGGATCTGCATACAGAGTCACAATCTCTGCAGTGAAGGAACTGATTTTTAACAGTTGTTGAACATGTTGGGTTTTCATCAGTTTACCTTCCTGAAGTGACTGATTATAGAGGAGCCATATTTTATCTAATCTCCTACAAGATTGTTTAATATTCCATGTTATTCATATGTAGTCCCTGTTAAACACAACCTACTTCAAGAGTAGCTGTATCTCCACTATTTCATAGGTGACAAAAGGTGTAAACTTTGTTCTAGTAGAGGTCTAAGGAACTTCTAAAAATGAGCATCCCTGCTCTGAACCAACAAGTCCAAGACTTCATGTAGTTAAAATTAAATCAGTGGCAGAAGGGTATGTAACTTAATGAATAATTGTTTGTCACACATAATCCTCCAGCCCTTGGACAGAGTGAACACCTTTTAACAATTGTCTAAGAGCTCCAGAATTGAACCTACAGTTCTGTGTATAAATGGTCTTTTTTTCCCCCAATAAAAATTTGATTTTTTTGATTTATTAAGCTGAGCTCTTGAAAATAGCATGGCAGGGTTTGTGTGGATGTCATGATGAGGAGCTGCCTGGTAATAATGGATGCTGTCAGTCTTATGGGGCAATCACCTGTAGTTTTGATAGAGGAGCTACTGTAAAGCTGTAATGGAATAGTAGCACCTACTGTAGTGAGATAAAATGTGCCCTTTGCTTCAGTGGTGACATTGCATGGAGTCTTTTCTATTTTGTCAGGTTCTACTATGAGTTTTCAAGGCTGAGTTTGTTGGTTCAGACAGGCACTTCAGCTTGTACAGATGTTAGCAGCTTTAAAATATTGATGAGCAAATATGTTGTGTAGGACAGCGGAGCTTTTCCTGAAGCGCTCCTTGGAAATGCGGGAGCGAGTCCTGGGATCCGACCACCCAGACTGTGCACAGTCTCTGAACAACCTGGCAGCCCTGTACAATGAGAAGAAGCACTATGACAAGGCTGAGGAGCTCTATGAGAAAGCTTTGGACATCAGGAGGAGAGCCTTGGCTCCAGATCATCCCTCCTTGGCTTATACTGTGAAACACCTGGCAGTGCTGTACAAAAAGATGGTGAGCACAAGCCTGTTACCTCTTATGATCACCTAAATTAACTGTAATGTCTTTGCCTTGATAGAAAAAATCACGTTAGGGGGTAGGAATAGTTCATTTTACACAATGACCTTGAACTTTACAGTCAGTTTAAGGGTAGCTTGAAGGCTTATGAAGGAGATAGTATTTCACAAATAAACTTTCTGACTCAGCCACCTTCAGCTTCTGTTAACTCAGTGGAAGGTGAGCGTTACTCCTATGCAAAATGCACTGTGAGGAGTAAAATTAACAGGAGTATAAACTTCTGCATTTCATAATTTCAATATTTGTTGTGAATATTTGTGGTTGCAGATGCTTGTTCTAACCATTTGCTATTATAGTGTAATAGTGTTATATTCTTTCCAACTGTTGAACCAAGATCAAGTTCAGTGAATTATAAGAATCTTATCTATTTTATATTTTCACAAGGACCATTAAGATAATCTCTTGGATCAAAATTGCTCCTCTTTTTGCTAAATAATTGTTACCTGCTATTGTGTGCATTAAATGGTTTTGGGTCATGTTATTTTCTGCTCACTTCACCTTCTAATTTTCATGCTGCAAAACCATTCAATATTTGCATCAAAAACCTCTTTGATAGTTTGAAGGAGCACAAATTAAAAGTCAGTGGAGACAATTATTTCAATAAAAGTACAACTGAAAAATCTTTTTACAGCCTTCTCAATGAGACACATGTGGAGAAAAAATAAATTAAGAAAGGAAGAAATAGACCTAGCTGAGAAACACATTAACTGGGAGTTAATATGCCCAGTATTTGGAAAATTAGGTTCTAATAAATATTCATGATAAATAATTTGTTCAGAATATACAAATTATTTAGCAAAGTTGTCCTCTTATTCTAGAAACAATTAGATCTCCTCCAAGGCTTTTGTTTAAAATAGGTTTTGCTGTTACCATCTTGATACCAGAGAATGGAATCATTTTTTTTTCCTTGTTATTTCTAGGGAAAGCTTGACAAGGCTGTTCCTCTGTATGAGCTAGCAGTTGAAATTCGACAGAAGTCATTTGGCCCAAAGCACCCGAGTGTAGCAACTGCTCTGGTAAACCTGGCTGTCCTTTACTGTCAGATGGTAAGATTTTAATGCCTACCATTTATTTTTCCTGTCTTAGGCTTTTTTATGACTTTTACCTGAATGAAATGAAAGAAACTTGATCGTATTGAAAGGGGAATTTCCTTATAGTAGTTGCAAATTCTTGGGTTCCATTTTAGACATTGTTTAGCCTGATACAGGGCTAAAAAAAAGCCCATGTAATACACATCTGTGTCAAAGAAATGCACATCTGTAACAAAGAAACTTTCTGCTTCCCAAAGAAAAAGCAGATTGAAGCTTTGCCTCTCTACGAACGTGCACTAAAGATTTATGAAGACAGCTTTGGCCAAATGCATCCTCGTGTGGGGGAAACACTGAAAAACTTGGCTGTGCTAAGGTAAGATTATATGCTTCAACCCTATAAATGCAAATTACTGCATGAAACAAAACATCTTGGGCTTGTGTAGTTTCTAGGAAAACAGAGTTTTAAGTACACTCTGTGATAGTATGGTGTATATTTTAATTTAAAGGAATTGAGACTTATTTTATTTGCTTCTTTCAACTTAGTTTTGCTCTTTTCCAAAGCTATGAAAGGGGAGATTTTGAGAAGGCAGCTGAACTTTACAAGAGAGCTATGGAAATAAAAGAAGCAGAGACTTTGTTGATAGGTGGAAAAGCAACTTCTCGACACTCGTCAAGTGGAGACACGTTCAGCTTAAAAAGTGCATTGTCACCAAACGCTTTGCTGGAACATGGACAAAGGTGATACAAACCTGCTCCAGGAAAAGGTAGTCTCTATTGATATTTTCAAGAAGACAGAAAATTACTAAGACAAATCCATTTTTCCAAGGATTATGTAGTGTTCTGGGACTGACGCCTGTCTTCATGAATTCTACCTTAACTTTGCAGACTGTATGGTACAAAGTGAGCTTCTTTCATTGTGTATGGGTACACACATTAGTTATTAGCTCAAGGTGTAGCTAATACCAAAAACATGGACTTGATGCCTCATAGGCTAAGTGCCAGGACTAGAACAAATTAAGCTGAACCACTTGTATAAACTCTAAGGGGCAGTTCTTATTCCTGTGTTGTAATAGCATGGCTTAGAGAATTTGTGTATTTTTGTATCATCAACCCTTCCTGCCTTTTTAGAAGCCTTGAAAGTTGTTTTTGAAGAAACAGTATTTTTTAAAAAACTTTGAAAACTTTTACCTGCAGGGCTGTTTCAGCCTTAAGCAAACTTTTATTCAAGGGACTTGTGCAAAATTAATTGGTTTCCTTGGGAAGCTAGGGCATCTAAATGTATCATCATCATCTACAGTTAAAGCTGTTGTAAGATTCCACTCTATCCAATAAAAATACTTCCAGTGAGCAATCAGAATGAAGATGATTATGGCCAGATTTCTTGTTCTTAAACCTTTAGCAATATTTTCACTGTTTAATCTTACTGAATCCCTTAAAATACAAGAATGTTTCTATTAGCTGGGAAAACCTAGCGATGCAAAATAGTTTTCCATCAGATACAGAAATGTCAATCAAATCTATCTGCCTGTTTTATTTCTTAATACCTGAATCATTGGAAAAATCAGTCTGAGTTCTGTTTTCATTCTGTCCATGAATGCATGCATCAATTAAAATACATACTAAAAAAAAAGACGTTTTATAAAAATAGGAATGTAAGCGGAAAATTAATTGAAACCCTACTATAATATTTCAATGGCAACTAATGTTAATTTGATCCAGTTTCAAAAATGCAAATGGCTTTCACTTCAAAGGAGTACTTGCCTTCCACAGTGTTTTTTCTCCTTTATAGTAGAATTAAATATTTCAGCCCTTGTTATGATTAGGAGGAATTTAGTATTTTGGCAATGCAGTAACTTGGCAAAAGAAAAGGTATATAAAATCGACAGCACAAATATACAACACAAATTTGATTTTTAAGATTAGAGTTTAATTGAAAACAAAAATCAAAAATAGTTCTTGAAGGTCTTAGGATAGAGGACCAAGAGTTGACTCTTCGTAATAGCTCTCTGGATATTTCCTCTTATTCAGAAAATGGGTTTGTAAGCAAAGCAAGGTGTTTACCACTCTATTTCAGTCACCTTGAAATGTTTTGAAAATTGGAAAGTTCTTTGCAGGATTGTCACCAACTAAGAGGGGCAAAAGGAAAACCAGACAAATACACATGCAAAAAACCCCAAACAAAAATACACCCTCCCCAAAACCTCAACCTACTCAGCTTGTGTGTGGTTTATGTTGCCTGATGTTCTTAGACCTGGTAATTCTCTCCTCTAAAGAATTATCAGATGTCTGGTCTAGCTTGTCATGTCTGTTCTGATTTTAACATGTCCAGTGGTACATCTTCCTCTCCTAAACAGTTTCCCGTATTGTTGCTAGTTTAAATAAGAAGTTACTTTCTAGATCCTCAGTGTTACTGTTGCTAAACTGTTACTATTCTTCCATTGACCAACTTCTCTCCAACTTCCTCATAAGTTGCCGGGTTGGTATTGGAACAAGAAAAAAAAAAAACATAAAATAAAAAATTGGTCCCTAAAAAGTAGCTGATCCCAACCATCCATTGTCCTTTAGCAGAGATTGTGAGGAATCCGTGTGCCTACCCTGTGAACCCAGAGAAAGCTTACGAGAAGGCTTCCATGGAGCTGTGCCTCATGGACAGCAAGGAAAAGTCATTTGTATGCATGGGGTATTGCCAGATAATATTTCTGTGTAGGAGAACTCCACCTCAAAGCAGTGGGTCACCAATTTCAATGGAGATTTAATTACACTGCCAGAATATCAACATCTTAATGTTCACGAGATGCTGTTAAAACTGAACACTTGTGTAAGATTGCCAAATAAACAAAGCTGGACTTAATAATGGCAGTGTACTTTGTTAGTTCATAACAAGGAAGCAATAAACATTCTATTATGTTTTACATTAGAGTACATTATACTTGTAAATATCTTTTTAATATATATAAAAAAAATCCTTAATGCTGCTTTTTTGGATGCTGTTTATTTTTAAATAATTTTAACCATTGCACATACACATAAAACCGTCTTTTATTTATTTTCTGATTATTTCAAATTCTTCTTGTATATACAAGTTGAAAGTCTAAAAGTTATACAGGAACCATTTTGTGTCCTCTCTAACAGAGCACACAAAAGTGATTTAACTCCCTCATAAAAACGTACGTGAAGTTGCCTCTCTGTCAATCCTGTGATAGCAGCCATGTCAGCAAAATAGTTGAGAGTCAGGTTGAAGTCAGCTGTTGTAGAAATGGGTCAGCCATTTGCCTCAGCATCTCCAGAGCCAGCTGTGTGCCTGACTTTTTTTGTTCCCAACAGAAAGGTGAAAGTCACACAGAAATGTAAGTAACATGTAAATTGACACTGGATCAAGCTAACGCAAACATAGTGACACAGATTCAAGTATCTACCTTTTTAATGGTCTCATTATTCTATTTCCTATCTTTCTTTGCAGTTCATTTCTAAAACCTGGTTTCTCCAAAACAGAACTCTATCCAAAAAAGCCACTTTGATTTTACAGTATAATGCCCCACACTCAAAACCCACCCGAAATCTCCCTCACTAATTCCAGAGATGATTTATTAGATGTCAGCTGTGGAGGAAACTGATTTTGAAGTTTATAACCCTTGCTCAGAAATGAAACATTTTTTTAAACTAACTATAACTAGGTAATCATTCAGCTGCCCTAAGAAACAGAAGCACCACCATGATATTGCTGTCTCTTTACACTTTAATGGGATACTAACACTGCCATAAACAGCTGGCTCTGTATAGGCTGCATCACATTATGGAAAAGTTTTTTGAAGAGTCCAGTTTGGAAATACTTGTATTATACTGCCAAGGCTGAAATAATTACCAAGTTCCGGATAAGATGCCCACAGTACTTAAAATATTTGAAACTGATCCTTCCAGTTCTGCAGGGTACTGGTGCTCCAGGATGCAAATATTTACAGGTCAGTTTGACATGTGGCCATTTATAAGGTTATATAACTGTACTAATGTCGTTTACAAGACAAATACAACAGATGAGCTACTCCAATGAGGATATTTGCAAAACTAAAAATTTATAGCATCTAATTTTAGAAGACTTTCTATGCAAACTCAGACTTATATTCCTTAATATAGCCAATGTGATGGGGAGTGATCAGAATTGTAGCTAAACTTTCAATAACCAACAAAAATATAATATTTAGACTTTTGAAAAGGTAGACAAAATCTCCAGTTCTTTCCAATGTTGCTCATAATTTTGTCATGAAAAGCATCTGCCAGACAAAACGGTGGCATGCTGATATGCAGTCTGCTAATGTAATACTAACAAAAGACTTCACCTTCTTACAGCACACTCAAAACATCCTATACAAAACATAGGCAGCTGTTTAAGGACAAGCAGTAGTAAGACATTGATAAAGAAAATTCCATCCCAGGGATATTTAAGGCAGATGAAAAGGCTTTGATGTTCTCATTACTCAGAAAAAGTAGCCACAGCATGATCCATGCCAAGACTTCGGACTAGTGAATGACAAACAAGTACAAGTGTCTGGAAAATCAGGAGCAGCAACATGAGAGAGGCATTATCATCTGCCCTTCACCTACTCAGACCATTCCAGCAGATTGCATCTTTCTTGTGGCCTGTTCTATGTGCTATTCTCTTCATAAGATAGGCTATATAAAGTGCTGTGCTGGTTTTTTAGTTTATCCAGGTCCTTTTATTTGCCACTGAATATCTGGACACTAGCAATGCTGAGAAACTAAAATATACAGTAGCACAGCTCTATCTGCTAATAAAGACATGATGAGAAAACAGAATATAAACAATGGAAGTCTGTGTCCTTCCTGCCCCTGTAACAGTTCAGATTAATCAGAAAATTAAAGGTAAGCTTCAGTGGAGGTAAAAGAAAGAAAAAGAGGTATGAAGTCTGGTCTTCTCAAAATCCAATGTCCATCCAAACTCACGAAAGTTGTACTTAGTACTTGTTTTTCTACATGTTTCTCATTTTGGCCATGAGTTCTTCTAGGCTTTCTTCAGACTCTGTTACTGTCTCCCCAGTTATTAAATTCTCTTCCTGTTAGGAACAGGAAGAAAAAGTTGTCAACAAAAAGTAAACAAAAAAACCCCACAGATCAGCTTTATTACTGTTACACCACACCATTCTCCAAGAACCAGGCACTCAGTTGTGAGATTAGGCCTAAGTGATTATAAGCTTCAACTGTAAACTATTTTGACTAGGAGTAAGAATGTTCTTACAGCAATACATTCAGATTCTATGTTTCCCAGGTATACTCATTGCTCTTTGACTATATACAGCTTTTACAAGATTTGTATGGTAAAAATTAGTCACCAAAATATCAACTGAGAAATTCACATCTGCTGTCCTTCCTCCAGCCTCCAAATGCATTCATTCCTATCATCTCAGCAGTACATTCACACTAGCATCCACACT
Organism: Cyanoderma ruficeps; assembly: GCA_008694505.1. Classification (NCBI taxonomy): domain Eukaryota; kingdom Metazoa; phylum Chordata; class Aves; order Passeriformes; family Timaliidae; genus Cyanoderma; species Cyanoderma ruficeps. Next base: position 8,407,482 of record VZDJ01000782.1, read on the forward strand.
TAAAGAAGCATCTTTCCTAGGAACACAAAACTGGACCATAAAAATAAATAATCAAATTAACTGAGGTCAAATTTCACTGAATTGTTCAAGATGGAATTCTGTTTTAAAGGGTAACCAAACTGGCTGGTTTTATAATTTTTAATCTACAATGTGTATTTCAAAAATTCATAAAGAATAAATACATTACCTTGTCTGGGATAGTATATGCTACACTAATTCCCTCAGGAAGCTCAGGTACTGGGCCAGATGCAGCCTTCAGTTCATCTTCTGAAATTTCTGATACTAATTCAATGCCTTTGCATTAAAAGGAAACAAGAACTCCATTAAAAGTTAGAAGAAAAAGTTCTTTAATCACCAAGTTATCACGGTAAGAGGAAAGTAAGACTTTCCCAAAACAGAATAAAATCAAAGCAGAAACACCTTTGATTTCAACAACTTCATTCCATTATCAGTACAAAATATTTTCCCTTTACAATATATGAAATAATTCTATATAGGCAACTTATGAACCAGAATGGCATCTCTTCCTTGTCATTAGCATTTAAACTTTACCATAAGGACACTTCTCCCAGTTGTAAGATAAGATTATTTTCTATAGCATGTAATAAATAAAACATGTATCTCCATTCTTAAAATGGTTATACAAAACACATTTATCACTCCTTCAGATAATTCCATCTAATTTAAAACCCTCGGAGGAATGTAAAAATCCATGGGATGCCGCAGCACAGTGGTTATGGAAATGGTAACTCCTCTTTAGTATATTTAAAAGGAAAATGCAGTTAATACATCTCACATCTCTCTCATCTTCAGACCATCTTCTGAGAAAGTTTTTTATTCAAGCACCAGTTACATTTTGAGCCTAAAACCTGCACATTGCACTAAAAATATATTGTCAAGTTGTGGTAAAACTACTTTCAAAACCTGTGAAAAGCCAACAGTAATTACACAGTGTAAGTTACAAAAAATAGGAACTAGAAGAGTTCTATGTACCCTAAACTATGTTCACCCAAACTGAATCTCAGTGTTGGGAACATCATTTAGTCTTCGGTTGATGACTTACCCCAGTCATTGTCTTCATGTACTATTTCTTCTTCCTTTTCAATAACTTCTTCTTTTGGTCTTTCAGCTTCTTTTTTCTGGAGGGAAAACACAAAAAAAAAACCCCCTCATTAACCAAAATTTAACAGTCTCATTTCCAAGAACGACAAAGATGTTCAAGCCTAATATTCACATTTCTCCCAAGAGGTAAGATAGAAAAGTTCTAAATGATGCTGCTTAGGAGCAAAAAGGCAGAATACCTGCAAGTTCAAAAAAACACCAAACCTGTTAACACTAAGAAACATACAACTGCCATAAAAGTTTGCATTCAGTTGAGTAATATTGCCTTCTACATAACTGCTCAACCTTTCTTCCTACCCTTTACTTTAAGGTAACTCTAAGTATTGTGTATTTAGAAATGTGCAACCATCTGAATACAACTGCTGCAAACTGGAGTAGCAACAGACATTTTCTTTTACTACAGATCTGCAGCTTGCTTTGTTCTCTAAGAAAAGGGAAATAAAAAAATCAAGCCACAAAACCATTTTTACCTTATAATTTTCTTGCTGTTTTCTGCAGTTGTGGTCACTGCATTGGGGGTTTGGCTTCATAGACATAGTTGGGAAGAAATCCTGCATTGCATTGTAACCAAGATAATAACTCACAGTACCAAAATTTAACAGGTACCTAGAAACACAGAGAAAGAAGGAGCTTGTGATACAGGTACAAACCTAAAACTTCAGTTGCTCAGGGAATAATTTTTCCTCAAAGAACTTCTAGACTACGCTTTCAGACTTGTGGAGTTGTAGTTACTGTAATTGCCTTAAATCCAGTTATACTGTAGTCAGCTGACAATAACTGGATCAATACAGGATCCTGTCTTCTCATGGTGTGTGAGAATAACTCAGCTACAGGCAAGAGAAATAATTTGTTCTTTGTCCATGTACAAAATTTCAGACAAGTCAGCACTATAGCATTTTTAATGTATAACTTAATGATGACAGAGCAGATTTAAATGCAGAAAAAAAAAAAGTGCATGTGTGTATGCAGTAACAGAAACCCTTTGGAAAACACTGAAACTGTTTCTTACCCCTGAAAAGTTCTAGTTAAAATTCAAGCAATGTCTATGTCAGCCCCATTCAATGTTGCCAATAGCATTAGGAAACGACCCACAAACATGTAAAAAAGAACCATACCTGTCATTATGAAATGCTCCTTCAGGGTTTTTTTTTCTCATATTTTGCTGTACACATCAAATAGCAACAACTCAGCCACTTACTTGAGAACATTTTGTACAAGCATTCCTGCCACAACACCCATGGTTGTAGGAAGACTGGCTGCACAAACTCCTTCTCGTTTCAATGTCTTCTCATCAATATTTGCAGCTACTACCAGTGGAGGAGCACACTGAGGAGCAATGGAGAAATTAAACTGTAAAAGAGCATTCAAGAAACCCCACAGATCACACAGAATTTTAAGGTACTGCATCAGCTGTGCCAGGATCACACTCACTAGGCCAACTAATCTTCACATTCCCAGTCCCACTCTAAAAGGCAAGTGAGCAATTCAGCAGAGCACCACGTACCGCAAAACAAGCGGATTCACCAGGGATGATCAGCTGGATGTGTCCTGACACTGCATTTTCACTCACTCCAGACTCCATCCAGATTTGTCCGAGTTCATTGCAGGCCTTATAAACACAGAAACACACACATCAGCACTGCAGAAGTTTCATGAAATGAAAAGGAACCCAAACAATGTGATAAATTGGGAGTAATGAAACACATTCATCTCCCTGCTTTCAGGCAAAAAGGCTATGGTCAGAATAAGGCACATGAAGAGATAGAAATTATTTATCAAAGACAAATCAAACAGCAAATTAAAGTCGCCCTCATGAAGCCAGTCCATCGTGCTTTCCTGAGGACCTGAGATGTTTTAACAAATACAGACATTAGTGACCCAGATATAGCACACTACAGAATATAATTCCACAAACTCTTTTTAGAGGCTTGGATACAGTGTATCTGTGTGCCTTCCCTGCCTGCAATTTCTGGATCAGCTGAAGGGTAACAGAAAACACACATTTGGCATATACCCTAAATTGGCTGCTACTACAAAGAAAAAGAGTTTGATTAAATAAACAGCATTTTTAGTATATAAAAAGTCATGAGAAGTATACAATTAGCTACAGAAAATCTTTAAAAGTTTGTAAGATTTAACATACAACCTTTGAAAATACCATTATATAAACAGAGTAATTTGAAAAGACGGACTTTATGATACTTTGATCTTCCACTAACCATTAGCTGATAGTAGCTTTAAAGTCTTCAGTGATATTTATACACATAAAATGGGTTTATAAAGACTGGATAAAAGCTCAGGTTCCTCAAGCCAAGGGGGATAGTTCCTGGGGGCTTGTTTTTAAGTTCCTGTCTCTTCTATAGTTGCACAATTCCTAACATTATTTTTAGGAGAAAACAGACTTCCATAAGCTTGTGCCTTACCGTGTTAATTGCCATGCGAGCTTCAAAGTTGTCCACGCAGCTTAGAACGAGATCCACGGGTTTCCCTTCCTCCAGTGCACCATTACTGAAACAAGCATCAGAGCCTTACATGAAATTGCTGGCAGAATAAAACACCAACATGGCAACCAACACGCTGCTTTAGGGTACAGAAGCCCAAGAAAAGTGAATTTCTAATAAAACTTGTGCAAATGCAGTACAGGACACAACCAGCATCTTAGATCTGCAGTAGATACCACACCATGCTGAAGCTGGGATTTAAACACATGGGCATTTTAGACTGTTTTATACAGTATGCACACTCATAGTACAAAGTATTGGAGGATTGTATCTTTGTACAACAGAACTGAAAATGGTGTACGTTATTTCAGATCTCTATAAAATCCACTAATAACTACTTCTTCATTCTATAAATCATACCTGAAACTACTACAGAGAACTCAAGAAATGATCTGATCTGTTTTCCATAAAGGAAAACCTAGAGCTTTGGTTGGAAATCTAAAGATGCACTCATGTAAAAAATAACTATGTAACAGCAGAAATAAATGCCAGTTATAGAGAACACATCTAGGCAGCAATTTCTCCATATACATATATTTCCCAGAGGTTTTCAATTGGAAGTTATTAAATTGAAAAAGAGCCCCAACAAGAAAAATGTGAAGCTGTGTAGAACCACACATCAGCAGAAGTTAGCAATATGCTAAAGCTGGGGGATTTTACCTTATTCTATCCATGAAGTGCTCAAAGTTGTCCAGTGTTGTGATGTTGTAGTTATGTACTTCAAACTGAACATCAGGATTAATATCCCTTATGGAGGAAATAAGATGAGTCAGTAGTAAAGAATAAAATGATAATTTGCATTCTACTCCCTAATTTCATGAGCATTGCTATAGTCTTTCCAGTCTGAACTCTAGAATTCACCCATATTTGTTAAAAATTCAGTTTAGATAAGAAACCCCCCCCCCCCANCCCCCCCAATATATGGAAGTGGCATTGTTTATACTAAACTTCTGAGCAAAACTGGCTATACATAAAAAGTAGACTCATATTAAGGTTTGGCCATTACGAAAATGTCTTTGAAGTATCAATCATCCCCACAAATATTTTATACTCAAATTCCTAAATTAGATCATGCTACTTTGCAGGTGATTAAGAGTGAAACATTGGTTTTCTGAAGCAGCATCCTGGCTAAATACATTTTGATACCCACTTCTCCAAGTTATACCTCAAAGTATGTTCTGCTGCTTGCACTTTACTTAATCCAGCTTGATGAGGTTGGAAGAAGAGTCTGTTCATGTTTGCCAGCTCCACTTTGTCATAATCAAACAGAAGCAGCTACAATAAAGATTGTTTTAACATGTGTGAATCTCCAGAGACTCTGCAAACAGAGCACTGTGGCAAGGCATTTTGAACAACACTAATTCTGAAATGAAAGTCATAGAAAACTCCCCCAATCAAACTCCCTCCCTCAGAGACCCATTCAGTTCACATACATGAGGAACTGACATCGTAAGGATGGGAAAAACTGAACCAATCTGTTACATCACTAAAATTACTCAATAAAAAGTTAACTCTTTATTTGATCTGAACTAAGAATATTCAACAGATTTACCTACATGGAGACAGCATCACATCTATTATCACATTCCTACTTGCTGCCACGTGACAAAGTAATGTTTGTGATAAAGATATTTGTTTGTCATCTACTACGTTCCAATTGCATGATATAAACTTGGTTCTTATAAGACTTTTATGTGAAATACCCCCTCCTTTTTCTTTATTTTATTTTCCTTTTGCAGTAATCCAGCAAGAAGATTAGAGAGATGAGTTCATATAAGAATATGGAGATGACAAACATCCAAACAAGAATCATCTACATGATACAGGATTAAGCCCCAAATAAATCAATTTTACCAGCATAATAAAAATACTCTTCATGTGTGATGCTTACAGAAGTGCTGTTCTTGAGTGCTTTCTTCACAACATTTTTTATTTGGGTAAAATCAACAGAGTGAAATCTAATCAAATCAAAATCTTTAGGAAGAGGATTGGTCCATCTACTATAAAGATACAGAAGAATAAAAAGAAACTCTCATTACCTTACCAATGCCACACCTTGTCAGCATTTCAGCAGTCACACTGCCAACGCCCCCTACACCTACTACTGCAACTGTGAAGGTACGGATTTTCTGTAGAGAGAAATAATATACAGATCAGTATCTCAAAAGTGGTCCTCCCAGGGAAAAAATGCAAGCAATATTTCATTACAGATAGACTCCTACCTCATAGTCTTTGACAATTCCCATTCTTTTTAATGCCATCAAGCGACTACGAAAAAAAAAGCAACGTTACACAGAAAATGTTCTTAATGTTTCCAATAACTATTTTATTTTTCAAGTATTTAAAATCACTTTTGCTTTAAAAATAACCTCACCAAGCAATAAACTCAAGCCTGCTATTTCCACTGCAGTTGTGATTGCCAGATAAGCAAAGTCTGAGTGATAGAGTAGATGCTTTCCTATTTGCACCAGAGTCCTAACCCTGCAGAAACTAATACACCTATTCCTCTGGTATGCATAATATCGACGAAATCAGGAGGACACAGCTATTTTTGTAAATGAATCTCTGATTTACAGAATGAAAGATTACACTTCTTTTTGGTAATGAACCATATGGCAGGAAACTAGTGGAGACTTGCAATGTTTCCTGATCGATTTGATTAGATTAACATAACACTAAAAAATAAAAGTTAAAAAATAGAGACTATCGGGTTTTGAGGATAACTGAAAGGATTTTAAAGTAACATTTTATCCCCCACTTGGATTTTTCATGGAAGTACAAGTATCAACTTGTATTAAGGAAAAATAAAACCAAACCCAAGCCAACAAAACAAAAACCAAAAAATCATCGGATTCCTTGAAGGGAAGGGGTCTCTAAAGCTCAAGAATTCTATAAATTGACTTCTAAAATAGGCAATTTGGAGGAATGAGAATAAGACCTCGTGTAATACCAATACCTGTCTCATTTACTAGCACTGTAGCTGAAAAACTTCCAAGGTTTGCTCTCTCTCTCCCCCTGCCTGTATTGTAAAGCAAGATAATACAGAGTAACCCTGACATCCACCCCTGCCAGCCCAGCCAGATGGGAAATCCGAGAGCATCTCTCCGCTGCTCCGCACGGAGCACCTGCCCCCTGCACTGCCCGACAGCCTCCCGAGCACAGCCAGCCCCATCCCTGAGATTCCCACCCGTTCGAGCCTCCTCCACCTCCATGTGCCTCTCCCGCTTCACCCAGACCCACCGTTCCGACCCACGTCTCTCGCTCTTCCCCATCCCCCGCTCGCCGGCAGAGCCCCCGCCGCGGCTCGGCGCACCTGTAGGGGTTGGAGTCGGTCACCTCGGGGCTCATGGTGTCGATGCGCGCCCGCGCCGCTCCCCGTCCGCGCTTCTCCCGGGCCAGCTCCTCCTCCAGCTCCCGCACTCGCTGCTCCAGCCGCTCCAGCCGCCCGGCATCCGCCATGGCAGCGACACGTCTGTGCCCGGCCCCAGCAGCTTCCGGGAAGCGCCGGGGCGGGTCCGCGCCGGGGCCGCCTCCTCACCCCCGGCAGCGGAGGGGCGGTGTCTGCCTCCCGGGAAACGTCGTGTTCCAGGAGAAGCCTCCGGGCCCGGCGGCCAGAGGGCTGCGAGGTGCTTTCCTTGGCGGACCGAGGCGCCTCTGAGTGGCCGGGCCGGGGCGGGCTCCGGCGCGGTCTCCGAGGATGGCGGCGGAGCCGGGCACTAGCGAAGTGCGGCCGCAGCACCGCTTCGACCAGGACAGCCTGGAGCGGTACCTGAGCAGCCGCTTGCCCGGCTTCCCTCGGCAGCCCGCGGGCGCGCTGGCTGTCAGGCAGTACAGGTAACACTGGTGACAGGTGACTGACACAGGTGGCGGGGCCGCAGCCGCTCCCCTGGCCCGGAGCGCCCGGGAAGGGAGAGCTGAGAAGCCGCTCGCTGCCGCCTGCCAGGGAAAGTGTCAGAAGTAGAGCCCTTTGCCGTCGGGATGGCGGGCAGCAGCCATCGATGGGTTTTTAAGATGCATTCTGACATAGTCGAGTTAAAGGCACGTTCCAAGTCGTCCTTTGAGCTGCTGGAGGAGGCAAAGTTTGCGGTGACGGCCGAAGTGACCTTTGTCACACTCAGTCTGTGTCTGGCTGTGGGCGGGCTGTGTGTTGCGTGGACTTGCCGCTGTCAACAGATTACACCCACGATTGTTTTGTTGCCTACACGTGAATCGCAATTGATCTGCTCCATCTTTAATTGCACAGCAAATAATAATGTTCAGAAGCACATACATGGCTTCAGAAATCAGTGATAAAAGCATTAGACTGCCACCAAGTGAGCAAATCCCCGAGAACAGAGTAAGGACGTGCCGAGATTCCCCTTCCTGCCCGGAGAGCATTATGCAGTGTGCCGGGGCGGTGCTACACCCGCGCCCCAAAGCCTCTGTTCCATAGAGCGCTGAGTTCGTTTGCATTCAGCGCATCAGTGGTGTGGCTGCACGGCTTCATGTCAGGAACTAACTATTAGAAGTAAAGTTATTCTAAAAATAAGGATTAATTCCTTTGTCGGCATGACCTTGACTAACTTATCTGCAGCTATCACTATGAAACAGTGAACAATTTTTTATTGTCTTCTGATGTAAATACAAAACATTAATTCATTCAGTCCGCCCTAATCTTCCTATGTACTTCACCTGAGAAGACTTTAGGAGGGGCCTTAGGAGAGTAGCTAATGGTAAAGTCTCCTAAAATTCTGGTATTTATGCTTTTACTTTGTCTTGTATCTACAGTTCAAGGCTTCAGCTGGCCTAAATTTGTTTTGTTCCAGGCAGAGTATTTGTCAATTAAACCTTTTAAACTATTACAAAATGCCCTAACTACTTTCAGGAGAATGGAAATGTAATGGGAGGAATGTGGGGAAAAGTTCATTTGATTTGTATTTTCCAATAGTAATCTAATCGTTGATTGGACTAGGTTAGAATACATCTTAAAAATTAACCCAAATAAGGAGAGAAAAGCATGCAGATTAACACAGAGCCTTGAGCAAAATGAACGTCAATGGGCTTGATTAGAATATGATAGACAAGGTGTTATGAAGGGTTTAACTGGATTGTCCTTCTCTTTTACACGTGTGTGATTGAAATGCCTAATTTTCTGTGTGACTCAAACACGCATTCTTTAAAATTTTACAGCTTCTATAGGCTGTCCCTAAAGCATATCTTTGGACATGATAATCAGGCTGGCAAACAGTGGGACTTGGTACTAGAATCATCAGTAATTTAATCATAGACTAGAATCATAGAGTGGTTTGGACTGGAGTGGACCTTAAACATCATCTTCTTCCAATCCCCTTGCCATGGGCAGGGACACCTTTCTCTAGACCCAGTTGTTCAGAGCCCCATCCAGCTTGGGCTTGAACACTTTCAGAGATGGGGCGTCCACAGTTTCTCTGGGCAGCCTGTTCCAGTCCAGATTTGAAAACAACCCACAACACAAAAACAGCTCTGGAGAAGACGCTTTCCTCCATCCTGCCATTTTGTTCAGATCAAGTCACAATGCACTTTTGCAAGTATCATTTCTGTTAGAAGTTTAAAAATTGGTAATTATTTGAGTTTTTGAGTAATTATAGTCTTTCCCTTTGCAGCTCAGGTCAGTCAAACCCAACCTTTTACCTTCAGAAGGGTGGGCAGGCTTTTGTGCTCAGGAAGAAGCCTCATGGTCCCCTTCTACCTAGAGCACACAAGGTAAGCAATATTCTTCACTGAGCTCCAAACACTTTGTTCTTCAGGTGACCAGGGTCTATACCTGATGGTCCAGCACACTGATGAATGTGTCCAGAAACACAGTGGGTTGCTGGATTATTTCCCATGTTCTGTGCTCTACCTATAACTAAACATTCAAGAGGATTCACTGTGCTTATTTATGTTTGGGAGGTTTTAACTGAACCTAAATTTTTGTGTCTTCTTCAGGTGGATAGAGAATATCGTGTGCAGAAAGCCTTATTTTCAGCTGGGTTTCCAGTGCCTGAGCCCCTTTTGTACTGCAGCGACGTTTCTGTCATTGGAACGGAGTTTTATGTAATGCAGCATGTCCAGGTTGGTCCTGCAGTGTGAGACAGTCTTTCCTTGAGGCAAAATTGCTTCTGTGAAAAGCATACACAAGGGAAAAAAGGGAAAAAAATCACTCTGTAAACCGAGTCTTTGGACATCCTGGAGCCTGTTTAGTATTGAGGATAGAAACTGACATACAACCACATTTTCTTGAAAACAAAGCAGGATTCCTGTTCAAACACTAGGTTCAGAAAGAACACAGCATGTCTCCGTCTGTGGTGCACCACTCTGGGGGTGCTGTAGCTGAGTTGATACACTTTTTGTTAGATTTTGGTGATTTTGAGCATAAGTCTGCTGTAGTGTCCTGTGTCTTTTTTTTTTTTNTTTAAAAAAAAAAAAAAAAGGAGGAGCTGAATTTAGGCATTTCCCTTTTCATTGTATCCCATTCCATCATTAGGCTTACTGGGAAATTGGTGTAAGTTTGTGGGCCAGTTTCTGAAGATTAGGTTAACCTTCCTACAAAAACCATAAATCAAGGGTAATAGAACGCAAGAGCTGGGAAAAATTTGAAACAGATTTCTTGCATCAAAGATGGAGAATTTTACTGGTTTTGATTAGAAAAAAAGTAATTCCCTGAAAAGAAACCTTGTTACATTTCTAAGTATGTAAATATATTGTCTGTCCCTTCTACGATGGTCAGCACTGCTCTCTTTTTAACAATCGTAAAAATGGAACAAGTCCATCTTCTAAATGTATTCAACTGCTTTTAAGGAGAAAAAACAAGTGAATTTCTTTGGATTGTTTGAGTCTCTGTACCCACAACCCACCCTTTCCCCTGCCTGTCCCTCCTTTCCCCTGAGGTCTTCATTGGTATTTTCTCTGCAATTTAGCTTTTAGAGATAATACAGTGAGATTACTTTTTCCTGGTACTTTCAAGCCTGAGGATACCTGGATTGAGTGTTCTAATTCAGAATTACATCTACAGATACACCATAGATATCTGTACACATTAGGTACACCATAAACTAATGACCTGGGTTTACCATGAACCCCTTCATTGGCCCTGGGTGAGGAATAAAATAATTGAGGAAGGAGCTTTCGATTACATAGGGAGTGTTGATTCACTACATTTGTTTTTGGTTGTGGAATGTACAGCTTTACTTCTTTTCATCCGATGTGTATATCCCACCACATACCTGGTTTGTGATATTTCTAGGGTCGCATTTTCCGAGACATCTCTCTGCCTGAGGTGGGCCCAGCAGAGCGTTCTGCTCTGTATCTTGCAATGATGGAAACTCTGGCCCTGCTGCACTCCTTTGATTTACAGTCATTGGGTCTCCAAGGATATGGTAGAGGACCAGGATACTGCAAAAGACAGGTACAGCTCTTGTTTTGTCTGGTCTTTGACTGTTTATTTGATTTGCAAGCTAAAGTGTTCATTATTAATGATCATATTTTAGCTATTAAACCTTCACTTAGTTCAATTAATTGTGCACAATTTAAAGCCACTATTGCATTCAGATTGATTCTGTAATGCTGTACTTAGGGAATGATATGCATTTGCTTTTGGAATAACACTAGGTTTTGGCTATGTAAATAGGATTGAAATAGATGTAGTCTTCATTTCATCTTTCGATATCTCAGTTCACATTTGCAAATGCAGAGGTACTGGGTTTTACTGAATTTTCAAGCAACACAGTGATAGCCAAAGCCCAGAAGCATGTGCTTCAAAATTTTGTACTCTTGAAAAACTTGGGAATCAACTGAAAAATCTGCTGGAGTGTTTGTATTTTTTAGGTATCAACTTGGAAAAAACAGTATGATGCAGCTGCTCATACAGATATTCCTGCCATGAACAAGCTGGCTGAGTGGTTAGCGAACAACTTGCCCCCTGATGATAATGAAGAAAGCCTGATTCATGGGGATTTCAGAATAGATAACATCATCTTCCACCCAACAGAGGTATTTGAAATGTATTTGTACTTTTAGTAGGTTTTGGCCCTCCATTTATTTGTACTCCTTTCATGTAATGGGACACCTATATGTGGGTTATTTCAGTGCATGAAATGTCTATGAGAGAAACAGTAGAACACTGAACTCTTCTCCAGACTCTGTGTAAAGTGTTTAGTTACCTAATACAGTCCTGGCTTTCATTGCAGGAGCTAGATAGAATGGATGGAATCACAGAATCATAGAATTGTTTGGATTGGAAGAGACCTTAAAGATCATCTATTTCCAACTACTCCTTGGCCATGGGCAGGGACACCTTTTACTAGGCCAGGTTGCTTAGGATCCCACCCTACCTGGCCTTGAGAGATACTCTGTTTATTCATTAGTTCTAGTCCCTGCTTCAAAGTACAGGAACAAAGCATTTTATATGCGTAGATCCTATTGGATTCAGTACAGCTGAAGGCTCACTTCATTAAACTACATCAGTATCTGATGCAAAGCCTGATGACATCTGTTTTATGGCTTCAGTTAACAGCAAGGGCTTTTGGAGCAGGAGCTGAATGTATGATACATGGCACTCGTGGAAGTAGTACAACTCTCAGTACTGCTGTTCTTTAGAATATTTTAATTCAATCATCTTGTATACTAGGAGAGTTTGGAAGTTTCTGACAGGAAGAACACTACTCAAAAATGTAGATTTAAATCAGATTTTCTTTGGAGAAATGCCTAGCTTTCTGTCCTTATGTGAATGTTGTTTTTCTGCAGCTCTTTAGATAGTGCCAAAAGGAATTCATTCTGCTGTAGACAGCTACAGTGTGTGTTTTTAATTTTAAACTTATAGTAACCAAATGAAACACTTGGATATTGAGTGGGCTGTGCATTTTTGGATGGAGAGAATGTATCTTCTCACAGTCACTTGAGGTTTTTATTTTTCTTTAAGGCTCGTGTTTTGGCGGTGCTGGACTGGGAACTTTCAACTACTGGTCATCCTTTAGCAGATTTAGCATATGCCACTCAATGCTACTTTTGGCCTGCGTCTATTAAAGGCTTAGGTCAAGGCTCTGTCTTGGGTTTCAAAAACACCATAGGTATGAAATGGTAATCTTTCTCTTGAAACAAACCCCAGGGTTCATTTCTGTTTGAAATGTTATAGGAATTAAATGGTAAATTCACAAGCCGATTTTTTTGCCTTTGTAAAGAACTTTTCCATAACTTTTTTTGTTGTAGCAAACATGCTGATAGTGAGTCATTGGATAGTTCTGTCCTATCAAGGCTTTTTTTTTTTTTTGATAGTTCTGTTCTATCAAGCTATCTGTCTTAGCTATGAAAGGTTACTTCTGTAAAACCTTTTTTGAATCTTTCTAAGAGATAATGGAAGAAAAAGAACTTTAAATGTAAATACATAATTAATTTATTTTAAAAAAGCCTTTTCTCCCCCGGGTGAAATTATTTGCCTGACTGGGCCAGAGACAAAGGGCAGCAGGAAATGTTACAATTATCTGAAATTTTGACAACTCCTACTTCCTTTGGTGTCTGCATATCACAGTTATGTCATGAGAAATGATAAATCATGGTATTTACTGTGTCAAAGAAATACCTCATAAGCTTTAAAAACTGTTCAAATATTTGAAGAATAAGGTAGAAAAAACCATAGAAAATGTTGAGTTTTCTAAGCAATTTTTTTTTTTTTGTAGAAACTCCTTCCTTTGAAGAACTGATTTCCACTTACTGCCGCTGCCGGCGTATTTCCACTACTTTATCCAACTTTAACTTTTTTCTTGCTTTGTCCTATTTTAAAATGGCAGCAATAGCCCAGGTAATACCCTCACATTTGCTGAAATGTCACATCTCTTTGTGTGTTGGTGGGTAGTTCATTGAGTCATGGGTAATAATTGTATGTCTATGCTATTGTCAGTTGGCTTGAGGGACAATCTGAACTCGTTTGCCACATCACATGCAGCCATTTGTCTTTTCTTTTTTTAATTTTTTACTTTTCCACTACTACTTTTTTTGTGATTTTCCTTTCATTTGGTTTAGGTGGGATATGGTTTTAACTCTTGTGCAGCAAGCATCTCCATTATATCAGAAATGTATCAAACCCAATACTAGCATATCCCAGTAAGTTTTTTCCTTTAAAGACTATGTGCATTTAAGTGTTACTTTTCTATTTGAAGAAATCACCAGTGTCTTAAAGAGAGAATTTTAAGTGCATAATTATACCATATATGGCTTTCTTTTGGTTTTAGGGTGTATATGCCAGGTATCTCATTGGAAATGCTTCTGCAGAGAATAGTTATGAATTTGCAAAGGTTGTGAAGCCTTTGGCAGAAAGAGGATTAGAGCTCTCAAAAAGGTAAGGGTGGTCTAAACTACTGGTCAAAGGCAAGGCAAAGCTTTTCCAACATCTTCATTTATTTAAATGCTTGTCTAAGACAGCTTATGTTATTATGAGGGAAAACTGGTCTTGTTACTGCATTGAATGCTCTTCCCTAGGTCATCCTTCAGCAGCACACAGCACAGCATTTCTGGAGAGCTCTTCCATCAAAGTAGGGCAGGCCAAGAAATTTTGCTGAAGGTTAAGCAGTTCATGAAGCAGCACATTTATCCAGCTGAGGAGGTAAAGCTTTTCATTCACCTGTTTATAAAGGAACATTTTCTGACTTAACTTTATAAAAATGTAAAAATACGTCTAAAAGTCACATCTTCCTGTTTTGTTTTTTTTTCAAAACAGCCTTATTTTCATGCAGTAATGATTGTGGCATTACAAAATATTAGCAGAAATCATTATAGACTGCATTTTTTTCAGGATTAAAATGTTGTATGCATTGTTAATGAAAGAGTTATTTCTTAAACTCCTGAAGTGCAAAAACTTCTCTTTTTAGAAGGAGTTACTTTTTAAAGGAAGTTGCCAAAATACTTGTTAGGCTAACAACAACCTAGAACTCTTATTAGATACTGAACCAAAAGACACCTATTTAAAAATAGGAACTGCTGATTTTAATCATATGAAGCTGAATGTTTCTGTTTCTTGCTTTTTAGGCAGTGACAAAAAATGTATCAGAGTAACCTCATTCCTGAATAAATCTAATACCAATGAAGGTTTGAAATCAGATAATTAAATATACACAAAGTCCATAGTTATTGGAAGGGAAGTATAGATGAAGTAGTTTATTTCTTATCCTAGGAAGGTTAGGGATTTCCGCCTAGAATGTTGGTTCAGCTTCTAGCCTTGTGGAAGTACAGATGACTTTTGTTGCAGAATTTGTTGTTTTGGCTTTCTGATTTTTTTTTTCCCAAGTCAGGCAAAAATGCAGAAAACATCTTAATCTAGAAGATTTATGTATACATCTATCTATCACAAGGAGGGGTCAAAGGCAGTAACTCTTGCTATGCAAAGTTTCTTAAAAAGTATGTCTGTGACTAAGTTTGGATTGTAGTTTTGGATTGTCCAAGAAAGCCTTGCAATAATTAAAGTTTTTGCTTTAAAAATCAAATGAACCACAAATAGCCATGCAAGTTTTTCAGATGAGTCGTGTTGTACTTGGAAGTTATTTCTGGTCACAGGGATTGTGAATCAGGACTTGTAAATTCTACTTGGCCATTTGCCTTTATTGTGTCATTTTCAGAATTGGGCACTACTTTTATTCTTTTTTTAACTAGGTCTGGGCCATGTTTGAAGGTCTGTGCCTCACTAATACTTGCTTGTGAAAATACTAAGATTACTGAATGTAGAGGTTCACTTCAAACTAATAACTGGTGCTTGGAATGACTGCTTACATTATCTATTAAGGAATTATTTTGACAGGAAGAGAAAATGTACTTTTTGTGTTTTGTTGTTTTGGTTGTTTTTTTTTTCTCGCAGTTAACAAAGGATTAGCTGAGTTATGTGTCTGAATTTTAAATGTCAGTACACCAGGCTTTTATTTGTTGTTTTACTTTTGCATTTGTGCCTTTTTGTGTGTACTGTTGGTAACAGGTACTTTTATCTCCAGAAAATACTGACCTCCTGGTGCCATCATCACATACTTTAAACCATCCCAAATAGTAGTAAAGGTACTGATTGGTGTCATCTGATATTTAAAGTCTTGCAAAATGAATAGATTGCAGTTGGGCTTTCAATTATATATTTCATTTTATTATGCAACCAACTATGTAACATAAACCTGTGTTGAATATTTGACTTGGTTCCTTGGGTCGTAGATCTGGAAGAGATGCATTATTATTTGTGTGTTCCATGTGTTCTGAATTTAAACAGCATCTTTTATCTTGTTTCTCTAAGGAAATAGTAAAATATTATACTGAAGGTAGAAATACTGAGGACAGATGGAAGAAACCACCACTGCTGGAGAGACTGAAGGTATGGGATAAATATTCTTAGCACTCTAGCAGTAGAAGAGCACAGACACAGAGCATAAGAGTAATTTGTGTATCCTGCTGGAGAAATTACTCTATGTGGAAAGAAACAATGTGAGGAACAGTGAAAAGAAAGGAAGAGCTAAGTATGGAAAAAGTGAGAAAGCAAACAAGAGAGAGGAAAAATAAAATGAGGTCTGAGAGGGGTATATCTAAACTTTAAGTCAAAGACTGAACCTACAATTTCAGAAAAAGCCATCAGATATATTGGACAATAGGGTAGGCAAGAGCAAAGAAAATGTGTTGCAAGCTAGAATTTAGTTGACTTATTGCTGATATTTTTTCTGTTTATTTTTATGATAGGAATTGGCCAAAGCAGAAGGTCTGTGGAACCTTTTCCTCCCAGATGTCAGTGGTCTCAGCCAGCTTGACTATGCCCTAATAGCTGAGGAGACAGGGAGATCCTTTTTCGCTCCTGAGGTTTTCAACTGTCATGCACCAGGTTAGCAGCCCTGCCCCTAAAACTGTGGCACTGGGAGCATTAAAAATCTGGGGGTCTCACACCTTACAGGCTGTGTGTCTCGAGCAATAAGCATGACTGCTGGTTTCTTACAGACACAGGAAACATGGAGGTCCTCCACATGTATGGCACTGAAGAGCAAAAGAAAAAGTGGCTGGAGCCTCTCCTAGAAGGGAAAATTAGTTCTTGCTTCTGCATGACAGGTGAATTTTTTTCCAGAAGAGAGTTTGAACCAATTGGTTGAAACTTCACATGGTGTATGCATGGAAAAGTGGGAGACTGCAAGTTGTGTGTTACAGCGGACATTTCTGTAGTAATTCAATATCAGTGAATGTGTTTAAATATAAAACCGTCTATGAGGTGTCAATGCAACCTGGAGCCGCCTTGCTGCCTTTCCTGATATTTGCCAATTTTCATGATTACCGTAATTAATATTTCCTTTCTGTATATTTTTAGTTTAATTTTTTTACTACTCAAATACAATTTATAGTACCAAACACATTTACAGTAGACCTTGCCCTTCCTTGTAGTGTGCTGTGAAGTTCTCTAGACACGCACAGTTGGGTCCAAGTATGGTTATTGTGGCTAAAGTTGTGTGGTTTTGCAGTGTCATAGATTTTTAAGGTATAACCCAGAAAAAACTTGCTTTATGTCCATAGCTCAGCATTGTATTTAGTTTTGCTCCTGAAAGCATGTGGCATTCAGCATCTCTGGAAAGTCTGGCTCTTGCTCTAGGGAGGTAGCTTTTGGAACACGAGATGTCAAAATCTTAATCCTCCCAAGTCAGAGGAAATCGAGAGAACTCAGCCTTGCAGACAGTTTGCAAATTCCATTTCACTGTGTTTCCCAAGAGTAAATGGATACTTTTGTTTTAAAGTAGATGGCCTGTAAAAAGAGGTAATGGTGAAAGGAGAGAGGAAGAATCTTTCCTTTTCCAAAAAATCATTGATGACATTTTGCTGACAACTTCATGTAGTCTATTTCATATACAACTGCAAAATTATTTTCAATCTTTATTTTTGCTTGAGAAGAACCCAGGAGGAGAAAACAAGCTGGGGAGAAATATGCCTGTTACCTGTAAGTGCAATGGAAGGATAAAGGATTTAAAAACACAGGGAAAGGAAGAGGGCTGATTGCAAATGGTGGTCCAAGCCCAAGAACAAGTATGTTTAAACTGGCTATGAGTAACAGATTGTTGGAAAACAGGAGGTCTTTTGACCACCAGCAGCAAGGTTCTTCAAAGAATTTTTCTACTGGTAGCAAAACACTGTACTTTTAATAGAGTATATCTAGAGCACTGTATTTGTGGAGGTTTTATTACCTTTATATTTAATCTGATGAGTTATTTTTTTCCTTTAACACAGAACCTGACGTGGCTTCAAGTGATGCCACCAATATGCAATGCACTGTTGAGCGAGATGGGAACAGCTACGTGATCAATGGCAAGAAGTGGTGGAGCAGTGGTAAGTGTGGAAACCTAAGTAAAGCTAGAATTTTTTCCAGGAACTATTAAAACAGAAGTATTTGTGCTCCATTTCTGAGATGAAAATTTGTCTTCTCTTGAGTAAAGGCAGTAGAATCTAAAACAGCTGAAGGACTGAATTGAGTTTTTGTTCTATGAACCAAAGTTCAAGATTCAAATCCAATTTGGGGATTCGGGCCCTTTTTGGAACCTGTGGATTTTGCTCACAGAGTGGATGCTGCTATTTTCTTTAAACATTACCTGTTTCTATCAGTTAACTTACACATTTATGGCTTTGTTTTCATGAAGCTATCTTTGGCAGCTTGTGTGAGAGGTTTGAGAGTACCATGTAGCTACAGTAAAATGTGGCTGCTTTTAAAGTAGCCTGTGATAATGTTGGACTGACTATTACAGGAGACTTTCTTATGTTGTAATTCCCAGTGAAATCAATGCATTATACTGTAAGTGACAACTGTCCCTAATGTTGTAGTTCTATTACTTTTTTGCCAAAATATGTGACAGCAACTTGAAAGTCATTGTTTCCTTAGAGTTTGGAATCCAAGTAAATAAACCGAGTTGTTAAACTGGAATGTTTCATTTACATACCCGATTGTGTCAGCTGCCTACTGATACATGCTTGTGCAATACCTGGAGTCACCAGAAGGTAGATCTCTCTCTCTGTTCTACTCCTGTAAAACTGGCAGCAAAAAGAGGCATGGAATCTTGTCTCCTGACCCAAGAGTGTTGCTTAACTGCTGGCTACTTAGCCTTTGCTCTAGGTCAGTGTCTCCCAGCTGTGCATTGCAGTCCCTGAGGAAGTAATGAGAAAGTTTTAGGGGGTAACACAGAAAATACTATTCATAAAATTAGTTATGTGAATGATAAAAAGGAGAGTAAGCATGAGACTGTTAGCCTGATTTGCTTTGTCTTATTTCTAATAAATACAATTAGGGCAGTCAGATTTGCATAAAGGCAGATGCATAAAAGGCACTGCAATTCCAAGAAGTTAGAGGAACGTGTTCATTCGGCTCAGTATTAGTCAGTCTCTCTTTCTGCCTGGCTGGGAAGGTGTGGTGTTTTGTTGGTTTTGGTTGGGGATTTTTAACTTTTGGGACATTAAAACCTTGGATGTGTGAGAATTCCAGAAGCCTGACAGCCTAGTCAGAATGTCACTCTGTGTTTGTGAAGACAAGTCATAAGTCACACATGCAAGGAGTCAGTTACTTCATGGAGGAAGTGGGGATTCTTATTATGCTCTGCATGTGTACAGTAAATCCAGTATGGCTTAAATATTTATCAGATTTGTGGTGTATGTATAGAAAACTGGTCAAGCTCTTCTGACTTATCTGCTCACGCCCTTGTATTTCTCAAAACACTGGGCAGACATTCTGCAATCTTTTGTCATCTAAACAGGGAGAAGAGGCTCATGTCTTGTTTATGCTACTGTTGTTTGTCATTTTAGAGCTTTTTGTTCCAGTCCGTAATTGTGTAACTAGGAACAGTATCTAAGAATGAGAGATTCTTGTTGGCTTTCCTAATCTGTAGATGCGACATTTTGTCAGACCCCACAGGATACTTGAAGACAAGGACAGTATCCTGTAACAGCACTTCTTCATTTTGAAAGCTAAGTTAATATGCCAGTATGTTTAAAATGCTTCCAGTGACTCATGGAAAACTGCTGTTTTCCGGGAATCCCTGCCAACACTGTGGCAGAGGATGGCTTTGGTACCTCTCTGTATAAAAACGGTAAATCCATGAGCTCCATATGGAATGGGAACCACTCTCTTTTATCAAGCAAAGCCTCTCCCATTTGCTGGTTGGTAAATGCCTATGATGAGAGGTGTCAGTATCTACTAAGACAAAACAAAAATAAAGATAAGAAAAAACACAAAAGCCAGTGCACTTTTTCTATTCTTTGATTTTATTATATCTCCATATATTTTAGCAGATGCAGTTATTGTAGTGCTTAATTATTTTTAAAAATTCTGAATAGAAAATCCAGGCCTGGTATCTGAAGATTAACTGAACTTTTTATTACGTTTACAAAAATCTAGAATGTGCCACCCTTAGAACACTGGTCTTGTTGAAGTTTAGGGTGAGCAGAAAAGAAGAGATGAAAAATCATTTTTTCTGTAGTTGTAGAAAAGGAGTTGCTGGGGTGTTTTTGTGGAGGATGTTGTTGCTGCTATGCATTTGTAGAAACACATAGAGAATGGCTTTTCTCCCTCTTTCTCCCTCTCATTTCTCAGTCATAAGCTTAGACTACATTTCAATCTGCAAGGATATCTATGGAATAATAATTAAGTTGTGAAATGCAACTGAACTGAAATGTTCTAAAATGTTCTAAATGTTTTACAAAATAGTTGCAGAAATACAAGACTATTAACTGCTGATACAAAGGTTCCTGTTGTTTGATAGCTGATAGGTTTTTTCTCTATTTTAATTACATGCCTAGATGTATGCAGGTCGTTCATTACACAGTTACTTAATTGCCTAGTACTGTGACACTTCAAAATTTACATCCTGGGGGTGTTTTTAGGTGTTTGGGTTTTGTTGTGGCGAGGGTTTTTTTTGTTTGAGTTCTTTGATGTTGTTTAGTAAATATCTTGGGTTTTTTCTACGGGTTTCAGTATTCAGTTCTTGCTTGATTCCAATAAACACATTCCACTTTGAAGTGCTCTGTAGTGTCTTGGCATGTTCAGAAATTCATTGAAAGCTGACTTGCAGAGAAACAGCTGCAGAAACAATACCCCCTGGAATTAGTAAACAATTCCCTCGGATATGTAAGATGATGGAAGCAATGGAGGGCCTATATAGTGAAACTGATTGTTTCTTCAGTAGGGTCTTCGTAATTCATAGAAATTTCTTCAGGTCTTCCATTCTGCTGTTGTCTTCTCCAGTTCCCGTAATTTTTTGCAATTTTCACAACGTGCACTTTGAAAGAGGCGCCCAGAAAGGCGTAGAGGAGAGGGTTTAGGCAGGTGTGGAACAAAGCAATGCTCTTGGTGACCTGGAGCGCCACGTCCATGGTTTTACTGGTGTCACAGTCTGTGACCAGCATGTAGATCATGTCTATGGCTCGCCACAGCTTCACGATGTTGTAAGGTAGCTGGGTGACAATGAAAGCAGCCACTACTGCCAGCAGAACCATGAAAGGCCTGGACTTCTTAACATTTGCAGACCTAAAGATTGCCCGAGCAGTAGCAGAATAGCAGATCAGCATTACTAGGAAAGGAAGCAGAAATTCCAGGACAATTTCCAGGATTTGAATGGTTGATTTTAAGAGTGTTTCCATGTTCGTTGGAAATATGGGAAGGCATTCATTCCTCTCATTGTGTTTCTTGACTTGATTAAATATCAGCTCGGGGATACTGAGGAAAATGGCAGCCAGCCAGACACAGATGGCGGTAACACTGCAGTGTTTGCCAACTCTTCTGGGGCCCTGGGATTCAGAAGTGGCCCTGTATCTATCCACGCTGATACAGGCCAGGAACAGCATGCTGGAGCTGAAATTCATGGTGTACAGAGAAGAAGTGAGCTTGCACATCGGGTTTCCAAGTTCCCATCCCTGCACTGCATTTGCAGCCCAAAAAGGGAGGGTGAAGAGCAGGAGCAGATCAGCGATGGCGAGGTGCATGATGTACACATCTGTCTTGGTCTTGGGTTTCTTGCAATAGGCATAAATTGCAACCACTAATGAGTTTCCAGCCACTCCAACTGTGAAAGCCAGTGCATAGAACACTGGGAGGAATAATTTTGTGAAATTTCTCACATCACTTTTTTCGCAGAGAAGCTCATAGGTATTGTAGTCTATAGGAGGGTTGAGATCATCCTCCTCATCCTCAATCCAGTAATCTGTTGAGTTATTCATATCTCAGATTGTGGTAAAGCTACAAGACACAAAAAAGTGGGGAGAAGGGAACACCAAAGAAATAATATTGGGTTTAAGTTCTAAAATTTCTGTTGAAAGTTAAACCCCTTCTTCAGGGCTGCTAATACATTTCAAATTTAAAGAACTTGGATATTCAGAATACATTTGTGAATAATCAAAGTGAAGCTAGACAGTAACAGAGACAGATCAGACCATCTCAAGTTCTCACGTGAAATAGGGTAACTGACTCTATCTGTGTGGGCAATACATGTAAAATGGATTCAATTGAAAGGCTTTCCTTACCCTTAGGATTTGAGATTGTAAAATGCTTGGAGTGCCCCTCACTGGTTTCTGCATTTAAGTTGAGGAGCCATCATTGCTTTAACCACTCCACCTATGTCATGTTTGACAATATTCCATTGCACATAACTGTGTCTGTACTTTTATAGGGTTGGCATTCCACCTTCCCCTCTCCAGCCTCTGCAAAGCAAAGGAATACCAGCTGAAGGCTGTAAATGCTGGTACAATCAGGTTTATAAGGAATACAAGCAGATTACAGCTGAGGCAAGAAGCTGCCTGCTGTTACAAATATTCAGTGCCTGCTGTCATAAATTTTGACAAATTTTGGATGTGAGTATAGTACAAGGAGAGTGTTTTTGTTTGTTTCTCAGGCACACTGTATATGCCCATTACAAAAAGCACAGCAGGGGATTCAGTTGCTCAACAGCAGCAGAACAAGCTTAATTTACTCTCCATCCCACAGCTAGCCATGCCCATGTGGAATTTCTTACAGAAGATGCAGATTGCTGTGGGTACACTGCATCTTGCAGCTGGAGGCTTCTCAGGATGTTATGACAGAAAGGAATTTTATCACATATAAACTGCCCACAAGTACCCAAACAGCTCAGAAATTCTGCTGGTTTTTCAAGTACAATCTCATGACAGATTTACTCCATAAACACTGAGGCTGGCTTCTCACTGCCAGCTTAGGTTTGAAGTTTAAATATCCATATCTTCAGATATTGTCTTAAGCGAGTTCGCGTTCTGCATTATTTTCTTCTTTTCCTGTAACTGTGTTCATTGAGTAATGTGCTGAAATTCTCTCTGTTGTAAAATACAGTACTGCAGTAGCCTGTTTTCTTGAAATAAATGGGATTAAGGTTTGTTAGCAGCAGTAGCAAAAATCAGCTGAGAATGAAAAACATATCCCCCTTTTGTCATCATATGCAATGTTCAGAATTTGAGGTCAATCTTGCTGAAAGCAGATTGTTATCTGATATTCTGCCTGCCCCAGGGCTACAAGTTGGCTTTTTCAACTCTGAAAGGAAAATGCAAATACCATTTCTGTTTCTTAGACAATTGTTTAAATGAAGGTTTGCCAAGTGTCTCTTAAAGTTATTTTAATATATCTGTCTCCTAGGAAAAAATAAGTTCCTAATTGATCTCCTAATAAGGGATGCAGACCAATTAAATAGAGAGAAATTAAGAATTTTTATTTTTGTTTGATTTTTTTTAGTGATTCTCCTAGCCAATTTTTTTTAAAGTGTATTAGTTTGAAATTAACTATCTGATTTGGCTCCATCTTTCATGACTTTGTTGTATGATTCTGTTAACATTTCAAAATACTCCTCATCAAACTTTAAAAAATTATTACTCCTATTTTAATTCTTGGAATTTTTTCTTTATTGTTGCCTTTATGAAATGTGCAGAATGGAAAAACACAGTCACTACTTATTACTTTGGCAAAGGGATGTCTGTTCTATGCCTAACAAGCTGTGTTAGCAGGATTCTCCAGAGGCAGTGATCTTTAGCAGCTTTATAGTACTTTGAGGAGAGCTTTAGTTACGAGCAGCAGCAGAACAATTTTTAATTTTTTTTTTTTTTTTACTAGAAGAGAAACTGCAGCAAGAAGAGTTTAATCCACTTGGCTGAGAGTAGAGGAAAATGATAAGTTAAATGAAAAGATTTGGTTGTGGTCTTAAAACACTTAATACAGAATCCGTCAAGGAACATTTAATCAAATTGGATCACTGGCAAATTTACTTGAAAGCAAACCAGCAAACATTTCAGGGGAAAATTTAAAAGCCTGTGTATGGCAAAGCAGTTTGGCCGTGACTCTGTGCTCCACTGCCTGATAAGCTCCTGCCTGTCCTGAGTTCATGACAGAAACAAAGTAATCTAAAATCCAACTGTTGCCACTTCTGCCTTAAAAGCACAATTGTGTTTTGGCTCCCATTCCTGTTCTGTCTATCCTGCTAGCGCTGTTTCTCAGGCACAGGTGCCCGTTGCAAACAGCCAAGCAGTCCCGTGGGAGTTGGGCACTGAAGAGGGCTGGAAAAGCTTAGTTTAGTCTCCATCCCACACACTGAGCCATGCCCACGTGGGATTTCTTACAGAAGATGCAGATTGCTGTGGGTACACTGCATCTTGCAGCTGGAGGCTTCTCAGGATGTTATGACAGAAAGGAATTTTATCACATATAAACTGCCCACAAGTACCCAAACAGCTCAGAAGCTGCTGGTTTTTCAAATAGTGTTTTCTAGGAGGTATACTAATAAATGTATTAAATCTGCAACTGCATGTTTTCTTGCAGAATTATTTCAGCCTTCCAGTCAGATAGAAATTCAGTGTTTCTGTGTGTTTAAGCTTGGATTGTATGAATGATGGTGAATTAAGTTAATATCCCTAGTTTAAACAGACAGATTTTTCCCCTCTGATGAAATAAGCAGTATTCTGTCCTGCTACTGAACAAATCTAATTTTGATACCAGAAAGGAGACATGCCTTAGTGAAATGACATCTCTGTAAAGCAGACTTAACTAAGAGTAAATGTGTGCAAAGAAGATATCATGCAATATACAGAAGAGTAAGGATTAAAACAAAACTAACCTTTTGTCAGCAGATGAGTAGCAGGTACTGCAGTGGAGATGTGTCTCAGTGAAGTGATCTGAATTGCTCTGACACATTGCATTTTGTCTTCAAACACCACACCCTCATGTGGAAGTCGGTTGCACTTTCACTTTGACTTGCCAGTTTAAAAAAAACTTATAAAAATTGTGCTTTCCTGGAGATTCCTCTTGTGTTGAACATGTACACTTCCTACATTCCTCCCTGTTCCAGCCAGACTGTGACTGCTCTTTGGAAGGTCAGGACACTTACTGCTTCTCTTTGTTGCTTGTGGTTTTATTCCTGGAACGCTAAATGTTTTATACAGCATCAAGAGGCTTTTATCAAACAACACATTAATAAGGTGAGAAGGATAGAAAGGATGTCCATCTGGGGCTGAGTTACTGCCCCAGACATCACAGGGAGTCCCTCCATTCTTTCCTCAGGGCACTGCTGTGCTTTTGATGGCTGACTGTATAATGTTTTCAGGGATCCTTACAACCCCTCCTTGCATAACTTTTTAGGGGCTACAATAGTAAGATGAATTACTTTTTTGCAGAGTACTTGCAACAGTGGGGAAAGGGGTTCCTTCAGTGTGTGAAACCAGAAAGATTATAAGGAAAATATGTGAAGGCAAGTGGCAAATTGTCAACCAGAGTGCAAGCAGATAGTCCTGCAGCCTGGGGGAGAGTTCTCAGGGGCTTGAATGTTGCCATTCAGTCTCACAGTCAAAGGAGTGACCTGTTTGAATTATCCTGGATTGGATAGCAATCTATTGAGCTTCAGTAAATGCAATATTGAAACCAAACAACAGAGAGAGATATTGAGCAGACCAGAGGTCAGATTTTGGGGTTTTTTGTCACTTTGCTGCACCTGCCACGACTGGATTAACCTTCTGTCTGTGCTTCAATTACTTTGAAATATTTGAAAGGGAAGATTCTTAAAAATGGGCAGCTAAGAATGTAATGGGCAGATGTTTTCCACATGCTATGTTTTGTTTCGGAATGACAAAGTAAAATGTGCTGGAGAGGAATTGCAGTCTAGAGGAAGAGTGCCACAATATTTGTGCATATTTCTGCAATGTTTTCATCTTGAGTTATCACAGTACTCCAGTGGTGCTCTTCACAGTGGCAGATAAGATGTTTGGACTCCTTCCCAGCCATCTCCTCACAGGTCATGTCATGGCTTCCAGGCCTAAACCATATCTCTTTAAAGCCAATGAAAATTTCAGTTCTCAATAGGCTTTGTCTCAATAGGGTCACCAACAAGACAGAATAATCAGGTTGGAGCTGAGAATGCTCCCAGGGAATTGTGTGTTGCCTGCAGAAGTGCCCAAGAGGTTCTGTGGGCAGGCTGTAGGAAGGCAGTTCATGTAAATCCTGCCTTGCTTATTGCAGTTCCTCAGCTCCTTGTAACTTTCCAGGGGTGCAGGGAGGACAGATCCTTTCAGTCAGAGTAAAGAAATAATATTGTCATGTATGTATTTCAGTGGGGTCAAAACCAACAAAGAATATTTAGTAAGGAAGAATGATTATGAAATGGATCTTACTAAAGTAAAAAAACTTGTGGCTGTATGAAAGTGGCATGAAGGCAAGGAAAGAAACATCCCTACGCTGAGCAGCTGCTCTCACTGGCACCATCGTGGGCTCCAGCTGGGAATGGCCAGCAGCCACATTCAGTGGCATGACTGCAAAGCCTTTACAGCTGTGTGGCCCCAGCATTGCCTGTTTGCTTGCAGCTACAGTGTAGTCTTTGCCCTCCATGAACCAGCTTGCCTGCAGTGTTATCTGGAAAAGATGAGATAAAACTGTGGGATACAGTGTGCTAATGGATAGAAATTACTGCAGGCTCTTGGGATGTGCCTGTGTGTGTCCCTTTTCTCCATTAGGAGACTCCCACATTCCAACACTCAGTATCATGCTGCCAACTAAGACCAGTTTCTTCTTGTAGAAGAGGCCAGAACTTGTGTTTGTCAGTGCCTGCCTAGGAATCTGTCAGGTCTGTAAGCCACTACAGACCCCTGACCTTTAGCAGAGAGAAGTAACCAGCTGGGCTGAGGGATGCAGCAGCCAGTGTGGCAGAAATCATAGGTATTCAGCATTCAGGCAGTAGTTTATCTGGCCTTAGTCATCTTAGACAGGAAATTGAAGACTGAACACTGAAAAATAAAGAGATTGCAAGAATGAAAGTGCTGCTGGCTTCTGAAAGCACCAGAAAGAACCTGTTATAAGTTGATCGTGTGAAGATCAGTAAACTCAAATATGTTATACCCCTGAGAGCAAAGATTAGGCTTCTAATGGGATTGTGAACAACACTCTAAGCACATTTTAAAATATTGCTTTTGCAATATTTAAGTGAGTGCCATGAAGAGTTCAAAAGTATAACTAGTTAGTTACACTGAAGATGTGCACCAGTGTAGCAGTATTGTGGTCTAAAAGTTTTGGACAGGTTCTGCAGTCATATACATTGAAAACTTTATTGAAAGCTCATCAATATGGAAATATGGTTAAAACTGACCTTCTAAAATGTCTAGTGTTTCTTCAATTACGAGTTTTCTTGCAAAACTACTTCTAACTCCTACCAAAAGAACAGGCTTCTCTGACTCTTCCCCTCCATCCTCCAGCAACATCTTTGAATTCTGTAAGTCATGTGCAAATGTCATTTACAAATGAGATGTTTATTCCATCCAGGCTGTTTGCACTCCATCCAAAGCACTGGAGTTTTTCAGAGTCTTGCGTTAGACCAGAACTTTTTTTCTGTCTTTTATGGGTCGAAGTGACATAAAATTTGTTTTAGTTTTTCAGGACTTCAGACTCTTAAGGAGTGGAAGGGCCAGGAATCTGCTGTCCTTTGGTGTGCTTAGATAGGAACAAGCACATGTGAGATGGAAGTATTTATTTGCCTTCCAGAAATGTGTACAAATGATTTAGAACATCCAGCCAGATGTCCAGCTCTCAGTGAACTCACTGAGTTCAACATGAAAACTTCTTTTGAATTGGTTTTTCGGGTTTTTTTTTTTCATCCAACATGGTTAAATTTGCCCTTTGTTTTGAAGCAGGGATTCAAATGACTTGAGGATTATTTACAAAATAGTTTTTCAGGAGATTCCAGAAGGTCAACATATCTTTTGTTGTAAATTTCACTTGAAAATAGGTCTGGTTTAGAAAACAGCCCTTCTGCACTTCTTTGCCTTCCATGGAAAAGGAGAAGAGTCGAATACCCCTTATGCAGGGGTGACATTTCCCTGTGCAGGGTAGTACCCTGCAAAGCATATGTTGGGTCATTTGGGGTTGATCACTTGCTTGTTGCAGTTGCCCAAATGAGCCAAGTGTTTGGGATCCAGTTTTTGGGGTTTTTGGCCAAGCTGATTTATGCCCCTGCCCAAAGCTTTTCACTGGGATTTTTAGCTTGTTAGCATTGTACAGCTCATGGGCCACCCTGTAAGCCCCCTCTGGAAACAATGCTGAATACCATATTGCAGAAGAGGAAAGTAAACAGCTGGCAGTCTGGCCCTCCAAACAGGCAGTGTTTATCACAAATAAATCTCTCTCCCACTTCCTGGCCACATCATAGTGGTCGTTTGAAGGAGGAAGTGGCTCAGCTCAAAGCCAGGTGGTTGCATTGTCCAGACCAGTCTCCCAAGCCGTGTGAGAACAGCTGCCAGAGAAGTTAAAAAGTTGTATTTGCTTCTAACCTCAGAACAAAACCAAGTTGCTACAGATCAAGCCTTGAACTGAATCTCTACAAAGTTTGTCATCTGCACTGAGATAGCAGTAAAAAATTACTGATTGCTACACCCATTGGATATTTTCCCAAGCTTTATTGTTTGTGGGAGGCTTTGAAAGGAATAAGAGCATGCTTTGGTTCTAAGAAACCTTTAAAGAAAGACAGGGAAGATTAAGAGTCGCAGAAATGTTATTTTAATCCATGGTAGAATCTTCTTCAGGATCAGAACATTAAAGTGCCATCTTAATGCTACAAAGGCTTAATAAACATATCCACATAAGAAACATCTCAAATAATGTTATCAATGGCTTGAAATGCTAGCAGGCTATTTTCAGGTAACAGTTTTCACTCAGATCTTTCTTCAAAGTGCAATCTAAAATCGTTTTTGTAAAGGGGGAGAAATCTTGCATTCCAGAGAAGTTATGCTGAAGTAGTAGCAATGTTATCATGGTAACCCTTTCTTTGATAGCCTTATCTGCTTAAGTTGGTTTTAATGTGGTTGGTGTCTCATTCCTGCATTGACCCTCCAGTCTTTATAGGTTGAAGAAGTGTTTTGAAAAGTTTTACTTTTGAAATGGCAGCATCTCACCTTGATAGATGAGATAGACGTGCTGCTGTATCACAGCTATTTGCTCCACTGTAACAGAGACAGAACTAGTCAGATTCCATTTCAAGTACCTTCTTGTTCCCTTTTCATAGGAATAGGTGATGGACCTGGAGGGTTTGGATGTTTGGTTTTTCATGTTCCCCTTCCCAGAAGTCAGCTCCCTTTTACACGTTAAGTACTAATATGTATTTTCAGTGTGATATTCAGAGTACAAACACAGGGGTAGAATGCATCTTCTGCATCACAAAAGGAAGGGAGGAGGGTTTCTTGTTATGAAACTTCATTTGATTTGACACTGAGATTTTATACTAAAACCAATTTTTGTGTTTGCCACTTTTTTTAAGGTGCTGGGAACCCGAATTGCAAAGTTGCAATTGTAATGGGCAGAACCAAAAACTCATCAACATCCAGGTAAGAATTCCTAGGAGATTCAGAATTTCCTAAAACTTGTTCCCTGGAGGAGTCACTGCTTGCAAAACTTTTGTTGAGTGAAATGCCATTAATTGCATTGACCAGTTGGATGTGCTCCTAGAGGGATGTTTTCAACCCCAGCACCTGTCTGTTGTAGCTTGAGTTACTGTTTTGCTGTCAGATGCTGTTGACTGCGTCCTCCCAGCCTTTCCACTGTTACCATCTTTCATTGGCATGCTTCCCACCTCTCCCATTGCACCAGCTCTAGTGTTTGTGCAGCCCTGTGATGAATTGAATCAGGAAATGTTGGGGGCTTCACTAGCTTTATCTTGGTCACATAAATTTTAGTCTGCATCAGTTGTTTAGTCTGCATCAACAACCAACAAGTCTGGCTTACAATTTATTTTCTAAGTGTAGTATGTAAAACAACACTAGGAAGAATTAAATAATAAAAAATAACGCTTAGATAACAAAACCAAAACTTTTCAGAGCTTTCCTGAACAGAATGGGTACAAGTGGCACATCAGAGACCTGAAGTTACTGATGAAGTTTTCCACAAAGTTAACTGTAGATACAGAAAGTTGTCT
Organism: Cyanoderma ruficeps; assembly: GCA_008694505.1. NCBI lineage: Eukaryota > Metazoa > Chordata > Aves > Passeriformes > Timaliidae > Cyanoderma > Cyanoderma ruficeps. Next base: position 8,437,504 of record VZDJ01000782.1, read on the forward strand.
GAAACATGGGGTGCTGGTAATGTGAAGCTGCGTAAGCAGAGAGCATTGCACATCTTAAATCAGACCTACTCATTCCATTCTTATATGTGCAAATATAATCCTTACCTCTCTTCTTCAGCACAAACATGTTCCATTCTTGTTACCAAACTAGAATTGCAAACTTTTGTCTAAAAACTTAGACAAGTAATTAATAAAATGTTCCATGTGTTAACATCGCACAACTTCTAATGCAAAAGAATTGTGACATTGCTATCCAAGATGGATTTTAGCCCAAATTCCGTGAATAATCTGAAGTTTTTAGGTTTGGCTAGGTTCCACCAATAAGCAATCAGTAACTTGCACACAGCACCCAGGAAGGTTTGCCTGGAAGTTGTGCAGACAGTGGCTTCTGTTGAGCTCTTAGAAGCTGAAGTTAATGGAGGGGACTGTGTGACACTCCACTTGCTACAAGTGGAGACTAAATTCAGAGACCTGGGGTATCAGAACCTCAGGTTCTGTGACTAACAACTGACCTTAAATATTCTGAAGGAATGTAAACATGGTGATGGGTTTCTCTTTCCTAAACTGTAGGGGAGCCAAGATGATGATTCTGATTAACTGGTTTTGAGAACAAACCCGAAAGGTAGAGGGGGAGGAACTGACTGGGTGATAACAGAACTGTGTGCACAGAAGTGACAGCAGTAGGACTTTCTCAGTCACGGTGCATCATGTGCCACTAATACATTTTCACTTGTTGACTGGTGGGTCAAGAAGTGTTGAAGCCACACTGTGTGGGCAGGATGGTGGAGGTGGTACAGGTGAATCTCAGCACTGGCTTTATGAGAGTCATAAATGGAGGGTGGAAAATAAAAAAAGCAGAAGGGGCAGACAGAAGGGAGGCTCGGATTTAACTGTGCTTTTTGTCTTGGTCAGGTACAAGCAGCACAGTATGATTATTGTTCCCATGGACACTCCAGGACTGAAGCTGATAAGACCTCTCTCAGTGTTTGGCTACATGGGTAGGTGATCATATTTATCAGCTATATGTGTTTTAATTTATTAGCAGGCTCAGAAGCTGCAGTTATACTAATAAATATTGTGTACGAAATAAATCAGTAAAATGGATATACAGAAGAAGGGTTAGGAACTGTATTTTTATCCTCCTTTGTTTTACCCTGCTGTTGTGTTTCCTGTCTCTGTAGATGAGATCCATGGAGGACATTTTGAGATACACTTCAATGATGTGCGAGTACCCGTCTCCAATATAATACTGGGTGAGTTTCAGCACTGATTTCTTTTTAGTACATACAGCAACGAACCAAGCTTTGTGAGACAGTGGTTTATGTAGTGAATCACCAGAAGTTATTTTAAACAGCCCTGGTCAGTAGAGGAAGTCCACTCATTCCTTTAGCAGCCATCCTGCTGCTTGAATGTACCTTATTTAGAGCAGAAGGAAGCAGGGCAGCTCTGGCTGTCATGCAAGTTATCATTGCCCTGAAGCAGAGCAAAGCAAAGTCTGTAAGTGATGTTCCTCCCCCAAAACCAGCTCTTGTAGACTTTACAGACTTTTAGAAAGAATGTTCTGCTGCAGTCCATGGCCAGTACTCGGCAGAACTGAAAAAGAAATAACAAGCAGGCCAGCACTGTGACCCCCTGCAGGGAAAACTCTGCTCTACTTCTCTCACTTAATATAGAGCCTGATTTCTTCTGTTTCCCCTCTGCTTCTTTTATTTTGCTATGGGGCCGTTTCTGCTTGCAGCCTTGGACCCTTTCGAGAGGGCATCACAGAGTCTGCAGTGCCTGTTTTTCTTTCCAAGCAGGTGAGGGCAGGGGGTTTGAGATAGCCCAGGGCCGGCTGGGGCCGGGCCGGATCCATCACTGCATGCGGTCGCTCGGTGCGGCCGAGGCTGCTCTGGAGATCCTGTGCCGGCGCGCGGCCCAGCGCCAGACCTTCGGCAAGAAACTCTATCAGCACGTGAGCACCTTCCCCCTTTGGCTCAGGTCACACACTGCACACACTGACCTCTGTTCTGCCCACACACAGCCTTGGGGCTCTGATCAGGGACATGGCAACAGCTGTGCCCTAACCTTGAATTCCTATTCATAAAGCTTTGGGTGGCAAAGGGAAGAAAAAAAACCCAACCATATTGCAAGGCTCCCATTTTTCACCATAAACTACAGCATCTTTTTTATTTTTTTTCCCTTTGCAATGTGCAATGAATTGGAGATCCTTTGCTGGATTTGAATATGGATTTTGTTATTGTGTGTTGTTCCCTGCTTTTCCCGATCAATTTGGACAGGTATCTTTTCAGGCACGCAGCTTATGCTTCTCTAGTTACAACCTGAATTCACAATTTTTGTGTATCCATTCTGTCACCTGGCTGTCTCCATTCACAATCACTGGAGACACTTGGGGGTCTAAATTTCCCTGAAAATTTTACTTTTTTGATCAAATACTTGTAGTTGCTTTTGAAAGTACAGACCACATCAAGGGCAGATTGGAGATCCTTGCTCTTACTTGCTCAGGATTGAAATACTGTTTCATGAGCAACAGCTTGCTAAAATAATAAAAATATGACAGTCTGCTTTATGTAGGAACTGTCAGACTTCAGTGGTTGGCCTGTCACATTTCAAGTGTTCCTTAATCTTACCCAACAGCTAGGATGGCTTTATTGGAAAAAACAAGTAAAAGCAATGGAAAGAGGAAATTGAATTAGCACCTGGCACAGACTGTAGCAAATTGTTCGTGCAGATCCAGAGGGAGCAACTTCATCTATTTTCCAGTCATGTAATTGCCCAACTTCCCTTCACCACCATAACCCAAAATGAGTAAGAGGTGCATGAGGCACACAGAGGTTCTCAGAAGCTTGTTGAAGTAACAGTGATGTTTGATGAAGCCACAGGCCTGACCTGGAGGCAGCTGCAGAGCCCATGCAGGTTCTTCACAGTGAGGACGGCTAAGGACAAGGTGAGGCTGGCAGCTTGAGTACAGGGTGCCTGTCCCCACCCAGGCCATCATTTATGACCCCAGGAGCTGTTGACTGAAGAGAAGTGACACCCCACCCAGGTTCAGATCATCTTTTCTGGCACCAGCCAAGCTGAGCTTCCAGGCAGCACTGAAGCAAGTGCTGCACACTTGCTTGTGTGTCCTACAAAATCCACAGCCCTGGAAGTGCGTCCCTGAGGGTGGCTCAAGCTCCAAACAGCTTTTGCACTGACAAGCATCACATATTTTTCTCTCCCGTGGTATGTTGGCTGCAGGGGGGAATTAGCCAAGAAGAGTAGGGAAGGGCTGCCAAGATCATAACTTCATTTTGGATCCAGAGTTACTGATTTATCATCAGAGGCAGCAGGCACCACCCTGCAGCTGTTTGCCTCTATGTGTCACACACCACCCCCCACCAGTTTAAGCAAAACAAGGAATTCCTCTCCCCTTTCAACCCCCTATTTTTGTATACTGGGCTTACTATATGGAGAGAGGGCTGTGAGGGATGGTAAGAGGTAAAGGAAAGCAGGGAGGGAAAAGCAGGCTTCAGGAAAACGGCCAGCATGCAGTGGGGTCTGATCAGGTGACAGAATCCACAGGTTTTCCCTTTTTCTTGTTTCCTGTCAGGAGAAGAATTGCTCTATCTTTAATATTTCTGTTAGTCAAGTGCTTTCTTTATGATGCCTCATTTTAGATATGCTTTAATTTGCACACAAGTGGCTGTAGGTTGACTGAACGTGCACATGCTGAAGAAGAGGGGCAGCTCCCTGTGTGCTCAGAGGCATTAACTGATGTCCTGATGTTTGGGTTCTGCAGGAAGTTGTTGCCCACTGGATTGCAGAATGCCGCCTTAGCATAGAACAGGCTCGCCTGCTCACACTACAAACAGCCCGCAAAATTGACATGCTGGGTAACAGAAGAGCAAGGAAAGAGGTAAATTTAATTTTTTGCTAGCCAAGACTTGGTGGATGCAATGCCTGTCCATTCAGCTGCTTAAAAAAACAAGGTAAAACATATTGCTAAACATTATTATTCTAAGTGTAGAGTATCACTCCATGTTGAAAGCAGCCTTAAGATATGCTTTTAATTGTCAGAAGACTGGGGAGTGATCTCAGTTCAAACAGAGATGAATCTGTTCAAGCATTGTGTGCTTGTCTCAACACATTAGGATAGTTTTGGGTGATTGGAAACACTTTTACCATAACTCAGGGAACAGGAACTGCAGAGCTCTCATCCAACCCCAAGAGGAAGGAATGTACTGAGAGATACCAGTCTTCATCAGAAGTGTTGGCTAAATATTTCACTTACTTATGAAACTATTACTTATAATGTGAGTTCTTCTAACCACAGGTAGCCATGACCAAAGTGGTTGTTCCACGAGCTGTGCTTAAAGTGATTGACTATGCAGTTCAAGTGTGTGGTGGAGCTGGAGTTTCTCAGGATTTTCCTCTGGCGTTCATGTGAGTAAAGGAGACTTCCTGTTGATTCTAAGCATTTCTTTTATGATAATTTATAACACCCAGTACTGCTGTTTCACCTCAGCATGAAATAATAGTGTGTGTCCCTTTAAGCTCTAACATTTAAAACAATTGTTTTTATGGGGCAATTAACCTTAGAAAAAATAAAAGCTGGCACTGGACCTAAAATAGTTCTTATCAGCCGTAGAGGACGTGCTTCTAAAACTTCATGTTGTTATCCCCTATGGCCTTGGGGAGAAGCAAAACTTCTGCATTCCCAGCACACCCATCTCAATCCTGCCAGGAAGATTTTGCTGCAGTATCTCCCCTGTGATAGCACCTCTCTCAGCAAGGAGTGGCAGAAGGGCTGCCAAAACAGTGCTGAGAGCTCCTGTGTGAGCCTGTGTGGCTGCTGTGGCAGGTCAGGAGCCCAGCCCTAACTGAGCTCTCCCCCACAGGTTCGCGTACATCCGCACCTTGCGCCTGGCGGACGGGCCCGATGAAGTTCATCTCTCAACAATTGCAAGGTGGGAACTCCTGGATCAGTCAAAGAAGCTCACTGCAAAAATCTAATGTCTGCATAAAGCCTTCTCATAGGGAGGGAAGATTTAGGAAAAGTTTCAGTGTAATAACAGTATCTAAAGTAAAACTGAATGAATACAAAAACTTGATTCTAACTGGAAGCAATTCTTTCACAATTTTCATTTATTACACTTAATAATTATGGGCTCGCTTTTAAGAATTTGCAGAATGTCATGTAAATCACTTATCTCTGTTCTTTATAACACTAAATAAAATCTATTTCTAACAGGCCTGAAGTGCTTTCTCTGTTCTGAATCAAAGCCCTTTATCCTTTTATTGTAGACAAGGCAGTTTTGAGTCAGAAGTCCTACACAATTTAATTTATTGCAAGCTAGATTAAACTTTAAATTTTGTTAAATAAAATACTGGAGGCATGACCTTGCTTCTTCTTTTCCAAAGCTCAGCTGCAGTCCAGCCCTCTCTGCTCCCCAATTCCTGCTCTCAGCTGCCTTCCTTGTCACTGAGACTACACTCAGTCCTGCCCCCAGCTCCCCTCAAGTGAGGCTCAGGGCAGCACAGAAGGCTGGGTCACGTGTAGGAGTTTGTCTGCTACTGCTTGCTTATTACTCTGCAGTGCTTCTCCAAATGGATCTCCCTGCTTTTCCCTTATAGATGTTTCTTTTGTCTTCCCTCATATCCTTCTTCCCGTCTCTCCTTTTGTGCACCCTCACAAGCCTCCTCCTGGTTCCAGCTGCTCCCATCCTTTCTTAAATATGCCTAAGCATATTTAAGGCAGCACCTTCCTCCCTAAGGAGTTGATGTTTTGGCTGGCAGCAGCAGCCTCAGGGTGCAGTTCATGGCCTCTACTGCTACCAAAACAGGCTCTGGCATTTATGCCCAATACACCTGTAAGAAGTTCTCCAAGGTCAGAGTTCTCAGTTCTGCTCCTGTACCAATCCCCTTTAACCTGAGCTACTTCAAGAGAACTTGCCCGTGCAGGAACAGCAGCACACTGCATCACTGGTAGCTCTGCTTTCTGGAGCTGAAATAATCACTTGTCAACTTACACAGGACGGGTAACTTAAGGGCAATGAAGTTAAGGACACAAGGGTTTACTATCTGCGTGAACAAACAAGCCCCCCTCTAAGCTCCTTCCTGAAGGAGCCTGGGGACAACAACCTGCTTGGCTCAGTCTTCAGGATGAGGCTGTGCCAGTTGTGTCCTTGAGGAGCCCAGAACCAAGTGCTCACCTGAAGGGTGTCCAGCTACAGCCACAGTGGTCACTCGGGGGTACAGTGGCAGAGTACCGAGAACTGGAAGCATTCCATGAAGTTCCTTACCTCATTACACTTAAAACCAAGATTATAACCTCTTTTGAGAAAGCAGTAATTCTTGTTTACATTTCCATCCACCCTAAGTTTCCTCTTGCTTCCTGCCAAGATTGTTTTCTGGGAAGTTCAGAGTGTCAGCAGGTCAGTGGCCGAAATGCACTTCCAATACAAAACCACCTGCACTGTACTACTAGATGTGAGTCAGGAGTTCTGCTCTAGGATGTCAAAACCTGCACAAAGTGTTTTTTCAACCAAGAATGTCCAGGATCGTATTTAGCCACTTTCCAATTAGGGTCTCTGACTGCCTTCATTTCTCACGCTTTCAAAGAACAGCTAGACAAGAACATCACCTTTATCTCATTAACAAGGCTCTTAATTCCCTTTATTTTAAAATTCTATGTACATATGAATGATCTGTATAATGTACACTCAATATAGAAAGTTTTTATATACTGGATAATGTATAGAACATTTCACAATTACACTAATTTCTTACATAACATGTCAACTTTTTAAGGTTTTTTTGCTGAAGCTTTGTCAATTTGGTCAAGCCAGTTATACATACAAATGTCTAATGCTGTTTGATCTGAGGAGGAAAAAATGTTAATGATTAAGGACATGAGTGAACTGGTGCAGGGACAAACCCTTTCAGGTCACGTTCAATGGGAGTGATCACATCAGACTGAGAAATGAAGGGATGCCCTTTTAGTGGGGTCGGTGAGGTCAAAGTTATTTTAGCCCAATTCCTCTAGACTGTAGCTCAACTCCAGTCATGCTAATTCAGAAAATATAAAAACTAGGAAAGTTTGATTCACAGTCTTGTAAACAAATATAAAGGAACAAAATGTGCTTATGTACAACAAGAAAAAAATTCTTGTGTACCCATTTCAGCTGATCCACAGAATGCTTTCTTGTGTTACAGTGTGGTAGTTAGAATCGCTGACTTTTCCTAGAAAAAAAAAGTCATAGAAAAAAGGAATAACACTGTCATAAACACCTGGCAAGGCAGTAAATTCACTTCATTGTATTGGAGGAAAGTGCTGTTCCTCATCACTGGCCAGTCTGCCTATGTCTCTTCCACAAGGATTTCCAGTCCTTAGCTGACATCTCCCACTTCGTTGTCTACCGGGGGTGGTACGTTGGGCATTACGGATGACGTCGTCCCTGCAGTGAGGTAACCAGCAACTCCAGGGCCTTTTGGGAGGAAAACAAATACTGGTGATTAGTTTTCCTTCTATTGGCTGAATGAACAGCTTTATTCCCTCTGGTAACACATAATCTAAGTCAACCAGACACCTTACCCAAGAACGTTTAAGAGTTTTTCTTTAGGTTCTTTAAAATCTAGGAACACTAGAAATTAAGACTTCTTAGTCTACCAAGTGGAATAGCTTGTGGGAGCCATTTTTGGGCTTGCTCAGTTATTTTTGTTCTGATATGCCAAATAAGTTAAAAAGAACCCCAACCACCTGCATTACCCATCTCACCTTCCATCATGGAAGCAGCAGTAAAGCAGGGAGGCCTTCCTTTGCTAAAGAAAGGCCCTGCCATGGAATCAGAGTGAGTTCAGGGATGTGTTTCACTACTCAGCTCCTGTTATATCTTTTCAGTGTTGTAAAGATTTTTCCCAGCTGCACAGTTCCAGGAAGCACAATGGGCTGCCCCATGAAGAAGCAGAACTGCCTAAAGCTTGTCTAGCCAGCATTTTGTGCCTTCAGTTGGAGTAAAGCAACAGCATTCTTAGGATACACAAATTCTATACTGGAAATGCAGGACTCACACCATTACTAAGTTTCCATGTTGATTACTATAGAGTCAATCAGTTTTGCACTGCAGGCAAAGCCCCTCTCCCTCACAGCCTGGAATTAAAAATTTAGTTGTAAAGAAACTTTCAACAAATGCAGTAAAAACTTAAGTTTGCAGCATGAGGTGTTTTAACAGTCATTTTTATCGTATTACTGACTGGACAACTGATCACTCACAACATGTTCCTGCACCAATACAGTGATAGACTTGGTCTTAGACTCCAGCCTACACTGCCAATATTCATCACACTAAGTTCTTCCTGTACTCTTCCCCTTTAAGGCATCCTCACAGAGTTCTCCCAAATTTACTATACCTTCCTGCCCCACCCTCCTTTCTCACACTTCAGCCCAGAGCCAGAACATCATAGCGTAGTTTGTCTCCCTGCAAACAGTCCCACACTACTATGGCAAGGCAGAGAGCAAAGCAAGCAGCGCCTCTGGCAATAAAAAGCTCTCTGACTGCAGGAGGGCTCCTCTCTTTGCTTTGCCAGCCCATCAGTGGAACCTGCCAAGTGTCACACCCACTGTTACCCATCCTAGTGCAAAAATTCCCCACAGTCATCTTGTGCCTCAAGCTTTTCCATTATGAAGGATTCCTAACAGCTCCAAAGTTGAGTTCCTGTGTACCAGCAAGTACCAGGCAGGGCAGTTGTCAGTGTAGTGCTCCTGTGTGCTCGAGGAAGGCAAGGCAAGTGTGTCGGTGTTGGGCAGGTGGGGCCCACGCCTTTGTACAGCTCTAGGACATGCATCTGTGACTCGGAATGCAGCGAGTGCAGCGTGCGTTCTGCGAGGTGGTATCTACCTGCTTTAGAGAGCTACACAGAAGTTAGCAAGCTGCCTGACACAGCAGATCTAAAGCCCACTTCTCAGGTGAAGGGGACTGCTGCCAGTTAGAAGGGAAGGAGAAGAGACACCTGAGGGAAGAGAAATAAGCAAGGGAAGTTTCAAGGGAAGTGCAAATAGCAAAGCAATTTGAAGCAAGACATAAGGCAGAATACAAGATAAGAGAGGTTAAAAGTAAAGCTTGGTTTCCATCTACACTTTGCATTTGTACAGCACCTTCATTCTACATTGGCAAGCACTTAAACATTAGGCGATTTAAAAGCAGCACGGGCCTTAAGGCAATTGGAAAACTGTATTGCCCCCAGTCTCAAGCCTGACCACATCTGGTATAGTTTCAGTTCTTGGCCAATAATCAGTCAGCATTTTCCTCCTCTTTCTAAATTCATAGTATTTATGAAATACCAAGGAAATTCAGTACAAACAATCAGTTCCAATGTTCTTTGTCAAAACCAGAAAACTCCCGTTCAGAGCTAAAGCACGCAGTCCTGTGCTTTATGCACAATGCATCAAACGTTGCAATACCTACTCTCAAAATATAAGCAACTACTTCTAGAAGGTGTAGTTGCTGACTTGAAAGGCTCTTGCTTCATTTTCTCAAATGCTAGTACTTGAGACACATACTAGATATATACTAGCTTACATGCTAGTATCTTGCAAGAAAAGCTTTGGCCAGCTGATTTATACCTCATTGGTTCAGTTATCCTCAAAAGCTTTACCAAGATTCCTGTATTGGGTTAGATGAGAAAGTTCCATCTGGCACATGGCTGTGTCCACACTGGCTTGTCACCAAGGACTTTAAAACCTCACCTGTGAGGCAAAGCTTTTAAGACCAAGTGTTTGTTCAGCTGATAGCTACTGAGGAGTCAGAAGTTTGCATCATGTGTTGCTTTAGACAGTTTGCTGCGATGTCATTACTTGCTAAATCTGAAAATATTTTATGTGATAATGATATTTTGGACTGTGATACTGTGTCTGTCAGGTGCTGCTCAAGGGAAGAACAGGACTTGATTTGCAGTGACATAACCAATCTGGGATTATGTCTGCACCATACAAGGAAGTTCCCATCAGCTGCTAACCTTAGTGTGCACACAGAGCTACAATGCTTTTCTTCACTACCAGTGAGGCTGGGGTGCCATTTCAATCTTGGTGGCACCAGCAGGGGACCCACCCAAGGTGCACCACTGCTGTAGTGAAGTATATGCTGCAAGCTCCACATACAGGCACAAGGCCACCCTGGCAGGCCACTGATTCTGGCTGGAACACAGCCTCAAACTCCAACCTATTAGCATTCCAACTTTTCCAATGGTACAACTACCTGCCTAACACTGAAGTTGTGTTAATACACATAGCCAACTAATACAGACAGTCTGTGTGACTCTGAAGACAGTTTACACATCCCTCTAACTGTGGACAAACTTGTGGTCCAGAACTGAAGTGGACTGATCCTGAGAGAGCACGGGAAGCTTCTGTTATTCATCAGCTTCAATTACGCCTCCGCTTTATCACTACAGAGTACTTGGAAGTCTTGCCAGTGTCCAGATCCTGTTGCTAAGTATGTACAGCAAAGACTAGGCAGAGAAATACATTCTCAACCAGCAAGAAGTTTACCTTTTAGTAAGTGTTTTAAAAACTTACTGTATTTTTACACCACTGAATGTTCAAACCACGTGAGGGCACTAGATCCTGGGGATAAACAGAACCTCCACAGTCTAGTGTGACAATTAAGAAACAGTTCAGTACAATTCAGGACATAAACAGGAAAGAGTTGCTAACCTGTGAGGTATCCTGATGTTTGTGTATCAGAAATGAACAAGTCGTGTTTCTGATCCTTGAAGGCACTCCACACAGAAGAACGGGACAGAATTTCATTTACCTACAGCATTTGAAGAGATAACACAGTGATCAAGTACCATTTTTCATGTTCTAGGCAAACAAACCCATTTTCTATTGCCAAACCCATTCTGAAAAGATTATACCAAAGAAGTGTAGTGTAGTTCAGGCTGCGATATGGAATTTGTGCACTTCCAAGGAGACTTGCTTTTCCATGTGAATTGTGCAGCTGAACACAATGCTCAAAAGAAGTCACTTAGTAGCCTGACTTTATCCTTTGTTCCCCAGAAAGGTGACAAGGAAAAGCCACCCTAGAAGAGCCCTTGCCCTTCACTAACAGCTGAGGGAGGATATGACTTTCCCCTGTACAATACCAAGATAGGGACTACTTGGAAGAAAGACCTATTCCAGATTTCCTCCCCTTGAGAAAGCTTTCGGCAAAAGGGTAAGAGAAAGGCATTAAGAACTAGCAAAGTTACTGGGACAAATTTACTTAGAAACACATCCATAAAGCTGCAGTTATGTGACTTGTGAGTACTCACCTGTTCCCCATACTGCAAGCTGCGAGACATGGATTTCAGAGTTTTAACAATCTGAGCTTTTGTTGCAGATGGGCTTTCCAGGTTCTCAAGACCAACACCTTCAAGCAGCTTTAGAAGATAAGGGACCAAATCTGCTTTCAAAGCCTGTAAACATACCCAAAGGAGTTGTCTTAACATAGACCAGGAAGTTCCACACAGATTTTTTCTATCACTAGCATTAGTGTGAACCAGAAGTGCCAACAGGTATTACTACATGCGCCAAGATGAGTCCATTTTTCCTGAGCTGTATGCATACAAACAAGAGAAAGCAAAGATACTCTCCAGCAATTCTGCTCTATCTAGGTGTAAACTCAGTTGAATTAGTTGGCACTCACTACAGTTTCTCAGTGGACACAACACTACCTTGTGCACTAAGCTTCAATGCTCAGGTAACATGAGGTAAAATACAGGTCTGCATTTTCAATAAAAAACTTTTCCAACAAGAATAGCCCATCAGTTCAGTGTCCAGAAGGCTTCCCACATACCCTGTAAGTTGAACAGTTTAAATAATACCACATTTTTACAGTCTGAGAATGTACTACTTACTTGGGCCACCAAGTCAGTTTGCTCCTTCTGAAACATTCGATTCAGTGTTTCACAGGCTATCCCAACTACATCCGGTCTCTTTTTCATTCCATTCATGAGAGGGCCGATGGTCTCCAGTGATGCCATCGCTCTAACACAAAGCTGTAGAGAGACAAACATCCTGAGGATTTTATTTTATGCCAGGATTAATGCTTATTGCAGATATGGTCAGCCAACACCATAAATTTCTCAGCAATCCAGCAATTTAATCTAGCAATTCTCCCTTAATTAGCTATAGGTCCCTACTCACTTGCTACACAGTATTTATAGCTAGAATAATGCCCTTTTAGGAACATTACTAAACAATACAAATAACTCCAGCTATGCTTTTCTCCCCTCAAGCACTTAGATAATTCAATACCTCATTGTCTGACAATATGTGCATGACACGAATTGCACTTTTAGGAATGGCATTGTTCTTGTGATTCATAGCCTGGATTATCTTGTGAAGATGACCAAGAGGAGGAACTTGATCAGCCAGCTGAGGCTGGGCACTGAACAGGCACACAGTTGCTGTGGTAATGGTTTCTAAAGTTTCCCCCTGCAGAGAATTGAAAATCAACAGAAAGTGTAACTCAGTAAAGCCTTATGCATCTTCATAATAACAACATTTCTCACTTGCTTTGCATTATAGATTTTTTTCCCTAATTCTTTTATATCACTTTGCTCTCGAACTGTTAAAACAAGTTAAGAACATGATTATGAGCTCCAATAGTAGCAAATATTCACTAGCTCCACAATGACAGATCACATGGGAATTCCTAAACACTATTTCCAGCATCTTGAGAATCCAATATCTGGCTAAGTTGCTTGGTGGAAGCATTGACAGCAAGGATGTCTGCTGATCACCTGAATTCCTAATGGATTTTGCAGCCTGTACAGAAGCACTTGTCAGACCTTGTGTATTCTGCATGCCTCTACCAACTGCTATCATATCTTCATAATAAAGATGCCTGTTTTATTCAACATGCTAGTTGGTTTCCATCCTGCAAGTCTAACACAGAATCTGTCTGAACACTGTTTAAAAATTAATTTTCAAACTGTAAAACACCTGCTGTACTCATTACACTAACTGTTTGGAGGCAGCCTTGTGTAGATCATATAATTTTACCAGAGTGGGAAGTTAGTGTTGCAGGAGGACAACAGAAGTCTCAAGAGCAGAAAATTTTTAGATGGTGTAGAACAAGTCCCATTTTTTTAGGTTGGTCATGGAATAATTAAAAGACACTCTATTTGTTAAGCCTCATCTCTAGCACAAAGTGAGTCTCTAAGACTTAACTGAAGCTAATTCTATGGCTTCAGGGACTTTAAAAACCTTGACTCATGTTCAGAAGTTGCCTAAATGTATCAACACGCTTTTACAGAGAGTCAGAAGGCAGACAGAAAACCCCATTTATAAAGGGAAGAAAGTGTGAGAATCTAACGTAATCAGACACTAAAAGACTAAAAACTTAAGAATGCTAAACAAATTCAAAGCATAGAACCAGAAAAAAAATCATCTTACATGGGGGTTATTTTTCTCCAGTAGTTCAGTAAACTTTTCCAACAGTGCAATGAGGAATTCTCTTGGTTTCCGTAAAACCCAGGCCGGCTGGGCAATAAAAATCCTGAGGAAGACTCCCCCCACTGAAAGTTCACCTTCTGCCTCACCATACACCACAGCAAAGTCTTCAGGCAGCTGTTGAATTGTGAAGTAGAAGTTATTGACAAGGGTATTTGAGAGATCTGAAACTGTTATCTCTAAGTGGTCAGGGTCACTAACTGCATTCTCCAAACACAGAGCTGTGCAAAACCAATAAACCCTTCATCTGGAAAGAACATGAGGTAGAAGTGACAGTAGAGAGAACAGTGCAGTGCAGGCAGTACCACTGCAGCGAACTTTTCTTTCAAAGAACAAAAGTAACTGAACCCACAATTGCAACAGTGGCAAACCCTAGTTTCAAGGGAAGCACCAGCAACAAGGCTGATGATACAACAGCCCTTTGCTTTAGGAACACTTCCCTGCACACTTCAGGGAAAGGTTTCTCACCATCAGTCCAGGGAAGTCTCCAGTTTTCATCTGGATCAAAACAGACATCATGATGTGTTCAGAAACTGGTTTAATGTTGGACTAGAGGACTGTTGGGAGGAAATCATGTCTAGCTTTTCACAGGTATTGGGAATCACTACATACTGAAACACCTCATTGATGGGCCTGATGTGAGGGAATGGCTAGGGACTCGAGTATTTTTTGAGACCCACCGACTTACTAAATTTACTTCACATTTACCAAGAGCAGGTTTACTATGCCTATGTAGTGACAGGACTTTTTCCAGCAAATGAGTATTCTCCTTTGTTGCTGACTTTTGATAAGCTTTAGAATGACCTGAACTATCAGAACATTCAGAGTATGCTGACAGTGGTTTTACCAGTGTCTAATTTCAAGGTGCAAGCAGCAATAAAAGCATCAATTCAACATTAAACCAGTTATGTTTACAGCACAGCAGTGAATTCCTGTTAGTACTTTAAGAGAAAAGCCTGTTAGGGTCCAATGCATGCATCTATTATCAAGCCTCCCTGGACACACTCAAAGCAGAAAGAGTATACTTTTACCTTCCAGTTAGTGTCAGGGTTGTCCCTCTGAAGTTTAAAGTGCCTTTAAAAAGAAAGTAAATTTTAACAAGCAGTAAAAGAAGCAGTTGTCTTCTCTACTTGACACCTCAGTCTCCCTCCATCATTGTGAAGCAGCTCCAGTTTCTAAGCCCCATTCTACCCCCACTGTATCCCTCCAAATTCTGCAGCAGTGAGCAAATACCTGGACTGTGCACAAAACTGCACCTGCATCACTGACTTCCAGGTACAATACACAAACAGTGAACAAGTCTCTTTCACTGAAGTCTGGCTTGCAAGAATTCTACTTTTTACAGGTAGAGCTGTCTCACAGTTCTTCTACAGCAACTCTGATTTACTGCCACTACGAGAGTGTCTCAGTTAAAGATAACTGAGTCAGAAGGTTTCCACATACTCAAGCATCATTTCTCGAACTGTTGTTGATACTTTCTCCCTGGAGCTGTCATTCCAAATTAACTCTGGATTTTCGTGGGTTCCCTCAAAGATATGAACAGCAGCTTCAGGGTTGTCTCTCATGGCATCCATGAAGACTCCAGGTAAAAATTTCATTAGTGTGATTCTAACCTAGAAGGGATGAACATAAATGACATTTAGTGTATCATTCGACAAACCAACTGACAGGACAAACTGACAGAAATAGAAAACTCCACAATGTCCAACTGTCTTTAATGCTGGAATTGTCAAGTGCTAGACCACAACACCACAAAATAAAACAGTGCCATCATTTCAAATAGCAATAGCCAGTGACCCTGAAATCTAGGTCTCTACTGTTAAAGTCATTACAAATGGAAACCAAACTGCTTATACAAATTACTGTATATACAACAGCTTCTAGAAGTCTGCTCACAAATTAGAATTAAATTGTTTTGAAAAAGTCTGATGGCTCCTTACATGAGTATTTCAGATAATACAGAAGAGGATTTTTTTCCTCATCTTTAGAGAGATGCAGGTAATATCAAGAAAGAGTTCCAACATGAGTTGTTAAGATTCTTACCTTTGGACCCACGAGCTTATCTGCAGTCATTTTGGCGAAAAGCTCTGCTGTTTGGGCTCGGACCTGTGGATGAGTTGAGTTGCAAAACATATCTAGTAAGTAGATTAAAGCACCTGTAACAAAGAGACAGGGAGAATTCATTTTTTTTTTTTTTCTGGTCACCAGCAGTAGAAATTCTCCAATTTCACACTGATTATTTTAAAGGAAGAGTGGCCACTGTATGCACTTTAAGTCCATTGTTGCAGAAACATCTGCTTTCAGTGCAGTACTGTACCTTTTGCCATGGCCTCTTTAATTATTTTTGTGCTAGATGTCAAAGCATACAAGGTTTCAAGGACAAGCTGCCGACCTGCCAAAATAAAGAGCTTTAAGAACTTTGCTTCACAAAGAATGAAAAAGCAAAGATAAATGTAACTGATCTTAACAGAAAACTGCATCAAAACTGCAATAAAGCTTCAGACAATTACAAGCTTAGGGATTTCTGGCTGCACTACTTTAGTCAAGGAATGTGAATTCAATCACATTCTAATGCAGCATAACTTCTTAATTAGATGCTAATTAGCTAAATTCCCAGGAATAACCAATGGAACACTACACAATTCAGAAGTAATCAGAGTACCTGCAATTCATATTATTCAGGTCACACAACTTATTTCAGACAAAAAACTGGTGACACACAACATTTGTGTAAACCATCCTTGTTAGCTTTGGATACGATAGTCACTAACGCTTAAATCAGCAGACAGAAGTGACTTAGCAGCACATCATAGAGCTTGTGTGATGACAGAGATGGTCTATATTTTGCATTTGTTAAAAAAACGGTTTATTTCTATTACTGCTTTCTGTCATCTTCTTTAAAAAAAAAGGTGATTCCTGTTTGCTAGCTCTGCTTTTCTCATCTAGCAGGGAAATAAATGATAGCTGAAGAATGTTACTAGACTGGGCATAGAAACACCACGTTTCACTGAGGATGTATTGCAGTATTGTCTTTACTGCTCTCATTAATAGCTGAGCAACTGGAATGGAGCACAGCAACAGCTGGGAAGCCTGAGGAAAGGTTTGTTCCAATGTATAGGCGTTCTTACTGTAGTTTCTTTTCAAAACCCAGCCCTACATTCTATAAAGCTAACAAGACCATTTTAACCTAAAATTCAGTGCTAATTTCAGCCACCTGCATTCTTATAAATTTCTAAGTCAGAAACCTTTTGCCTTGCAGGATGCAGAATCCTATGGTACCTACTTGAAGGTAAGGAATGCAGGAGTGCCAGTAAGTTAGCGAGAACCATTGCCTCGGCAATGTTGTTAACGCATTCTTGATTACTTGTTACTATGTTCACTACCTGCAAAAGATCAGAAACAGCACTTGATTACATTTCAGCTATTTAAACACTTCTCAGAAAACCCAGTGCATGAAGCCAGTCAACTCACTGGCCAACAGAGTTGATACTTAAAACATTTATTCCTGCCACCAAATTATTTATTTTGTCACTTCAGGCAAGAAGGATGCAAAGACATAGGCACAAAGTATCACATGTTCCTCCAAGGAGGAACTGACAGCTCGGAACCCCAATCATAGCATATTTTAGATGCTACTCTAACAGCTACACAATCAGGTTTATGTTGATTATGTAAAGCATCCAGACAGGGAGGTTGGGAGTTTGTGGGGGTTGGTTTGTTTTTTAGTTGGTTGGGTTTTTTACCTCCAGAGCCAACTGCTGCACCAGGCCAGCTCCATGAACACGCAGAAGGGAGAATATCAACTTAAAGTGCCCTATGCATTCACATTCAGAACCTGCAAGAGACCAAATAAGTTACTATCCATGTTAGCCAAAGCATTCACTGAAGGCCAATTCCCATGGCTGTATTTCACTATACAGAGAAGTGTTAAAAACTACACAGCTGTATGTAGTCTGCCACAGTAGTTGTAACAGCTCATACAGGACAGCACCTGCTACAGAGTTAGAAAATTATGAACTCCTCTCTTTTAATCTAGCTTCCACAGAATTTCAGGTCAACAATATTTCAAAAACAGAGGGTAACTTCCCTCTCTAAGGAAAGTAACTGATGTAGTTCTTGGACTACCTAGTTACTTGCATTTTTACAAAACTAAACAAATTCCATATCTTTATTTATCATTGACCATTAAAACCTGTTGTCTTCAAATACACTTGCCTTTTCAGAATGTCCCAGCTCAGAGCAGGGTTGCTATCTCCAGCAGGAACAGCTGCCTTCAGGTTTACAATTGCAAACACAGAGAACATCCTAACCAGCTATTATTAGATAGCAGAACAGTAACATGGTTTGCTTTTAGAAGTAGCATCCAATACAGTAGGAAAACATCCAAATCATTTGTCTCAGGCTCTTCCAGTCTGTACACTGATGTCTGCTCATTAAGCTTTGCTGTCCACTCTCAAGAGCATCTTCTGTACATTGATGTCTGCTCATTAAGCTTTGCTGTCCACTCTCAAGAGCATCTTCTGCTCTTGCTTTACTAAGGCTCAACACAGGTGCCATTTAGGTGTTTACTAGTAACTAGTTTTACACAGTACTCAGTTCAAGGAGGATTTTTGATGCAAGGAAGTTTAAAAATCAGTTGAAGATTCTTCGAAGGATTACAGAAAGTTTCTTTCAAGAGGTTTCAGTCTTCTTAGCAACAGCAGGATCAAATTACAGATAAAATCTAACAATTCAGAGATGAAAACAGATAAGGCTTGAATTTAACCCAAACTTTGGCTACGTCTACTGACAGCGTTCTCCAGGTAAGGAAAAAACCAGCAAGCTTATATGGTTTACCAACAATGTTAAACTCTGCCAGCAAGCAAAAAAACCTTCCTTCTCACTGGAAGACAAAGACTAGAGAGATTCAGAGTGTTTAAATTTGTCCACAGAAGAGTATAGTGGGGAAGTTCAGTTTTAGGCCTACCTGGGTTGTGTTTTATGACGTTTCTCAGAGCCTCCAGGGCCATTTCAACTCTCCGTAAGCGATCTCCGTGTTGATTGGACTCCACTTTCCCAGTCTGAGTTATCGCCATGAGTGTATGAAGGTACTGTGCTTGTGAGCCTACATAATCCAAGAGGCTTGCAGCAAATGCTTTAGGAAGCTTTGAAGTAAAGATGACAGCATTTTTAGCTCTGTGATGCAACAGTACCCGCAGTAGAAGAAAATGTATCCAAATCACTTCTACATTTCACATATTCCTTTCTTCCAGACAGGCAACACTCTTCTATGATCACTCTAACATCTGGATCACATTAAACCCTATTTCTATCTAAACATACACTTAAAAAGCTCCCACTACTCCAACAGGTGTATGTTTGTCTACATACATAGATTGATTGTAAAGCCAATAGGCAGAATCACCACCTCCTGGAATTACTGAATCAACCCAAGTGCCTGCATCGCAAGCTTGTAGAGAGAAGTCACTAAGACATCTGAAGAGCACATGTTATGACAGACTTGTTCTTTTAATTTATTCTGCTCCTGTAAAGAGCTTTCTCATGACATGCTGATCTTGAAGGAAATTTTCGTAACAGTTTGTATTTTTTCCATTCTGTTTGCAATGACAGATAGTTAAATGAGAAGAAGTAGCATTCCAAACACTAGTTTTAACAGGAAGATTTTTAGCTACATCTCACCTCTAATTGGAAGGTAGGGACCTCATTGTAGACTCTAACAAAAATCTCTCCCACAATAAGTTCCTTTGCATGGTCACTGAAGACAAAGTCAGATCCATAGCTCTTGTCACAATCACCCTTTAAGCAGAGATAAGCAGCACAAGCTCAGACAGAAAATAATCTTGTAGAAAGTGTAAAGCTATAATCCGATAATAAAACAGGCAATACTTGAACAGAAAACTTAATGCTTCAGCAAGTCAGAAGCTCAGACTGAAACATAACATGAAATGAACACGGAAAACCTTCCGGGTTTTTTTTTATTTTAAAAACTACAGAATGAAGGAAGTGACTCTGGGGTAGACAACAGCGGATACATGTATTAACCATACAACTGCATCCGAAGAGGAAAACACAAACCAGTTTTTTAAGAAAATAGTACCGGGATTTAAAATAAAGAGCATCTTACTCTCTTAATCATGCTTTCTTGCTGAGATTCCAAAAACTCAAGTAATTCAGCTCGTGTCCCATTGTTCCAGATCAAGTAGGGGTTCTCTGTGTTACTGTTAAGCATCTTCAGAGTCTAAGAAAAGGAATTTACAGGATGTAACACATTTTCAATAGTTTTGGATCATTGTGCACAATAATCAGCATGTTTCATGGTATCAGTCAATCGAATCTCATTAACAGCTAGACTAATTACACAAGCATGTTTGAAGTGTGGAATTTCCCATATTGGAAAAACATACAGGAAAAATAGTATATGCAAGTTATGTGGCAAAGTACAATCTTAAATTTTAGTTTTCTTTAATCTGCTGAGACACACTTCATATTCTCCATCCACTTTTGACAGTGAGCAGCAACTACCTGCAGTATCTCTTTACAGATGACTTCCTTTGCACCACTTTTTAAAAGTTAAAAGTTTAACCTTTGCTCTCCATCATCATTATATCCTTAAGCCTTGAACAATTAACTCCACTTTTTTGTTCCTGCATTTGTTTTGCAAATATTGTTCTATAAGGCACTATTCTTGTCCATAGTGTTTGAGGCTGAACTAGTTTCTTTTCCCTGCAGTTATCTCAACTGCAAATAAAAATCACACTGCTGTTCTCAGTATCAAGTTGGTCTAAGAGAGTTCAGTGTTTTAGAAGTGACTAGCTACTCCTTTTATAAATCACTAGAGAAAGTTTTTCCCAACAGATGCTTACCTCAGTAGGACTGACCACAGCAAGTTTTCTTGCAATGTAGGGTGTCAACATTCCAGCCAAGCTTTTCCTGATCGTTGGGTTTTCAGGGGTAGCTTGTTCGTCAGAAAGATACCCTCCAAGGCGACTCAGGGCCAGGAGACTCAGCTTAGCAAGGCTATTTGCTACCTCCTGAAAAATACAGAGACACTTTGAGAAAACCTAGAGCTTTCTTCTGATAGCAAAAATTTACTTTTATACTGCTTGCTACAGATTAAAAGTGTCTTGCATGAAGTCCATTAGAAACCATGGGTTTGGGCAGCTTTAACAGTTGAACATTTTAAAAAACAAAAATAACCAATTTCAGAGTATTCATCACTATACAAAAAATTCCCTTCCAAAACTCTCTGTTAATATTACTCTTCATTCAATTCAATGATTCTAACAAATACTTGAATACACTTGGTCTGTTAGTAAGAGATGTCAAACAACAGCGACTGGTTGTTGAAAGCACCTTGGCAACATTACCTGGTGGTTTGAATCTTCACTTTTCTGAATCCCACTCTCCTCCAGCGTATAGTCATAGTTGAAGAGGTAACCCAGTAAGTACCACAGAACTCCAGCTTGGAACAAATGTGTTTGTAGCCAGTAATCTAAGGCAAAGGAGCTAACACACTCTACTCCTAAAGCAGCTACTCGTGGTATGGTCTGAGGGAAGGAAAAAGAAGTTTGCCTTAGTACCTGGAACCAAAGAATGCCAACTGGTTTCCCTACCAAAGATTTAAAAGCCGAAACTTGCTAATTCTGCAGTACTATCTAAGCAGCCCAGAGATGAAATCTGAAATAGACATAATTTCTGCAGCTGAAGTACTTGATAACTAACAACATGGCTAAATTGGCAGAATGTTTCAAAGGGAAGAGTACTTAAATAGTTCTTTCATATGATTAGAAAGAAGCATTGATGAACTGCTGGAAAAACAATGCAAAAGTGTGGCAGAGATTCTCAGGTGAGTTTTTTATGGCAATACATGTGTCCTGCAGGGACTAAAGAACACACAAGCACATACTGTCAATTACTAGAATCTGGTTTTAGCCTCCTCACCCCATGTGAAAAGTTAAAGACAAGCTTTCCTTTCTCAATTCAGACAAAATTCAGCATTTTTATAACATGAGGCAAGTCCAAAAGAGCTAAATGGTAAGAAAACTTCTTGAATACTGTTCCCAGAGCTTATGCTGACTTTAGAGTCTATCTGCCTATGCAAGGTCTAGCTGTAGTACTTTTATCTGTTGATTTGGTACAGTAAGCCAAGCTGCTTGATGTGTCAGTTAAAAGGCAAAAGTAGCTGAATCTTTAGAGTGGCTGCAGTTTAAATCTACAGTTTAAATGGATTCAAACACAAGTGTTGCAACAAGGCAGTTGAGTTCTGTATCTCATGATTTGCTGGGATCTTACAGAAGGGTTTGACTAGTCACTGCAAAAATGAGGAAACGCTAAGGGAAGTGGGTTTGTTCAGCCTGGAAAACAAAAGGCTTCGAGGTGACCTAATTGTGGCCCTCAAGTACCTGAGGGGAGCCTGCACAAAAGGAGAAGGACTATTTACAACTGTATGGAGTGACAGGACAAAGGGAAAAGGCTTCAAACAGAGAGATTTAGATCAGATATTAGGAAGTATTCTTTACTGTGAGGATGGTGAGGCACTGAAACAAGTTGCCAAGAGAAACTGTGGATGCGCCATCACTGTAAGTCTTCAAGACCCCCAGGCTGGATGCAGTCTAGGCAACCTGGTCTAGTGGAAGGTGTCCCTGCCCATGGCAGGGGGTTTGCAATTAGATGAACTTAAGGTCTCTTCCAACACAAACCATTCGATGATTCTATGACTGTCTTATCTGCCCTAAAAGCAGAATATTCCCCTAAACATTTAACAGTTAAACACCCATTTGTACAAAGAAAAGGAGCACTCACCTTGCCATAATACAGTAGTCTACACAGGTCCTTAATTATGTTAGGCATTTCTGTAATCTTCTCTCTGCATTCCTCAAACTGAGCTGCTACACTGTAACACTTACTAATGTATCCACATACCTACAAAACACAATATTTATTGGTTTCCAGTGGAGGAAAAATGCATGTTTACAATTGTATTTTTAAGATATACTAGATGAATGTTTTTGTTATATATACACACATATTTGTGTTTATTACTGTATTATACATATACATACACCATGTGGTCTTCTGAGAAGCTTTAACACACACAGTTAAAGCTGCTGCTTTAAACTCACCTGTACAGACATATCGTCTGGCTTGCTAGAACGAGTCAAGACTGCTACACAACGATTAAACGCTTCTTGCAGTACCTGTGAGGATTGGATCATTCACAAGTTCAGTCACAACAAAAAGAGGTAAAAGCATGCAAAACCGAAACATTAGCTGGTATAGTCGCTTTTAATGTCTGAAGGGAAACATTTGACAAAAAACCTGCTGCTTGCATAAATGGTTTGTAGTACAAAATTCCTTGCAAGTGCTAGTAATAACCTTTGATGCTTTAAGAACTGACAGTCTTCTTGCATGTGAGCTAATACCTCAGTCACTGTGCAGATGACACTAAGTTGTGTGGGAGTGTGGATCTGCTGGAGGGCAGGAAGGCTCTACCGAGGGATCTGGACAGGCTGGACAAATGGGCCAAGGCCAACTGCATGAGGTTCAACAACATCAAGTGCTGGGTCTGGCACTCGGGCCACAACAACCCCATTCAGCACTACAGGCTGGGGGCAGAGTGGCTGGAAACCTGCTGGGCAGAAAAGGACCTGGAGGTGCTGCTCAACAGCCACTGAACATGAGCCAGGGTGTGCCCAGGAGGCCAAGAAGGCCAATGGCATCCTGGCCTGGGTCAGCAACAGTGCGGCCAGCAGGACCAGGGCAGGGATTGTCTCCCTGTACTCAGCACTGGTGAGGCTGCACCTTGAACGCTGTACTCATTTTTGGGCCCCTCTCTACTAGAGACATTGAGGTGCTGGAGTATGTCCAGAGAAGGGCAACAGGGCTGGGGAAGGCTCTGGAATACAAATCTGATAAGGAGCAGCTAAGGCAGTAGGGACTGCTTAGCTTTGAGAAAACAAGGCTCAGGAGAGACCATATCACTCTCTAGAAGCCTCCTCTGAAAGGAGGCTGTAGCAAGGTGGGGATTGCTCTCTTCTCCCAAGAAACAAGAGACAGGACAAGAGGAAATGGCCTCATTTTGTACCAAGGAAGGTTTAGATTGGATATTAGGAGGAATTTCTTCACCGAAAGGGTGGTCAAGCACTGGAACAGGCTGCCAAAGGAAGTGGCTGAGTCCCTACTCCTGAAGGTACTTAAAAAGGCATGTAGACATGATTTAGTGGGACTTGTGAGTGCTGGGATTAACAATTGGACTCAATGATCTTCAACATCTTTTCCAATCTAGATGGTTCTAATATTGTAATATGGGAATTAAAAGGCCTTCTGCTCAAGCGACTTGTTCATATTTATCTATTCTTGCACATAAAAAATGCAGCAGTTCTGTAAAGGAGTAGAGAAACTTGATATGTAGCTTGCTTATCCACAGCTCAACAGACAAGCTTAAGCCTAGAAAAGGTCCATCAGAGAGTATACTCTCCAAGATGTTTCTCCTACTGTATCCAGAGTATCTGAGATGTTAAGAATAACAGGTGTCTCAAGACCAAAAGTGATTTACAATTACATCTGATTTCCCCAGCATTGAAGATCTAAGATTTCTAGCTGTGGAAAAGTTAGACAAAAAGCTTGCATTTTAACACATTTCTTTACATTTACCTCAATTCCACTTTCTCTCCTCAGTTCTTCTGCATTTAATGCTGAACAACTGACAGTATGAAAAGCAAGTTCTGTAGCAGCAGGCAACAGTGGAGATTCTTTGGAAAACAAAAGGTCATCTGATGTTTCAATGGTAATGGTCTTTATCAGCATAGGATAACCTGCATACTTGTAAGGTTTCAAATCTGAAAGAGGAAAGAAGTCCAAATTTACATATATGCAGAGTCTAAGCAATTTATGCCACTAAAAAATTACTGGTGGAAGATACATCAGATATGTAAGGACTAGGAAAGGAAGCCAGCACCTAGGGAATCTGGAACAAGACTGAGCAGTCCACACAATCTAACTCCTCATCACATAGAACTGTTCATGCTAGAAGCTAACAGAGCTTCACAGGAAGAACTCATTTCAGATCAAAAAGGCTTATCTCCAACTCAGTAAGCCTCCACGCTCAGAGCCTTCCCAACAATGGTTGTCTCTCTCCAGAGAAACTCAAGTATAACTTGGTGTGTGTGTCTTAGGCCAGGACTGACTAACAATAAGCCTATAAAAGGACCTTGTCCAGTTTGACACAACAATTTTAAGTTTTAAATTGCATTCTTCAATTCCTGTAGAGTTCAGCAGTGCTAAGAATAATTTCATTTTTCCTACTGAGCCAACTGCAAGCCAACATGTTTAAGTCTAAATCAATGCTGTCCCTAACTCCACGTAACTGACAGGACTATGACTGCACGTGAGGTTCTTAGTTTACCAATATAATGTAACACACAGCAAAATACTGTGGGCTCTGCAAGGCTTAAGGCTTGGACACGGTGGCAGCCACCAGCCTGGGACTGTAGCTGGGCCAAGTGTCAGGGTGCTCTGGCTATCCCTCTTTTCCAACTGAGCAATGAGATAGGTCCTGCTGCAGCACGCTCACCCAAGGACTCTAACACTGGTCAGAATTTCTGCAAGAATGGCTCATTGTTAAGAGCCAGATGAGTGTAATCTCATGTATAATCAGCATCTGGGTGACTGAGTAATAGGGAGGATTTTTCTGCAGAGACTGAATTCTCCATACAGACGAAGAATCAAACTGATTAGGATTGGAGCAGAGCACTTCAAAGAGCTATTCATGCTGTTTTGAATTAAGTTTTACTGCAGATTAATTTATTTCATGGAAGAAGCCCTATTTTGAAGCTGTATACCATGGCTACATAATGCTGTGGCAAGTCAGAAACCACATTGATAGAGCACAGACTCAAGAAGAGAGGAGATTAAAGCTGACCGAAATGACCACTAAAGAAATGAACATAAAACACTGAGGCAGCATGTTTACCTTCCTTATGCCTGTTGAAGAGGATGCTTTGAGTTTTCAAGATCAAAATTATGTTTTCTGGATCTGGCCCATCTATCACCTTGGCAGACTTTGTGCATAGAAACTCGTATGCTTTATTAACTTTTTCAAACATATCCTGCAAATAAGGAGAAACAGCCATAAGTGTATTTAAGAACCCTCTAAATTACTGGAGGATCAGTTTAAGTGCAAGTAAAATAAAGCATTTCAGCTTATTAGCAACAGCACTAGATTTGTTGCCTCACTGCACTTCATGAAATGCTGCAAACAACACTGGTTCAAGGAGGAGTTTTCTTTTGTCTCCTGAACTCTGCACAAGGGACTTTGTAAGTCAATCACGCTATGACAAAAGCAGTAAGTACAGCTGGATTGGGAGAATGGGCAGAGGATGCAGTCAGTCATTGAAAGGGAACAAATAGCTTGTTTAGGTCCTATGTAACTCTCTGAACAAGACCATTTCTGAGATGTGAGTCTGATCCGACTACACCAGTTTACCGTAGAAATCCTAAATCCTTGATTGATATTAGTTAAATTATTAATCTGTAGAATTAATCTGTATTTTAGCATTCTCCTAGGGCATAGCTTTTAAAACCAAGAAAGACAATTTAAGTGT
Organism: Cyanoderma ruficeps; assembly: GCA_008694505.1. Lineage (NCBI taxonomy): Eukaryota > Metazoa > Chordata > Aves > Passeriformes > Timaliidae > Cyanoderma > Cyanoderma ruficeps. Next base: position 8,463,583 of record VZDJ01000782.1, read on the forward strand.
GCATTTCAAAATTCTTAATATACGTAATAGCTGAATGTGTCTCCATTTTATTAACACCATAAATTTGTGCTGTACATACCCTGCCTTCTGGATTCTTGTCTGGGTGGTATTTTTGAGCCAGCCTGAAATAAGCTTTCCTGATCTTGCTTTCATCATTTCTACAATAAAACAAGTATCATCAATTACAGTTAATCACAAAACACCAAAAATAACCACAGCAAAATGAGCCTGGGGTCTGACAATAGTACTAACAGTAACTACAACAGAATGAAAACTACAAAGCTATCCTATTTCCTTTTTAAAACCCTGATTTGTCATCTTACACAACAGGGAGAAATTTTAAAGACTGAAAGTATTTTAATACCTCTTTAATACCTAATATACTAACCAGAAGGTGCTCAAAGTTCCTCAGTATTTTAAATGAAGAATCTGAAAGTGCTACAAGTGTTAAAAGTTAGTATTTCACCATTCGGAGTAAGTGCACTGTTCTTGAAGGAAAAACACAAACTGCTGCTGATTCACTTCTAGCGACCTGAAGTCAGAAACCACTGGCAAGACAGGTTGCAAAAAATTCTAAGGATATAATCACTATGAAAAAGGGCAATATGGGGAGGGAGAAGGATGATTACAGAAAAAAAAGCTTCTTTGAACATATTCAAGTTCTGCTATATTCTTTGCTCACTATGGTTGAGTTTAGAGCTTGTCCTTTACAAGAGCAAAGCTCAAAGCCTTCTTTTCTCCATTTTCAGCTTATCTAAACACTTTAACCATTTTCTCAAACACTGGAATTGTATTTCCAAGCTTTGTTTCTGTACAGCGAAGCAATCCTGACAGTGAAAGAAGGTGCCACACGTGACTGAGCTGGTACCACTAACTTGTTCCAAGTACTGAGATAAGAAACTTCAGTTTGTTCAATGCATGGAGTTTATATAAAAGCAGTTCTACAACTTTAAATCCTGAAGACAACTTACTGGCCTTGTCCTCTGGGTAGGTTAAGAACTTCATAAGCATCATCTATTGACATGGTAGGTGGCTTCTTCTCCACCTCCTTCTTCCAAGCTTCTAGGGTATCTTTCAACAGTTTAACCTCAAGAATTACAATTTATTAGTTTCATTTATGATAAAAACAGTATACATAATTTTTAATAAAATGCTCTTTTATTAATGAATCCTGTATTTCATTCAAGATAGAAGCACCTTGAGATTAAAATGACTGTGTAAGAGTCAATTTAGAAGACGGAGAATCACTTAAATAAGATGAAGTTCACATCATGATACTACAGAAACTTCAAAGCTGCATAAATAAATAAAACTGCTTAGACAGTTCTAATCCATAGACTTGTACCAAAAAGATCTCTTCAGTTAATGTACTGAAGGGTGAACAAATGAGAACCCCAAAATTATGATTTCCGTTCCCTCTCCCTGCCCCCAGAATAATATTCAATGGAAAAACACTCTCTGAAGTTTCCTGGATGCATCATTTTGCTATTTAAGAAGCAACCACAAGAAGGATACACTTACAGGGTCGCTGTGTGGAAAGAACACGATGCTGCTTCAAGATAAAGTAGGGTTTAATGTATTTACTTATGGACCAAAATTCACAATAAAGGAGTTACTTGCAACAAACCCAGCATCTGATTTTGTTAATATTTTAGGACTTTTCATTAACTTTTAGGACTGAAAGATCAAGAACTAAATGAATCCTAAAATACTTCTTACTTACTGGATCTTTAATTGGCCAGTCTGGAAATCTGAGTGTATCACAAAGATGCTTGAGGTAATAAATGTTACAGAACAGCTCATTTTCCAGTTGGGGATAGTTGATAACCGGGATGGGACAGTATTGGTAGAGGGCTCTTGTGTTGCTTTGAAGACGAGGGGTGAAGTCAGCAAGATGAGCAGCAATCTTCTCTATCATCAGACGCCTAAAAGTTAGAAAGGTTAGTTTAACACTTGCCCAGCAGTCCTCAATCTTCACTCACTGTACAAGTGTGCTCAATAATTTCTTCTGAAAAGGTTTTCTTTAGAAGTTTCCCACATTTCAGTAGGGATTTAGAATAGGATTCAGTCCTATTCTATGAGAGTGTTATATAAACACCATGAAAATTAGTTAATTAAAAACAATTAAAAGGGATATTTTGCCTTTCTCAACGCCTCTTTACTTTCTGGAAAACCCTAATATGTAGTGGAATATTAGATGTATATCACAGACATAGGTGCTGGTAATAAAAAGTACATATAAACAAGTAAGTATAAAGCACTTCACACACATAGTCAAGTCTCCATTCACGAAAGTAACTTACTCAACGTGTTTAGGGAAATATTCCCCCTTCCCACTGCCAATTCTACTCTTCCTTGCCCTAGTTATTTCTGGTTGAAGCAGAGCACAATGCAGGACATTGCCCTTGCAGAAGGCAAGCAAGAGGAAGCCATGGAATCCAGGTATTTTCAGCTTTCTTTAAGAATGTCAAATACCTCTTCAACATAACTTGTAATTCAGATTTATCTGTCCCTCCGACAGAAAACAGTTACCTCATTTCATTGCTCCAAATTGCTTCCGGAGTGTCAAATTCTCCAAGGAATATCTCAGAAAATTTTTCTGGTTCATAGTTTTCTAAATAACACACCATTGCTTCAGGAAGAATATGTCCAAGTATACTTCTTTGAACTATATCTTGACTTTTTGTCTACAGAAGAGATCACATGGTCATCTCAAAGGTAAGTGAATTCTGCCTTGCTAACTAATGTGAGACCCAATAACTCTCCCCCTTTACCCTTATAGTTATTAAATTCTAGTTAAAACAACTACAGGCAGTCTGCAAAACAGAGCTGGTTACTGTTGCAATCTACTCACTTCTTCAGACTTGAAAGCTTGTTTTGTATGTGTGTACTTCAAAAACCTAGAAGAGAAACAACAGTTATTTTCTTTTTGTTTGATACTTAGGTACCCTTGGATAGTAAGCAGACCAACATAGTCCAGCTGGCAGGTATTACACATTTGCTTTGAGATAAAAGAGTAACTGCAAGAGCTGTAAGAATTTCTGTACTAAGTTCATTAAATCCTTGGGAATTTCACCAAACCAAGCACTCCCATATTGTAAATGCTGCCTTATGCTCATTTCAGTCTTGAAGTCTTGCTCCTGAAAGCTCGTTTTCTACACACAAAAAATTATGCTGATAGAGACACAGACAAGCTCTGTGCTGTTAGATCATCACGGCAGGGATGAAACTAGATGATTTTAGACTAACTGCTGACAGTTCTATTACACCAGTCACCATGGAAGCATGCAATCATTTCCTAATGCATTCCACTGTAAAAGAGACTTAACTGGAATTGTAGGACAGCTTTTTATGAACTATTTCATTTAGAAGAAAAGTACTGAAATGAACTGCAATAGCCACCTGCATATGCAGTGCTTTATCAGGCAGTAAAAACTGATTTAATAGTTTTAGGCTTCAATATTGAAAGAGGCTATTAGATTTTTTAAACCCTTTCAATAGCTGCCTACTATCAAAAGCTACATCAGTTACTGCTTTTTAGTGCTTGTAATGGTTTATTCTTCAATAAGGCATGCCCAGTTGTACTGTTAGAACTGTATCATCATTCCCTCTCTAGAAGGATCACAAGCAATTCACTTTTTAGTGACTGACTAGATCACGTGGAGGCAATTCTTCTAGAGGAAGAATTTCATGTTGGTTCTAGCAAGCCACACTCCCCAGAGCATGCAGAGAACAGCAGACCTGAGCATGACTGGTCAAGAGGTACTTCTGGCTGTTCTTTTTCCTCACCTTGCAATAGGAAGTACATTGGAACCTGTGTACATCATGATGAAGAAAAATACTCCACTCAGATAAAAACGAGGTAACTGAGGGTTGTCTTGCATGACATGAGAGAGCAATACAGCGACTTTTTCCACAAGGATAGGATCGAAAGTCAGTAACAGCTGAAATCAAACACAAGCATTTACATTAGCTGCAAGTAGTGCAAGTTATCTAGCCAAAACTGAAGTCTTAACTACTTATTGGGACAACCCAGAAACTTACAGGAATTACAGTTAAAGAATACTTCAGCTTAAAAACAGCAAACGCCAATCAAAGAATATTTGAAGTTGAAAGGGACCTCTGGAGATCACCCTGTCAAACCCCTTTGCCAAAAGCATGGTCTTCTAGACCTGGATGATAAAGATCATGTCCAGGTGACTTTTCAGTGTGTCCAAGGATGGAAATATTTCTTTACAAGATATTGGATGAAAAGCACGAAATTTGAAACAACACCCTATGAAATGAACAACTGCTCGGTCAGAGATCTGTGCAATGTTACAATTGTTCTTTGATGTGTTTGCCCCACCTAAAGTATTCAGGTGGGGAAGATGGTAGAGTAAGTCACTTTCACTCATTTAGGTACATTTTTGAAGAGTTACTTACCTGAGTGATATGAGGAAGGCAAGTACTATCTGACAACAGCCTTTTCACTCTAGGCAGAGGTCTTATAATAGCATTATCTTGATCCCTAAAAATATCAAGTAGTACAACAGTAAGCACACATGTGCCTTTTCTGTTTCAAAAGCAAACAACTTGATTAAGCATAAGTATTAGACTATTGAAGCCATATTCTTCGTCTTTTATTGTTAACTTCAAAGTTTGTTGTTAGACTTGGTAAATGTGGTTTAGTGTCTTGCATTAAAGCAGTCCTGTTTAAGTCAAACAAGAGCCTGTCTGTAGCATTAGAAATGCACATAGCTTGTCCATTCATTCTTGCAGTCCCTTTCACAATATTACTATTGTCTCATTTACAAACTCGCTGTTTGCCCACAGAATTATTTGCTACCATGTAAAAGGCTCTTTTAATAGAGTTCCTTAATGTACTACTTTCTAAGAAAGCTTTAGGACAGAATTTATGAATTCACACATCTGCCAGATAAAGTTAACTCTTTCTGCTGAAAATCACTGTTTACCTGCTGGGAAAATATCCACACATGGTGATGAGCATGTTGAGGACAAGTGTGGCAAGGTCAGTCTCATTCAACACAGGCTGGCCACTGGCAAGCAAACACCACTTCAGCTGAGGGATGACCTGTAAGGGTCGCCAGCCATCCATACCCTGAGCCCAGCAACGAGTTTTTGAAGTCAGCTTTCCATTGTTCCAGAGTTCCTGTATCTATTGCAAGATTAGAGATGAATTTAGTTTATTCAGCATTCAGAGACACCTTTGCTCTTAAACGCTCACACTCATGACAAGCTTTTAACTGCTGTAAGGCAGACTATTATAGCTGCATGAAATTTCAATGTGTTGATAACTCTTTCATAGAATCACGAAGTAGGAGGTGTCAGATTATGTTGCAACTAACTGAGGCATGGAGGGCTAGGCAGTCTTACCAGGAAGGCTGTAGCTCTTGGCACTACATCAAGTCTCTTATCTAGCTTTAATCCTTACTTAAAGAGTTACTTGGAGAACATTCTTTAGCATTGTTTATGGTCCCTCTCACTGTTTGAAACACACCCAGTCACCAGGACAGAAATCATTCGTCAGGTTGTGAGTCTGAGGCTGACAGGTACCTCTTGAAAGCTGTAAGGACCACTCCTTTCTTTGTCAGCATTGCCAAAGTACCATTCCTTCTCGCTCTCCCTCTTCGCATCAGGTGCTGCCTCAATCACGTTGCTCTAAAAGTTGATGTTTACAAGAATAGCTTTAGCTTCAGAGTGCAAATATCACATTTCTACAGGAAATGTGAAAAGTACACTGATTTTTTTTTAAGAACTGTCCCTTTAGCAGAGCAACATATGAGTAGTAAGAAACAAAGGCCCTGTACCTGCAAAGGGACTGTAGCTCTGCTCGTGTGAAGATGTGCCAGAGTAAGAAGATCTACAAGGATTCTGATACCATTTGAATCCATAAGGTCCTTCACATTTCTCTGTTAACAAAGGAACTGAGTTACCAAAAGCATTTTTTAGATAAGCATTACTGCAATTAAGCATTGAACAGTTTTATTCAAATATGAAGTGACCACAAAAAAAGTCAAATCATTCTCTGAAGTGACTAGAATGGTAAAATCACCACAGTATCGACACGTTTCCTTCAGCTTTCTCACCAGTAACAGGTATCACATTCCAGAAAGTTGTATCAAACCTTGTTCTAAAACTTCCTCAATACTTGAATTTTTGTTCAAGTTAACCCTGAAAGACTAGTTCAGACCATTTTACACAGTCAAAAGACTGATAAACTGCTGTTAAGTGCACGAGTCCACCTTACCTTATTGAGGATCAGCTTATTGAGGAACAGGATCAATCTGTCCCGCTCAAGCCTGTCAGTGCACTGTTGCAGCAGAAAAGAACAAGTTAGTATCTCATAGCACATACTAGAGGTTCCCTCCAAAAGTCAACACAGTGGCAGCTGCATATAGATTTTTCATGCCCAGGAAAAACTGCTGACTATTAAGTGTTTAGTTTCATGCACAGCTAATAAAGGAAGTTTTCTGCCACTGAGTAGCAACCTCGCTGCCCTCGATCAAACCCACTATTCTGCTAAGTCTACTGTTCTATCAGGACTATGTCTGGATTCCCAGTGAACCGGTTCAAACAAGCACAAGAGAAAAAGAGAATGCTTTTAGCCAGCAGACACAGAGGGTCTTTGATATTACATGCCTGGTGAGATTATCAAGGCTCAAGGCAAAATAGCAAGGGACTTCACTGGTTCAGTTTCACTTGCAACAGCCAAACCCCATGCTGATGCAAGGAAAGAACTCCTCCTTCAGACTGCATGGAAATTTATTTTTGCAAGCTCAGTAAGTTGTCAGACATAACTTAATAGACACTAAATAGGCAATGCAGCTACTACTACAAATCTAATCCACCACATGTACTCATCTAAAGCCATGATTTCATTAGGCCTGGGGCTACAACTCAAAGTCAGTACTTTGAAATAATGTGATATGTAACAAGATTCTCCTCTTATAAAGCTTCTGCACTTTTCAAAAGCATGCTGAACTTATATTTGCATTTTGTTGGTCTTAAAGAGACTAATTTGAAATACCTCTATGATCAGCAGGTTTTTTAGTTAAACTTCAATGAAACTGAAACAAAGGGAGATACTAAGAAAAGCTGTTGACAGCACAGAAAAAAGCATTCACATTCTGTAAACCCAAAACTTGAGTTTCACAGTAACTTGAAGGATCTGAGCATATGCTGGACTATGCATGCAGTATGTTAACTACTATATCCAGTAATTATAAATTCTTACCCTTTCTAACATTCCAACAATGTACTTAGTATCAGAAAATGGTCCTATTTCTTCATGACACCTTCCATAAACAATGGCCAATGCTTGCAGACATAAGCATTTCATATTCACTTTTGGGGTAAGCAAGAAGCGATGGTAGAGCTCATTGAAGAATTCATATCTAAAAAAGAAATGAGATTTTAATAAAGAAAACAAACACAGAGCTTAGGAATGAGATAAGGGTTTAATAATGTCTCACGATCTTTTGATTGCTCCACTCTCTTCAGTTTCATCTTCTTCCAGCAGCAATCTTAGGTAATAATCCCCTATTTTTATTTCCTCAGAAAGGCACTCATATTTTACCTGCAACACAGAATACCTTACTTAACAATATATATTGTTTCTCTTACAGTAAGTTTTCGCTTGCATAACAATAATGAGCTCGACTGCATCTAAAAACTCAACAAGGTTAGCAACATCGCCTAAGCTGTAGGAAAACTCAACTCTCCAAGTTTTCTGTTAAAGGAACATACATCTACAAAATAAAAGCCACTGGCTATGCTGCCCCTCTGAATAAATGAAGCTTTTCATCTTACTGAGATCTCCATTTCCAACTGGCTATGGTGCCCCTCTGAATAAATGAAGCTTTTCATCTTACTGAGATCTCCGTTCCCAGCCTTTAACTAACTTGTTTCTAATACCAGCTGGTTTTGTTAACTAAACTTGGATAACACATGATGCATTCAGTGACTCAAGTTTTAATAAGTAGTTATTCCACTGCAAGGTATTTCACTTAATGTTACTGCAAGTATGAAACACAAGCATGACCTAATTACTAGTTATACTTGCTATTGTGCTGGATAATAAAAGCCTAGAGGCATCCGTTCACAAAAAAAGAAGCTGAACTAAAATTGCACAATAAAAGCCATCATTAACTTCAGAGCAACTACATTAAATTTAACAAATGCCTCAATGTTCAGTGGCAACAAGCATTTGGCAAGCACTTCAATTAGAGGTGCCTCTAACATAAAACAAAAGCCACTCCACAGTGGTTTTTCTTATCTATAGTTTGCAGGTTACTGTCACGAGGTTACCAAATTATCTACAAATTTGATCACAGCATATCATACAAAGATATCCCACTAACTGGTATGCTTTCAGAGGAGTCTCAAGCCACCATTCCCCTTGGCAAAGTGACAAGGTTCCACAGTTGACAGAAAAGCCTTTGTCACCACTATCTAGTTCAAATACTTATAGCATAGTCCAATAACATATTCATTACTATTTAAAAGCAAATCTGAGAGACAGCAGCTGCTCAATCCAGTCTCAAAGTATCCTGGGCTGTAGCTGCAAGAATGCTACTGACACATTCCAGCACCATAAAGCCACACAGAATCAGACAGCACATGGGGGAGGTCTGTATTACAAAGTTTCAAATCTGTGCTTCTGATTCTGTCCCAGTTTGCAGAGCTAAAAAGTTGGGATAGCAGACACTGACACCCTCAAGTCCTGTGCCGGACCTATATCTGCAGGAAACTTTGAAAGACAAATGCCAGTGTAAGAAATACCAATCTAAGCCCAGTCTTAGCCATTTACTGCATCAACGTAAGAAGCAACCTGGAGGTGTGTGACAGGGATAAATTGCACACGTAAAATTGTTCCCTCTCATAATGCATTAGCCTGATGTCTTGCAGTTCTTCCTGATTTGCAGAGTAGTCAGCTGAGAAATCCCCCAAACCAAGTGTGTTCTCATTTCACTAATAGTTCCCAGCTCAAATGCCACTAGAAAGCCATACTCTAACAAGGATGGCAATGGAAATATCTGAGGAATATCCTGCAGTTGAATTTAAGGGTGGCCTTGCTTTGCTTAAGTGTTACACATTAATTAAAACCACATTGTTGTGTGGAATCACAGCAATACTGGAGGTAACAGGAAGTGTTTATTAGCATATTACTTGAAAACATCTTGAGAGATGTTTTGAGAAAGCCAATCGGGATCATGCTGATTGCTTTGTAGAAGCATCCAAGGTTTTTTTTACTTTAGGTACTGCTGTTTCTAGAATGGGATGACAGTGACCTTCACCTATAATCTACAATGGCACGTGTTTTAGCCCCATAACCTATTCATGATTTGGCAACCCAGTGTTTAACTGACACAGGACTACTGAAACCTCAAGGAAATAAAAGACAATAAACCTGTTATCAGGAAGAAGTGACTTCTGAAACTACGCAAAACAATTCTGACAGAACACACTCAAAAAATAGTATGACTTATCTGGACAACAGGGTAAGGACCAACTCTTGTCTTAATGTAAGAATACACCATGGGTTCTGATAAATGTTTCATCTCCACAGCATCACTTGTTAGGTTAAAGAGGCTTCTGTTTTGCACAGTGACACTGGAGAGTAGTACCTGTTCACTGATTCAAGCCTTAGCAGTTGATTCCACAACCAAAGAAATTTCTAGCTTGCATTCAGAGATCATCAACACAAGATTCACTCAGGGTATATAAGAGACAGAAGTGACATTTCAAGTAGACATATTTTACAGATGCAGTTCGTCCTATGGTAGGTCATTTACCTCAAACTCCTGGTGGTTCCATGAGATAACATTAGCACTACCAAGTTCTCTGTCAATATTAAATGCTCTCATCTCAGACTCAAGAGTATCTCTCAGCTCTTCCCGTGTTTTGAAGTTCCAAATCAAGTTCGATCTAGCATGATCCTGAACAAATCTAAGAAAGAAGTCACATAGTTTAAACCCCTCAAAACATTATCTAAAAAGCAAACAAGGTTCAGCTGGCAAGCTAGGGAAGATCGTCAGCATTAATGGACCTTAATTAGAAGGCAGAGAGCAGTGGTCTCCAGTTTGTTACAGTAATTACAGTTGTTCACTTGTATACTGTTTTCATAGGCATGGAGGCCAGCCTAGACTAAAGCACACCTGTGTTATCCCTTTGGGCTCAGTTTGCCATCTGCATGTACCTGATGACCAGGAGACATGCAAGTGATTCACTGTAAGCCAATAGGGGCTGCAGGTAAACAATCCAGAGCAGCAGACATGCACATATCAGCTGCGTTTTAACAACAACAACATAAAAAAGTAGTTTATGCAGTAAAATAGAAGTTGATGTCTTAAGTGTCACAAAATAGTCAGTGGACATTCTTAAGTAGCAGTTACCAACACAGCCTTTGGATCCAAAGACTGAGAATGGATTTTAATACCAAAGGTTTAGAAGCACACAAATCTTCCTTTCATGAAACAGTATTTGACATTTAGAAACATCAAGCAGTTAAGTTCATGGAATTTCCCCAAGCTTGCATACATAGTTTGTTAGCCAAGCCAAGCTTTGTCTACTTAACACACTCTGGCCCTAGCCAGAGTGATGCATCTTTTTCAGATGGAAGCCCCTCCCTTGTAAACTTTGACAGCTCTAAAAACTCACAGGTAAGCAAGTTGCATTGAGGACCTGTGGCACTATTAGAAATCCAGTATCCAAGTGCTTTCTCCTGCCCTGCTTTAAGCTCATTTTTGTCCAAGTTACATCCTGAGTAGCTTAGAGGTTGACATACCATCAAACTACAATGCCTTCCACTGCTACTTCACTTGGCCTTCAATACCATGCAGATTTGCACCTGCAGTTTGTTATTTACTCCTCCTTTTGGTTGAAAAGAAAAAATTATGTAGTTTGATAGTATTTCTAAATTCCTCCTTTTCCTAACCACAAGCGAAATCCTTACGTATAGCTTAGGGGGTTTTTAGTGAGTAGCTGCTACAAAACATTTGCACTGTTTCAAGGCAGGCAGAAATTGGAAGTCACAGAAACTCAGAAGATACTAACAAAAATATCCAGCCAAATAAAAACTTTTATCTGAGACCACCATATTAATTCTAGCATTTTCACCTGTAATAGAAGAGATCCCAGTTTGCTTCTATTTTAATTCTTTGGCGTCGTTTCCTTAATATCACTGGTTTTTGAATAATGTTCTGCAAAAGAACCAAATTTCACAAGTTAGCAGGAAGATACCTCCAATCTTTCCCTTTTAAAATCAAAGGCTGGATTTTTACACTCCTTCAAAAACCATACTAAGTTAAGTCTCATTAATAATGTCTCCTTTTCTAGTGAGTAGTAGCAACAGAGTTTCACAAGTGTTATTTGCACCAAGTTAAATCATGCCAGAGAAACTTTCAGCTGTTTGACAAATAATTTGTTTAGAAGCAAGTTATCCCTGAGAAAAGCTTAATTCCCACCACCATAGGCATTCATCAGCCCCAAAGCTGACGGAGGTGAACACCCACATGAAGAATGTTTTGCTCTTGAAAAGAAAAAACTAGAGAAGTCACAAAAATAAAACCATGCCTGACTTGGTTACTGAAAGATTCCCTACTTTGATGAAGCATGAAATCAGCGTTTTCATCTACATGAGGTATCACATGCAAGCAGAAGTCTGAGCAACAGAGTCCACACAGTAACAGATATACAGACAGACTCACCATATTGTTTCTGTCCTGATTATGAAGAAAAATGTGGAAGAAAAAGAAAAATACATTTAACACTCCAGAGTCACTGAAGTAATTTAAAGAGGTAACACCCAACTTGCTACTACTTCTTCCAAGCTACACTTGCACACACTTACTATGAAATGATACATCTCAGAACTCCACATAGAAAAATGACTCTTTAAACTCAGTATCCAGACAAGTTGTTTAAAGTGCAATTTGATCTGCCACTGTTTTTCACATTTTTTACTTCTCCTGTTTTGAACCCAATTCACCATTATTTCAGAAATATCACTGTTATACTTTTGCACCACGTTTGATAGAAAACTTGAGCTAGATTTTCCTAAATTAAAGCTTATTGCTACATCAGAACAAGTACAAAGACAGGCATTTTCAATACTCTGCATTCATTCTTCTGGCATTTTCAATACTCTGCATTGTGCTTTTCATCCCTCCTTGCATGTAAAACAGATTGTTTCACTTCCAGAATGCATAAAAACAAGCTTAGTAAATATACTAAAGAAAGTCAAGGGAAACACCTCATAATTTCAGAAAAGAGTTTGTCATTTAGAACATAGCAATAAAACTGAAAGAAAAAGGAGACCAACAATAAGAAATCAAGCAGTGCTTAACCTCTCCTTCTATAGTATCAGATCAAAACTTTTATGACTTCAGTCTCAATCATGACCTTAGGTACAGTCTTATCTCAGTCTTTAAGCACTAAGATACCCATATTCAAGTGAATCCTAAGGTGGTGTCCCTGCCCATGCAGGGGGAATAGAAGCAGATGATGTTTAAGGTCCCTGTCAACCCAGGCTATCCTATAATTCTTCCAGCAGGTTCCATCACTAGTGTAAAGTACATGATTTTGAATGCAAAGAATATTTGGTTTCTTTTAAATATACTTAAAAAACTGGTTTTGCCACATATCAAGGAAATTTTTCCTGTATAATTATCTTACAAGAAATGCTTATAGACTGCACTGCGGTTTGATAAGGTTGGCTAAAGTTTAAAAGATATGCTGAAGGAATTCATTTGCCTCCTTTACATTCTCCCTGGAACCCATTTCTAACCCAAGAATAGTAAGAAGTAGAGAGTTTGCTAAAGGAAGGAGAACCCCCACATGACAACACTACTATGTGAGTATGTGCTCTGAGACTCTGCTGGGACTTAGCCAAGTTACTCTAACAAAGAGTTTCAAATACTTTTACCTCTTTCTGAGCTATGCCCATTCGATCTCTCCAGTGCATCAAGACTAGATCCACCTTCTCTTTGGCAAATTTTTCAACTTCCTTTGCAGCTTTTCCAGCCAGTCTCTGCCACTCTGGCACTTTATTGAACTTGCCATACTGATCCTGCAGAATAAAACCAATTACTTATAGTTTTGGGCTGTCTTTGCTGCAGGTCAATGCAGCAATCAAGTATCTGTACTAGAAAAGTCACTAAGACTGTACATCTATATAATGGAATAGGGAAGAAAGCTACAATTACTTACGGTTGCAATTTTTAAGTTATCTCTAACGTGCATTCTATCAGCATCTTTTTCAGGAACAGGATCAGCACTGTCAAGGTATGCCAGCAAACCTGGTGGCTAAAAACATTTAAAACCAGTGTAAACACACACGTGACTAATGAACAGAAATCACCACATTAGGTAATAATTTCTTTAAATCAGAGATTTCAAAACAGAATTTATATTCTACTCTAAAGTAAGTATGTAAAGCTACAGCTTTTTTTTTTTGCTGTGATTAGCAAAATGCTGCCATCCTCAACAGAAGTGCTCAACAGAGACATATTATTGGCTTCAGTGCAGCAGAACTCTTGGCTATAACCCGTTTCTTAAAGAAGCACTTAATGAAGCTAAAGAACACAGGAAGAAAAAAGTTGATCCCAGGGCAATACTGAGAGGGATGAATAACACTAGAATCCATCCATATCCTCTGATATGGACTAAACGTTACATGTGACATTAGAGATGAGATAGTCTTTTTTGACTAAGCTTTCCATAAGATAGTGACCAAGACCAGGACAGTTTACTCCACCAAAAATGAAGGAATTGCTAATTTGAAATTAAAAGCTGGTAATTTCACAGATAAAACCATTTCTTACAACACTACTCATTGAAATAACTTCACTGAAGTAACTTAACCAAGAAGCATTCAGGAAGCTGTAAGGGTGAAAGGATGTATGAATGATCAGTATATGAACTAACAACACATATTTAACCAAGTTGTAAGCAAACAAAATTGGACAGGCAAAGCATAAAAGCATAGACAGAATTCAACACCTTAATTTCTTATTGACACAAAAAAGCATTAAAGACATGCTTACAATGTCTCCCACATTTTTGTCCTTTTAATCAAGAAGACATCTTATTTTTAAGTTTTGTGTCACAAAGTATCAGGAAAGTAACAGAAAAAAAAAGTATCTTAAAAAGTATCAGGAAAGTAACAGAAATTTTTTAAGAGTATGAGATGCTTTGAACTAGACATCAATATCCTTTAATTAGTAGATGCCAGACTGCTAATCTCCCAGGCAAGACCTTCCTCTTGAAGGGAAAAGGGAATATGTTTACTATAGACTGTCCCAACTTTGACACTGCAAGCTTTCATGTTTTATTCTTTTGCTACTCCATATTTGGCTTTTACTTACCAAAATACGTTTCAACAAATTCATAGCAGTTTTGTTCTCAGCTGTCCAGAGGCCCACCAAGTGTCTACTTAACTGCCTGAAAAAGCCATTGAAATTAACAAACTGCAAGTTAATACTTTAAACAGATTTTTAAACCACTAAACTGTCAGCCTTACCATGCTGATGAAATGAAGATGAGCAAGAGCTTCATGCCCTTGACTAAGAGGACAAAGCATTACGTTGTTCAAGGATATGCTTAGCATGCTTTGAAGTGTTGCCTTTAAGAAGTTCCAGTGAAGTTAGTGGAACAGTAGCAGCACATGCTGTTTGAGCTAGACCTCAAAGAACACTTGAGCAATAGAGCAGAAACATCTAATAACCAAGTGTAAGTTTATCCAGCCAACCTTAAGCTACAGCTAAAGTTAAGAGGCTAGAAGCCATCAAGAATTGCTACAAGCTCTACTTGAAATCCTTAATACCACTCACAGGCTAGAAAAGCCTTTCTGGGAGCCTGCCTTCTATGTCAACCAATGCTTTCTGCCAGCATTTGTCACTAGGATTCTACTGCACTGAACTGAAGCATTGCTACAAGCACATTGTAAGTAGTAGCACCAAACACAACTAGCATGACAGATGGTTTCATACCAGCTCTCTCCTGGATGACACACAGTGGCAACAAGCTCCATTTGTCCCTACATTCCTTAGCAACTCTAAGCACTCCAGGAATTCACAGCTAAAGCCTCCATAATGTTGTATTTGGGTGGAAATAGTTGAATCATCGCTCATCCTCCACAGCACATTCTCAGAGATCACCAGTTCTACTGACTGTTGATTCAGGGAATAATCTCTGTGAGGAAACTTCTCTCTCAGATAGGACGGGTGACCCCAACTGCATGCATGATGTCTGAGATGTGCACACCCATTTTTATAAAGTTGTACAGTACAAGTTGAAACTTTTTACAAGTTCCAAACATCCTACTTGCTTTTTCTTTCCCTGAATTAAAATAAAATCACAAATCAAAATAATAAAAATCAAAATCAAAACTTGAGTTACTAACAAGTAACCAACGCAAGTCCACCCTCACAAAAAAATAATCAAGGGTTTATTAAGTGGCTGCAGTCTTGGCTGAAGCTTGCTCTACTAAAACATACCAGCTGCTAAAGAATATTCCCCTGAAGAACCACAACTTTTCTTCCCTGACCTCCCAGTGTTCACTAGGCCATGACTTAGATTTTTCAAACACGATATATCAAGTGAGATGGACATACCTATTTGTAAGCATCCTCTGATCTGTGCTTATTGTAAACATAGCAGTGTGCAAGTGACGAGGTAAGGCACCTTCACTGAGGGCAAGATCTTGCATTTTGGTAGCAATCTCTTTGTCTCCTTCCTTTGGAAACAGGGCAAGATGATTACTAAAGAAAGAATCTTAGTTAAGCTGCTTTCATCTTAGTCTACAGTTCCAAGGCCTTCTTGACCATCAATTATGCCAACTAATATTCAAAAACCAGAAGCCAGACTATGACAGGTTTTAAGTGAAAGTTCTCAACAGCAACTGCTCAATGCTATAGTAAAGCCATGGACCAGGTAACTGGTAGTTACATCTATGAGGACAGTAACTGAAGAGGGCCGGATGCCTGTCTCTCATCATACATCAGAAGGTGGTAGCAGAAGTACCATTTTCACACTGCAATTATAAATTAGGATTAAACAAAGAATGGTACCCACACATAATTGCTTGTTGCTTGACTTTTACTGACAGTAGCCATTAAAGATTTATGGCTGCTCTTCAGTTTAGATAGTCACATAGGTAAGACTGCCACTCAATCAAGACAGATTAGTTGCAATGAATAAGAAAAAAGCTTTTCAGCACTTCTACTCATCTAAATCATAGGACTTTTAATAAACAACATAGTAACTTCTAGCTAACATTATCAGGTACATCGATGGAAACTTGAAGATTCGGAATACCTCTATTTCAAGTGTTCATTCACTTCCATTCCAAGAAAGTACTAGATGAATTTCAGATGCATAAGCCATCGTGATACAATGAGGCACTAACTTAAGCCCTGAATTTCAACCCAGGAAGTGTCAAGAGTCAGTTAGCAAGATCACCCTGCAACAATCATGAGCAACCCCTGAGAAGTATGGACTTGGCCCATACATTATGGGGTATGGAAACTTAAAGCCAAAGCAAGAACAGAGGCTGACACCACTAGTCTGCTCTGGGGACACTACTGCTTGCTAATCCTGGTCCCATTCCATCTGGCAATGCATCCCAGGAAATATGGCCTCTCCTCTTTGAGATACCCTCTAACATGCAGGAGAAGTCTGGTGGCTCTGAGGTATGTGGCTGAGCTACATACAACATTTACAGCCAAATCTTGACTGCAGTATGAAGACATGCAAGGCACTACCTAATGTCCCAACTCACATGCTTTCCAAACCCCCAAGTGTAAGATAAAGCGAGTTGCTATATTAAACCACTCACAATTAAGCAGGTGTTCTGCTCCTGACTTTCCAATTTCCCCCTTCCCACTCCCCACTTTGAGAAGCTAATATAACAAACTTCTCCTGGTAAGCAATTGCACTTCCAAAATAGACAATACATATTTTGCATGCTATCCCAGCTAACACTGATAAAATCTCACCTCTATTATTGCCTTCATCACCAAACCTGCTCCTTTCACAATTGCCATGGAAGGGTGCTAGAACAGAATGTTAACAAAACATTATCCAAGTGCAAAAACTGAAAATTAGATCATCTGTGATTCAGTATCTTTAACTAATACACATGGCTGATCTATCTCCAATTCAGTTTTGTGAAAGGTAGCCTTAAGAGCCTAACCTATATCTTTGAACAAGAATCTCTCATGAAACTCCTAGACAGAATTACTGGCAGTGAACAGCAGTATATACCAGAGAAGCCGGAGAAATGCTGAGTGAAATGGCTGACATAAGCTGACGCTAATCAAAAAGCAGAAGAAAATACTATTTTTACAGTAAGAAGGCATTGACATTTTCGCTAAAAATGCTACAATCCTTAGAGGTTTCAACCCCACTGAAGAGGATGCTACTCTTGTTTTCTAACTCTTTTAACTCTCATTTACTGAGAAAGAAACAAAAAGACAGAACACTTTCCAATCAGGGGAAAATCTGTGCATCTGTTGAATCTATCTTCAAGTCCAAGTGGTATTTTACTGTGTTTCTGGAAACAGGTCTTAGGCAGTCTATTCTACAATGATTCAGCATATCATTCACCACAGAATAATCACCTCAATCTGATATCTGAAGGCAAAATAGTAGGTCACTAAAACATTCACCAAGATAGAAAAGATTTAGGCACATTAACCAGCTGAAGACAAACCTGTCTTTCAGGAAAACAAGAAAAATTTCATGTTCACTGATTACCCAAAGCCTCTAATAATAGTGAAAAGTAAGTCTTACCTGAAAAAGCTTAAATAGCGTTCTTCCATTAGATGCCACCATTTCCAACAACATGTCAAACTGCTGCCCCTCAGTAGTCTCACTATATGGAGCACAGAGGGCAAATGTCAGGAAGTCCAGAAGTGAACTAATTACTAGGGCACCTGTCCCATGATCCTGAAATTAGGAAGACAGGTATGTAATTCAGATACAGTGGTCCAAGAGCATTCATGATGCTGAAGGTGCTTTTCCTTGTCACAGCATTAAAATAGTCTGCAAACAAAAACTACAAGTTTAGAATATTCTGTTACTCTGAGTCTGGCACTACCCTGATAAATTATGATTTCTAAAGCATATTGGAGATTCAAACTACTTTTACCTAGTTTAATCCCACAAGTCTGAGTTTACATTATTCTTTTACTTAAAAGAAACATCCAGTTTCCATATTAAACATGCAAACATTTGTTGCAGGACATTCAAATGCTGCAGTATTGACAGCTGTGTCCTAACCTGTCAAGATCCCAGCTTAATTAGAACAAACTTCAGTGCCAGACAGAGCTGTGTTTTCAACTGCAGGTGCAAATACATTCAAAGATACATCTAAGTATGACAAAAGCATTTTCATTGCAATTAGGAAAGGCACTTAAAGAAGCTTAAATCTGTTTCCAAAATTTGACTTACCACATGGGAATTGAATTTCTCTAGGAGATTTTCCAGAAACTTCTTTGAAGAAAGAAGGGAAGCTTTGTTCAATTGCTCCTGCCTCAAGTCATAGTCATCATGCATGGGCTACAAAAAAAGAAGTATTCACTACACAGCCACATTGCAACCCTCAGTTCTTAACAGCTGTAATCCAAAAGCCACTCTCTCTACCCATAAAAAGCACATCCTCCTTCAAGTTCAGCAAGAAATCATTGCATAACAAGTTACTCCATGTCGGAATATACTGCAAGCTGAACGGCAGCCCCTATTTCCACATCTTTCAGCAGCCTGAAGTTCACATATTCCAAAGTGAAAGAACCTGAAATTTAATACTTACACACATAAGTGCACAAAGCATGTCAATAGAGGCATGGGTTACTCCATCATTGTTCCTTTTGAGGGCTTTCACAACCTTCACTCCTAATCGTTCTCGGAATCTTTTGAAAGGGAAGCAAAACCACCAAGATCAGAGAAGAAACTAAAATCTTAAAATTAAGATGAAATCTGGTCAGCAGTCAAGAGGGGTCTGTTCCCACTGCAATTAGCAATTGCCTTGATTATTTTCATAAATTTGAGGTTCTTGGTAGGAAAATGTTGACTTCACTGTTAACAACATGCCAACATACCAAAATAAAGACGCATCTTTGTAAATATAGGATACTATTTACAGAAAAACAGAAGTTTATAAAAGTCTCAGACTAAGCGCTTTTGTTCTTCTTCTCATCATTCTCTATATTATAGTTGCTCTATATTCCCTAGTCAGAAATACTTCAAAGAATGTTTTGTTTTCAGAACAAGAGACAGTTTTTCTGCTTCCTTATGTTATTTAAGACAGAAACTCCAAGCAGTCTGTACTTACTACAGAAATACAACCTCCTAACATCATTTTATCTTGTGTTAAACTGAAGATAGCAATGACATCAGAATACTTTGAGAAAGAACTGCCTACTTCAAGGACAGATGAAGGTACACGCTAAAAATTTTCCACTAGGAAAATGATTAAACCATATTTGCCTCAAGACAGAGTATTTAGCACAGGAAGAATCAGCTTTACTTGCAAATGATTACCCAGGATTCTCAATTTGCATGAAAGCCTGGTGGCAGCCTCATCCCACTGAAAACAATCGCGTACAGAGTCTTACACTCCTTTTCAGAAGGGAGTCCTAATTCCATTTCTCACTTTTAGATGTAGGTTACTAACAGAAGCTTGAGATCTATTTTCATCTACTACTTCCAAGCTTGAGGAGACTTAGCACTTACTTTGGAAGCTGAGTAAAGGCAAGGAAGCCTGCTTTTGAAGCCACCAGTCGTCTTACTGCCTGGAATTGGCTTTCAAGCTCTGCATTAGATGCTGCAATATCTCCCTCCTGGGAGAGCAATGCTGTTATGGCATTATTAATGAGCTTCTCCTTGTTTTCTGAGAACAGACCCTGGTTAAAAAATAACCATTATTAATTTCTTTATGCATTAGCAACATCTTAAAAGGATGGGTAAAGGATTCATCCTTACATCTTGTGTAACTGCATGCAGGACTCCACTGTAGGAAATGTTGGCATTGAACCTGAACACAGCATCTGCAAAGTTACCATCTGAAAAAAGACACACCAAAAGTTAAGTGTACAGTACCTGACTCAATATCTGGATGCTTTAAAGAACACTATAAACCCATGTAAGAAGCATTAGCTTACTTGGAGGAGCAGCCAAAAACTTCAGATGAAGGCTCTCTACTTCTTCATCTACAGGCATACTGAGTAATCCCCAGCGCTGGCCTTTGTGTGTGGAGGTCATTTTCACACAAACATCTCTATTACCAGAGGCTCTCACTCCATCCAACAAGCTAGCCAGGAGAGAATCTCTAGGTTGGGACAACGACACACAAATACAATTTATATCAGAGAAGTGGTGCCAAAGAACCAAGTTATAAGAAAAACAGAGGGGGGAAAAAATCACATCATAAAAGGCAGCAATACGTGGAATCTCCTACTAACACTACTGCCAACAGCTACACCTCTGGAAGAAATCACTAACTTTCAGTGTTCCTTTATTCACTGTAAGGAGAGAGCTGACTTACACCCAGTATAGCCAGCTGCAGCCTTTCACTAATGGGATCAGTTCTAGATTATCTGTTAATGAATGACAGATGTTGCCAGCAAATTCATCCCTGTGCTTTCTGCAAAACCTCACTTAGCAGGATTAGACTGTGTTACAACTGCAAGAGCACTCAGGGACTGTTCTGTTGGTTGTTTTAAATAGAAGCAACTAAGACTGTCTCAAGCAGAGAGCTCAAAGGGCTCACAGCCTTCACATTTCCATATTACTTAGACTGTACTTCTTCCCTTGTTTCAGATATACTACTTAACCAAGTACAGCACACACAGAACTATGCTGCTTAGGAGAAACAGGCTGCATGTAACTGTCCAACACCCTTCCATATTAATCACAAAACTTCTGGAGAGATTTGCTCAAAGTTGGGATGAAGGTAAATGGAGAGATTTAGTTCCTGTAACAAATCTTGATTTGTAAGTGGCAGACTGCTAGAAGAGCAAGGCTTTAAGTTAACTCCTCCAAGAGTCAGAGTTTATAGAAGCTGAGGATCTACAAGCACTACAGTAGCAACTTCCATTTGAATTAATAATGCACAGAAGCTCCAGTTACCTTTCTGTTGAAGAGTATTTCCGAATTTGTCCTTTGATGAATTCAATGGTGAAAAGCTGGGGGTTTTCACAGTCACACACTATTGCAAATACCTAAAAATAAGGGACAAGGATCACATTCATGAAGCAGTGTTACTTAGCTACTCTACAAATTAAGGCTTATGTATACTATCAGTTGCTCTCTCTTAGAGCCTTCATTTGAAGAAGTGGTACTGAGAAAGAATGCCCCTTACCTCGCCTAAAGGTTTCAAAGTTGCAATGTTGTAGGTAGCTGGATCCCTCTCAACTAAGCAAGCTTCTGTAAGAGCTAGAACTCTTTTCACAGGTTCCTTGTAAAACAAGAGAGAGGCATGCTAGGAAAGAGAATACTTAGTACTTAATAGGAACCAAGTATGTTCAGTCTGACGGCCTTACCAAGTGCCTAGGTGTTATTTTTTGAACAACAAACTCTGCTAAAGATGTTACAGATTCATCATTGCTGTACTTTCCAAAGCGAAGATTCAAGTATTGCTCAAATTCTAGGGATTCTTTCCTTATCCGCAGAGAGATGCCTATGAAGTTGCCAGCATGCTCTATTGCACTCTTGACAATTTCCTCCCTTTGCTCAGAGGCAAACAGGTGCTGCAAATTTTGTCAAGAAAGAAATTAACAGGTGAAAAATAGGGCACTGCCAAAGAAAATCACAGTTTTAAATAATCCTCCTCTATATAGCTAACAGTATGGAATGTTCACAGCAGCTGGACTGATCTTTGCTAAGTGCATGGTCTAGACAGGTATTTATCACACAAGAGATCCATTATTAACTTCACATTTGCCTTAAAAAAAAAATCTGTAGCAGCTATTCCTAAAGGATACCCTGCTACACATTAGTGTGCCATTAAAGTTATGGTCTGCATGACCTGCCTGTCCACCCTTGGCAACAGACCCTGAGAGCCTGGCAGGACTGAAGACCCAAAGAAAGCAACTGGGGCTACCACTGGTGATCTTCAAGGTTAGGGCAGCTCTAGAGGCTCAATTATATATTGCTCAATTATATATTCATGCCAGAGAAAAGCATGCTGCAGTACAAAAGACACAGAAACCCTCATCTAGTCCTATTTTCTTAGTAGAGACTAGAAGTAGCTATACCTAGGAATTAATTTATGGTTAATAATGTAAAGATCCTCTCCAGTTGCTTGAAGTACAGCACACAGAAACCCTGTCATGACTTTAGAACCAACATTATGCTGCAGTATTTCCCAAGCAAAGCCGCCAAGTAATCAGATCACAGGTCAGAAGAGGCAATGGCATCACTGATCAATCTATTTCTGAATTGAATCCCTCCATCAGCTAGATAGATCAGTAACACACTACCTGTTACTTCTGTAAATTTGAGAAATGACAGGAAATTCCACATCCACATTGCATTCATATTCACTACCTGAAAAAACCTAAGTATTTCATCCTTTCTAGTTTTTAAACATGCAATCCACACACATAAAATGCCCCCACACCAAAAACCACAACCGAACCCACACATAACTCTCAAATGTTTCAACTAATTTCCTTTCCTTTTAGGATCTATCCATAAGCCTTGAGGCTCCACAGCTGAGTCCCAAAGATGCACACACTTGTATGCTCCAACTATGTTGAAGCTTCATTATTAAACATGCAGCTATAAACATGCTAAGAACTATAGCAAGATATTTTGATTTAATACTCACCAATCTACTAAATCCTCCATAGAGGATACAGAAGCCTCCCTGATAGCCAGTAATATCAACAAAGCCTTCAATATTTCTGTAGTCATAGGAGCACAGGACCTTATTTGTTGCAGGATCAATTTGGTCAATACCTCCAGGAGTCACTTCCAGAACCACAGGTTTCCTTGTATCACTCCAGTGATGCTTATAGCAGTTATACCTCTGCAGGGAGAGCTACTTTTAGACATCTATGCACACTCCTTTACTACACAGCAGTAGTTCTCTACTTAGCTAGTAACTTCCAAAAATTATATAATTTCCCTTAATGCTCTTATCTATATTAAGAACACCGTGAAGCAAAGAAAAGCAGCTGTAGGTGTCAATTGACAAGGAGGTCACAGCTTAAACAATGCATGTTGAAGCAAGAACAGAATCCTGAAAGAGCCACTCCCAAAGGAATTAAGTTCTCATTGTAGAACATGGTCTACTCACAGGCTTTTGAACACTGTGGTTAGATGAGGAAATAGCATTTACACCAAATGCTGTTATTCAGCTAATTAAATCAAGTTAAGGTAAGTTTCATCGTAGTGAAAATTCTTCATCTCCCACAGTCACATTTCTTTACAAACACAAACTTACTTAAACCAGCAAAAGTTAGAGGTCTGCTCTAAACTGCAGTAAGACACAGAGGATCCCTGTACTCCAGTAGAGTTACTGTGCTCATGACTGAAGATTTATTCTATGCAATACCTTAAATTACTTAAAGTAACTTTAAGCACTTGAGGTGCTGTCTTCTATGACCAAAAGACAAAAAAGTCCAGCTCAGTAGACTGCATTGCTTATTACTGTGTTACCACCATTCAGTAAATGCCAATCTTGTCAGTAATCTGACCTACAGAAATCCTTCTAGAAAGCATCAAATGTTCAGGATGTTACGCAGAAAATATTTAATTAGAATGTAAAGCAAACATTGACTAATGAATCAATGTTTTTCTCCTCTCCAGATAAGAACTCCACATAGCACAGCCCTGTACTTCAACAGTAACATTCATAGTCCATGTACAAGTATAAGGCTCAGGCCAACCAAAGAGAGCTCAAGTATTCTACTGGTAAAGGGGTACCCACTGCTTTTGAACAAACTCCATTTTCTCTTCTCAAAGACTTCAGATCCAGATTCACAACGGCTATTTTAGGTAGCACATATAGCACAAGCATAAAATGAACATGAACAAAGTAGAAGTTTGAGTCTTTAGATCATTTCCTTAAACCACACATGATGCAGATAAGCCAGACACTCACCCGTCCTGTGATTTTTCCTTCTGAGAAGTCTGTCCTGAATCTCTGTTTTCAAAAAAGTTAACAGTGAATGACTGCAAATATGACAACCTATCTATCCAGAAAGTCTACATTTAAGCTGGCTCTGTTTTATGGGACTCATATTAACCCTCCTCAGAAGGCTCACCATTCCACTTCAGTTTAATATATTCAATATCTGTAGCTTTACTTGCTCTTTACAAATCATGCAGTACTTGCTCCAAGTGACACTAGATCAAAATCATTAACATAACAGCTCAAAAAACTCGCTTTCCTATTTTTTATGCAGGGAAAGAAAGCATAATAAGGCACCACAAATGGTAATGGTAACCAAATACTTACTGCTTGCTTGAAGAAAATAAAAATAGAAATCTTACCAGTGCCTCTGTAAGGAGTTCTGTTCTGTGCTCTGTGGAAAACTTAAGTGTCTCAGATTTTTTTCCACTCCCTTTGCGAAAAGTGAGATTAAATTCTGTTCCTTGTCCCTTTCCAACAGGTGAAATACTACAGATATCTCCATAAGGCCACTAGACAATTGAAAATAATTAGGTTATAGTATTAGTAATTTTAAAGCTACATCTCCCCTGCTCAAAACTCCTTAGAACCAGTAACAACCCTGTAACAAAACGACAGCTAGCATGTCACGTGATAGCACAAGCTTGAGCTTCCTATTTGATACTGCACAAATTAACTAAGTGTTCTGACTCCCTTCAGGGACATAGCTTAGGAGTGATCAAACTTACCCCAGTTCCTTCAGAACAGCACAGCCAAAGGCAAACTACAACTTGTTGGCCAATAAAAAGAGATTGCCTAAAAGTACAAACCCCTACTGGTTATTTGTAGAGTTAGTGAAGGCAACACAGACCTTCTGTTATGTGTACTTTGGTACACAGCTGCCACATCTTCTGGATTTTCTGAGATCTTGTCAGACTAGATGGTTTCTTAAGCCTGAATGCCACTATTCACTCTGGATAATGAATGTAAGGCAAAAATCACCTTCAAAAATGACAGTTACCTGATTTGTAACTTCCAGCGTGTTGGGGTTGTATGTGGTGATGGCATGGGTTCCAACTGAAAAGACTCGCTTGTATCTAGAACACAAAAGAGTGTTAAGTTTCTCCAGAAGTCACAGGAAAACCCACGCTGAACTGTAAAAAATATGCTAAGAAGATATATACAGGTTTTTGTTAGGAAATGGGATTTTCTTTGTTGTAGTTTACCCTTATAATATGTTAAGCTCTTCTGTTGTATATATCCATAAAGGGGGCATACAGGTTAAATACTACTAAATACATTTACTTATGCATACCTTTTCCTAAGTTAGTGGCTAAGTCAGGATCAAAGACTCTTGGAACTTGCACTGAAAAGTACTACCAGACCAGAATAAATTCTAAGAAGGCTACACAGGTAGGGGAAAAAAAAATGCCAGCCATTCCTGCAATAATCTAAAGCATTTGTCTGAAGCTGCCTCAGCCAACAGTTTTAACACGAAATCCAATTTACACAACTGGTCACAATACTGTACCAAGTCAAAGTACTACTATGGCCAAGCATAATTTTCTTCATCTTGAGGGAAACCAAAGCTACCAAACTCCAGAAAGACTCAGATCACCAAAGCTACAGTTAGTGTACATTGATATCACAGATATGTTAATTGTCACAGGGCTTAAACAATAGCAAGGTAGTTGCTTGTGTTTTAGATGTATCAGATACAAGCAGCTGTGAGTGAAAGCTACAGAATTTAGATGCATCAAGTGCAAAATCACTGTCTAACTGTGGATTCATTTCCTAAACAATCTTCAAGATATACCCAGAACAAATAAAGACTCTTTACATATTTCTGAATCTGAAAGTTTTGAAACATAACTGAGCAGAGTTTGAAACAGTACATTATTAATAATATCTTATTACTTGCACAAACCATGTTCTAGGGTGCTTCCACCTGGAAGCCAGCTGGCCCAAAAAGTAAAGCCAAACCTGAACCAGAGCCAGTGCTAGTAAGTATTCTCTGACTAAAGCAACAGCATCTGAACATGGATGCCTTTCTTGAACATGAGCCAAATAAAAACACTTTGACTAGCTGTCCATATTAAAACTGATTCAGTGTAGGAATTTAAGTTTCAGTTCTGAGTAAACTGTGTGCTTGCTTGGAACAGATACTATCAACCAGATGCTTAATTAATCTGAATCTGTGCCATGTTAGACTGCATCAAGAACAAGCAGGTCGCTTCTTCCCTCCCTATCTGCATTCTTGTGTTGCAGTCCTTTCTCCTCTCTCACTTGACAGCTCTGCAGCACAAGCCATCATTTCTATACAAATCCAAATTTTGCATGGGCTTCAAATATATTCAGAGCAGCTCCCAAATATCTCTCATAACAGAAAGGTCAAGAGCAGATGACAGTCAGATATGCACAGAGCAGATATGACAGTCAGGCAATCTCACCACCTTAATATTCTTCCATTTTCCATTATCATTCAAATAAACCAGTGCCAGCTGAAGCCTTTACTGGCCCAGAGTTTACTTAGGAACTAAAACAAGTGCTTATTTCCTTCAAAGCTTAGGAACATCTGTATTGAACTGATCTGCCACCCTAAGGACATTTAACATATTTGCAAAATCTATTTGTTTTTCCACATAGTTGAAATTTCCTTATTTAAGGTGCAGTCAAGAAAATCATGAAGTAATGAAGCAGAATGTTTGAAGCTACTCTAGCTGCTAATGATTCCAATATACTCAGCCTGTCAAAGAAGACTCCATTTCTTAGTTCATAAGAAGAAACTAACTGTTCCCTCTTCCCTTGTTACACCATTTAGGTAGGTATTCTGTCGTTTATATGACTTAAAAATAAGGTTCATTTAAGTTCTTTAGAACAGCATATCACAAGCAATAAAGCTCTTTATTACTTGCCCAAGGTTTTGTTTACTTACTTAGCCTACCATGAGCTGCACAGTGCTTTGTGGCAGACTAAGGATTTGCAACCATTACATATAACTGAAGAGCAGCTTCCAAACAACACAGCCCCTTCCTTTTCTGCCCTTATGCTCGAGCCTACATCTCAAGATCCAGGAAGCATTTGTTATCCAGCATTCTTAATATGTGATGGGACAAGGAACACAAGACAGAACAGCAGTTTTGCTGAGTTGCCATTTCCCTTCTTTCCTCTCCCTAGGTAAATTCAGAAGATCCAAGTCTTGTTTCATGAACAGAGAAGATTCAGAAGTCAGCTCTTACATGTGGCCTACTCTTGTTCAGAACCTCACCTATAAATATATAAGAAAGGTATTCACACCTCCAGGACTTGAAGAGTTTACTATTAATTCTCTCTCAAACTACTCTGCAGCACTGTCTAATCCCAGGCGGTTTTGAGAAGAGCTGAAGCAAATGTTCTCTTTCCCATGAAAAGGCTTTGCCTGTCCACTAGTTATTTCAAAGCACTGGAGAGATCTTTTTAATCAGAATGAACCTGCCAGATAAATTTCATACCACCACATCCAACAAAAAAACAAAACAATCTTTGTTACTTTTACAGATCTACAGATTAACACTGGGGCATCATCATTTGCACACCTGGAAAATACTTTACAGATACACAGAGCCCATATTCAAAGTGACAAATTCTATGAGTAGTCAAAATTATTCAGGCTCATTTAGCAGCACACATTAAGTTACTGTTTTATTAATATTATACATAGATTATACAGAGAATGCATGACTATGAACTAAAGAATTCAAATAGATAATTACTAAAAACCAAATCAGTTTCTGCTGCAACAAACAAGAGGCAACTACTTACTAAATACTTCTTTCCCCCTCACTATAAAAGAATTAACACCCTACTGAGTATTTAAACTAAATCTGTTCTAGACTTCAGACTTAGCCTGAAGTTCTAGAAGATTTCTATAAGTGTACTAGAACGCTACTATCAAGGTTCAAGAGCATAACTTCAAGAGCTTGCCTTAGGTTCTTTAATGAGAGGAGATGGGCAAAAGAAGAAATCTGAGGTTTATGTATTTGATTTCACCAACTGGCTCAAATCACATGCACAGTACGCTTGCACATATGCCACAGAAAATTCTGAGGAAGAGACCAGACATTTTCTGCTGGGGAACAGAAAGAGGGAGGGACAAACTGTTCTAATATTCTACTGCAATATAGTATCTCATTGCTACTAAGGGAAATCATTTTTTCACCCATGCCTGCTGGATTCTAAATGCATGGATCACAACTCAGGTAAGACTCAATTTACACAAGCACTGGATACAATTCTACAGAGATAAAACTAAATATTAAACAATTTCTTTCAAGTCAATCGAAACTCTGACTTGGTAGAGGAAAGATTTTGCACTCAGAGAGTTGCTCAGTCTAGTCTGGACTCTGAACAATCCCGAGTTTTAATTTTTGCTGACAAAACTGCATGGAGTTCTTTGATTAGATATTGAAGCAACCTCATGGTTTTTCAAAGCACAACTGTGAAAGATCTATGACTGCTGTTCCTTCAAACCCATTCTCCTTTCCTTTCAGTATTCCCAGTGTTTGATAGGATGAATGCATCAGACAGACAAAAAAAAAAAATCAACCAGTTTCAATTTACTGGTCAAACAACAGACTGGGACAATATCTCTTCATAAAACCATTAGAATCAAGCACTTCTCATGTTCCCAAGGTGCAGATAACCCACCCTCTTTGTTATGCTGATGTTTAGACAGCAAGGAAAAACCCCATTCTACAGAGATATTATCCATGTAAAGAGGAACAGTGGGTAAAGCATACCAAATAAAGTCCTATAACAGCTGACTTTAGACACAGCATGACAGATACCAGTTATGATAACTTACTGGATAATTTTATTAGACATTCCCAAGCTTTTACAGACAGAAGCATCACCAAAAATTCATTTTTAGATCCAAGACCTTCATTAAGATCGGGTTTATTTCTATTAGCAGAATTCTTCAAATTATCTCAGTTAGTAATTTAACAGATAATCTGTTACACAACTTCTCTAAGTGTATGTGTGGACTTAATGATCCTCATCTATTAAAGTACATAAAACACTACTCCATAAACCTGTTCTGAGAAGAAACATTTTCACTTTAAATTTAGTGTTTTATATAGTAAGTTCAAGAGACTCAGGATCTGATGAGGTCAGGTGGTCCATTTCAGAGCTACACTGCAGGGTGGGAACATAAGCAGAGGAAGGCTAAACGACAATGCTTAAAACCTAAACTGATTCTAGTGAAGATACATTTAGTTCAGACACTGAGCAGCAGGAGCCTTTAGTTCAATTTTCATTCATCAGCTGGATGAAGTTAAAACTATGCGGTTAAATCCAATAACAGAGAGGAAAAATGTCACACAAAATTTTAAAAACAAAAAACCAAAATTAACAAACTTCAAACTACTTACTTTCCCCTCCATGAATGTTTTGTTGTGTAGAAACAAGCAAGATCTCTGTTTTCTCTAATTATATTCATTCTGTGCCAAGACCTGAAAACAAAGGAGACATCCTGTTAGCACCCAGGATTTTTATTTAAAACCAAAGTTCACTAATCATCAATATGCTTCAAGACAAAAAGACTTTGTTTTTAAACTTATGTTTATTAAACAATACATGAACTAAGTTGCACAAGAATTATTAGTTTCTTCACTGCATTTGTTACACTAGCTACTCCTTAACAGTACCAGGTTCCAGTAAGTTTGCCCTATTTGCCATATTACAATCACTCTACTTTCACTGCCCCTTTGCACATTCAAATTCAAGTATATTTTATGTCATCTCCAAAATGTTTTACTCTCAAAAATCATATGCTATAAAATTATTTGAGTAGCTCCTGTAACCTGTAACTCCACCTAAACCAAAGTCCTACTGCAATTCTGAAATAAACAGTAAGGAGATAGCTGGATACATAGAACAGTTTTCCAGTCTGAAACAGAACTTAAGGTTGAGAAACTTACTTACTAACTAAGCATTGTGATTAAAGAGCTGACTAAGTACCATTCCTGTGCTGTAAAAGTTTAAGCAACCTCACTACTAACATCCTTATTTCACACAGGAATATCTATTCCCTAAACACACACACAGAGGAATTTAGTGAAACTTGCCCACAACTGCTTGAGTGGATCATTGCTTTAGGAGTTGCTAAATTCTAAGGAATGCTTCTAAACTATTACTATTTTCAATGCCTGAAGCAAATGGCTTCAGAGTAGTTAGGAAATTATTTCCCTTTTACCTCACTATGCTGTTATTGCATATACAAGGAACTTAAGCAGCCATTCCCTGATTAAGTACAAGAGTGAAGTTGTCACTCTCAATTTACTGCTACAGCATTAGCTTGATTTGCAAATGAGTTAAATCAGGTTTCCCTGTTACTGATTGAAGACTGCTACTACTCTCAATGACACAGTGGCATCCCCAAAACATCACACAGTAACGCTGGTCGGCAAGAACACAGCTCGCCTGAAGCAACTCTCAAGCAACCCAATCCCAGTCAGCACCCTAGTGAAAGTTAGATAACAACCCATTATCTTCTTCATTCAGCTAACTCTGCTCCACTTGGCAAAGGAAGATTTCTTATTTTGAGATGGATGACCTGTAACATTAGCTCATCACTAATTTCCACGCTCTATGACTTCAGGTTATTTTCTGTCTGAGCAAAGGCTGCAGGAGTTATGGAGTCATAAGCATGAAGAATGGATAACCTGCTCAAAATGAACTCTAGAATTCCTTCCCTCAGGTGAAGAACCAGCACAACCATCACAACCTACTGAAGAAAACTTGAGGCACTCCCTCTAGGAAGAGAAAAGAGCAGCATTTACGTGTTTCAATGACTCAGTCTTTGAGTCAAATCTTCAGAGTTAATACTCCAATGACTTGTGGGCAAGTTAATTTCTGTAAAGCCAATTTTTGGAAACAAAGTCTTATGAGGGGCAGGATATTCAACAGCATTACTGCTACTGATTGCTGACATCATCTACCTGTGGACCTGTGCATTTGACACTGAGCCACCTGGCATCCTTGCCCCCAAACTGAAGTACCACAGATTTGACAGGTGGACCACCCAGTGGATAGGGAATTGCCTGGAGGGTTTCCCTCAAGGAGTTGCAGTCATTGGCCCAAAGTTAAAGTGGAGACAGTGAGAAGTGGCATTCCTCAGGGGTCAAGACTGACTGGCCCTGTGTTAACACCTCTGTCAGGGATATGGACAGTGGACTCTCTGAAAGTTTGCTGATGACACCAAGCAGTGTGGTGCAATCAAGAGGCAGGAGGGAAGGGATGACATCTAAAGGGGCTCTGATAGGTGCCAGAGGTGGGTCCATGCAAACCTCATAAAGTTCAACAAGGCCACATGCAAGACCCTGCTCCTGGGCTGGGCCACTCCAAGCACAAATATAAACTAGGTGGAGAATGGCTTGAAAGCAGTCCCGAGGAGGATTTGGGGGTGTTGGTTGATGAGAAATTTGACAGAACTCAGCAATGTGTGCTCACAGCCCAGAATGACATTCTGGGCTGCATCAAATGAAAACTGGCCAGCAGACCAAGGAAGGTGATTCTTCCACTCTTGTGAGACCCCATTTGCAGTTCTGTGTCCTGCTTTGGGGCTCCCAAAAGGGGAAGGACCTGGTCTGTCGCCCTGATCTTTCAGCCTTCTGATGTTTTTACATTTCTGTACTGGAGTTCTCACACTTGTAACATAAAAAAGGACTGATGTTTGGTAAATAATACATTCCTTTCCAGGAGCAAGGGCAAATTGATGGACTTCTGGGTTGACCTGTGCGGTCAGAGAGGTATTAAGCTCGTCCCCCAATCCCTGATCAAATTCCAAAGACTATATAAGCCAGAATCTCAAAATAAAGTTCCTTCTTTTTCTCATTTCTCAACATGATGGGTGAGTGTCGTTCTTTGTGTCGTATAGTGACACTGGTCCACACCTTTTGGAGGGAGTCTAGAGGACAGCCACAAAGATGGCTATGGAGGGAGCTGGAGCACCTCTCCACTGGAGACAGGCTGAGACCTGGGGTTGTGCAACCTGGAGAAAAGGCAGCTCCAGGGAGAACTCAGAGCAGCCTTCTAGTACCTAATGGGACCTACAAGAAAGCCAGAGAGGGGCTTTGGGCATGTAGTGACAGGACACAACGACAGCTTTAAACTGAAAGAGAGGAGGGTTATGTTAGATGCTAGGATCATATTCTTTATTGGGAGGATGGTGAGGCAACGGAACAGATTGTCCAGAGAAGTTCTGGACACCCCATTACACCAGCCCTGGAAGCGCTCAAGGCCAGGCTGGATGGGGCTCTGAGCAGCTTGGTCAAGTGAAAAGTGTTCCTGCCCATGGCAGCAAGGCTGGCACTAGATGATCTTTAAGGTCCTTTCCAACCCAAAGGATTCTATGATTACTCCTGAAGTTCTCCATTTTACACGGTTTAAGAACTATTATTATTATTACCATGGATAAGAATCAAAACAGTATGCTCCATCCAAACTACACACATCTTACTGTACAGTAGCACACTTCAGATCTGGTAATTTTGTTTTAAAGTTATCTTTCAGAATAACATGCCATATACTCAAAATTCATGCTTCCCTTTCAAAGCCATTTTCTTGACATTGACTAAAGTATTAGTAAAAATAAAATAAGAGGCTTATAACAAGGCTAGCTTCACTAAGTACAGGATTAAAAGATCTATTTATCTGTAATTCCAGTTTCACCAATACCAGACTCCTCTGACCAGCTCTATGAGGTCTCCCAGAACTGAACACCACTTGCTCTGGAGTATTTAAAGCAAGATGTTCTCAGTGTTGCAAATACCTACTCCTAATACTACAGAACTAAGAAACATTCATTTATGAGCTACCAGCAGCTTCCAGTAATTTTAACACCAGCATCTCACTAGAATCAAGACACTGATGCACAAAGTATTGTACCTGAAGTGCAAGTGACACCAGATTCATCAGATTGCTTTTTTTGTTTAGATGAAAACCACTGAAATGATTTAGCTTTGAAGCTTTACTCACTGTGCTTCTGGACATGATTGCAACCATCCCTGCAACTGAGGAGACTACCACAGGGGCAATATATGCCCAAGTCTTGTAACAATTAATTCTTGTACACATTTTCCAGCAGTTTAACAGAGAGAAAAGGGAAACAATAGCCTAGTGTTCTGAGCTGCTGTGGTAAAGCCCAGCAATTTTTGTCCAGTCGTCTTTGATGCCACAGTTAGAACAAGATGAAAAGAATACTTCATACCAAAGACAAAGATATTTCAGAAGAAACCAAGAAGTTCTCTTCCTTCACTCATTCCAGCAGAACCAGTGTGGTTCTCCTGTACTATCTACAGTGTGATACACTGTAATTTTAGCACCTAAGACAGTATAACCATTGACTTTGCAGAACACATCAGGCTTTATCATTAATCAAGTTTGCCATATTGCCAGTGCAAGCTATAGTGGCCTGCTTGGTTATATATTAATTTCCTAAAATAAGACGACATTCTTGTTACCTTTACCTCTTCTTCCTGCATTCAACAGACCTTTAAAAAGTTGACTGACAACGCAAAAATCAAGTGAAATTTGTTATCTCGCTCATAAGAGCATCCAGGACAATAAGGCACTAACTTGAGCAATCATCTTAGTGTTCTGGGCTACCTAGGAGTACAAAAGTCACAACTTCAAAGGTTATTTTGAATACTTTGCAGCAGAGCTATTGCATATCCCATACCCACGGTTTTCAAAGGCTTGTTACTAGAGAAACACCCAGTTGTTCTATTTCCAGTGAAGCAGAGGCAAAACTATTTTGAAAGTAGCAGTTTGTAAACATGATTTGCTTGGCTGAGAGTGGGCATGGTGAATGCAGACTTTAGTCAAATAATCCAAGGACTCTGCATGTAAAGTATTGTCTACAACTTGCAACTTCTTTTGGGAGTCTAACTAAAGCACTCTCCAAAATATCCCCTGGATATTTTAATCAACTTTTTCACAGGACTGGAGTTCAACAATACTTTCCTATTTGGTTCTTGTAGTACTGTAAATAGCAGTGAAACAGCTTTAGGGGAAGGGCTGAAACCGCATTTTTGTGTGCCTCATGCACCAGAAATAGCAACTCCTTAAAGTAAAGGGCCTGAACTGCTTCCAGGACTCCCCCTGCCTCAGAGTTTAAGCTATAGAGAATCATAGAATAGTCTGAGTTGAAAGGGACCTTTTACACAAGTAGGTATATTACACAAGCTATATTCAACTTGTATGCACTTTCCACTTTTCCAGGATTTCACATTCTTTAGACAAAACTACCATCTGGGAAAACAATCTATTTCAGGAAACTGAGACAAGTCAGTCTCAAACCAGCACTTGTGGAGTCAGAAGAAAAGCAGTGACCTTGCAGACATCAAAGCAATAGGCACAGCTGTAATTACACATAAATTTCCTTCAATTTATTAAATAAAGTCACAAGTTGGGACATGGGTTCAAAGTTTAGTGTGGAATTCAGATTGAGTTTTTTCCTGATTATATTATCTCTCTATTATTACAAAGCCTCAATATCTTTCTTAAACCAAGGTTTAACAAGGTAGGATTCAGAGCCCCACACAGGATTATAATTCTGTTCTACTGCAGGGAGGAGTAAAAGAAATGCTGATAAGAACCTGAGATTTCTTGGGCAAAAGAAGAAGAGAAATGCAGATAAGAAACTGTGATTTTGTTTTAAAGATTTATTCCAGCATGGCTGAATACAAGTTAGAGTTTCTGGAAAGTCTTACTACACAGTGACAGATACTCATAGCAAGCTCAAGTGTGACTTTTCTGAGAGAGAGAAGACATACTGTGAGCAAAAAAACAGGGACCAACTGGAAAGAAATAAGAGCAAAGCACTAAAAACTCCCCTAAGATTCTGTTACTCTGTAGGTCTATATACCTGCCTGCTAGCTGAAAGGTCTGCAGCCTGATTTCCAGTCATCTACACATCTGCAGCTTTAAAGCCATTATTTCAACAAGTGAGTTTTCCTGCACTGGAATGTTTTAGCTGTCTATGTTTCAGCCTCCTCTTTCATTGCTGTGGTCACTAACTGGCAGTGTTTTGCCTTCAGACAGATTCTTTCTAACAAAGATTAATTTTTCCTCTTCCTTGAACTGTACCCTTCTCTAAAAGCACTACAGCCTAATTACCTGTGGAAAGAAATTCCATCTGTAGAGTAGGAACTCCCAGTCCTTTTTGTAAGAGGGAAAGGAGATAAGATCCACCAGACCCTTAAAAGAAGCTATATGCAACCTGCCTCAGTGATAACAGCAACCCCACCTTCAGTGGCCCAGGACAGAAATAGGCTGAGAATTTCAGCCTTACTACTACCATAAATGATGGTGACATTGGAGTCCATCCTCCAGGTGACCCATTCCCTCACTGAGGACCAGTGTTGGGGATAAGAAAAAGTGTGGAAGATTCTGGCTTTCTTTTAAAATTATATTAGCATTCTGCTTTACCAGTGAATCTGATTCACCAGCTAGACAGGCGAGTACCAGACCAAAAGTATATACTCACTAAGGGAAGGAACAAGAAAAAAAAATGGTGTTCCTTTCAGTCATAGTTTAGCAATCTTGTCATATTTCTTCAGAATAATGGTCTGTTTTATTAATGAGGCAAGAGGGTTGTTAATTTTTTTTGACATGAGAATAGCTTTTTGGAAGCAAATCAGGAAGCTAAGCAGTTGAAGGTTAACACTTCAAGATACGGTTGAATGCCAGCAGAAGAATTATTAAGTCAGTAAGTTTCCCTTACTGAGCTTCAAACAAGTCAAAAGCAAAGTCACCTCCTCAGTATGAAAAACAGATCTGGCTTTAAAGACCAAACCTCTGTATATCACTTAAAAGCTGGAAATACAAAGTGATTCAGTCCCTCAGGAAAAATACGTGTTTGGAAACTATGAAAAATGCCACATGACACCCAGAGGAGCAAGCAATACATACAAAATAAATCTTTTAAAAAATGCGTTCCAGCAAAGCTGAAATACAAGGTTGAAGTTCCTGGAAAGTCTATACCACACAGGGACAGAAATGCAACTCTGTCTCCAAGCACTCAGATATTTCCTGCAAGTGGAAAAAACTGTCAGTAATAATAGAAAGGCACCAGTAACTTCTAGTTTAGTGTTCTGGCTGCCTATAGGAGGCAGGAATTAGACCAAGCTGCATATCTATGAATTGAAGCAGGCTACAGCCAAGCATAATTTCCACATCTGTAATACTGGTCCAGTTATTTTGATTTTATTCACTGGACTGTTTGTAGAGCATCTTCCTAATTCAATCTTAAAACCAAACTCAAGTCACTAGTATTCCCTTCAACAGCCTCCTCCTTTTCAACATAGCTCACTACATGCAAGTAGCCCATGCAGACAAATCTAATAATCAACAAAAAAAAAGACTTCAGCTTCAGAGAACTTAAATTCTAAAACAAGGAATATTTTCTGAAACGCTGTATTATCTAACCAGAGCTAAATAACATGAAACAAAGCAGTTATCTACTCAATTTCATCTATTCCAACCGTCACAGATTTTATTCATGAAAGAGCACAAGAGAAAAAGGGAAAACACATTTCAGATTACATTAACTTCAAAAGCAGCCACACAGTAGAGATTAAGTGCATTCACAGGAAGTCTCTGAATAAACTTCTAGGCCTGTGTTTCCCCCCAAGCAGAATGCTCAAACACTCCCTCAGCTTGAGAGCACCAAGCCGAAAAGAGAAAAAAAGACCTCTCCCTCCCAAAAGGAAGTGCTAATACATTTTTATGGCCCAGAACTCAGCCCTCAGTAGAGGCACAGCTATGAAGGCACAAGCTTCACACCACTCGACAGGAAAATCTATCCCAGAGACTGCTGGCAACCCACCGCAGACAGAAAGCCATCCAATATGACTACTTGTTTTGATTTTCGGAAAACAAAAACCAAGCTAAAAGCATGCCTGGAAGAAATTCAAACGCTCTTCGAAAAATAAGAGCATTAAGGACAGATTTTCTGAAAGATGCATCTAGTTCTGCTCATGCTCTTCAGGAATACTGTTAGCACACAAAAACGAAATAAAATCTTGTCTCTGTGAGAGCGTATCTCTGCCACATCTCTTCCATCCTTCATAAATTATTTCCCAAAGCATCTCCTGATGGGTATATTTTGATCTGAGGGCAGAAGGAGGAAAATAACGAGTCTTTTTCTTAACGGACACGTCAATACTCTTCCAAGAAAGAGAACAAATTCTGCCCGGAGGCTACAGCAGCCGCATCAGGTGCGGGGCATGCCGAGCGAAGCACAGGGCGGGCTGAGGCTGGAGAAAAACCCCAGCCCTCTCCTCTGCCCGGATACAGGAAGCGAAGGGCTGCGGGCAGCTGGTGACAGGGATCACGCTGGGGACGAGGGACGCCCGCTCCCAGCCCCAGGCCCCTCAGGGCTGGGGCAGGAGCGGGGCTGTGCCGGCGGCAGCATCAGCCCCCGGGCGGCAGAACGAGCGCTGCTCCAGCCCCGACCCGCACAGCCTCGCGGGCCGGCCGCGCCCCCCGCCCGCCCGCCCGGCCCCATAGCAGCGCCCGGGACCGTGGAAGGAGGCAGGGGCTGCCGCCACCCCCTCACCTCCCCCGCTGCTGGGATTTACCTGGCCGGGGAGCCCGCGCTGCCCGGACTGCCCCCACCAGCAATACGCTTTCCCGGCGACAAGGGCGAAGGGGCACTGAGCGGAGCTCTCACCCCTCACCCTCCCTCCAGCCGGCAGGGCGGGCGGCAGCCGCTACACCGCTCCCGCTGCCTCAGAGCTTGGCTCTGGAGGCCGCCATCTTAGCTCGGGCAGCGAGACCGCCCCCCTCGGCGCAGCCGCCGTGCGGCCCGGGGCCGTCACGGGACGCGATCACCTGATGTGCTCCGCGCTGGCTCCCCCTTCCCGCCGCCCTCCTTCCTTCCTGCCTTCGTTCCTACCCTCGCCCCTTGCCCTGCCCTGCCCTGCCTTGTTCTGCCGGGAACCGGCATGGCTCGCTGCGCAGGCGCCGCGCCGCCGGGGTGCAGAGTCCCCGCGGCGACGCCCCTGCGCGTCCCCTGCTCAGGAGTGCCGGTGACCGGTGCGCCGCTGGCCGAGCGTCTCCGGGCAGTGGAAGGCGCGTTGAACAGTTAAACACGGAGCACGCTGTTTAATTATGCACATTACTTACGTGGCTGTAAAAGCGATGTTAAAATGCCACATTAAGGCTGCGGAGACTGAATCACTGGTTTATGTGGTTGGCTAAGCACCCTCCAGATTTGTTACGGGACTTTTGAGCTCCGTGTCAACTTCCCCATATTCTGCACCCGATGTAAGGTTTCCCAAAAATGTTGCAAACTATTGCAGCTCCTTAAACACGAGCTCCTTAAAATGCCTGATTGGCATAAATAGTTCGAATATTTTTAAATGAGACTCGCATTAGGATACACTATGGCCTTTCCCTTAAAAGTGTCATTAAAGTCTGCAGATGAAGAGAGAAATGTGGAAAAAACTGTAAGTGGAACTAACTTATCTCGGAGAAAAGAATATCAAAGCCATAGGTGTTAGATTTTTAAAATATCCTTCAATTTCCTTTTCATCATCATATGGACTCTAAGAAACAGCATGAAACTGAGTGAGGGGAGTTTTAGGATGGATATGAGGAAAAAGATTTTCACCCAGAGGGTGGCTGGGCACTGGAACAGGGTCCCAAGGGAACTAGTCACAGCACCGAGCCTGACAAGAGTTCTGAAAGCCTTTGGACAATGCCCTTGGGCACATGGTGTGACTCTTGGGGTGTCCTGTGCATGGCTGGGAGTTGGAGTCGATGATCCTTGTGGTTCCCTTCCAACTGAGGATATTTTGTGATTCTATGATAAACTATCTGTCATATTTTGGTGAAGATATTTAAATATTAGTCAGTCATTTTTCTGATGAATCTAGTCCTCTGAATCTGGGGCACTGTGATAAAATAGCACTGATGGGAAAATGACATTACTTTGGGGAAGCTGATAGATTTCTTTTGGTTACAGAACTTCAAGGGAGGAAAAAAAAGATTTAATGTTTTATTAATGTACTAGGAATTGTAGGAATCTAATTTCAGAGGGAGGTCATATGATTCAGAAGAGTTTCTTTGAGTGCATGGAAGAGTTTTTGGACAGGTTTGGAGTGATTTCTGGTTTCGTTGATTAGTTGGCTCAGAGGGTTTTTGGTTGGGAGGAGTGTTGATTTTGTCTCTACTTATTTTGCATTGTTAATATATGTAGGTAAAATACATCAAGAAAAGCAACAGCTTGTTAGCTGTTTATTACTCGTGAACAAAGAATGACACTTGCATGATGAAATTGATGTAAAAAAGTAGTAATCAATGTTTTCATGGATGGATTTTAATCAGACAGCACAGATTATATTTCAGTATATTTATTCAGTTCAAGCTAGTATTTCAATAACTCTGTTTTCCTCTTATTTTTGGACATACTTTTGCATAAGTAATAGTATTAACTTTGAATCTAATGCAAACATTTGATAAAAGGAAAGGAGGACAGATTAAGATAGAGAAAATCTGAGAGATAGTGAAATAATAATTTTCAAATTATTCAGAGAAAAAGTGAACAAGGAAGGTGTTTAGCAGGTCCAACAGGAAATTATGGAAATTATATTGTACAACATGGTACAATATCTTTCAGAAATTAAAGAAGACCAGCATTTCATTACTGTCTAACTGTAAAGTAGGTGTGAAGTTACCTTGTATGCAGAAAAAAGCATTCTAGTTTGCTTGGTCATTTTTTTCTTGCCAGATGATATTGCTGGATATTTTTAGAGATAGGATCTCATATTTCTGTTTAACTAAAGGTTTGTGAAAATGCTGGAATACAAAAATAGTATTTTTAACACCTCAGTTTTAAAAGTTTGCTCTTTTAATTTAAAAACAAAGTGAACAAAATCCTTACTCCATTAATGTCAATGGAGTTAATGTCACTTTTGTTATTACTTGTGTCTGACACAGGTAGTATTTTGCCCTTAGTTTTCCCAGTCACTTAGAGTCAGAAATCATATCACAGCTATTCTCATTATAAAAATAACAATAGCAAAACAAACTTTTGATGCCTTCTTGAAAGATAAAATGTTAAATGTCTTCAATCCTCTTTGGAGAAGCAAACCCAAGTTCATTTATTCCAGATCTTTCATCTGAAGTACTGCAAATGTCAATCTGACCTTGTACATTTAAATACTTCCATTTGCAAAAGAGTTTAGGCCGTCGCCAGTCTAGAGAGAAAGGTCTCTCCTTACCATCCAATTATTGAAATCTGGAGGGAATGAAGAGTTCTAGTCCACCACTAAATAATTAATAGTCCACTGGCTATTTCTGTGATCAGCACCTATTCTGAAAGCCAGTGGTTTAGGGTGGCTGAATTCTTCACACAAGCTACAGTACAGGTACTGTGGAGCCAATGCTAAGATTCTCTGCAGCAACAGTACATATTATGATTGTAAATGCAACCTATAATAGCAGAGATCCTATTACTTTTAAGACATATATAGTGTGGTTTATAGCAATAAAAAAGAGCATGTTTCTACCTAGCCTGCAAGCAGCAAACAATGGACAAATTGACTTCCCTTCCTAGTACTGTCTGTAATGGTAGGGCAGAATTTGGGGTCAGCTGTTCGGGCAAATGAGAGATTTTTCCACACTTTCTTGTCTTAGAAAAAAATAAGTTTCCGCTGGAACTGGAAATAATTGCTTTACTTTCTTACTTTCAGTGTAGGACGGTGCAAGACCATCCACTCTAAGGTCAGCTACTGTTTTTCTGCCATGAAGTAATGGGAATCTGTCCAGTCTTCTTAAAGACTGGTTCTAAGAGGTACACCATAGCTTAGTATGAATTTAGGATAACTAACAGAAAATATGCTTAATAATTGTAATTTTTAGATGACCAAATAACAATAACAGTAATTCTTTGATGACTAATTAGAGTATTTGACCGAGAAGGGATAACAGAAAGATTTTGAAAGGGGGGAAGTGAACATGAAAGTCCCACATAAATCTAATTGAGTAACATGCCTTTGGAAACCTCTGTCTTGGATCTTGTCTCTTTGACTGCAAAATTGTTGTAAATGGCAAAATGCAGGTTACACAGAGGGCCTTCTGGAAAACAGACCCACATTCCTGCATCAGTCTCTGTTCTATTCTTTGTTATCCCAAAGATGCATTAAGATTATGCTGACAATCTGCCAGCTGTTCAAAGCTCACATCAAATTTTTATGTATCTTGACATATTTTGTCTAAAAATAAATGCAGATAATAATGATAATTTATCTTTGTGACATCAGTTGACAGGTAACTTTTGGATGCTCCCATTAATAATTCTGTATTTCCTGGACTTTTTAAGTGATGACTTATTTGTTATCTTAGCTAATAGCTGGATAATAACTGTAGCTTGAGCTAATTAACTTTGTGATAGATTTTGTTAAATTATTGAATGTCTTCAATACAATGATGCATGCCAATCTGTATTCATATAACATTCCTCCAAAAACTCCTCTTCTGTTTGGATAATCCTTCCATTTTGGCATTGGCCTGTGTACAGTAAATACTCATATATTAACTTTTGATCTCTTAATCCATCTATACCATTGTATAACCTGGTCTT
Organism: Cyanoderma ruficeps; assembly: GCA_008694505.1. Taxonomy (NCBI): domain Eukaryota; kingdom Metazoa; phylum Chordata; class Aves; order Passeriformes; family Timaliidae; genus Cyanoderma; species Cyanoderma ruficeps. The sequence goes on from VZDJ01000782.1 coordinate 8,505,336, forward strand.
TTTGGTGTGTCTTTTGAAGGTAATCTACAAATTATCTTTTAGCTCTTTTATCATCTAATAGATAAGTTCCAATATTAGTTACAATCCAGTCTTAGTAGTTTATGTGGGTACATCTTGTGAAAGAAAAGTGAATATAACAGATTTGCTTAAAATCTCAGATGTCATTCATAGTAGAAAGAATATTTTCATGCAACTAAATAGCAATGCACAATGATGTAACAGTTCCTAACGAAATAACAAAATTAGACTGTTTTAAAAAATAAGTGGTTGTATTTTTCAAAGGAAAATGTAAGGTAGAAATGTATTGTTTATTGCATGTAGAACAAAATAGCAACCAAGCCATAGAGGGAGTCTTTAACTACCTTCTCTTTTGACTGCATTTAGTCAGGTTGAAAAAAAAATCTGTACACATATGTCCAGTGGAAACCTTGATAAAATTACGATGAAAATTCCCATGTATTTAGTTCACCTTGGGAATGCTTCACCTTAGCATTGCAAGCCTGCTTAAGGTAAACTGTTCTTTGAAATATCTGACTCCTGGGGACCATTTTGTGATAAAAGGTACTGCAGATATCCCAGGTGATATTTCTTCCCACTGTTGACACACAGCTCATGCAGGGAAGTGCCCTGAAACACAGAGGCATTGCAGAAGGAGCAGCATGTGAGACAGGTGAGGGCCTATGCAAAGAAGGAATTGGAAGAGCAGAACTGGCGTGTGTGGTAGGAGTGGGTTTTTCACATGGGACTCATAGGATGGATAAATATCTTGAACAACTGAGGGAGAAGGAGAGTAATCAGTCAGCTTCTGCAGGCTAGACCTGAGAGCTGGGAAGACAGGATGAGCTGTGAGACTATGATTTTTGAAAAGTTTACTGAGAACGGAAGTGCTTATGTAGGGAGAAGAGGACTTTTTCTCAAGAAAACTGATACAGGCAACTCACAGAAGAGGGAAAGCAAAAGGAGAAGAAAAACTTAGATGTGGCCTAGCAAAACACTGTTAATGATACAAATAGCTGAAAAGAGAGAGTGGGAATGTCTAGGAAGGAGACAGAGATTGATATGAGGAATAGAAAAGGATGATAGGAAGATTCAAATGTAGAAGCAAGGAGTGGGAGAAAGGGTTTAGCAGAGCAACAGGCTGCAAAAGACAGCAGTGGGCAGTGGGCACTGCCCACAATAGTCTGCTAAACTAGAAACCACAGTTTTTCCAGGATAACTCAGGGTGGAAAACTTAATGCCCACTGGTATTTGACATCCTCTCTAGTGGATCTCAACTAAATTCTGTTGTTAGCTATTCTTTATACCAATCAGAGATCTGTGTTGCAGATCTAGATGTGGTATATGGTATAACCTCACATCATAACTTCGTGGATTTTTAAAATAAAACTAGAGAATTATGCATTTGCATACATAAATAACTATGCAGTATTGATACTGTAAACCCAGAAGTCTTTTAGAGTCAAAAATTTCCAGAAGAGTAGGATTGCCTTTGCAAATAATTGCATGCTTGTGTATAATTTTTATCCATGGGAACTTTTCCTTATTCACTTCACAAGATGAAAGGACTCATTGAATCCACATGGATGCTATGCTGTGTTCTATTCACATTGCTCAGTTTGCTGGCCCAAGATTTATTTAGTGTACACTATACCAGCTCTATTATTCAAGCTTCAGAATCTTCAAGCTAACTAATTTCCATATTGGCATTTCTCTGACATTGTTCAGTACACTGAGTGCTCCAGGAACATGAATTAATTCATTTTCACAACATCCTTCTGCTTCTAATATTTGACTAGTTGAAAGTACATTAATGTTTGTTTCTTTTTCTGTATATTTCTGTGTATAGTTTTCAAGTGTCCTAACACAACCTTTAAAGATCATGTGTTTTTTAGCAAAAGCACACTTCTCTTATAAAAATAAATTAGAATTGCTATTTGATCTCTCTCTGTCTCTTTTTATAGACATGAAAACAAAAACAGATGACCGTGTACCTCACAGGCTTATTCAATGTATTGATCTGCATGACAATGTGACATGACAACTTTTACATGTCTTATGCATTTTAGTACATGCTCCTATCTTATAAAATTGATGTACTTAAGACATTGCATTATCAACTTCATTGTCAGTTTATTTATTGAAAGTTGATTTTTGTGGAAAGTTAAATTTAAATACTAGTCCAGGAGTAGGAATGCTATTAATTTGAGAAACGGGATGTCGACTGAGTGGCTGAAATTTATATTCAGAATTAGGGTAACAAAAAATAAAAATTAAAAAAAAAGTTAAAAAAAACTTATTTTGAACACTGAAGTATTTTAAGAGCACAGTGAATTAGTGGGACAGTAGGAAAATTCAGTCATTGGAATTTTTTTGGTAGAATTACTCAGTATCGCAGGGAGATCCCTGAAGTGCAGGTATTTAAATTTAGTCATCCAAACCAAAAGGGTCTTTGAAAACCAAGCAACAGGTTCTTGTTGCTTACACAATACAGTTTTCATCAACAAGAGTTCTGAAGGAGTCACTTATATATTCTTGACTCCTCACTGCAACCTGTAGAGCAATAGGGGAAAAGTCAGTACTAATTCTCTGATTCCCTAGCCTGGGGTCAAATCCCAGAAGTAGAAACAGGTGAGATTATAATGGCCAATGGAAATAATTGTGGACAAAACAACAAACAGGAATTATTAACCTTGCCCACAGTATCTCAGATGATCCTAAAAGTCTTACTATTTTCAGAGAGCAAGAATGTTCTTGAGCATATCCAGTTTCATCAAAATTTGTTCATGAAGCACAGAGAAGAAAACAGAGGAAATTATGATCTCATAACTTGCAGGCCAAGCCATTGAAATCATAGCCTTGTGAGAAACAATGTAAATCAGAAATAATAATTAATTTTCCCTTTTTTGTTGTTTTTTTAAAGCTTCCCAGTAGCCCAGTAGTATGCTATTTTCTCTAGCTGAGAAATGCAGACTAACCATTTATGAATGATACAGCTGCAAGGTGTTATCACAAAAACAAAAGAACATTTTATTGCCTAATAACATTCCTCAACTCTAATTTATCTGTCAACAGATCACTACTAACAGATCAATAGCAGCAGCAGCAATGAAAAGGCTTCTGGCTGAAAGATCCAAGTTGCATAATATGTGAAAGCTGCATTGCTTTTATAACAATTTAATCACAAAGATTATCTGTACACCTGTTAGAGACCCCCACCCCAGTAATAGCCCTATTTCATGATCCACAACTAGAACATATTATCATGGTGGATTTTACAAAAATGTATTTTGGTTTCATAAACATCCTGAAGTACAACAGAATGCAGTTACCTGTTTGCTGGAAGACAAGAAATTCCACGTTAGTTCAAGGGGTGTTTTATTGAGCTGTGTTCAGTATCTCAAAGCAGTCAGAAGTTTCATTATGAGATAACACCAGGCACCCCAAGCCCCGTAGCACAGAAAATGGGATGCCCAACACCTGCTGCTTTCCACATTTTGGATGCTGCTGCTCACTATCTAATCCTGCTCTCCAAAGAAACTGTTTACATCTATTTCAAAAGTTAGCGTAGCTTTGTGTGTATGTGGTTTGTAGTATACGCATCTTACTAGGTTAATCAAGCTGCTCTCTCCCATCCTCTGTCCCTTTTTTCCCATGAAAAACTGGAAATTAACTATAGTGACTTTGCTTTCAGCTACCTTCAGTAGAATGCCTCAAAATCATCAGTGATGGTATTTCAGACTATATTCCTATGTGTAGCTTTACTTCTTGGTGTAACTTCCCACAGCAAAGAATAGCATAGAAAGCCACCCTGTCCCTGCATGGCAGAGCTGGCATGTCACACACTGATGGCACAAGGTGCATCTGATTTAACTGACATTTGAACCTGAAACTCCTGATGGAGACAGGAAAAGTCTTGATCCTGGGAGCTGTGCCTCCTCCTCGATGCAGACAGATCTCAGACCTGGGAGGTCACATGCAGTTATCCTGGAGTCCTTGGCTCTGAATCTCCAAATAACACTGTGGAGCTCGTGAAGAAAAATAAAATGATTGAATGCACAGAAGTGGGTGGTATTCCCTATAGGCGTATTCTCACCTTTATTGTTCACAGGCAAGAGGTCTCATCATTTATGTGAGAAATGTTTTAGGCACTCTGTGTAACATCAGTGATCACTAGTGTTGGTCTGAAGGAGGGTGGGGAATATTCCTAGGCAACACACCCTCTTCTTGGAAGAAAGCTCAGAGGAGATGGGCACAGGTGCTTATAAAGCTTGTATTATGAGCTATTTAGAGTGATAATCAGATTGCATCCACATTAACAGCAGGAGGGTGTAGCATATACTGCAGTAATGCTAAACTGCATTGCAAACCATGGACATAGAGAAGCTGACACTTTGTATTTCCCCTGTTACTGAATGGCAGCAACAATGTAAGATTGCTGGACACAATGAGTCATAAAAAAGAGCATCAGTCAGCATGATTTTCAGGCTCTTTCCCATTTCCTGCAATAAGCAGAAGCAGTACTTTGGAAATTTCTGTTTTCTTTTGATTTGGTAGATATTTTTTCTTAGATCGTTACAGTTTCACCTTCATTTCCCCCATGCTGTTGCTGGTTTCGTTTTTCTCATTATGACCAAATTACTGAGTCCCTCACCAATTTCTCAGTCTTGCAGGGACACTGATATTTCAGATTCTGGGGATGAGAAAGTATTTCACCCTCAATATCCAGATCACTGGGTCATTTGGCTGAATTAATGGAAACAGAAGTAGATGGATGTGAGAAAGCACAAGCTGCAAGGCAGAAATGCACACTGTAAGTTAACACCCCTTCTAGCATCCATTTCAGGCAGTATGTTATCCATATTATCTTCCCACTCTTCTTGCTTTGCTTTGACACAGATCGTGACCATCAAGTGGTGTATAAGGCATATGCTGTTGTTTTTAAGCATAAGCATATGGATAGTTATGTAATCTTATTTAGTACTAGTTTGTTTTTTGGCCAAATTCCCCTAAACTTCTGCTCTCCTATTTTTAGTATATGGCAGAGAGGCGTGTAATAAAAGAAGCTTGAATATATCCTTATTTTTACCTCTTAATTTATAGAAAATACAAATTATTATTGTACTATACTAAGAAACCAGTTTTGGATTGTAGGAATTAATCAGCTTTTTGATAAATTACTTAACAGTGAAGTCAAATTAGCTAGTCTGCTTATTGAATTAGTTGGTCAGCAAGTAAGTGCTGTCCACTCGAGAGCAGGGTAGACTAAGTTTAAAAATGCTTGAACTGTCCCTCAATAAGGGTGATGTTATGACAGCCATGAAAAGCACCACGTTCACTATTATAAAAACACAGAATTCTTTTGTTTCTGCTTCTGGTCCAAATTGCATTTTGAGAGGAGGAATATCTTCCACTATAGGAAAGTCGAGAATAAAATTCATGAATATATAAGCCAATTTCATAATTGCTCAGGCTTTTTACTGATGGTTTTCATCCACAATCTGCAAAACAAGTGGTTTGTTAGCAAAAAAAGGCACTGAGCCTTTTATTTTTTTTTTCCTACTGATCACATTCAAACTGAATCATTTTATGAAGTGGTAATTATTTGCATAACACCAGATATGCTGATTAATTATTTCAGTGTGAATCTTATCATCTGAAGCAACCTGACCCTTACAAGAAAACTTTTCTCTGCACAAATAAGATTGAAGTCAAGTAAGGTATAGAATACTCTATACAGAAATAGACTAAAACTGAATTGTTAGGTTATTGTATTTGGATAAACAACTTTTTGGTAGCCATTAAGAGAAAATGAAGCATTTAATTAATTTATTTGCTGTTCTTTTCTTATGTAAAAGTGACTAGCAGTTATGTCTTTGAACGAAATTTAGTTTTCTCTCTGACTAGTGTTTAGAGAGCTGGTGCACCCAGTTTTTTAGGAAAACTAATACAGCTTTTGACAGAAGCACAAAGTGATGACTTGGCACATGGCAGACAAAGGACAAACTGTTCAACTGTGGCCCTAAATTTATTTTAGTTCAACCAGTAAACAGGGACACAGCATGGACTTTGCTGATTAAAAGCAAAATTAAAAAGCCTGAAGCTGCATTTGACAGTGTTCCAATTTGTAACCAGCTCAACACATGAGATTCTGTTTCCTTTTACTTTGTGGCTTCCGGCATCCCTATGCAGAATATTACTGTTTCATTGTGGGTTTGTGTATTTTCTTCCCCCTAGGAGAATTTATTTCTTCCTCTCGTTTTCCTGGAGAGACTTAATATCACTGCCCAAAATCCAGGATATTTGGAGTTTACCATATATTTCCTTGTTTCACTGCTCCTGCTTTTACCATCTGGAAAGACCTACCCTCTTCCAACCTTTGCTTAGGTGAGTGTTCTCAGTGTGAGGGATCAGAGTCAGTGGAACTATGCATGTGTGATGAGCAATCCCACAGGTGAGGATTTCCGGGAGGTGGCTGCAAGGCAAGTGTTTTGCATATCTTCACATTTCCTTTACTATTTTTATCTCATATGTACCCTTGTGTGTCCCTTCTTGTCTTGTCTGAATGTACTTGAAGCAGCATTGCTCTGTACTGCAGGAGGCAACACAATGTTAGTAGTTTCTGATCATTAACTTCATCTACCTCAAGAAGTACCATTTAAAAATGTGAATACTGCCATTAAAAGCAATATAAATCTGTTACAACAATAAATTTGCTTTCAGTGTATCATTTTTTTTTGTACTTACATTAGTACAAGATCTTGAAGGAGAATTTGGAAGTGGGAATTTCCTTGCCATGAATTATTTCTCAAATTACTACAGTCTTATCCATTAATAACTTGGGAGTTTGAAATTTTTATGTTGTAGATTTTCCCAGAATTAAAAATACACAAAGTTTCAAACTTGGTAGGCCCTAAACATGTGTTTCTAGGACAAATATGTCTTTCCTTGCTTTCGATAGAAAGCTTGTATCTGTGTGTGGCAACAGCATTGGACTTCAAGTAACAGCGTTGAAAATTCCCAAGCTGAAATTCCCAGTCTTAGAAGAAGTGACCAAATACAATGGGTCGGATTCATCACTGTAATCAACATGAGGTAAGAAAATGCTGGTGGAAAGTCTGTGGTCAGCATGGCAATTTAGTATAGCACAGCTAAGCCTGTAATCAACAGCAAACTGATCAAAGATGTTTTGCCATTTAAGGTGTCTGTTGTATTCGCTGGCTGTGGGAATTAAGCACAGATCAAGATGAGCACAGGCTGGCAGAGGTCAGAAAAACAATCATCTTCTGATGTTTTGCCATTGAATATGACTGAATAGAAGTTCTTGTCTGTGAAAAAGAGATCACAGGTTAATCCCTGAGGCAAGTGTAGTAGTGAAGTCTGGTATTTTCTGAAGCAGCAAGATCTGTTCATTTGACACATACTTAGCTATCAATCTTTCTGCATGTTATGGAGAAAAAAATTGTTAATGTATTTTCTACTCCTTTAAAACAAAAGTTAGTTCTGGAAGGGCAGAACTGACCTTTTACCATCCAAGATGATTTTAGCTTCAGATTCAAAAGGATCAGAGTGGGCTAGATTCCATTTTAAACAAATTTCTTGTGATGATTTCTTATAATCATGAAAACAGGATTTCTTATGGTAAGTGGGAAGCTGCAAAGACCAAGATCTTGTCTAAGCAGTAGGTGGCAGACTGCACCCAGTAATCTTTAGGAAGTTGTGACTCAGCCCTTCTTAATGCCCATGGGGCTGTAGCTAAAGGTGATGAGGAGATGTAAAGGTGGGCAGATTCCCAGGGTTCGAGCCGTCTACCTAATTTCACCGAGCATGTCGGGGATACTCGAATCAGCACTTGCCGGGCGAGGGGCTGCTGCTCCTCCACGCCCTGTGTTATCAGTTCCTAAAGTAACTGTGGCCGTTACCCTGCCCTGCAGCGCGGGGTGACCCCGACCTTGTTTTGGAGGATTTGCCACTGTCGACAGAAAGCCAGCCCCGCCATGGCTTTGGCACCTCTACGCAACAGTATGCCTGTAGTTCTGTTACCATTTGGAAATCCCTCTTAACTCCAGAGACCTCAAGGAGATTTTTAAACAAAATAGAGCTTAACACATGGAATTAAATGTCTGAGGATGTCTGTGGATACACCACAGCCTCTACTGATCTCTACATCTACAAAGTAGTTTCTGAACAGTACCCAAAAAGCTGGTGTCCAGTCTTTTTACAAAACTTTTTTTTTCTTTTTTGTGCTTACCCTTACCTAAATGATGTTAAGGTGGAACAAATCTTTTCTCTTTGTAGCAGATTTTATTTTGAATTTAAATTCACCTTGAGAGGCTTTCTCAATGCCCTGCTGCTGATAGTTAATGTACTTAAGGATGCACCTTATGCCTTGGCTTTTGTCTCATGTGTTTCATTTCAAGAGACCCCTGTGGTGCTTACATAAACTGCCTTTCCCATCACACTTGTTTCTCATGCCATTATTTTTCTGACTGTCGGAGACTCTATCTAGTGTATACCAAGACATTTAATACCTAGAATTAGGCTCTCATATCAAAGTAGAGGACTGTCGACAGATTCCTGGAAACCACACAATCCGATGGTTGGTAAACACTTGGGGGAACTGCCCATCCATTATGCAAAAATGTTGGATCTGGTTTATGGAATGATTTGCTTAGCATTCACCAGATTATTTACAACTTGTTTTGTCACCAAACAAGATTTGAAAGCAAAAGAATCTGAAAAAAATAAATTTTCATACTAGGAAAGGCATTATAAAAGTACAAAATAACCAAACATTATGGAATTTATATTTTTATCAAGATTATGCTAATTTTTGCTGCTTCTGTATTTAAGCTAACTCTTGAGACTGATCCTTTAGGCTCTGCTGATAGTTAGTGGAACGTCCCATGGATATGCAGATTCACAGTCCTTTGGGTTTGCTTTCCTGTTCAGGCTATGTTATATTTCTACTGCATGCTTTGGCTAGACTAAGATTATGCCATTCATCTTCAAGATGCTTTCTCTTGCTTTTATCTTCCTTAAAACATGATGGAATTTCTTTAGAAATTATAAACAATGAAACATATAGATTTTCTGAGTTCCTTTCCATATGTCATGTTAGCTTGCTCTCAGTTTTACATTCGTTGCTTAGTGTATAAATGAAAGATTGATTTGAGAATGGGGTGTTGTCCAGCTATGCACAGTTCCCCTCCTTCCTCCCTCCTATGCACTCTTTCAGACTCAGGAAATCAGGAGTGGTCTTGTCACAGTAACATTTACAAGGGCTCAGTGAACATGTAAGCACATGGTGGAAAACAAACATGTCTCTGAGAAGAGCAGAAAGAGTAGCTTCAGGACCACCCCAAGCATTTCTTGACAGAAGATCCCATTTTCAAATTTTTTTTATTTTGTTATTAGAAATCTCCCAAACCCATACCTATGACCATTGCTATAGTATTTCCAGTTTTCTTAGAAAACTTTACTTGAAACAGATAAGGGTCTGTGACATCCTTCTGCTCTGCAATGCAGTTCTTTTAAAGTTTATCATTGTTATTTCAGGATACACAGCTTTCTTGAATAGTCAAGACCTATCATCATCAAGAGCCTCATATTAGACTTTGTGTTTTCTCTGATGACAAATATAGACTACATTCTAAAAATACATCCTAAACCAGAGAGATACATCATTATAAATAACACACTTAAGAAGATTCAGAGGATTGTCTGCACTCTCCAAAGTGGCAGTTACTTCATTGAAATAAAGAAAAAAATTTGTTCAGAGTGCTCAGTCTGCTTTGATAATGCAAGCTATGGTTATGAAAATCTCCTAACATTTTGTTCAGAGTTACTTGTTTGAAGGATCAGGTGAATAAATATTAAGTAATTGTACTCTGGCCTGCAATTCTGCAGAATACAGGATTCTTCTTAGGGCTCAGGTCAGGCAGTCATTAATGACAACAGCACTTCATAGTGAAGAATGGTCTTTACAGAGGGTTGGTATTCAATCCCTAGTAAAACCTCAACCAGACAACCAGACCAAGCAGCCCAGCTAGTGGTTTTTGTATAGTATTGATATTGCTGAATGTATGGTCAGAAAGGGAGAGAGATAAATCAACAGAGACTATGCTTGGTGTGTACACTGAGGTTCGGTGTGGTAGTTAGAATGAGGAGTAAAGGGGAGTAATGACTCATTTGGTTAACATGCATGGCCAAATATTTTGGTCATTAAAATATGTAAAAGTGAGCTTATAGTCCTCCCTGTATTGTTGTCCTTCACCTCTATCCTATCAGTAATTTAGAGGTGAGAGCAAATAGCTTTACAAGAGAAGACAACCCAATAACTGTGCTGGAGATGGGCTAACTGCAGCATAGCATGCTTTAGTATAGCCTGTCTTTTCCAGATCCCTCTTTCCAAACATTTAACTGAGTGAAGTGAAAATTAGGCCTTCATTTAGCAAAAGGAGACTTCTATGTGTTTATTTGAAGAGTATTCCAGATTACGGGGCTTTTTCATCCACATCTTCTTTTACCAAGAATGAGAAGTCTGTGGATAATGGATTGATAAAGCTCTCTTCCACCACCATATTACAGAGGATACAGAAGATTCTCATGTAGAGCTGCTTGTATCAGCAGCAAATGATCTCATCTATATACAAGTGTAACATGCTATGTCTGAATTGTTCATTTGACTGCCCTGGAGGAGTTGGCCTGTACTGTAAAAAAATTTCTGTATATAGATTCTAATAAAACAAATAAAGAAGCTATTGTACAAAAAGCACAACAGTAATTCAATAATCACATCTATTTTAATCTTAAATGCACATGTTTCAAAAATTCTGAACAAAGTGTAGCCTTCAGTGCTGCTTCAGCTCTTGCTGTTTCCTGAAAAGCAACCAGAAGAAACTGCAAGAATGCCTGAGAATGGAAAGAATGAAGAAGCTCCACTTCCAGGAAGTTCTGACGCTGTCCTCAGAGAGCTCAATAGTTGTGCGTGTTATGGAATTATGCTAGTCTGCCTGTAATTATTGATTCAAATGCTTGTATATTAGAGAATGGAGAACTTACCTGTTTGGACCTTAAATTAGAGTCCACATTTATTCTCATCTTCCTAAAGAAAAGACTTTACAATCAGACTGCCTTTTACAACTTTTCTTTCTATAGTTTTAGTTTATAGGGTAGATGAGCTAGGAGAATTGCTGTGTCCTCTCAAGTCAAGGGCTCACTGTAGGAAGAGAGCAAGAGATGTAGCTGCTGTAAACAGAGCACAAAGAAATTACCTTTTTCTGTCATGCCCATGACTGCAGCTAAATATATACAGAGACAAAGCCAGGACAATTTATTTTGCCTCTATCTACTTTGAATTGATAAATGGCATTATTCTGCTCTCTACAGATTTTTTAAAACAAGTTGCTTGGAGACAAGATATTTTCTAATCACAAACAGTCTGCAGATTATACTAAGCAAATTGTAAATATAACTGAAAAAATAAAAAAGCTATGAACTTGTCTACATGTACAACCTTTTACTCCACTGGAGAAATTTTACTTGATTTAGATACAGCAAGACAAAATATCTTTCTTATAAGTGAGATTCAGGGTCTACTTTACTAAGGTATTACGTCTTTAATGGACCCTAATTAATTCTGAAGTTACATCATCTGAACCTGTAATCACATTCTCTGTAACTTGTGTTCACTAGATCCTTTCTAAAAGTGTATTTGCATTTTCAAGTATGACTATCTGTTAACAGAAAGGTGTCCCTACGATAGAACTCCTTCCTGACAGCTCCTGCTGCAATAAGAATTGCCTTATCTTTTGAAATTCTTTGTTACAGCTTAGGCTTGAGCAGCATAAACCAGACAAGTCTCAGACACTTCAGATTTTAGTTTCTGTCTGAATCCACTTCCTTTTGTCAGAAACGATCTTGGAAAAACACGTCCCATTCTGCTTCTTGAGAAGTGCAATTGACTGATTTTCTAGTATTTCAAAACTGGTTCTTAATGCACATTATCAGTCAATACATCTTCATTTGTCAAGCATCTGACTTCCTCTAATAAAAAACATAATTTATCCTTAAGTGGGTACCAGCAGCACTACAGCTGTGGTAATGCAGAATTCCGTATCAGGTAACCACTGACTGTGTATATATTTATAAATATATATATATACATGCACATAAAGGAGCCAGGATGAGTTTTGTAGTTTGTTCTGAACTTTTCCCCACTGTGAGTACACTTCTGATAGTAACCAAGCCATCTCAGGCTTGTTTCCTAGAGCTGTTTTAATACATTTGACTGCAATATAAATGTTCCTTCAAGTTTTTGCATGAAGATCAAAATGATTCGTTACAAACTGAAGCTTGTACATCTAAACCATCTGATTTAGGGACAGCCTTTCATCTTTTTCACAGCTTTGCATGAACTTGTTTTACAATAAAAATCCTGGACATGTAAGACTCAAATCTACCAGTTGATTATGATATTTCCTAAAATAGATAAAATGGAAACGTCATGGATACTACTAAAAGTTTTTTACTGAGTGAGAAATAATTTTCAAAAGGTGGACACTTCAGTAGCTGAAGTTATTACAAGACATGCAATGTTTGGGAAGTGCTATATTCCCACAAGAATTTGTTACTCTGGCTTATGCTATTTAATATATGACATTTAATATCACTGTATATAGTTACATCACATTTCAGCTGTGATATTGAGGGCTGATCTCTAGATCACTATCTCAGTGATAGCTTACTGAGGCTCCTGGGCTCCGTGTTGCAACCCACAGAATGTGAGTGCAAGTCAGTGCAGAAGCAATGTATTCATATTGCTGTGATTCTATGTCTGAGCTAAACAGCTCCATCCCTCTGCTTTCTCTCTTTCTGAATCTCAGCAGGACACATTAGCTTAAGCACATTGTATCTGTTGGGCTGAGCCTGCTGTTGGCCCCTGTTTGTATGGTCTTTGATTTTGTATGTCTTGATTTTTAAAGAGACTTCTCCATGATATTATAATTCACAGTATCCTCTGCAGAATTACAGGATGAAAAAGAGTTGATTCAGTTTTGAAGCATATGACAATAAGTAGGATTTGATACAGCAATATTTGTGCTTATTATGCATATGGTTTGTGACACTCAAGAGCAGTTACAGAAACACATTCCCTGACATCAGAAGCTTACAATGTAAACAAAATGTATTGCACAGAAAAGATCAACATACAAAAAGCAGAGTCATTGTTTTCTTACTTGTAGTGTACTTCTTGCTAACATATAGGATTGTGAACAGAGCAATGAGTTAAAGGAGTTATTGTGACTTAAAAGATAATTAAGAGAGTGATAGCTTGAGAAATTATTCTAAGAATGACTCAGAGAAATGCAGAGCAAAGAATCATTCATGACTGGGAGCTCAGAAAAACAGGAAAACAGGGTAGCAACAGAAAATCGATTTTAATATATTTACTTATCCATATTATTGAAGTTACAGACACTGACCAAGATGCTATTGCACTAAGCTTCTTGCTTGATGTCTGGCTATGTGACAGAAATTATCCCAGTTCTGCTAATTTCAGTGAGAGCTATAGAAGTGTAGCTCCTTTAAAGAGCAGGCTGAAGACTTTTATTAGCTGAAGGCCAAGGTCAAAACTCATGCATAAATTTGCATGAATAAATGCAGGAACAGTATGTCCAAATGCTGGTATGAGTCTTCTTCATACAGTAATTGCAGCTTCTGCTCATTAAAACTATTTTTCCTGTGCATCAGCAAAATAGCCACTAATAGGAAGTAAGGTAAATATTACAGAATGCAGTTTTGAAGAAAGACTTGTTGAGCAGCAGTGGGCTAAATGGTAGTAGGCAATATAAAAAAAGCATAGGCAATGACATTCTTTCATCCCACTGGTTTATGTAAGATTGGTTAATAGTAGTAGTAGAATAAAGATATAAATTGGAGTAATTCCATCCATCCAGTAATTCCTAAAATAACATGTTTCTACAGTATTTCTCACTGCAGATGTGTAAAATTTTAGGAGGTAGGCCACAGATACCTCAGCTGTTCAGGTTTATTGAATATGCTTTGGAGATTATTTTGACCAGAGCAAGCTGATGGAGATCTGCAACTTCAAGTATTCCTTGATGTCTAGCTGCTCTCTCTTTCGTTTCTTTACCTCCACTTTAAATGTCTTGGTAGTTGTTTCTGCGCCTGCAGTGTCCATAATGGTAAAGGAGGTAGAGCAGTACAAGGTTAAAAATGGACAACAAGCCAATAGCGACATTAAATCCGATAAAAATATCTGTGAAGAACAAAAAATAAATGAAAAGGGAGTTATTGGAAGACATATATGTATACCATTTTATATGCAAAGCTAACAGTCTAATTACATAGATGTACAATGGAAATATTTCTGGCAACATCACATTTACTGACATATGCAACATAAGAACAGAGACTTCAATCCTAGAAATTTATATATAGATTGCTTCCTGTGCATAGGTAAATCTTACTCCCAGGTTTCCATAGGGCAGGAGGGGCTATGTGTAGTTAATCTAAAAAGAAAAATACTTTCATCAGGGATCAGCAAAATGGTGAATATATGCAGGACGGGAAATAACGGGACTATTGAAAAGTAACATGTATTGCCATGCTCCTCTCCTCCCTGCCAGAAATAATATTCAGGCTGGAAGAGCTTATCATCTCTCAGCTGTTAGTAGAACATGGATCAGCTGCAGTCAGTACAACTGCAGAAATACAGATGCACAAATCTTACCATGCATTTGAAATCCATTTTTGCTTTGCATTTGCAGAAGTCTGATGTACCCAACATGAACAGGACCCTGGTATAGCACCCACATCCATATTTCTTTTAGACATTTTCAACAAGTGGAGATCTAGTTTTGACCACAGCCTTTAGGCATCTTCTTTTGTGAATATGCTAATTTAATTTCTGCTGTCATTCCTTGTCCATAGTACATCTGGCACACACTTAAAGGGAAATCTATTGATTGTGTAAAAGGTACAAAATTCAGAGCCACTGATAAAATATCTGACTCCATGTCTTATGTGGAAAATACAGAACTGTTACACTACCTTTCATTTTGTCTCTCTTGCCACATTCTTTTGACCAGTTTTCTGTAATCACAGGAGAAAGTAGTTCAGCAAACTTCTCAAGTGGACAAGAAGAGGTGCACCCTGGCAAAGTGAGGAGATAAGGATCCTTTGAAGTGTCGTTCCGATAATGCATTTCGATGCTATATTGCCTGATTAACAACATTGAAAAGTTTTTTTAAAAAAAGGTTCTTAAATAGAATGTTTCCTACTTTGAGACAGCATATTGGAAATAGGCTCTAACATCCTGCTCTAGAACATGCCATCCAAGGGTGGAGGCTTTGTGAAAGACATCTGCAAACACACTTTCCCAAAGCTGTTTGTTTAACTGCACAGAACACTAATCAGCTGAAAAGGTCCTTCTGAAGGCTCCTTGAATGGCACCAGCACTGGATTCTCCTAAGCCAACTGGCTTACTGTGGGAGTTACGTCTTGGAAATGTTCTTGCTATCATCTGAAGAATCAGAAATTTTTACCACTTTCTTGCCTCTCTTAAGGCTTGTTTTACCTCTTCTTCCTGTATTTCAAAGCACACATGCACATCCAGAAGATGCAATTTTCTCTGCTTTTAATAAGACTTTGTTCCTATGGGCTGGTCAGTGAAGTATCTATTTAAATCAAAATTTTATCTTCTCGCAATATTTGAGAGAAAAATGATTTTGGGGAAGAGGGTAGCAAATTCTAAAAACTGTTTCTTGAATAGATAAGAAGATACTTGCCCATTGCTTTCTTGGTAGAGTTCAAAAAACTGGCAAGCAGCATATGGTGGCAGTTTTCCATTGAAAATATTGAGAGCAATCTGGAGGGCCCCAACTGTGGTGTCATGCTATTGGAGAAAAAAAAAATCCATCCTTTACAGTCAATTAAATCAACTAGCATTCATCCAGAGTAATGAGACAAGAGTAGAGAGGGAGTGGAAATCAAGATAAAAGAAAACCTGTGTAAATTTGAGCATAAAAATATGTCCAGTATATTCACCATTGGGAAAAACATGTTAACTGATTACCACAGACAGCAGGACACATTTCCAAAGAGTTACTGCAGTATGTGTCTTACACCATCTGGCAGGATTTTGGAGACAGATACTGAGGAAAGCAAGATGTGGTTTGAGTAACAAATCTAATTTTTCAGTCCATTTTCTCTTTTCCTTCCTTCAGTAGTGTTTTTTGCTCCAAGGTCAGATTAAGGCAGTGTAAAGTAGTATAATCTAGGGCATTTCAAGTGAAGGTACTTTTTTTCAGGTAGTATACCAGACAAATAGTTGTGTGCAAAGACTATTCTCCTTGCTTCCACTTAAGATTTTTTTCAATTCTCCCTTCTGTTTGGACTCATACAATGAAATCTCAATTTGGCTTCTATTTTTATGGGATCAGTTACTCACCCACATACAGTTTCTTCATCTACTCGTTATCTCTGCTTCTGCAGGGATCATAGGAAGAGGAGCTGAAGGCAGGAAGTCCAAACACTTTGGTGCATAAATTTTTCAAGCAGATATATATATATATATATATGCTAGACCTATTTATATTATAGTCTAGCAGCTATGGTTTAATTATTATTCAGGTTCTGGAATTTTTTAGGCTGATCAGTTTCAAAAATAGCAGTATGCTTGAACTCAGGGTATTAAAGCAGAAGTGAAAAATCTGGATGTACTGCTCTTTCCTTTTAAAAAAGAACATGGTACTACTAGAATCATGTAGAAAGGACAGTGAGAAAGATTTGAGGCATCAAGTAGTTTCTCTAAGAGAAAAGTTTAAATAGGGTAGGATTCTGACTTGGAAAAGGAAATATGAAAGAAGAGTGACAGAAAATAGTAAATTCATTAGAGATTCAGAAAAAGTGAATAAAAGAGGGAGTATTTTTTCTTTAACACACAAGTCATTGTTACAGGATGTTGCAGAATCCAAAAGTATAAATGCATTTAAAATGTTATTAGGCAAGTTGATGCAAGACAGTCTGTCAAGAGATACTAAACACAGGGACAAATTCTGTCCCAGGGAATACCTAAGACACAGATTGCTGGAAGGTTTTATCACTCTCTGCTGGCTTTATTCACACATTCATCCCTGGCTTTGGCCCTTGTTAGAGACTGAATATGAATGAGCTAAACAGATCTTGGCCTGATGAAAGTGGCCCTCTTCACCCTCTAAGATAAATAAAATAAAATAAAATAATAATAANATAATAATAATAATAATAATAATAATAATAATAATAGTAGTAGTAGTAGTAGTAGTAGCAATAAAAAGAACCCACAGAGGAGGGGTTTGGAGGCACAGCTGAAGTTCTGCTATGTGCCATTATCTTTGGAGCACTTCAGGAAAGATGCAACTAGTAGAAACCGCACCATTAGGTTGTAGGAATAATGAATGATAAAAGATATATTTGTCATTGCCAAATATAGTTCAACTAAAACTGAGGTGAGATCCATGCCTATACTGTGTTCTTGTACTGATTAGTGTTCAGCTTGTTAGCTGAATGAAATTGTATTGTATTATTATTTCATTCAACTTTACTGGTAAAATCAAAGCATCAAATGAAAGATTTTTGAAAGATGAAAATACTCACTGCAGAGTAGACCTCCATTTTTCTTGGTTTTGAAGAATTGACAGCTTGTTTAATACTGTTTAAAATAATATTCACAAGGACACCTTAAAAATGGGGAAAAAAAGGAAACGGAAAATGAAGGTATAATATTTGAATGGAAACAAAACAGACAAAACATCGTGAGTATCAAATGTAAGACACCTACTCAAGCTTCATACTCATTTTTTATCTTACTATGATTTTGTAAGAGAAGATACTACAGAGGAGAAATACATGATTCATCATCCAGGTCAAGTGAAGAGGCAGGATCCACAGGAAATCATCTAGAACCATCCTGAGAACTGGGGATACTGACACTTCAGCTCTGTTATGCGGAGATTCCGCCATCCTTTTTCTGTTTGTTTGTAGTGTTGGAAAAATGACAGCTGTGCTGGTCTCTTCCTCTCTACATGCTGAAGAAATACTTTAACAATTGACTTCCAACAAGTTACACATTATTGATTCTTCATTTTTTCCGAAGCTTTTTTGTACTTCTTCTCCAGCCCAAAGGTATTCTAAAGCCAATGGGTAAGAGCAACAGAAATTCTCTGAAGCACAGTTTATGTCATTCTAAGGAAAGAAGATGTAACTGGTATGCCAGTGAACATTAGATAAATAGTCCTGACCATGTGATATGGTCATCTGCCAGCTAATGGGCTTTACTGCAGATTGGAGCCTGTAATTAGTATAGATTTGATCCAGTGATGTGTATGCCTAGGTGATGGATCTGCTAATAATTCTTTACCTAGATCTAGGCTGCACAGTAGGTGCATTAGATAGCCTGCCTAGCCTCAAATGTTCCAGCCTGCAATTGTTTGGATTTCCTGTTCATGGATTCCTGGGGATCACATGATAAATTCCTGGTTTGTGTCCTGAAATAGTGTCAGAAGGTGCAGTACAGTCTATGTGCCCCAATTTTGGAGCTAAGCAGTAGTTCCCAGTTCTTGTAGTTCTTGCAGTATAGACATAACTGGAATCTCTCAGCTTCTATTCTGATCAGACTGTTTTGGAGCAGCTTTAAATCACTCAGAGAGCTATGAATGTGTTGCCAGTGCTTTGGCACAGTGTATTGCCAGTACATCAAAAGGAAAACAAAGAACAGGAAACAATTAGAAGAAATGTTGGAGAAACAACTTAGTCTAACCTACTATAAGATAAGTAATGATCATAACCGTGAGGGCCTGGTTCATTCCCTTAGTTTTCTACAATATTTCTAAAATTCCTAATCCCTTAAAAAAACCTGGAAAACCTAAAGACATTAATTTTTACACCTTGTTGTAGTATTTTATTCATGCAAGTGCCAATATTCAGTGCTTAATATGGCATCCAATGTCCACAGTTTTAAATCAAGGGTTTGTTTGAATAATTTTGCATTAGTAAAGTGACAGGATGTTGCATTATCTCCTCCTTTCTTAAAGCTATGCACTTTTTGATTTACCTCCTTGTAGTCGTGATTTCTCTTCTGTTTTATGAACCCCAAATAATGAGAGTAAGGACAATTCTGCCAGTTTTTCCATCTTCTTGATTACATCTTCTGTGGCCCATACAGGGAGAGTGTAATTGTGAATACCCTAGTGGTAAAGGAAAACAAGAATGTTTATAATTCACTGTTTTCCATCATCCCGTTGTCTCCCCTCACACTACTTAGTTTAGACTTTCTGAGGCTGCTGAAATTCTTTGCACGGTGTGGTTTTACTCTGGAGTATACCCTGATACACATTTTGTGAGAGTAGGGATCAGCCTGAGGTGAGTGAATGGGTAGGGCAGACGCACCTGTGTGAAGGAGATTCCTTTTAAGTATAATGTGTTCTTGCTATAGACATACATATTTTTTGAGGGAAATATTGCAGACACTTGTCTTCTTCTCTTTCTTTTTCTCTGGGTCTTCAGGTTATAAATACCTAATTTTTTCTGCCTTTCCATACAGTTGTCCACATACAAGTTCTATCACTGGGCAACTAGGGACAAGTATCACTCTCCAGTCATGTAACAGTGACAGTGTCTTATCATGTTTAATTACCTCAGTTTGTAGAGGTTATGTTCAAAATCCTTCTGTGTTGCTGGTAATGACTGGGTCCAAATGGAATTATTCCATGCCTGGGGTCAGTTTGGGCTTTTTTTAACTGGCAGCAGTCACCATCTCAAAAATTTTTAACTTTCACGGTCTCTCAAAATCTTAAGTATTTTGATGTTTACCTATTGATAGTTTAAAGCTAATAATCTCATTTTTCTGTTAAAAATCGCAAATATATTATAGTCATTGTACTGAATAATTCTCTAGCACCATATTGGGAAGGTGGAAAAGGGAATAATGGGAATGGTAACAGTTCTTAAAACATGAAATGGAAATGACAGTCTCCCAAGCTGTTGACCGTGTTTTTCAGTAATCTTTTACCAAAGCACTAAAATACAACTTAGATGCAAATTTAAAATAAAAGAAAAAACAAAAAGAAAAAAAGAAAAAGAAAAAGAGAAAAAGAAAATGTAGGAGCGAATACAAACCATTCCTGTGGAAACACATTGCCATGGTTTAATTGAAACCCAAAGTTGGAGTTATATGCTTCCCTGGCATCTATTGATTTATTATTACCTCACAATATAGAGTATCATACGTATTCCAGAGCTGGAAATTGTCCAGTATTTTAAGGTGATTTAGTTCAAGCCCCGTGTTAACTGCCATTGTTTGTAAAAAATCCTGTGGGGAAAAAGTGAAGAGTATACCACAAATACTCAATACATATGGAACATACATGCAGATAACTAACACCCAGCCTTTTCACAGAATTTTCACAGAACCACAGA
This sequence comes from Cyanoderma ruficeps, assembly GCA_008694505.1. NCBI lineage: Eukaryota > Metazoa > Chordata > Aves > Passeriformes > Timaliidae > Cyanoderma > Cyanoderma ruficeps. The sequence goes on from VZDJ01000782.1 coordinate 8,525,817, forward strand.
ATAAGCTGAGTTTGAAGGGACCTATAAGGATCATTGAGTCCAACTCCTGGCCTTTCCCATGACATCCCTAAGAATCACACCGTGCGCCTGAGAGGGTTGTCCAATTGTTTCTTGAACTCTGTCAGGTTTGGTGCTGTGACCACTTCCCTGGGGAGTCTGTTCAGTGCCTGACCACCCCCTGGGTGGAGAACCTTTCTCTTAATATCTAACCTAATGAGGGGTTTATTTTTTTTTCAATTTTTTTTTGCATTTTAACAAAAGAAAAAAATTTTTGTTATAACTTTTTATACACAATTCCATAACTTCTACAACTTAGTTACCTTCCTTTTTCTCACATCTTGGGTGTGGTTTTTTGTTTATTTGTTTTCTCTTACCATGTATGGCTGTATTCTATTTTGAAATTCTTTAGATGTTTCTGTTTCCTGCTGAAGTTCATCAAAACGGGGACAGTTGGGCAGAGGAAAATTCAGCCTCTGAAACATGAAAAGCAAAGCTTAGAATAGTTCTAAAATTATTAACACCCCTCTGGTTTTTCTGTTGCTGAGATTAATGGTGTATTATTTTTTAGACAAATTCATGGCTGTGCTAGACCTATTCAATAATTGTTTGTTTGGGTACCTTAATAATGAATTCAGTTAACATAGGTGATAGACTGTGGTAACTTGACTTTTCAATGGCTACTTGTGTCTGTGATAGCTTGATTTCCCTCCATGTAACTGATTTTGGCAAAAAGAAATTCCACGTGTCTGTCAGGGGATTGCTTTGAGAAATGGATCAGGGTCCATGATCAGAAATTTTGAAAAGCTACCATTTCCCTCCCATTTTCTGCTTTCCCCCAGATGTAACTTAACTCCACCTGGTACTGGAACCTAAATTGCTTCTCCATCTACACATCCAGGTTTCGACTCTTTGGAATAACCAGTGGATTATGGTAAGCATTTTAAGTACCACTTAATAGACAGATCATGAAACACAAGTGACAAATTGCTCTCTTGAAATATCAAAAAGCTGTGAGCCTAAGGGCTCTGTTCTTCTTTAGGGATATGGTTCACTTCTAATTACTCCAAGTGTGTGCATTACGAGGTCACATGATAGTACATATTTGATCTGAACAACATGTAAATGCATGCATCCTTCAGACTCTGAGCTCTGGCAAATATGATTTTTATCAGTTCCAGAAAGACAAATGGTACCTGATACAGCATAGAATGTCAGTGAAAAGCCATGGTGAACAAAACAAGCTTGTTCTGGTTCAGCACTTTGTCACATCCCTAGAGCATTTTTGACCCAGCACTAGTATCATCCTATAACATTAACAGACTGCAGTTCCAGAATGTCTCCAGTGGGAAGTTGGCAGCAGCCACCAACTGACCCTAGCCCACTTTCACTTGGATGGGTTTCCAAGGGTGCAATTTTTCTGTAACAGCAGCACGCTGGAGGATGAATGCTCAAAGTTTCAATATGAAACTGGGGAATGTTGTTTGATTACACAGTAACAAATGTTTCTCTTGCTGCATGTCTTACTTATCCCTCTCCAGGTGTTATTAATTAAGCCACTCCCTTTGGCTTCATTAAGCAGTACTCAGTACTGTTGCCTGTCAAGTCTTGATAGATCTCAGTGGCTTAAAAATAAACTGTGATTATGGTTTTTAACAGGACTGTACCTGGCTTCAGTTTCACGCTTTGTGTTGCTTGGGGCTTGAAAATACCTTCCAACATCTGCTTGGTTAAACAAGGAAACAATGTTTTTTTCCAGGTGGTTTGCATTATAAAAGGCATTTGAGTTGCTGCAGAGTTGAGTTTGAGAGAAGCGTCAATATCCATTGCTGAATCAGCCACAGATGTGATGAGGTACTAGAGACTCATACAAATGAGCTTGCCTTTCTCAAACTGGTTATTTCATTCCACTGTGATTCCCCTAAGGGCTTTGAGGTATTATATGGCCAGAGCTCTGACCACTTTGATACTTTTCTGGTTCTTTGGTGAAAGAACTTCCTCTGGTGTCCCATATTTAAATAAGTGACAGAGTTCTTTTCTGTTTAGGAACAGAAAAGGGTTAAGTTTCTGGCTGAATCACACTTTGCCTAATCCAGTTTGTGGGAACCCTTTCTCTCTGTAGCTGTTTTCAAGCATGGTCTCCAAGAATGGAGCAACATCAAAGGGAGAGAGGTGTGGCAGCCCCCTAATGAGTGAGTCCATCCTCTGATGTTGGTGACGGCCAGTTATGTAATAGGGGGTTTGTACAAATTTCCTGAAAGTCAGCTTCTGTCCTCAAAGCCAGAAGTAAATGAGGCTTGCTGTTATTATACTGAATAACTTTTTATCCTTATTGGCCATACTGTTCCTTACACACTCCTTGTCACAAGGACAAGTGAAATTAAAATCTAAACCTGAGTCAGCCAGAGAGAGCTACCTGAAGTAAAACTTCTACAGGACCTGTTATTCAGGTAGGTCTACTCTTATGATCTGCAGAAGTGCTAGGGTTTCATTAAATGTTTCTATGGCATTGAACATAAAAGAGCCCTTGTCTGTAATTAGAATGTTTAAGTGCTACCAGAATAGGAAGGCAATAATTTTGAGGTCATTACAGTGGCTGGTGAAAATTCAATTTCTTGAATAAACTATGGAAAAAACTTGTCAAAGAGACAAGGTCTGCCTAGTTGAATGATGTTTAGAAAAGCACTTGTTTCCTGTAAAGACTTAGGGCAACTTCCCTACAATACTGTCCAAAAGTATTCTGGTCAGAAGAGGTGACCTTGGAGAAAATGGTAGTGTGTATGACAATTCCAGTATTCTGCACCTATGAAAGGAGGATTTTCATGTATTACAGTTGACCTATGACATAATTCTCAGCCAGTAACTGCATTTGATATTTTCTGTTATATTGAACTCAAAAAGCTTAAAAAATGTTTTTTAGCTATTTTCCTTTTTTCTGTTCTTTTGCTTCTGTGAAAGATTAAGACTATAGAATGCTTCTAGCCAGTACTCACCTGCTCTGTTGTTTTTTGAAAAACATGAACTGGAATGGGTTGCCAGAGAAGCTCAGGGTTCCAAATTTGGCTGCTCGTTGGTGGAAAGAGGCCAGAAAGATATGACTGGGCACTCATAATGGTGCGATCATAATCTGTACTTTGGATATAAAACTGAAAATAGAATGGCAGAGAATTAAAGACAAAATGGAAACTATAAAATAATAGGGAAATTTTACCGAACTTGTCAATATTGACTTTATGTTTTCAGTTTTATATTTTTTGCATAAAATCAAAACAGTGAAACCATAACTCAGCTTTCCAGGGCCCTACTTCAGTTTCACAAATGGAATTGCCAAGGCATCTTTTAATTTGGAATCTAACCCTCAGACTGAACTGAACGAATAAGAAAGCATGATTTCAGAGAAAGACGTTCTCTATCTTTTGAGATTCAGAGGATCATTGACTCATGTAGACATGAGAATGTGATTTAGTGGTGGACAGATTAACAGTTGGACTTGAAATTCATAAAGGTCTTTTGCCACCTAAATGATTCTATGATCTATTAGTGATACCTCAGGAATGTTAAAGCACTCAAAAAACATAAAATTTCTCTTGGAAGCTTAGCAAAGGTCTTTTGTACCTTCCCATAATGCATGCCTCCTATACAGACGAAAATGTTAGAGGGACCTATCCCACAATGGATCTGTACTGTATGATAATCACATCCAAACAGCTGTTAGACCTCTCTGTTATAGAAGGAGGTATGTAAGCATGGCCCATCACACGACTGGATCGGCATTTATCTTTCAACAGGGTAAAACAATAATGGGTCACTGTATAAATTCCCAACTCATTCATCCTGGAGCTGTTCAGTTTGGGAAAATTAGGTTGTGAAAGACCCAAACAGAATGTAAGAGCTGAAAATTAGACTTTATTTTGTGTTTTTACCTTGCTATAACTCTGACTTTCAAAAATGTTCTTTTATTACCTTAATTTCTGCATTAATAAAACGGGTATGATAATGTGCTTTTATAAGTCCATAGTTCTGCTATGCCAGAGAAATGTGCTGCAGACAGATCTGCTCTATACCTCTTGCCGGTTGTATGTGCTGTTCAAGAAGCTGGAGTATCGTTTCCTCGTGTACTGTCCCAGTTCAAATAGCTGCTGCATTCCAGTCTGTAAGGCAAGCATATGAGTGACTACTAGATGAAGGTGACTGCAGACTTTGAATGTAGAAGTGTCTTTTTTTTTTTTTTTTTTCAGCAATGAGTTTTTAAGTGATCATTAACTCTATAACATACTGTTATTGTGGTTTGACCCCAGCTGGCAACTGAACACCACACAACAGCTCACTCACTCACCCCTGGTGAAATCGGGGAGAGTAAAAGTGAGAAAACTCCAGGGTTTGAAGACAGTTCGATATGCAAAGCAAAAGCCACACATACAAGTAGAGCAGAACAAGGAATTTGTTCATCACTTCCCTGGACAGGCAGGTATTAAGCCTCCCGGAAAGTAGGGCTCCATCCCAATTACTTGGGAAAAGAAATGACATCAAGCTGAATGTCTGCACCTTCCTCTTTCTCCTGTTTTTATATGCTGAGCATGGCATCATAGGGTACAGTGTATCTCTTTGGTCAGTAGAGACTGCTGTCTCCCAGCTCTATCCCCTCCCTACTTCTTGTGCACTCCCAGACAAACTCAGGGTGGTACAAGAAGCAGAAAAGCCCTGGAATCTGTGTATGCCCTGCTCAGCAGTATCAAAAACATCCCTGCATTATCAGCACTGTCTTCACCACAAATCCAAAACAGAGCCTCATACCAGCTCTCTCTCAGGCAAAACCAGAACAACTGTGTATGTTGCAGGTGATTAGAATTTTTAACAGAAATGTTCACTTATATTTATGAAGAAATTACATGTTCTGAAATGCTAAGATTGCAACATCTGCTGCAGAAAGGCAATGCTCCTGATTCTATACAAATACTATTTCCACAGCGCTGTAGATCTGTAGACACCAATCAACAGTGTCCTTTACGATGTATGTCATTTAGTGACAGCTGAGAGAGGATGATTGACAACCTACTATTTATCATTGTCATTGCTCTGTTGTTTGTTCAGCCTTATAAATTTGTGGCTTATATTTCATGCCTTAAGTAGCATTCTTCTGTCTTTGCCTTGGTGTGCCTGCAGTTGTCTTAGGTTGCACTCTAAGACAACCTAAAAGCATTTCATTTTTTTCTGTTATTTTCTTTCTGTTTTTCTGTTATTAATTCTTTTCTGTTATTAGCCTGAGCTGAACTTTTTAACTTCTACCTGTCAGAGAAGTACATTCTTACTACTGTTGCTAAAAAGATAGCAAAATAGCCAAAAGCTCTTAAAAAGGTCAATGCCAAAGCAGTAACATCTTCTTAGTATATAAGCTAGTAATAAGATAGTAATGCATTGTTCCAGTGTCTGAATTTTACAGATCTTTCAAGCCTCCCTTCAAACATTAAACACTGAACTTCCTCTGTTTCATGCTTCTGCACCATGACAAAGTGTTATTAGTAAATGCATTGGCTTCCTTTTGTTCCAGGACTTCATGTGTGAAATACAGTCAAAGAGCTAAGGCTTAATGTTAAAATGCCAGAGCAACGAGTAGGTTCAGTGCATCCTAGTGAAACTCTGGACTGCAAGTGGCCTTGTTAGAAGACACTGTCCCCAGAAGCAACCTTTTCCTGCAAGTCTTCTCTTGTTTTGTGAATTGGTGATTGTCAGTCCAATGATGAGGTGTGGACTTCTCACTTGACTTGGTGGGCATGTGTCATGCCTTTGCCCTGTCACAGGGCCATTAGAATGGCCATTAGAATTTCATCAATGTTAACAGTACAGTGTTTAAACTCGCCATTTATCTGAATGCAGACACACTATCAAGAAGTTGTGACTTTTAGGAAGGTAGTTATAAAGCTATGATGAACAAGATTTCAGTTTAACAATAGCTGAATGAATAACATTGCAAAAATGTTTTTGAATTACTGGTATTGGTATTTGCTAATAGCAACTATCAGAACCTGGGATTTACTAATGCTTTTGAGACACACACAAAAAACATCTTCCCACTTCCTCTTTTAGTAGCATTTTTAAGTTTTTCTAAGAAAGTCAACATACCTTGGTGAGTTGTCCAAATCCCTGGGGCCATTCGCTTTCTTTGTGTAGATCAGTTGGAAAGTTTACAATTGGTGTTCGGTCACCATGTCGGAAAATCTGACAATGAAAGCAATAAAAACACCTTGAGTTTATTAGTGTTAACACTCCTTCCTTGTCTAACTAGAAGTCAAATATACATTAGACTTCCAGTGTCATTTTTCAAATGAAAATATCGGAGAGTCTGCAGAAACCTGAAGTAGGATGTGAATACATTCTTTACAATCATGAATATGTATAATTATGTAGGAATTAAGTGGGCATAAATCTGATGATTCTTCCTCCTAGAACATAAAATTAATCACCCAAGATGTTAATGTTGGGATTGTGTTCACTAGGTATCTAGACAGGAAATATGACTGAATTTTGGAAACTCAGCACTTCTGAATATTAAACCAGTTACTGATGTTCTTAGTTTAGTATTTAATTACTTTGTCATAGATACTTGAAATTTTTTGGCAGCTGTTTTTTCAAAGCAGTATCTTTAAAAGTAATTCTATGTACACATGGATCTTACGCTCAGTTTCTCAATCATCCTTAAATATAAAGATATAAGAGTATAAACATTTACATTGTTAGCTTGCCTAATTAATACTTACTTTATTAATACTTTTATATGCATATATAAAAATATTTTTTAAAGTCTGTAGGATTTTATTTCTATCAAATTGAGGGAGAGATAAGAGTCTGGTTGCTTTACTATCCTGGACATTCCAGCATGTTGAGTATTAGCGTGACACATTCAATCATATGATTTTTAATCAGAAAAATTAAATCAACCTTTTTTTATTTTTATTCCAGCATACAAAGGAAATTACAGCCCTAGATGAAATGGTTCTGAAAAACTGAATTATTGCCCCTAAGCATATGCTGCATGGGCTTAGAAAAATTAAATCCACACAAGTTTCACATAAAAGGAAATGCTGGAATACAAATTCAAAGGGCTCCAGACAACCTTCCAGGGTGCTGACCCAAATTGTTGGAAAAGTTACCTTTGCTTATCGATGTTCCCATCGACCAGCTTCATTCTGACTTAGTACAATAAAATTACAATGTAGCAGCATGGTATATTTGTTAATAAAATGACAGTTATGCCCTAATACCTCAGTGGTACATATCTTGTTTATAATTAATACTCTCCATTGCCTCATTAAGGCACATCATTCTTGTTCAGACATCAGAGAGGATTGCACACACAAGTTCGTTTGCCACTCCCACTGGGAGATGTTTCATGTTTATATTTTTCAAAGTAAACACCAGCGTGTGACTTAATGTTTTAATTACAACACACACCCTTTCCCTCAGCCTTCTCTACTAATGCACACAAACCTATGCTAGAGCAGGTACTTCAGAGATGGAAAATACTCTCCATTAAAGGCAAATATAATTGTATTTCTCCCTCTGTTCATTTTCTACAATAGGTGATAAGGTTTGCTAGAGTATAAGTTGCCATTAGAACATGTAGAAGACTACTTATATTTTTTGTTTTGCTAGTTGAATTTCACTATGCAGCCAACCTGAAATGAATATTTTGCAGCAATTCAAGGAGAGTTTTTCACCCTCCTGATCAAGTTTGTTGTTTGGGTTTTTTTTTCCTTCTCTGTGCAATTTTTAATCCTCTTTAAGTCTCTTTTCTTGCTAACTTGGAATCTCAGTTGGTTCTATGTAACAATTGCTCAGTGCACCTGTAGTGAACAGGAGAATAAGTAAAGAGCTACATTTTCTGGTGACTGATTCAGTTGAGTGCAAGAAAAATGAATGAAAAGGACTTTTGTACTACTGCTCCTTTCTTTATGTACATAGGTGTCAGGTAGGATTAGTTTTTCTGGACAGGCTGATACCTGTGTCAAGAATGAAGGTTAAATTCCCAACTACAATATAACTGCATCCTCACTTGTTAAATTATCGAACTTCACAGAAAAGCATTTTCATGGGTAACTGACAGTTGTTCAAACTGACTAACATGTTTAAATGACTAATTTTAATGTATATTTTAGGCAATACTTAACAATAGATCAACACTTGAACATAAATATGCCCTTTTTATTAGTGAAAAATTACTGACAATGTGTTAGATTTTAAATACTGGTTTGTGAGGTTTTATATTTAGTGTATGACATAACCCTGAGCATGTCACAACAGTCAACCCCAACAGCTTTCAATAAGCCAGAACAGAGTAGCATTTTATCTGAATAGAGGTTAGTGTGCAAAAAGATCCAAATCAAAAGATATATTGAATATATGACCAGGTGATATAAAGGAAAGTATTTTATTTCTTTGTAACCTTAAGAAATTGAAGGAGTGGAGGGTGTGCTCTTCTAAAAAGAAGCACAGTTTAAGTCCACACAAAATAGGAAATAATTCAGCTCCTTGTTCATGTTTCTACACCTTCATTGCACAGCGTCACATAAATATGATATGAACACCAAGCTGGAAGCAACAAGAAGGGAACAAACACTTACAAAAGCAGAACCCCGTTTTTAGAAATTGAAGGACAAAGCTTCTTAGCCAACTGGTTTTTGTATGTATTCAAACCTCCCTGCTACTTCTGAAAATGACCTTGCTTCAGCTGCAAATGAAACAATGACTGTATGAACTGCCACTTAACCTGAAAGACTAACTTGTTCACTCACAGCTACATCTTGGGAGACTTTCTCTAAAATTTGAAACTGTTTTTCATTAAAACACCTGATAGGAAAAGAAAGTGTATCCCTACAGATCTTGTCTTACTCATAAGTTTCTCAACACTCATGTGTTTCTCAACACTCATAATCTACACTCATTAAAAATGAGTTGATTCTTCAAATTAATTTAAAAATAAGTATGCTGCAACATTTATTACTCCTGGCCTACAGTTTGCCTTCCTGACCTTTCAGGAGACACAGAACATGGCAGAATGAGAGAAGAGGAACAAGGAAGCATCATAAAAAGTGAAAAGACACCAGAAATCGAGGAGGGGATGATAGGGAGAATGTACACCAGAAGATCAAAGCCGATCTCTTTGGTATATTAATTTTGGCACTCCTTTTGAAATGCTTCACCTTAGTTCTCAAAAGCAGTACATGGATAATTACCAAATCCATTACCCTCTCCTTCCACTCTGATACAGCTTGAATCTGATTTGGTGTCTGGGTTCCATTCACTCTTGGTAACTTTGTGAGCGTGATCACTTCATATGAAAATGGTCACATGACTCAGACTTTGGCCAGCATTTGCTTCCATTGTTGTCAAGTGAAAAACCATATTGGAAACAAACTGGTGCAGGGGAGAGAGCGGACTGAGAATATGGCATGTGTTGCATACAAATATGTACATAACATCTTCATTTAGAAATGCCATGAATTACAGCAAAGTATCTGTCTCTGAGTAATAGTGAGCCTCTTGCAGCCACTTTTATTGACACACTTAACTTCAAACAAAAAGATTTCTTATTTTGAAGGCAGCAATAGGAATTAAGAAACAAAAGAGAAGTGAAGCCATCATTCTGCCAGTTCAGGGAAACCAGAGATGTAGAAATACTGAGCATGTTTGGTCAAGGTTTCAGATGGCTTGGCTTGATTAGACAAATCACGCTCAGAGATAACATGCTCAGTCAACACTTCCTATCCTGAGTTACAAGAAGACAGGATGAAACCACAGTGCCTCAGAAACCACACCTCTTTGTATATATGACAGGGGAAATATGTGTGTGTAAAGCAGAAGGCCCAGGTCAGAACTTCTTTCAACAGCAGCAATAAATCACTATTTAATTTCTACTTGAGTGCCTGATTGTCCTACATATTTCCTATTTACTTCTTTCTTTAAATTAAAAGTTCGAGTCCTTTAAATTCTGCCTTAATCGTAAATTCGGTGCACAAGAGTTATGGTAAAAGCTAATGTTTACATGTAAGCAAAGAAATTTAAAAAGCATTTTGAGAAACTGACTTGAATTAGAGCTTTTCAGAGAAAAGGCCTTGTGCCCAATAATCAGTATGTGCAGAATTGGCACAAAGTTGGAAATTGTGAGAAGGGAGATCTCCTTCCCAGACACAGCACAATTCTATAACTGAGCAAAAGCAAACATTTATCTGTATTTTTTCTCCCCGGCAGATGTATTTTACATTATGCAGTTCTGCTAAGGAACCTGTAAAAAGTCATTATGACAATTTTCACAATGCACTAATACTCCCAGGAGAAAACAGAGTAACTTACAGGGGACAGCTGGACAATGGCTATTGAAGTATGTCAGAAAGATGCTTTTTAGACAAGATGTATATTGTGGTAAGATTTAACCTATTGTAATGTTTTATGTGATTGGTCAGCTTAAGCAACAGTAACAGGATTAAGAGGATGTCGGCTTAAATTGAATTTACCTAATATTTTAATGTTTATTGTGACAAACTACCTTAGAAATTGTTGTTTTTTTGTTTTTTGGTTTTTTTTTGTTAGGTAGCTGTACAGTTACGGTAAGCAGATTATTTTGGATAAGAAGCCTGTATCTCCATAATGGTAAACATTTCCAGTAACTTTCTGCAAAACCATTGCTTTTCAAAACACAGTAACAGCTAGAATTCAATAAAAATCTCATTCCTTTCAAGGAGTTAATGCTCCAAGGCTTGCTGTCTACCTGTTTTCACCAGTGTGTCCATTTCTCCCTGTTATCATTGAAAAAGCATGTAAGTATATTTCTATATACAGTATGTTACTGGAATTAGCGTCAGGTCCCTGCTATGTGTGGTGTCTCAGCAGGAGTAGGAACAGGTTTTTCCTGTGCACTCTGGCCTTCCTCCAAGCTGTGCATGCACAATGCAGCCAATAGATGGCTATACATGAGGTACTTTATTTAGAGTCAGATGATTTGTTTTGGACACAGTACTTCTGCCTTGTACCTGTATGCACACATAATGTCTCAAATGGAGAAAGGCTGAAGGAGAAAATCTTCAATTGCCTGTTTATAAAAGCATTCCAATCCCCTCAACTTTGAACAGAAAATATTACTTTGGACTAACTATTCTTTATCATTATACCTTTCATTTAAAAAGAATGAAAATTACTATGCTTCAACTTTCATAAGCCAAAGTATTACATTGAATTAATCTCTCTTTTTCTAGAGGTATTTGGGAAAGTGACATTGAAGTAGTGTTTAGCTACTTCGAAATAAGAAATGGCCCAGCAAAAGAATTATTACAGTCTGTTTTCAGCCTAACTGAAGTTACACAACATCTCTCAAATCTCTACTTAAAAATGTCTGTCTATTTCTGTTTCTCAGTGTACTGCTGTGACAATTCAGCCATTGTGAAATGGAAAATATTTATTTTGTGTTTTTATGTGTGATTCTGTAAAATCATAAGCTTCAGCTTCCAAGCATAGGAGAGATAGTCCATGATCACTAACTCTCACACTATGCATTGGAGTGTCAGCTAAACTAAGGAAGAATAGGTAAATGTGGACTTTGCATCTCTTAACTCCTCTGCAATATGCATCTATCAAAAAGTCAGTTATCTTGAAATAATAGCTGGAGATTAGGAGATGAAAATTCAAATAACTAGAGACATTTTTATCTTTGTTTAGGTAAGCTCTTTAAACTCAGTAAGCAAAAGGGCAGCAGTACTTATTTCTAAGTTTCAAGACAGGCAAATAAACTACCCACCTTGTTTGATTCAACAGATGTAATTCTGTCCCTGTATTCCCCACAACAAAACAGAAGACAAATCTACTTACTACAACCACAAACTTCAGTTCTCTTGCTGCAGTAGTCTGTTGAAGCAGAATGAAAATAATGTGAAAAGAAAAACAGAGGATCCTGGACAAGTTGGGAAGCCGTATCACACCCATCCCAACAGAAGAGGAAAAAAGGTTTTGTAGCTCCAGCTGCTGCTCAGTCTGAACTGTGAGACGTCAGGCTGTACTTTCAAAAGGGGTGGAACGGCCGCTGGTGCATTTCAAATCCAAGAGGAATGTTGTATGACTACGCAACAAATTTCATTGCCCTTTGTTTTCAAATTACTGTTTACATTCCTTTTAATCAAATCATAATTCAGTTCCTTTTTTTCCTGTAATATTTTTCTCTTTTGGAGTGTGAGAAGGAAGTTAAAATACAAAGGAATTACTAAGCATTCCTAATGTTTCAACCTATCTGTTCTGTTTCAAATTCTCTGTGCTTGGAATTTTTCCAAACTATAGCATGGCCACAAGGATGAATCAAGAACCAGGCAATACTGCTTCTCTTTGCTGCTCAGCTAGTGCACTTTTCAGCTTCCTTCCCCTCCCTTTTTTTCTCTCTTCCACATTATCACTGTGAAATCAGAATAATTATTTAAAACAACATTTCATGTGGGTTAAAATTGCCAATCCCTCAGATAAAATACTAGAATAAATTTTGCAACAATTATGTTCTTTAAGATCCTTGCTGGGAAGTTATTTGCTCTTCAGTTTGTGTGTGTTACTTTTCCCTTGGAGTATTTCTAGACTTCCCCTTTGGAACTGCTTATGTCAAGGTCTTTTTTGCCCTCAGATCTTTAAGAAATTTCTGTTCTTGTGAACCAACCCTGGACCTCACATTTTTATTGTAACTGATTAAAAGCACTCTTTCTGAGAGTAGCTCAGTGGCTTTGAGGAGATTGCTCAGCTTGTCTCTGACTTCCTCTCTATAAAATGAGAAGAATGATACCTGTAGACATGATTTCATAAGCACTTTTGTAGTAATTAATTAGTTTGCAGAGCTCTATAAGTAGAGTTCTTTAAATGCTAAAACTTTAGGTCCTTTGTGTATTGACATTCCATTCCTACCCAAACCTGTCTCAGGGCCTTCTTCTGAGCCCTCTGCAGCAGTATTTTCTACAACAGGTGTTTTACCATTTGCCAGAAATGCCATCTTCAGGGCCTTAAAGCCCACTAAGCATCAGGTATTCTCTCTTGTGTGAATGTCCTTATGTATCCGCTTTGTGTGATGGATGGGACTGGTTGGGAGGGGTATGACAGTTCCCAGACTTTCCTGTCTGTCTTCTCAGTCCATTCCCAGTTTTCAGCAGTTTGACTTCTTTCTTCCTCCACTGTTACGTCCCCACCCTCCTTTTTGATCTCTCCTGCTGTGATTTTTGCCTATGCAGAAGGTGTATGAGAGTAATCTATACTTCATAAATATATAATATGTTGTCTTTCTGAAAACAAACATAAGCTGATCATCTCCCTCCATTATTTGAGAGTGTAGGTCATAAAATACACTTTGTTTAGAAATTGATGTCCTACTTTTTTAATCGATGTAATGGTGCTTCCTAAGCAATTTGATCAAGGATCACTGTTGGCTCTTCAAATCTTTTCTTATCTCTCTTATGACCTTGCCATGAAATTCATAACTGACTAGTTTTATAAGATTTGCTGATTTATTGTGTTTCGTTGATGAGTGACTATGACCACTGAAGTCTTATTATTATGGAACCATTCTAATAGTTTCACTTTAGTACCTGAACTCAGGTTTTGGGGGCAGGGAGGAGGTTCTGGATGGCAACATTTAAAAATGTTTAAAAATACATGACAATGACGTTTTATAGAAAATCTTTGTTAATGTCTCTTAAAAATGATACTTCAATACAAGACCAAGTATATGGTAAGCAGTAGTGATTTCTGTGATTTCACTCTTCCCTTGGCATGTATACTTTGTTAGGGAGGGTATTTTGTGCTCAGAAGAATATGTACCACAACAACTTAAGTAAATGTCAACACATTCCAAAATGGAAAAAATTCCCCATTTATGTTCCATAGTGGTTAAGATAGAGTCATGTAGGAATCCTGTATGCGATCTGTAAGTATATTGGTAGCATGTACTTAATTTAGAAATTTCCAATGCCCATTTCTACTGGGCATTTGGCAGGTATAAACTCATCATATTCTGCAGCAACTAAATCCTGGCACTTTTTAGGAAAAGTTGCTTCAAAATCGTAATAATAAAAAAGTCCTTCCTAATCTATTTATGGCTGTTGAAGCATTATAATGCAAGTGAACCTAAACAATTTATATCATGCTTATGTTAATTTGGCTTATTGTCATAAGTTCTAATTATGACATTATGGCATTAAGTAGAATTAAACACAATTATAAATGTTAAGTGCATGTACCTTTCTTAAAGGCTCGCTGAAGCCTTGATTTGCTTTGAAGTGCCTGGTTGCAAAAGATGCTGTGCTCTACTGTACACAAGGGTTACCTGAGGTAACTGCTGCTGGTAGAGCACAACTATACCCTGAAAGGGTGGAAGTCACTGCAGTCAAAGCACCAGGTATGAAACTGCTCCCAGCACTCACGTACCAGGCTGCTCACATAGGAAAACAGCACAGGTCCTGTTACTGACTGCATGTGCAGATCAGCACTTGGCATAGTTTGGATTTATCTCCAATATTTATTTTATACAAGAAATCAAGTGACACATTTTCCAAGCACCATTCTGAAACATGAGAAAAACAAGACTGTGTCACAATCTTATGTGGGGGTGTTTTCACTCAGATGTGCAGAGTGGGAATGAACAAGGGAGTTAATTTGTGACACAGAAAGAATTCACTTACTTGTACTGCTGACAGAATATGAACCTGTATCTTACACTACAGAAAAAAATGCCCTAAGCCCAAAGTTACTAATCTAAGGCAGGTGGGTGGCAGAAAGTGTCTACTCACAGTCTATCTAGTCATAGTCTCTTCACTGTCTTTTAGTAATCTCTTAGTCGTCCCAAGTTTGTAACATGCACCTGGTTACAGGGGACTCAGAGAATTTCTTCTTGATCTTATGAGATTAAGATGTTTGCCTGAGACAAGGGAGACCTAGTTTGCAGGTTTTTGCAAAAAACAAAGTGAACAGCAAATAAGAAAGAGACAGAAAGCATTATTCCTCTTCTCTTTCCCCTTTGAAACTCGGCAGTTTGGTGGTGATTTTATTTTCTGGAAGAGGTGGAGACAATTCCTTTTGCTAAAGGAGGGGTTTGAACTTGTGTTTGTCACATCTTGGGAAAGTACTATGAACATTAAATAAAAAGAAGGAAAACCTACTTCTAGTGCTACCATGAAACAAATATAAATTAATTGACTAATTTGATCAGAGTTTGGATTGTTGTGTGGTTTTCTTCTTTCATTTACTTTTGCTAGTCAGTCAGCTCAGTAAATAACCCAAAGAGAAACAGAGGTGATGACATTAATGAAAATGATAGTTCAGCTGTCCAGTGCCACCTTTCCCAGGCAGCACAAAATTACTGTTGATTTTCTGTTGTTCATTCCCCATTTTGCTGACACTGCTTCAACATATGAAAGGAAAAATAGTGATCACAAGTTATATCCAGCTATATTACAGCAGCTATGACTATTCAGGTTATTGAAGCAAGTCTTCTTTAAAATATGACTGGTCTGTCTAAGCATTGCGTATCCAGGTGATTCTGCTTTTGCAACATATTTAAAAAGTAAACAACCTAAATAATTCCAAAGCCAAACTGTATGGGTTTTTTACTCATTTTGACTCACGTCTTCTTTAAGAGGAACTGAAACAAACCTGTTTATGACTTCATGTCTGCAAAACACTGTAAGACAGATTTTTCAAATTAAGTCTGCCAGTGAAGTTGTAGGAAAACATAATTTAGAGCAGTTTATTATTTATTCACTGACATCCCAATTTATATTCGTACAACAGATCTGGGATTTATGTTCCAGCCTTTATAAACACTGATGCTTATTTTCCCTCTGAGTTAGTGATGTATAAATTAAGTCTTCCTTTCTGTGTTTCTACAGTGATAGTCCTAAGAACAAAAAACATTACAAAGAATATGTGTGAAGGGGTTTCTGTTCAATAGCAATGGGGGAATAAAATAATTTAGAGTTGTCTTAATTTGTAAATTAAATTTGAAATTTATTTTTGCTCAGCAGAAATTAGATTATTCAAGCTATGTACACTGGGGCATATAGTATGGAAGAAGATATTGTCTAAACATGTAATGGAAAAGGGGGACCTTACATTGTTGTACTGTAAGCAGTGACCCCTCATAGGATGCACTTCCATAACTGAACTGAAGTTCTGAGGCCAGGGTCTATCCAGGTCTGTGATCCCCCATACCAGAAAAATCTCTGGGACAAAGGGCCTTTGTGTGGTTTTGAAAGTTTTTGAGACATGGATTTGAGTTAGGAAGGAGGGGAGGAAGTGGGAACTGGAGTCTAAAGAGAATAATGAAGAATGTTTCAGGTCTCTATCACATTTTCTGTGTGAACCTTGTCCAGTTCAGGAAAACAACAGAAAAGTTATCCTTACCTTTGATGAGAGAAGCATGAAACTTACGCTCTACAGCTCTTGAACTTTCACTTCTAAACATCTGGCAAATAAAACATTAAAAGCAACTCAAGCATCACAATTTGGCACAAGTTCAAAAAAAGAAGAAACAGGGACAGGTTGAGAAGAGAAAGTGCTGAGAAATTTGGTTTTGACAGCCAAGGCTACAATCTGTTAGAAGTCTAACACTGATAAAGATGGAGTCTTGGCTTTTGCTTTCGTCTAGCAGGTTTTTTTTAATTACTTCTTAGGAAAGGAGGTGTGATGATCAGCGTGGTTTTGAGATGAATAACTTAGGGAGCTTGCACTAACTTTCCTGTGAGGGCTGCCAGACCTGAGAAGACTTTCTTCTGGTGTTCATTATAGGACATTAAGATAATACAGAATAAACAAGCTTGCTCTCCTTTGCATTAAGAAGCAGGTAGAACTGGTTGTCTTATGTTGTCAGAAAACATTTTTACCGTTGTTTGGCTGCTGTGGTAAAATGGGTTGCATTTTTTGAATGGAAATCTAACTACAGCTTTTCTGGTGAACTATATTTCCTGTGGTGGCTTAAGAAGCACAGAAATTAGGACCTGCTGAGAAGAGAATAGAATTCTTATTTACAGTGAGAATTCTGAAACTTAGATTTTTGTTAGAAGAAAAAGGGATGTTTTTATTTTGATTCATTTTTAGCTTGCAGAGTGGCAGTTATCTGCTTATGCTGTAAGGAATATAGTTTTCATTGGTTTAGCATCCATTTTAAAAGCCTGGTCTGAAGACAGGAAGCCAGAATGGTGAAATTTTCTGCATCTCAGCTGTTACTCTAGTTCTCTTTGAAATGACCTGTGGGCAATAAGACTGTTGACAAAAGGTCCTATCCACTGTGAGAAAACAAAAAAATAAGAAATCCTAGTTCTTCAAGCAAAGACACGTCCCCTATTTTCGGAAGTTAGTTGCATCTGATTGTTCTGATCCGACTTTTGTAGTAAGAACACAAGCTGTTTTTGCAATAGCAATATTAGAAACTAGTAAAGGATTGCCCAACATGTTCTGCATGCTTTAATGAGCATGCAGCTTTGAATTTTTAAAATCTTTTATTGTCATTTTGTTGTACATGTCAAGAATAGCGTCTATTTACAGATTTCCCAGGAGAACAGACTTTATATGATCAGATCAGAATATACAATCAAGGTAGCATAACAAAAAGAAGCTGTTAAAAAAGCTATTTGAAACCAAAAATTATTTTTCTTCCAAAAATAACACTTGAGCTTGCTGTCTTTTTGGAAAGAATATCTGAAAGCCTTGTTGGGTCAACCAGTTGTTGCTAGATCTTCATGGTAGATAGCCTGGCTGTTTTTAGGCCCTTTTTAGGTCTAGATTCACAGCCCCAAGTTTTCCATAGGTCTCATCTTCCTTCTGTGGAGAGATGGGATTTTAATGCATGTAAAAGGCAGAGAAAAGAAAAAGAAAAACATCTCTTAGGCAAGTAAGCAGGCATTATCCTAATTCTTGTGGCTTCTGAGATCTGTTTGTGTAAAATGATTCATTACTTCTTAAATAAAATAAAGTCTAAGTACAGTGGAATGACTCCTTCTTTTAGGGTCTCCATTTGAAGCATTGCTTTTGTCACCAGTTCTGGAAGTTCTTGTCTCATTTTTCAAAAAAGGGCACACTCCTTCAGAGGTATTTTCCAGTTTTGCTGTAAATCAAATTTATAGCCCTTCAAAACACTCTAACTATAATTACATAGTTGAATTAGTTCTGACAACGTCCCTTTGGAAAGAAGAGGTCTTGAAAAAATCCACTGATTTCATATTGCACTTGGGTTTTACCAGGTGATAAACATATTAATATTTCAAATATTCATGAGGAATAAGTCCCTGCTTTCTATAATTTTTCTTTGTATTAATAAGGAATGTTTTCTTTTGATAGAGATCAGGAAACTCAGGTGGTCATGCTGATGGAATTTAATGAGAAATGTTGGACCACAGTCCTATCACAGTGGAAAGAGTCAAGTCATGAAACAGTCATATCACATGGGAAGATTTCTTTTCACACTGGAGATAGTGAAGGGAACACCTAAAGGTAAGACAAAAAGAGAGATGCATTCTTAGCATTCAGCATTCTCCAAAAAACATGGCAAACCTGTTAATAGTATCTCAACAAGTAAGCAGTTCAGACTGAGTGGAGAGGAGTTAATTTGCTCCTGTTTTGACGGGATTAGGAAAAGTCTGTTGAAACGTTGAGTCAATCCATGCTGAAATCTTCCTGAGCAGAAAAAAGAGCAGAGGGAGAGCTCACAGTTTTACTTCCTTCCCAAATATGTATGCTGTGCTTTATTCATTTCCTATGTTTTACCATTGAGATGTGAGGTCATTGAGATGTGGAGGAACTTAATGCTGATTTGAACCACCCTCAAATACTACTATTGTATTGTGTGACCTATATTAACCATACTTGCCTAACCCCTTTATTTCCTTGTAGTGGGGACATAAATCCTCTCCATAAAACTTCAATTAAGCTTTTTATTGAAACATCTGTATCTTTGCAAACTGGAGTCTCCCAGTAGAATAGCTGTCTATATAAATTACACTTTTGAGCTCAGTCACAGTCCTGGATTTTTTTAAAAAAATCACATTAATGGGCTTCATAAAATGCTCTCATCCATGTATAATCAAATTAGTAGCATATACATTAGCAAAGAAAAAGAGTTGAGATGATTTTTGGCAGAGTTGGAAACAGCTGAAATCAGGGATTTTGCAGCTATCTGTGTCAAGTGTAACTGTGACCTGTAAACTCTTTCCATCACTCTTCTCCTTAATTTAGCTTCCTGGTGTTAAAAGTCAGCTCTTCCAGGCTGTCTGCATTCATTGAGAATTGGTAGAGCACAGTGATTTAGCACAGGGCAGTCTGTCAGCAGGCCCTGTGTTGCCGGTGGATCAGTGTGCCTTGGCCTTTTCCTAAGTGCCAGTCATGCACAGCAGAGAGTTTAAAACTGCCTGCAGGAAAAGTGAAATTGATGTTTCCTAAATTAGTCCAAAAAATTAGGATATGGCCCCAACAGGTCCATTATGAACCAGGATAAAATAGTGGAAAGTGTCAAATTTTGATATGACAATATGGAAAACATTTTTGTTGGAGTATCAGGTTTGGTTGTAACCTCTTTTGTGGTCCAGTTGTGTTTTCAGCACTCAGGATTGCTATTGAAAGCAGTGATGCTGGATTTGGTGTAAAATGTCCGAACATCATCTAACTTCTACTTCAGGAAAATATGAGGATTGAAACAAAATACAGCCTCTGTGTTAAAGGCTAAATATTTGTGTCTTTATTATTGTAAAATATTGATATATGATACATTTTTTTCCTTTATTTATGTGTTATGTTACACAGTTTGCTTTGTGAAGGAGGGGAATTAATGTCCATAAACCTTAGATTATTAAGCACCACAGTACAAACATAAAGTATTTATCATTAACTTCCATGACTGTATTAGTAGTGTGGCTGGAAAAAACCTCATCAGAAACCTCTGCCTTCCTCTGCCAAATTACCTTTTGCAATTAAATGTGGTCATTTCCTGAAATATTTCCTGAGAATTTGTGAGCAGTGATGCTTCACTGTAGTGAAGAAATTTGTAGTGAATCATTACTTGCTAATTTTTCATTTATTTTGGCCAGATGATCTCCACTCTGTTAATGGATTCAAGATATTTAACAGGAAATTCTTTTCAACCAGATG
Organism: Cyanoderma ruficeps; assembly: GCA_008694505.1. Lineage (NCBI taxonomy): Eukaryota > Metazoa > Chordata > Aves > Passeriformes > Timaliidae > Cyanoderma > Cyanoderma ruficeps. Next base: position 8,545,959 of record VZDJ01000782.1, read on the forward strand.
AGTTGGCTGGTCTGCATTCTTATAATCTCCAACAATTCAAATTCTTCTTAAGATCAGTGATTCAGAAAGCCATATGGGATTTTTTAATGCTGGGTACAATATTTGAACATCAGAAAAGTGAGGTTTCTTAGCTTTTCATTTCCCTTAAGTAATATAGAGCTAGATAAAAGACAATGTAAATTTCTGCCTTCTTGTTCCCTCATTCTGCAAAACTAAATATTGTAAGTGATCAAAATGGAAATTTGAACATCCTAATATGGTGATATAGACAACCTACGAGGGAATGAGTTAGTATACCAATGTGCGTCTATATACATTCGACATTCTGGTAAGTATCAATCTGCTGTACTATTCCATAATCATCTGTTTTGATCTCTGAATGCCTGCTGAAATCAAGAGAATGCATAATTGTTAACTGTTGTTAATCAGTTTGGACAAATACTCTGCAGTTAGAGAAGAAAAGGTGACTGTTGTAAGTCAGTGCATTTACATGCACTTCTTCAGTAACTGAAGCTCTTTTTGACTGCACTAGAACAAACCAAAACAGAAAAACCCACATGAAAAACAGTACTGTAAAGTCAGATCAGCCTTAATTTCATTCCACAAGAAAATTGGTCTGGAATAGATAAATGTATTGATGGAGTAGAAATGGCAGCCGTGGGTACAATTCTCTTTTCTTCTCTTTTCCTGGATCTGTGTATTTTTTATTTCACAGCAGACCCTTATGAAAATGATTGTCACTTCAAATGAGCTGTTGGCTCAAGAAGTAATCCTGACTTTACTTTTGGGTACATGTGCCCAAAGCACTTAGCTTACCTCTTTTCATGTCCTACATTCTACATTCTCTTGTCCAATAATGTACGAGGATGGGAGAGACCAGATGAGTAAATCTCTCCAGGGGACAGCGGAATTTGCAGCCAGGGAGAGTGAGGGGCTGAGGTTCCCTCAAAGAATCATTCCTGTAGTACATTTCTATGGTGTATTGCCTGTTTCAAAATACACAAGGGTCAAAATAGAGTTAGGTGTGCAAAACCACGCAGCCTTTCCATGCTGCAGTTATTGTACTTGGGGACAAACTTTTAGCCAGCTTATTTGTCTGCTTGCTAATATGTTCATGATATACTGCTATAATTAGTACTCTGAAGAGAACTTTTTAACCAGCTGGGGGTCAACACCAATTTGCATGTAGTTTGCTGTCTTTGCTAAGGAGTTAAATAGATAAAAAGGATGAAGTAAAACTTCTCATAACTGTATATATATATTTATATATATAAACAGTTTTCAGGCTTATTCTGCTGCTGACTACTAAAATGAATGCAATTACAATAATTAAAATCGATGCACAATATTTTACTGAATAGTATCCAGTTTAATTAGTCTTGGGTATCAGAAAATTCCTTTTTAGAAAAAGTACATATTAGCAGTATAGCTTGCAGATACTTGCCCGTTTTTTTCCTGGTAAAGTTCAAAAAAATGGCAGGCACTGTGAGGAGGCAATTTTCCATTGAAGACATTGAGTGCCATCTGTAAGGCAGCAATGGTGGCTGCATGCTGTGAACAGAGGAAACCTTTATTAAAGGTCTGTGGAAAATGATTGCATGAACCTATTATTTCACAATATTTCCTGCACATTATCTGTCCACTCAACATTGACATTACTTGTGTGGCCTCATTAATACTTGCCCTCTGCACTGTTGAGCAAATATTGTTCCTTTATGGCTATATAAACTGAAGTGCTGCATGTATAAAGTATACCTATATGGAAATATTTAAGAAGCCTTAGTCACTTGCAGCTCTTACAAAATTAATAGGAACTGTTAAAACTTCTTTTCAAAAGAACTAGTGGTTTTGCCTGTTAAGTAAACAGTGTTTGAGATCACATCAGTAAGCTCTTTAGATGATATATACCCACTAGGTCATGGTATAACTGCAGTTTAGAAACAGGAGCTTTTTAGTGAGAGCAATCCAAAAATTTCCTCCTCCAATGACAGCATTTTCACATTCTTAACGAAAATATAAAATCACAATTGAATAACCGCCTTCCTAAGGCCTTCTAAAATAACTGTAACTTCTTTTTTTTTTCTTTTTTTTTTTCCCCAGTTGACTTGAAAAAGATACAGGAAGAAGATTTTATTTTAAATTAACTTTGTGATCTGGGTTTAATAAAACATGAAGTCTTTCCCGTTCCCTGCCCAATCAAAACATTATTACAATGAAAAAAAACATGACATGAAGTGGAAAATGGAATGCTTAGGGTTTCAAAGTAGTATCTTTATTAAAAAAATTTAAAAACCTGAAGATATTTAAGGTTAACCAAATCAAAAATGCTTGTAGCTGTATTTCGTGAAGGAAATAAAATTTCATGGCTTTCACTGCATTTAATAACTGCAGAAAGAAAACACAAGAGAAACAGAAAGCACTCACCGTGGAATACATAACCATTTTTTGATGGTATGAAGGTTTTCTAGCATCTAAGATATGCTTTAGAAGAGTTTTTAAAAGAACACCTGAAAGAAAATGGGGAAGCAGCGACAGTGAAAGAGATGCTTGTGTTAACATCTGCATCAATTGTTGCCATTTTAGCAATCTGTGATTAAATGCACCAGATTTTTTCAATTGACTTAACTGGTAATTTGTGCAGAGCGCCTTGATTCATATTGACAGTATCTTTCAAATGAACAGTGGGCCTATTTTACTTATGTGTAAAATGTTTTGGGGATCTCTAATAGCCTCAACAGCTTCAAACAGTGCATTCACAGTTACTTTGTGCCAGCAGAACGGTGCAAGAAGAGCACAGTAATGAATACTACCCTGTTGTATGTGTGGCTTGACTGATTTCCTGCTTTCCAGAGAAAAAAAGGAAGAGCATATCCTCTGGACTCTGAGGTTTTATAAATTGTGTGGTTTTCTGTACTTTGTTAATGTTAGCTGCTGAAAAATTGTAAGACAAACTACTTGATTTAAATCAATGACTGCGCCAGTATGTTAATATAAGGTTGGCATGTGGACAAATTAAAATCCTTAAAGTAGAACTGTACCAGCTAGCAAATGAGACCGAATTAGTCTTTAGCTCCAGGCACATTGTTAATAGCAATTGTTAGTAAAGCAAGGGTGGAGGTTTGAACTTTGTGCCAAGTTTTAGGTTTAAAAAATGGAACAAATTGATTCATGCTTCTGTGTTTGTCTTCCTAACTCACAGATCCTGGCTGTAAACTGCCTACAGAAAACAAAAAGGAGGCTCAAAAGATGACAGGAGATGAATGGAGGAGAATGAGTGATTAAAAAGGTATAAAATATTTTTAGATTTCAGCCACTGTTTTCTGAGCAGAGGAAGGTTTAGAAGCAGTTTAGCAATCTCATTTTAGGACTCTCAGCAGTAGAATATGAAGACTGTTAGGCAACAAAGTCACCATTCTAGACATTACTGCCAATAATATTTTTTAAGTAAGTTGCACATGGAGGCTTATGGTAAGTTCATACTTGAATCAATTCAACATGAATCTGTATGTTATATTGAATTTCTTACACAGTGTCATCTAAATGATACCTCAATTATAGTGCTAGATTAGGATATTCATTATTCATATGCTCACCATCTCCCTCCCCATTAATCAAAAATCTTTTAGTGCTCCCCACTAATATCCCCATAATAGAATCTTTCACCATTCTACTATAAAATCTGCAGCAATGTTTGTCATATGTCCTTTCTTCTTTTCCATCCTACTTTTGGTTTTAAATGGGGTAAGAATTCAGCTTACCTCCTTGCAAACGTGATTTTTGTATTTGTTTGTGGAACCCAAATTCCGCCTGCAATAACAATTCTGACAGCTTTATCAGCTTGGTCCTGACACCATGACTAGCCCAGACAGGTAAAGTGTAATTGTTAGTATCCTACGGTGAAGAAAGAAAACATGGTGATTTTCTGACTGATTCCTACTGCTAACTGTTATTTCTTCTGGCACAAAAGACTTCTCAGAACAAATTCTGAATGTTTTCATTCCAGTAACATTTTCATTGTAATAAAATGAGGACTGTATTCTGCATTTTGACAGCTGTAGCATTCCTATTTATAGCGTCATACTGCTTAAAAGAAATTTGAAGGGCAGTGTTCAACAAGAAGAGGAAATATAATACTAAAAATGATGCCAGAAGAAATTGGCATCTTTTATGTTGCCAGGTGAAAAAAAATCACTCTCTGACTTTTTCAGTCATGTGCTGGGATATATGTTCACTGAAACAAATCCTAGGTAAACTTCAGAATTTGAAGGGCTGAGAGCACTCAGGTGTAAGAGGAATACAGAGATCAGATAGGAGTATGTGTAGCTGTAGTATGGATGTAGCCAATATGGGGTAGATATAGAAGACAAAAATGAAATTCATACCTATTATGGTCTGTTGGATACTGTCACAGTCCTCAAGCTAAAGTGGAATGGATTAGTCTTTCCTTGGAGAAGCAGTCCAAGGTATGTTAGTGGTCACAACTGTGAGAAGGGAAGATATGCACAACACTCCTGGTTTGTACTACCCTGAATTCCTGTTTAAACAAGGTTGGTAAGTTTCCTTGAGAGCAATGTAACCTTTGGGCTGAGCTCACCAAAAGGAGTGTTCTTGTAACAAGTGAGCTCCAAGGAAAATGTCAACGACTTGAAGGGTTTGTTTAAACAAGAAAACAATAGAACGTGCTAGGTTAAACCAGCTCAGATCACGTTATCCATTTCTCTTTTAAGAAATGTGATTGATGTCTAGAGGATAGAATTGGCTGCTTGCATGCTATTGAAGACAGTCTGTAGGCAAGCAAACACCTCAGTCTCCAAGTTACCTGAAAGTAAGATAACACTTAGCTGAAAGTAACTGCAGAGAGATGTGTGCTACTGTAGTTTTGTCACTTGTATTAAAAAACCATGAAAGGACGCTCTCTCTAGATGCTTGAAAAATGAGAGAGGTTTTTATGGCAGATGTCTTCACTGATACCCTCAGAGTTCTCAGTCAGTAGCAGCAAAGAGAAAGGCTCATCAGATTTTAAACTAGAAGGAAAAACACAATTTTTTTTTTCATTCCAGTTTTTAGCTAGATTCTTGATGGGAGCTGTGGGTTTTGCATATCTATCTGGTGACACAGGATAGTAAGTTGTGGTCCCGCATTTGGAAAACATGGAAGGATGATCTCACTGAAATTACAGTGAAATGTCCCAACATGTTAACATTCCTGTAACTTAAGGCCTTGGCTAACATTCTATTTAAGTCTCCTTTGATCAAAATTGGACTTTTGCAAAAACTGCAGGAATGAAGGTAAACTCCTTAGCATCACACCTGGTAAAATATTACATGTTGCTTCTGAAATCCACCTTCAGACTCCCTCACTAATATCCCAGGACTGATGACCAATTTATCTTTAAGATTGAAGTTTCTAAATAATTATGCATGAAAGTGTAGCAAAAGCTGCCTTTCGAACCCAAGGCTCTGGAATTTTCAGTTTTGTCAGCCGAGGGAAGTCTAGACTTTGAAGTGGGACTTCTTGCTAAATGAAGGGCAGTCAGGATTTTTTCAAATCATGGCATTTTCCAGACTGTGGAACCCAGATCCCCATGCCAGTTTGGCACCACAATCCCCCTTTTGTTCTCAAATCCATGCTTTTTTTGTGATCTCTCTGGTGCCTTTGCTTAGAACAAGCTCCCAAACTTCCACAAATAGCAATTCGTGTCATTCCAATGGCTGCTTCATTCCTGAAAATACTCTGTCCGCTACTGGCCATGTACAAATAATGACTTTTCTTGTTTATACAATTTGCATAAAATCTTTGTGGAAGGATATTCATGTTTCTTTGCCAGCAACACAGTTTTGTCCCTGTGAATCTCCTGGTGTGGTCTGGAGGAGTTATGAGACAATTTTATCCAAAGGTATGCTTTTGCCTAATTCTCCATATGTGGTCACTGACTGGATCTTGAATATGAAATTCCATTGGTTTGTGTTCCTTATAGTGGTGGATGACCCATAGCAACCTCACACATAGAGTGTTTGCAGGATTTTCAGTTGTAAGTTTGATGTTAAGTGAGGATTTCTGGGAAAGAAGCTGAAAATAGTCTATGTTTAAAAAATTTTGAAGCACAGATCTATGATCTTTTAATGACTTACAATAAAAATATAAACGCAATAAAAATACCAGGTTGAAGGAAGTGTAGGAATTTCTATTCTTAAGACTGAAAGATCTTAAGAGTCTTTTCCAACCTTAATGATTCTATGATTCTATTTACCTCATATTGTAAAGTGTCAGAGAGCTTCCAAATCCTTTCAGTAGTCAACTTCTTCAATGGGTATCCTGTATGAGTGGCTAAAAACTTCAGAAATTGCTGCAATACAAAAAAAAGAAAAAAAACCCAAAAAACCACAAACTTGTAGTACTGAGGGCATTTTTACATGATTTCTACACATTGCCATACTAATATATAGGGATTTTTGGAAAGAAGATAGTCTTTGCACTTTGCATTTAAGCAATGAACCATTTCCTAGATGTAAGAGAGTTTGGCCTATTCATTTAGACAAAGTTGGTGATGTTAGTTCAGATTTGAAGTATGGTCATTGTTTATGCTTGGTGGAAATGTTTAGAAGGAAGTAGAGGGAACATAGATATATGAAGAAGTCTGGCAGAAATCCAAAAAGTGCTTAAAGGAAGTGTGATAAACAGAATTATTCTAATATTGGTACTCAGCAGAAAGAGAGATATGATTTAAATTTGATAACATGGGAATTGTGATTTACTTGCATATAATACCCGGATGGACAGCCACAGATGGATGATTGAGGTCAGTGGTGAAAGATAATAGAAAAAGAGATGAGGTTCATACTGTCCTTTTTAATACACATGTGAAGAAGTAGGTTGCAGCAGAATAAATGTGATTATATAGTCATGCAAAGGTTTTGATGGTGGAAAAACAAAGGAAAGGATACCACATGAAGACAATCACAAAACATAAGAGAACACTGGATTTTGGGTGGAAAACGTGAATAGGTATTTGAGGAAAACACTGAGACTGTTATAAAAATTCTGGGGAATTGAGATGAGAAAATGAATCTAAATTCACAGACTTATATAGGCAGAGACGTCAGAGAAGTTGCTTTACATGGGAATAAACAGGGAGAGGTACTGGAATAATTTGAGAGGAGTCATTGACACTGATTTTATCTGAGTTTTTGTTCAGATAATCTCCTAGAAACTAAGGTTTTGCAAGTAGGTCAATAATTTATCTTTTCTATGACTTGCCATTTTCAATTTTTGGAGATAGCCCTGTCCAGCTGGATCTGTAATGTTGTAATTGCTTTTTGGGTATGTTGTCTACACCCACTATGAAGATTAGAGACCTGAAAGGAGCATATTAACTGCTATTTTTTAAATCTACATGTTAGGTGATGTTGAAGAAGTGGTACATTTCTGGATTTCCAGAACTGAAAATACTTCACCTTGTAGTGCTTGAATTGCCTTTGGAAATCCCTCGTTGCAAAGGTTTCTCTCAGAAGTTTCTTGTATTTTGGGCAGTGTGAGAAAGGTAAGTATAGCAACTGGAAAGAAAATTGCAAAATCCTAGTTAGGCAAGGTGCATCTTGTTCTGCAATTCAATATACCCTTGCAGGATTGCTGTTCTGTTTGATTTCACTAGTTAGGACAAGCTGAAAAATAATTTGGGAATGTAGTTTCAAGGATATTCATCTTCAGGACTCTAGGAGTCATACTGATGACTACATACAAAATAATCTTTAAATGTTCAGAGGAGTAATAGCTGCAGTAGTTCAAAGTTAAAGGATTCATTTACACAAGATGAAATTTGTCCTTTGACAGAAGACTAAGACAAGCCCTCATGAGCTCCTTTGTTCTTAGCTTCTCCAGGGATGATTTCATTCATTATGTTCAGTCTTTCTTTAAACACATCATCACATTTTTGCAACAAATTACCAAGCAGCAGGTGGACTGCAATCCAGTCTTTGTGCATATTCAGCTGTGTTGAATCTATTTAACACAGATTTATTTAGTTCATTTAAATTGTAGAAACTTGTGAACTTTCTGTAACTCTTTGTCTTTTATTAATCTAAGATATATGAAGGTTAAAGGTCACTGGAATGACTTAAGAACTTGTAATTTCGTTTATATATATTTATATATGTAAGCTAAATTGAGTTTATTCTTGTTTTCTGTGTTAAATTTAAACAACAGTTAAAATTTGACACTGAGCTATTATTAGTGGTTTTCTCTAATGTGTTTTTTTGTCCTTTTCCCAGTAATGTACCTCCATCTCTATAGTCCCAATGTTAAAAGAACTTTGAAAAGAGCTTGAGTGTTTGGAAGGGATAATTAGCTTGGAATGCTTCACAGCAGTTCCTCAAACTTTTTTTAGAAATATCATCTATGTATTCCACAAGATAGAAAGGTAATTGTGAATTATAGCCATAGATTCATGAACAGGCATGACTTCACCAGTAAATCATGGGCACTTGTTTTGTGTTGTAGGATACATGTGGTCTCACATTTAGCCTGTATATGTAGTAAGGATGAATAAAGTTAAAACACAAATAGTTGATGAATGTGTGAAAACTGTGCATGTGTTCATGACTTTATGATTTGTTTGAATAAACTTACTTGCTCCCCTAGATGTGAAAGAGGTGCAGCACTTGCCGAGTTTGCCATCTGTGTTGATATTGGCCAGGTTTTCCTGTCTGCTGGGATATCCCCACCTGTGACAGTGTCAGGAGCAGCTCCTGACTCTGTGCCTGGCTGTGTGTGTGAAGAGGAAGACATGTCTCCATACCTTTAATCTTTATGGTCTCATCATCCTGAGGTGAGAACCATTGCCCCATGACCTATCTAACATGATTCTCTTATCATCACAGGCTGTGTTAACTAGACTTGGAAAGCCCACACAGTTTATCTTATATCACATGTGCAAACCTTCTCTGGGAAACCGGTACTCACTGCATGCTCCTGATCTTAACTTTTTATCCTAGATTTTCCACACACAGGAGGTTCCAGCTCCAGTCAACTGCACAGTTTTCCCTTCTAGGACAAGTATATGCAGGCTACAGAGCTGCTATCCACAGAATTCCTTACAACTCTGAAGTGAAGAGCTGAGGAAGGGAGATGAATTGCCCTATGAACTTGTGCTTAAAGCTCTGAGTCCTCCTTCCTTTTCCCTTTTACTTTTTTCACCAATCCTCAAAGTGCATGCACTGACTGCAAAGTGCATGAAAAACAATCCTGTAGCTCAATTTTCACCAAATTTTAAGTCCCAGAATGATTCTTTTGTCCTTGCTGTTGGCTGTGAACTAAACAATAATGAAGCACTAGTGAGATTAAGTATGTTTTCTCACACAAAGAAAGTCATGTTTGCATTAAATTTAGGATTAATCTGCTTCTATAATGATTTCATCACCTTATAAAGTAACTCTTTTTCTCTATACCCAGTACTCCCATTTTTCTTCCTCTTTTCTTGAGATTGTGTTGCTGACAGGTAAGTCCATGCCAATACTTCTATTCAGCTTATTAGGCCTTTCTACACAATGCTTGTAACCATGTACTTTCCATCGCCTTTACCATGCACTTTTTGGTGCACCTTCATCTCATATCCTATGTACTTTACTAATGATTAAGGGAAAGCAAATTCCCCTAGTTTATACTCACATTATCATGTGCCAGTGGCACTGTGTGAACTGGAATTGGCTGCCAAAGGATTCTGTGGTTCCAAATCTGACCCTGTGTCGGTGGGTACAGTCCGGCAAGACTTGCCTGAGCACTCATAAGTGTGTGATCATAGTCAGTGCTTTGAACATAAATCTGAAGGAAGAAAAAAAAAATTGGAAGGTAATTTCTTCCATTGGATTTACTTTATTGTCTTCTTGGTAGGGAAAAAAGGGGCTGGTACTGGGCAAGTTGTCATTCAAATGGAGTGGCATGAAGAAGGTCTATGAGAAAGGAGCAGGGAGAAAGACTGCAGCTGGAATAAAATTTTGCTGGACAACTGAGCTGCAGCATGCTAACATTTATCTTAGGAATCCTAGTAGACAGCATGAGATTGACTCTATTTGACCCTCTGGGCTTTGGGGCATCATATGTGCACTGAAAAGCTGGAGCATAAATGAAAACTGAGTTATCTTTGCATTTCATGTGGAAATATAGCATTGGAGGTATTTGGCATAGATGCTCTCCCATACAGCAGTGAGGGAACTGAGCCAGATGTGCAGCCTAAAAAGCCTTTTATGTTGATTTCAGTTAAGCATCAGGATAAAAGCTGAAACACAGTTTCAGAGATACTCTGGAATTACACTGACTTCAGTCAGTATCTTAAATTTTCTCCAACTGCACCAGCTTTAGATCCTATGCATCCAGGAAGTCCCATTAACAACCATGAAAAACATCTTCCTGCCCAGATCCAGTACTTGCCTCACACTGCTTGTACACAACGCTCAGGAAATGAGAGTATCTCCTCCGCATGTACTGGCCAAGCTCATACTGTTGTTGTATGCCAAGCTGTAGAAGTAACACAAGAGTGTAAGAGGCTAAAGAAATGTGCTATGCATCCATTCCTACAACCAAAAAGAATGCAGTAATATTTGATATTATTTTAATAAAGACCTTTTTCCTTTACAAAGTGAACTAGGAAAGAAGACATGAGAAAGAAGTAGGAAAGTTGCTGCATGTACACTATTGGATAATGTTAGATATGACTCCTGGTGGATACAGTTTTCTATTTTTCTCTGTGGAAAGCTATGTGTATGTTTATCTGAGCTAGTGAGACTTAAAGTAGGCATAGAGATATTCCAACACCATCTGTCTAGTTTCTACTCTGTTGGTGTCTCAGAGCTGATTAATTTGGAGTGAAGACAGAGCAGCCACCTGTCCATGAAGACACATCCAGGATATGAATCCCATAGAGTATCAGCAGTGATTCCTTATGGGGACTACAGTTTTAGCCTGGGCAACATTTAGTTTTTAAGAATAGAAGACTTGAAGTAAAAATCCTCCAAGCCTTCAGGCATTTTGCTGCAATAGTTAATTATTATCAACAATCTGAAACATTCCATTTTTGATTCTTGCCTGTGTTCCCGACTTACAGTCACTGAATCTTGTTACACTTTTGAATAACATTCACCATCACAGATCTTATTCACAGTTAAACAGTAATCCATAGAATGGAATCAAGTCACTTTATCTCTGTGTTAAATTAAACTAATGACAATTCTCTACCCTCAAAGCAAAATAGGTTTTTCAGTCTCAACATTTTAGTAGCTCTTAGCTGAACATCTTTTGACTTACCTATATAATTTTGTGAACACATGACATATGATCATGGAATCAGTCAGGTTGGAAACGATCTCTGAGGTCATTGAGTCCAAACTATTACCTAATGCCACCATGTCAGCGAGAACATGGCACTAAGTACCATTTCCAGACTTTGCTTAAACAGCCCTAGGCCTGGTGACTCCACCACAATCACTCACAGTGTCCCTGTAATAGTCTCTATATTGCCATCTTTTTACTTGTACCTGGTGTTCCCTGGCTGAAATTTAAATATATTCCACTTTGCTCATGTAATAATTACTGTACCCTGGGATCTCAAGTACAGTGATTACTCATGGCTTCCTAAAGCAATTTTCTAAGTCATGGGATCGGAGGATAATTCAGGTTGAAAGGGGCCTCAGGAAGTCTCTAGTCCAACCTCCTGCTCAAAGCCAAGTCAGCTATATGGTCAGACCAAGTTACTCAGGACCCACTGTGTGTGCATGTGATCACCTCTTTCTCTTGCTGGAATTGTGCATCCAGTTTCCTAGGGTATAGGTGTGGTTTAGGCTTCTGCCCCAGCTTGCCTAATATGCATGTTGTTAAGTCCTGACACATGGGTCTTGAAGTCTTCCATGCCCTGGAGCAAGTTGGTATGGATTGCTGAACTTGCATAGCGTTTATATGGAATGATTGAGTCACAGCTGAGTTGGGAAGCTGGTCTGTTACTGTTGTTTCTTCAAGAGAGTTGACAGGAGCAGAAAAAGGCCTGATTTTGCTTTGAAGATCAGTTTTGCCTTGTCAGAACAGTGAGGAAAAGGAACCCCCCAGGCAGTTTGTTCTATTCTGGTTTTGATGGAGACCTGGCAACTTGCCATAGGAGAGAGACCCACCGGACATAAGGTGTGTGTGCCTAACAGAGAGACACACCTCCCTGGCTGCCTCCATGTGCACTGTAGCCATTTCCCTGGGACAGCCAGACTTCTGGCACTTCTAAACTACTCCAGGGAGACTGCCAGGTTCTGATTACTGGGCAAATAACCAGCAGCTTTTTTCCATCTAAATAACATACCTTGGGGAAAAAGGAATGAAGCACAAGCACCCAGACACAGTGGGTCCTTCTTTTAGGAGGGGTGCAGAAGTGGGGTTTAAACTGCTCCATGCCCAAGTATTGCCCTACAGTCTGATAGTACAATTCACCCTTGGCTCCATTTGTAAGGTGTGGCAGCTAATAGAAGTTACAGTCAAGGCAGGGACAGCATCTGTCTGATACAGTATCTCTGGTTGCTTCACCTGCTTCTGGTTAAGCAACCGCTGATTCCACAAATGCCTGCACTAAAATAGCTGACTTTTAAATCAATTTTCTTGGGCATAGCATGAGAGAAGTTACTGCTAGGACTGATCTGAACAGCTCATGAGTTAGGAAGCACTCCTGTTCAGCAGAGATTGAGGGAGGTTCATGTCTGTGAGCAGTTCTAGCACCTTATGCTACTGGTGGTTAAAGCTTCCTGTATGGTCACAGGGGAACCGAGATGGTCACCAGTGCCTGGTTCCTCCCAGAATACCTTAGTCTGCAATCAAAAAGCTCAACATATGCTGACACTGGACCAGAACAGGCTGACTCAGTTTCATTTGAAATTAGTGAGTGCTGTTGTTGTGTTTTCCTAGTAAGTTCTTTTGCTGTCCTTAAGTGGCAACTTAATAAGGGCTTTCTCCAAGTCAAAGCAAAATTCCAACTCCCAAATATCAACACACCATCTTCCAATAGTTCAGTTCTTGGCCCAGGTAAACAAACTCACCTTGGTAAGTTGGCTATATCCCTGTTGTCTTGCGATTTCTTTGTGCTTATCAGTTGGAAAAAACTCCTGTGGGGTATGATCACCATGGCGAAATACCTGATAAAATAGATGAAATTGCTTTTGTATTACTGGTGTTTTTTTGTGGTAATTATGACTAATTAGTGTAGTCACAAGAAATATGCAATGACAGTGAGTACTGTATCTGACAGGTGCTAAGTATATTTATGGTGCTTGCCTTTAGTCTAGATAGCTACATCTCCTGTTGAATTTATTTAGACAAATATAACTGGTTCTTTTCTTGGTGTTTGAGAATTAATTAGCTCAAATAAATTCTTTCAAGTTATAAAAACTACAGGACACCCTATTACATTTTAAAGAGGTTTTGTGTATTTTGGGAGGTATAGACCATCATATTAAATAAACAGAAAACAAACAGAAGCATGTAAGTAATTTTGCAGAAATATTTGAACGTTTCTACTTTGGAATGACTAAGCTGGAATTCAGAAGGAAAAAAACCCAAATTATAACTCGAGATAACGGTTCTGTGCCTGACTGCTGTGAATTTCTCTTACTTGGCAGAAATTAGCAGCCATATATGATTCTAAAATTTTAACACCAGATTTTTTTTTCTTAATCCAAGCAGAGAGAAATAAAATCAAAAACTGCAGGACATGTGGACATGTGTGTGTGATGTTCAGAATAAGTTTCAGGCTTCCTGCGAACAAATGGTACATCATAATCATTGCAAATAGCATTAGCTTTACAGCGCTGGTTTCCGTGTTGCTTGTTCAATGTCATTGTACACTTGTTTGAGTTTCACGTACTGAAATATACTATGCATGTTAATCCATTGAAACCACTGGAAAAGTGGAAACTCTTCCATGGTAAAGAGGATGTTTGTACACTTGGTATTTAGTTATGAAATCCTCTTTTACATTTTAAAACAGAATCCTGTGTTATTTTTCTCTTAGTGCTATAAAAGAAGCATTCTATGTCCATCCAGAAAGTAAGGAGTGCACAAAGGAGACACAATTATAAAATCTTATTTAAAATTGAGATTTTTTGGGGGGTTTTTTTGGACAATGCACTAATGAATTTTGAATTTACAGGAAACATTTAAATATTTGAAAAGGTGCCCCCTCCTCCCTACCCTGGAGTACAAGAAGAGTAGTAACAGGTTTTAAAGAAATTTCATTTGCCCATACTTACTAGGGACACAAACTTCAGTTTTCTTTTAGCTGTTGTTTGGTGAAGAAAGATGCAGAAAAGACAGAACATGAAACACAGACTCCAAATTCCACAGAACAGCTGCCTCGCTCTCATCCTGAGGGTAGCTTGCAGCTATTTTGCACACCGAGGTCCTTGGCTGGATGTGGTGATACAGTAGATATTTAGCTAAGAGGGGTGGAGTTGGGCTGAGTGAAATCTGAGAGTGGGCTGTGAAGTTGTCTCCTCCTGCCTCTCTGCCCCTTCTAGGCTTAGTGATTGCAGGGAACTTAAATGAAAAGTGTATTTTGCACTAGTGCTCGGTTTCTGTGTCCCATGCATATCATGGAGTGAAATCTCTGAGCCCTCTAATTCCTGCCCCTGGAAAGGCAGGTGAATGTAAAGAGCTAGAGGTTGCCTTCTGTTATTTAACTAGGATTTATGTATGGGTCAGTCAGCCTTCCCAAATATGAAAATGCTGTGGAAATCTTACTGCATGCAAAAGAGCTTCTAAACCATCTGCACTCCTAGTGTTCACAGTCTTCTCTGAACACTTTGTACTTAGAAGGGGCAGTGTTAACAAATGTCCTTTTATAAAGTATCTCTGGATTTTCCCTGGATTTGGCTGGGATTTGTAGGAGGAATAAGCAACAGAAGGTTTTCTTGCAAAGGAACAGGAATAAGCCTAAATTCATTGCAAAAAATATAAAGATATATGAATGAACTTTTAATCTCTTTAGTAGATGCACTCTGTCTCTAGTGGCAAAGCATGTGACACTATTTTCTAGAATTATCCCCCAGAATTTCATACCCCCAAAAATTTAGTTAAATTTTTAAATTTCAAATTTCTCTTGCTGCAAACACACTCATTGTTATAGCATGTGTATATCAAGAGTTGTTTCTGTCATTTCCCCAGTATATTTTAAATGAGAAAAAAATCTAGTTGAGAGACACCATTGTGAGAGACAGGATTTATCTTACAAGTTATTGATCTATGTTCAGTCCCACTCGTGCTAATGGAAGTCCTGTTAATATGTTAAAATTGAGGATGATTTCTTAGTCATCAAAAGCTCTCTGTAAGAATTAAAAGAGATTACTAAAAAAAATTTATTGTGTTGCTACCCAAAAAGGTTATATAATCTCAAGCTAGTTTAAGGCACATAACAAAACTTTTCTTGTGACTATTAGATATAAACTTGTCTAGGGGGGCCAGTTCTCCTTCCTGAGGTAGCAATGTTGTATCTTTCTTATCTGTCAGAGCTAAAGAGATTCCTCTGTGAAACTTTCAGAGGTCACACTTTCATTTCTATTTTTATCTGACAATTTTAAGAGATTCAAAAATATAAAAATGTAGGGAGTTGCCTACACTTATTGAGAAAGAAAATGCCTTTTTTTTTTTTTCATTTGGAGGCACCTTGGGGGACATATGGGTCAACTGATTAAAGCTATTCACACCCTCTATTCACACCCTTCATAAGTCAAGAATTTCTCTGACTGTGTTTTACTGTTTCTTGAGAACATGGCATCAGACACTACTCCTAAAATACACTGCTCTGCAAGACAAGATTTATTTAAATAGACCAACTCAGGAAAAATAGACAAGCTCTCAGTATTGCAAGGCTCCATTCAGATTCTTCATACACTGTAGATATGTCTAGGAGGGACTGCAAACCTACTACAGGAGCAGAAAGATTTAACTTTCATCTTTTGAAGCATCCATTATCTCACACTTAATGTGAGACTTCTGTAACTAGGAAGGTAAAATTACTTTTACTTTGAGGATGACAAAATATTAGTGTAAATACTGGCGTAAAATATTAACGAAATGTGAAAAAATATTAGTGTTAAGGCTGATACTTGCTTCCTTTGATCTGACCTTGATGCTTCTAATTTTGTGAGAAGAGACATGTAAAGAAAGGGCAGGAATTGTTTTTAAGTACACCATGTTGATTAATTCTGTTCCTGTTGAAGGTCACAGAGGGAGAATGAAACACTGTGCTGTGCCATGGTGAGAGGTGTGTAAACTATAGCTGTTCCAAAGCCAAGGTAACTGCTTCTTTAATATGCTTGCAGCCTGTGTTAAAGCAACAGCTGAAGGTGGAAGAGGAGAAGATAATGATAAAGGTAATAACTGTACCTCTCTCACTTCCTTGGGAGTACAAAGGGTGTAGATCACATGCCTTTATCTTACCAATAAACTTGATGAAATATTTATGGGATCATGATAAACTAAATGTTACTAAGCAAGCAAAAGTACAGCTTTGTGTTGTGTTCTGTACTGTGATATCTGAAGACTGTATTAACAGATGCTGCTGGATCTTTGACGTCTTTGACATTGTTGAGGGATGCAAATGTTAATTAACAATGCTCCAGTGCGTTAAAATTGTTTCATGGTTTTAGTGCTAGTATTGTATTTGAAAGCTTATTAATCCAAAGAACAGAATTTGACCTCTACCCCAAATTACAATATGAATAATCCTTTCCAGGCTGTGATGCTTACCCCCTCCCCCCACTTATAAGTGTAGGGTTAAATCTGGAAACACAGGGTAGGACTGGACTCGCAGCTTGTGATGCTACTTGTTCATTGACAATAGAGAAGGGTCAGAATTGGTATAAGATACAGTGATAAGCATGTTAGAAGAAGACTCTAGTGTGGAATTAGTATGGGGAGAAGGAGGCAGATGGAGGAGGATTTCAACCTGCCCACCCTGCCTCTCCTGCCTGAAACAACTCCATAGTGGGATTGTTATTACAGCCTCTGGTGTTGCAGTCATGATTCTGTGGCTTCTACACAGTTTTCATGTCCATGTCTTCTTCCATGACTTTTCCTCATCATCTTTTCTCAACTCCAGTCAGATCACAGGTGTATGTGTCAAGAGAGCTCCGGGTTTGCTCTGGTTTACAGTGTACCTCTTTGTCTCCTGCTTACACACTTTGGTTAAATGATGAAGAAAAGTGATGGTGTCATTTCTTCAGCTGCAATACTAACAG
This sequence comes from Cyanoderma ruficeps, assembly GCA_008694505.1. NCBI lineage: Eukaryota > Metazoa > Chordata > Aves > Passeriformes > Timaliidae > Cyanoderma > Cyanoderma ruficeps. The sequence goes on from VZDJ01000782.1 coordinate 8,563,214, forward strand.
TCTGAACAACCAAAAAAGTCCAACTCCAAGCTACTGGCTTAATAGGTAAATAGATAGGAATCAGTTGCCTTTATTTGGCTAATGCTTAACATAGATTTCTTCAGTCCTTTGTGCTAGGAAAACAAAGGCATGTCATGTCACCATGCCTTGCCTCGGGGACACACTGCCCCTGCCTCAACACTAATTCTGCCCCAATCAGATACACCTTTTTTTCTGTTAATGATTTCAATGCTGGCATGCAAGAATACTCATTCAATAATACTCTTTATTGCACATTTTCAGACTGAGTTAGAAGCATGTCCAGCTGCTTTGAGTAGTTGGGTTAATGCTTGTTATGAATGTGAACAAAATGGAGTACCTTTGTCCTGCAAATGAAGTGATCTTCACTGGTAGCTGGGGCTCTTAAGAGCTGTGCATGATGGCCTTGTTACTGCTGGCAGAATACATCACTTATTGCCCCATATTCTCTGATCATTCCTTGATATGCAGCAGAAAAGAGGAGATAGAAGTCAGTTTTGGGACTTGGAAGGAATACAGCTGTGGTTATTCTCAGGCTATTCAATGTTCTAGGCAATTGCCTTCTTTTTGGGTTCAAAGCTGCACTCTGGATGTCATCTGAGAGAAAGTACTTTTTTTGCACAGTGGCCAACTTCTTCTCCATTACACTGATGCAAATATAGACTAACTGTTTAGAAGCTGATGAACTTACTCCACATGTGTTTTCCTTTAGCTTTACACAGCTCCTCTTACACTGATGATGTTCTCAGCACCTTCATCTGGAGTTTTGCTGGACTGTAAAACTCCCTCCTCTCAAATGTGAGCCCTATCTCTCCAGTTCTGTATGACTCATCAACTTTGTGGTCATAAAACACACTGACAAGGAGGAATTGCCAGTTAAGATGCAGTTTGGTAGTTGTGTTTTAACAGATGATTACTATAACATCGGAACAAAAGGGTTTAGCTAGCCGTATTCCGTAGTGATGGTGCTTGTTTTGGTCTTGGGCCATCAGTGAGTCACAAACCTGAATTTTATGCAGTGCAAAATTCCATTATTCTTTTTTTCCCCAAATTCTGTGAACAAATTCAAGTAATCTTGCTTGAGTGTGATGGATGGCTGTAACCCATAACCAGATTGCCACTGCAGGAAAGAAGTAAGGGTTGTAGCAAATGGCTAGGAGATGGAGGCCTTCACACCACAGACACTATCTAGTTATTTAGACTTGCTAATGGGTTGCATGGACCAACAGGATCATGCTGTTTTGACAATGAGAGATGAACTACTACTTGTACTGAAGGAACATTTTCCTCCAGCCAGCCATTGCCACAGCTTTCTGGATTGGCCATAAAGCAGAAGTGTTTCATGCAGGTGCTGACATCAGTCCAAGCAACCTCCCTGTGTGTAATCAAGCATCAAGCTATTGTCCTTGTGCACCTTGGAATACCTGAGGGGTTTGGGTTGGTGCTTTCTTTAAATTTTAATAACTATATTTAACTTTGAGATAAGCTACAATAACTATGATTAAAGCAATTGTTCTGCTCAGCTGGAATGATTTCTGATCATGCCCTAGCACAATGCTGCAAGATTTAAAATGCAAATATGTGGGAGGGAAGAAATGTTCTCTCAGTAACTTTTTTATTTCTATTTGAATAAAAACCAAAAAGTCCTTTATAAAAATACCATATGAGGTAAAATATAAGCCAATGATTTCTCATAAACATTGTATCTTTCTGATAATCAGTGTCATTGACCCCTGTGAGTGTTTAAATTTTTGGTACTGAAACCCTGAATTAGTAGTGAAGAATTAACAAATTAGCTGTTCCTTCAGAGCTAATTCCTCCCCATCCTCCTTTCTCTTCTGTTCCTGTACTGTTACCGTCTTTCAGAGTCTTTGGATTCTTGGTGGTTTTGGTTATATTTGCTCTTGTTCATTTAAATCAGTAAAGCATTTTATGCTAGGAAATAGGCATGCTTTCATGGTACATTTCAAATCCTTTTCAATCAGATATTTCCTTGAGAGACTGGTGATTTATTTAAACGTTGCCACAAAAGTTTTCTGAATGAAACTGTCAAGATTGTTAAAATGGATGACTGTGCTTTATGTCACTACACTGTGTTTATTAAAACTGAGTAGACTGCCTGGTGGTGCTGTGTTTCAAAGCTCTCCTTGGCATTTCCAAGGAAATTTGCATTGACTGTCAATATGGCTGTTAGAAACAAACTGTATATTTTTCCTTTAGGTCATATGTGCAGTTTCTCTCACTCTAAATCAAACAAAAATAAATATTGCATATCAGGGTAATAGAAATTTTCAAACTCCTTTAATTTAGAAGTAACAATGAGTTTGTTCTGTCAGGTAACTCAATTTGCCTCAACAAAGTCCCTTGAAAAATGTCCTATTTTCTTACCTACTATGATCTTGTGTTGTCCCTATTTGTCTTCAGAGATATATCCGTAAAAAGCACAAAAGGGGTAAAATTGCCTTTTGCAGAAATATGGAACAAACTATCCAGAGGGAATAGGTAAAATGGAGATCAGACAAAACGGTACTGGCAATCACTGTGTTGTCTTGTTTTGGGATAAAGAAGAGAGAATAAGTTGTGTGTGGGAGTGGTAATAGTTTCAAGGACCCAATTGTATAGAAAATGAAGTGCCAGTAAAAGGAAGATGCACCTAAAATCATGCAGGGAATTGACCGAGGCCTTTCTGAGCTGCTGCCACTGCTAAAACAGATTAGTGTTACCTTCAAATACCTATAATTCTTGGTTGGAAACAACCAAGCTACCCATTATTTAGCAACTTAGTTGATAATTATAATGTGGTTTTAGTTTTACCAAATGTATGTTTATTGGTTTGATTTATAACATGTTGAGCTTTTCAAGGAATTGGGAAGAGCCCTACACAAAGTAGAGAATGCTTTGATTTTTTTTAACCCAAAGTACACTGGATAACTGTAGCACAATCCAGGCTATTCCAACGGCATAACAGACTTGGGCTCTGGTGGAAGCGGTTTGATTAGGTGAGAGCAAAAAGTGGATAAGCAAGTTTAATGCTTCAGGTAATGGGAACAAATGCTACCCAAAGGAATCCTGAGTTTAAAAGACACATGATTATGTTCATGTTCCGATTGACATCAGTAGAAGAAAAATGGTAGCCCACAAAACAAGCTTCTTTTTGATTTACAGTTTGCCAAGCAGGAGAGATTTGGTCAACATTCCAGATGTGATTCTGCAGATGCTTTCCACACACACTAAATAGTGAATAATTCGTAACATATTTTCAGTTAAACAGTGAATCACCTCTGCCTGGATCAGAGTATTGTCTAAACTTAATTTAAAACAATGAGAAAAATACAACAGCATGAAATGAGAGTTTTTGTGCAAACCAAAGAAAAACTGTGTCTAAACACGCATGAAAACCAAGAAATAGTACAATAGTTTGAAGAATATTTGCCTTATCTACAGGCACCTCAGATAAATATTTTGCAAAAGTGTATTGCCATCTAGTGTTAAACTTTCCTCTGTTCATTGTACATTGAGCCTCTGTAGCTGCAGTAGGTTCCTGTTGGACGCTTTTGTGAGAATCATTGCAAATCCCATAACGTGTTGAGAAATGCAGAACAGCATTACTGCAACCAGACATCGAGACTAAAAGGCCACATTTCCAAATTTAAATCAAGATTAATTTCAATCATTTTTCACTCCTATATTCAGGGTTGCTGGCAATATATACGTACACACCAGAAGTTAAGTTTGTTTAAGTCAGCGGTTTTGCTTTAAGTCTGATTCTCCTTTCAATGCTATGAGAAGTGGTGAAAAAGCAATGCAGTGATTTTTATACACTTGTGTTATTAACTCTTAAACAATTTTCTCTTTGTATATTTTCATCTGTGTTGTTATAGGCATTCAGCAAGAGCAAGAGGCTTTTGGAGTAATTTTACAAAATGAGAGGATTTCAGTGGTCACAAGGATCAAGCTGGGGTAATGTAAGTTTCTTCTCTTCCTCTTTTCACATAGTTTGTTGGGTTTTTTTTCTCCTCTATGCCCCTCAGTTCTCAGTTATACTCGATATGAGACAGAACTTCTGTATGTTTTATTATTGATGGTATTCGAAGATGACATAGCTTTCACATCTCTCTTTCCATGTTTTATTTTTAATTTGAATTCATTTTATTCATAGCAATGACTTGCAGTGAGCTGAAGATTAGAACTGTATCAGCTTTCTGGAAACACTTCCTTTTAAAAAGGACTTTTACCTCTACGACATCCTGCTTTATAGTTGTATAAAACTTTGCTGTACTTTAGTGATTGAAACTGTAATTTCCTATTTGTATGGTGTTTAAAAAAAAAAAAAAAGGCATTTTCATCTAGAAACATATGAAGAAAGCTCCAGTATATCCAGCAATGCTGCCTTCTCTGCTAAGACATTTTTTTCAACTGAAGGGAGGAAACAATTTTCAACCATTCAGACTAATGTGTTTGTGTGGAACCATTTGCCAAAGGTTGTCGGGTAGGCAAAGAAAAGGAATAGGGAGAAGTTTACTGTACATTTCTTCATCTGCTCACCTTGGAAATGTAATAGTAAATATGAAGTTTTATTTATTTCCTAATTATGTGTGTATGTGTACATTAACTATTGGACTGCTAATACAGCTGGGTTCTTTTCATCCTGGGAATGAGGAATGAAGAAACATCCTTAACTCTATAATAGGCGTAGTTTCTGTGCTTGCACTTGGATAGAATTGTCCAAGTCAGGTTACCAGCCTCTCTTGTGTTTGGTATTTTGACTAAACCATTTTAAGGAGCTGGTTTGGTTTCAGGTTAAATTTTGTTTGTTGTTGAAAAATCACGGCTGAAATGGATTTTTTTTTTCTCATACACTTCCATAATCTATTTTCTTGTCTATCTTTTGATGCATAGCTCTGATCCTTACATACTTTTTTTCAAGCAACTAACATTTGTTGATTGGTAGGTTTGTAATTTCTGGCAGATTTCACAGCAGTTTCACCACCTCAATGCTCTAAGAAAATTACTTCCATGATGTTTCTTTGCTTTTTCCCCCTTCATTATCACCTTGTGAAGCTACAAATATTTAAATCTCCCCCCTGCTGTTTAAATTTTATTTTCCTGGAAACAACATTTTGGAAGTCATATTGGAAGTCTTGGTATAACTTTGATTTATCTCTTAACTGTTCAAGAAGATCTGCATTTTATTGAAGTCACTGTATCATACACATCAGGTTTTGATAACAACAAAGGCAGTCTTAGACATTTTGGGTAAATTGCAAGTAAATGCAGTTTGCGAAATTATATATATTATTTCCCTTTAAGCAAATGGGAAAAGGAGAGATATCATCGGCAGAGATCATTATGCATTTCTGAGTTACCACCCGTCTCTAAACCCATGAGACAATCCCAATGTTCTGAGACATACCATATTATGTTCTATAATGGTTCCAGGAGTATTCTGTAAAGTAAATGACACTACTATGGAATTACATCAGTGGAACATTGCAGAAGTGTGATGCAAGTATTGCAATGTAGTTTCAAGGCATTTTGACTTGGCTGTTTTGTGCATTGGATAACTGAATTTCCCCTTCCTTTTTGGTCAGCTGGGGGCAGAGATTGTTGCTGCCTTCCTAAAGGTAAGGTAGGAAAAGAGATGGCCAAACTTCCTATGAGCCACAGACTGAGATTTTTCCGATGGCAAAGAGCCAGAAGATGCATATTTCAGAGACTTGAGAGTTCTGAGAGTATTTCAGAGGAAAGGGACAATAGCTGCATTCTTTGGATCACACGCTTTGCTGGGGAGAAAACTAGAGCAAATATGCAGCTGTTTCATAGCACTCTGTGCCAGAAGCTTTGTTGGTTTATTTCTCCACATAGTCAAATATTTGGACAAAGTCGCATCCTTTATGTTCATTGCTATTGAATAAAGATGAAGTTTTGACCCAGGATGTCTTGTTGCTAATAAATATATTGGTTCCTGAGGGCCAAAACATTTCCTTCATGTGAACATAGTCCTGCTGCATGAAGAACTGTCAGTCACATCAACAGTGTGAAAGTACATTGGAAACTGTGACATTTCCAACTGTGAAGCTGTGGGGAAAACTGTAGCATCTACTCAGGAGAGAAAGATTGTTAAATAAATGGATGTTATAATAGCCAAGGACTTAAGCAAAGGAAAGGTCATTTTAAGCCCTTGGTCTTCATAAAGCTCTGGCCAGATGAATGGCTAAGAGTGGCTAAACTGGCTCAATTAAATGGAAATCACAACAGCTGTTTAACAAAATATTTAGTTCCCGTAACTCCATTTCCATAGGAAAAACTCCAGCTAAATGACAAAAATATCAGAGACCTTGAAGTATGAATTTCTGTAAAGTATCAATTTATCTGTGAAGACAGCTATAAACTTGGGTTGGATACCAAGATAGAGCAGGTAAGATTTGTGTGCTATAAAATTGCTGCATACAGGGAGTTTGTGCAGGACTCGAGATCTTCCTCTTTGTATTAGTCAAGGAATTGTTAACAAAAGCTAGATGAGAGGGTAACCCATAATCAGCTGTTCCATCTTTCAGTTTGTCTGATCTCTTTTACTCGTCCCTTCACTAATTTTAAAGTAACGTTAGATGCATCTGACAAAACTAGTCTAAAAATGTTTCTATTTACAGTTGGTAGTAAAATTAAAGTGACCCAAAAATGCACTGGTTTTGACTACTTTGCTGTTTGTGTCAGCAATCTTTCCTAGAAAAACCAAGGACCTTCTTCAGATAACTAGTACAGCATGGAATTGAGGAAGAAAAATACTTGTTGCAGCAAACAGTGCATTTGTTGTTCTGTCTCTTTCTCAGTGTGTATTTCTAATCCCATCTGTGAGCCAGGGGTAATGTCTGTATACACATGCTGTGCATGCCCACACACAAATACACACATACATCCAAACCATTGGTCTCCAAAAGTTTCAGTGACCTGGCTTGCAAGAAATTGTAGTTTTGCTGTGTTGTATAGAAGCATCTGATGATTACTTGCTTCAGATCCCGACATCTCTGATCTGTAAAACATGTTTCTTTCTGCTGGGTTTCTCACTCAGGGAAGACCAGACTACTAACTACCAGACAATTAACTATAATGTTCTCTTTCTGGGCAAACAAAGCCAGGTCAGATTTGTGTTGTTCTTGAATTTCAGTGAAAGTGGGTCTGTGAAATATCGAACATGAATCTTCTCTCTGGTTGATGATTACCATGGGCAATACAAAAATTTCTATTCTATTCTTATGTCTTTTTTAAGAAGTACAAGTTAATTAGCCAATGCATAATCCAGTGAATTACTTTTCAAGTTCTGAAAAACATGCCTTTTCTGCTGTGCTGCCTTACAGGTATATTTAGGCCTGGAATATCTTCACTGGACACATACAATTATGAAAGCAGGTGTATTTCCTGCCCTAAGAAGCAAACAAATGCAACCCATTAATAAAAATATCTAGTCTGGTTCACCTGATTTTACCCTTTTGGTCTTTTATGCTCTACATCCTTAAATTACATGTAGTTTTCCTCTCTTTGCAGTATTAAAAAAAAGATACTGCAAATTCAACAAACTGTTCATGTTTTTAGAATTATTTTCCAGGATTAACATTCAAATAATGAAAAGAAGAGCAAGCAAACATAGATTTTCTGCCAGTGTTTAAATGACATGAAATATTCTGTACTAATTTATGAAAGATTATATGTGGACCTCAATGATTAAAGTAATTTAGATAAATTATATAGTGTGCTACTATTTGATACAAACAGTCTTCTTCTTTTCATGATTTTTAGAGGAAAATATTAAGATTTCAGTTTTGTCCATAATATGTGCTGCATGTAAATGATGTGGGTTACCCTGGGAGAAAATCTTCCTTTGAATTTGTCAGCATAAAATATAAGTAAGTCTAGGGTAAACCTGAAGAGGACAGCAGAAGTACATACTTGTAGTATAATATGTAACAGTGATTATTCGATTGAATGTTTTTAATTTCTTACATGGATCTGCAGCCTAACAACTGTGTTACAGTGAAAGAAATGGAAATGACTGGTATGAGACAAACTGTGAGACAAACTGTGAGGGAGGAGACAGTGAAGAAAGAACCACATTCTCTGGTAGGAAGACTACCGCTAGGATGACTTTTTTTTTATCTCCTACTGTATGCAAAATTGAAAGTCACAGATCAATAATATTTTGAAAACTGCTTTATGTTGGTCCTGTAATTGAGCTAGCGTTTCTTTTCTAGGTTCTTTTTTTTTTTCAAGGATAGTGTCCTTCCTGGCTATGGCAAAGTATCTGACAGGTCCTAGAACTATAGAAATTGCTGTTGTAGGCTGTTCTGAAGTAAGAGCAGCCTTCCATATTGCAAACTACTCAACCCTTCTTCTTTTCACAAAATAACCCCCTGTAGCAGATTTTCTGAGAGAAAGAGTCTCATTCTGTACTTAGAATGAGACATTAAATAAAACAGTGAACTACCCAGCTGAGGCCTGTCTGGCTGAGCCTTGGCCTTGAAGGTTCTGAGGCCTTGAAGCCTGTTGCGCAGGTGAAATTACTTGTGGCGCAGAAGAAATTAGATGTTAAGGTATCATTGTTAGATAGTGGGTTTTCTGNGCAATTCTCACATCAGCTATGAATTGTGACTGAAAACAACAAGCTTGTGTTTGTAGAACAAAAATTATACAATATTAGGAAAAGCATTCATGCTGTTGGTTCCTCAAACCATCCCGCTTTTGAATACAAAGTGACTCACCTTTGCAACTTTTGCATTGCCAACTTTGCATTGCATGCTCTGAAAGGTGGAATTGCCTGTATAGTAACTCTGTAAGCCAGAGTGGTCTGATGTTGCCCTGATCTTTTTCAGCCTTCTGATGTTTGCATTTTTATAGTGGAGTTTCTCACAGATTTTCATGTAAACAAAGTGACGTTATTGTAAACTGTTCTTGTTTACCATTCCTCTCTTGAGGAGGGACAATTGATGGACTTCTAGTTTGACCAGTGTGGTTGGAGAGGTGTCAACCTCATCCTCCAATCCGTGGTCATTGTCCAAAATCTATATAAATCGAAGTAGAAAAATAAACTTCCCTCTGACGACAGTACTGCATGCATGTCATTTGTTTCGTGTCCTGTAGCGACAGTCTGATAAGATTGAATCAGGAGGTTACGTTGTACAACTCAGTGGCATTGTATGGCCAGTCTCTGGTTTTCTGGTGAAAAAAAACAAAAATTAAGGAGCAGGTCTTCTCTTCTTTTTTACTGCCCTTAGCACTAGTCTGTGTTTTATAATCTAAACACTTCCTGTTCATGCCTTTGATTTCACAGCTGATGCACTCAACATGTAAGGTTTTCACATGAAATGAAGCTAACCATTATTCAACCACTGCACTGAACCACAACTGATACTGTGCCATTGCTCTTTCTCTGCCTTGGAATATAAATTCTTGTATCATGCCATCTGTGGGGCTATTTCTTGTCAGCAATATTGGTTGATAACTTTAGGGCAGAAAGAATGGATGGATAGCACTGTGGTATTTTCAGGCAACATTTGATGAGAGCCTAGAGAGAGCTGAGGGAATTTTTATTGTTAATCTCCAAGTGGGAATGGAATTACTCAGGGAAACTCAGCCAGAATAATGATGGTTCCTGGAGATTTTTTTTTTTTAAATCTTAGCAAAAAGTGTGAAGTGAAGGTACCCAGACAAATAATGAAGTGCAGTGCCCAGAAAATGTGACCTCTGTGGTAGAGCACAATCCTTTTTAAAGCAGAATATTCAACATTTTTGGTCAAAGTATAAAAAAAAAGATATTTAGTGACACCAAATGAGCTGAGATGACACAGATTGGTCTGTTTCAACCTCACAATCCTTACCCCTAACTAATACTAAGCTTTTCTCCCTATCTGAGTACAACTTTAGGGTTTATTTCTGAGCATTTGCTTCGTTCTTTGCATTCAGAAAAGACACTGCAATGCTTCCTAGCTCATGCTTGGCTGCCATCTGGAAATATCTCTGGAAACAGCTCTGTTTCACTGAGCTGTTTTATCTGTATTCATCATTGTTTCAAAGCTTTTTTCTCTTTGTTTATTGATCCTATTAGCATATTTTTTTTTCCAGCTGAAAACCATCAATTACTATGTGGAGACTACTGTGCTATAGAAATGGTCTCCTTTCTTAGTGAATTGTAATACACTATTTGTCCTTGGGTGTGAAGCATTAGTCAGCTGGTAAATTGGAGTGCCTACACTGCATTTCTCTTCAGGTGATAGTGTAATGGACATGGAGCTGGGTTTTACGACCACTGATACCATTTTCAAGCTTCCCAACATCTACTAACTCAAACTTTCTCTCTTGAGAGCAGAAATAATTAATCCAGGTTAAGTAAATACAATTTCAAATTAAAAAAAACCCCAGGTTGGTCCTCTGTCTCATACACCTGTGAATAGAAACCCAGGAGGGTGTACAACTGGAGCAGTTCTCCAGCATTCCCATATTGGAGTTTAAATTTCATATTTCATTCCCATATTACAGTTTAAGCTTTTCAAGTGATGATCACATCAGGATTGTCGAATTCCTGTCACACATGCATCAGTTCCAGTTTCTTTACAAAAAAATGAAGACAAGAGATGATTTGTTCACGGATTCCCAGGAGATGAATGAAAAAGGTGGGATTTCAAAGCCAGATATGTTGGCTTTTGGTTCTCTCTCCCATTCTAAAGCCTATGTTGTGAAAGCTGGCATATTCTTTCTACCACATTTTTCCCTTTCAAAGCTACCCATATTTTCACTTGCTGGGAACATGACTTGTTTTCAGTCCTTTGATGGCACCCGAGGGAGGCCAAAAAGTTGAGTGATATTTCAATAATGAGATATATCCACTGCTTTATGGTTATTGTATAATACTCCGGATGAGTTACTCATGATTACATCTCATCCGTCCTATATTTTTTAGCTTGGTTATCTTGACTGTCAAACTGGGTGACTGAATTAATTTGTACCCTGTAAACAATAATAGTTTCATCCCCTGAGCAGTTCCTCGGATTGCTTCCAGCCGATCTTGTGGGGTTTCTGTTTGTTGTTTTTGACTTTTACTATATATCTCCAACTGCTCGAGATACAGCTCTTTTGTTCTCTTTTGTAATGCTGAAGTACACCTAGAGTGTCTGTGAACAGTGATATTTTTATCACACAGGAGATCCACTAATTGTGCTTTTGCAGAAGCTGTATGCAGAGCTCCCCTCATCTCCTCTCACTTTTTTCAAAGACTTTTCAACTCTGTATGAATTATATTTCCTACCTGCCTCTTTTTAAATATTCTTCTTGCTTCCACATCCCATCTTTCATTTGTTTTATCATGTTCTGTTCAGCAGGATATATTTCAGAAATATTGCTGAGAGTAAAGTAGAGCGGGATTAAAATCTAGTAGTGATATGACTTATTGTCAAATAGCTTGTCTAAAAAATCAAGGGGAAAATCCCACAATCAGACTTATATTAGCACAACTTTTTTCAAGACTAGCAAAAAATTTTGCTTGGGGAATGAGATTTTAACAGTGCTCAGGCAATTTCCAAATTATACTTCTTTGCTTTCGTATTTTACCCAGAGGACCTACTTCTCTTTGCAGTTTCATAACCAGACAGATAGCTAAGGGGATTTTTTTCTTGTGTGTGTAGTTTTGCTTGCTGTGCCATTGCTCCTTCAGAAATACCCTTGTTTATCCCACTAAATCATCCTAAGACACACAAGTCAGGAAAATGGATCATCTTGGTGCTAAGGACACTTGTTTCAGATGGCTGTAATATCCTAACTGGCAATACTCCCGGAAAATGAAGGGGCCCTTTTGTATTGCACATGAATTTTTTTTACCTAGAAGTGTAGTTTTCCCCAACCTATTGTGAATACATGCAAAAATATGTTTCTTACAGTTTAAATTATAAACTATTCTATTGTCAACAAGATTTGAAATGCTTTACCTAACTTCTGCCACCCGGAAGAATTCCTTCTTCTTGACTGCTGAGGTGAGAGTTTCCAGGCAAACATTGTGTGGGCTCCTGGACTGAGACATTTTAGTTTCTTCAAGTCATCTGGTCCAGGCCTCTAAAGGGTACTGGTAGAAGATTCGAGGAAATCATTTAGCAGGGTGGAACTCTGGAACACCAGGATTTGAGATAGGTTTTTGTTCAAGATGTGAAACTCTATAATTCTCACCAAGGCTCCCAAAGTTGCTGCAGCAGGGATGAAGTGCTGACCAAGTTGAAATTGAAGCTTCTGCGTGTTTCAGGCACAGTCCTCTAGCACTACAAGCATTTCCAATATTAAGTCATTCCATCTTAGAGTGAAGCCCAATGCATAGTCACAAAGCCAGGCAATCCCACTTCTGGTTTTCCTGAAGTCCACCGAATCCAGGATATTCTGGCAAAGTACTGTAGTATCACCCCAATATCTTTTTTATTTTAAAGTGAAATTCTAGCTCATACAGATAAAAAATAACACTACAATAACTACAATCACTAGTTTTATTGTTGGAGAGGATTATTGGTAATAAATGGTAGGAGTCCCAATACCTATGACAATATACTAAAAGTGGGAGAATAAGAAGAAAGGGTATGGGGTCTGTCATGCACTTTTTTTTTGGTTTTGCTAAGAACTAGAATGCAACATATATTTTCAATAGCTAACCCATACTTTCTCAGGATAACACAGAGTGTCTTCCATAGAGGTCTTTTCTGGTTGAGTTCTATCATCCTCTGTCACCCTAGTTGCTGCCCATCTATAAAAATTCACCACCATTTTTAATGCCAAAACCTGCCCAGAATAGTTCAGTGAAGAAGCATGTGTTTCTACTGTGTCTGAAATTAGCTCATAACACATTACAGTAATGTCCCTTCAAGAAATAGCTGGTGGAAAACTCCAATTCTTTGTTCTGCTTTGGAGCTCTCCTACTTTCTGACATTAAATTACTCAGGCGAGATGTTTCATTTGAATATCTATGGTATAAATTACCAGTGTTGTTCTCCCCTAGCATTTGCTTGACAAATTAATTACCAATACAGTTTTGTGCAGCCTGTGCATTTGCAAGGTAGCAGCTGAGGGTTGAGCTTTTATAAATTAATTATAGGTGCAATTGACCTTGTATGAAAGTGGCACATAGAAGATTCAGAGGCATCGTGTTTGGCTGTCTCTATGAAACACCTGTTCTTTGTATTTCTGATTCAGTCAGTGTAATGACCAGGATTTTATCTAGTAAGAGAGTGTGATATCTTACCCTGGGAAGCAGAAGAACTAGAGGAGGGATGTAATACTGGAAGAGACTCTGCCTCAGCTGCCTCCATGACTTGATGCAGATGTGTAGAGAGGGCTATGATCCAACTTTATTCCCATATAGTGTTGGGGTAAATGGCATTCTGGAGATGTTAGAAGTGGCTTAACTCAGCTGCTGTGGGGAAGGGTAGAGCTACATGGAGTTAGTATGTACTAACACTCTACTTGTGAGTGGCACTCACCAGTTGCTGGTACCTGTGAAGCCTCCTTAGCTCTTCTGGTGTGTCTGCCACATAGGAAAGAGTCCTTTGGTCAAGGAAAATGAGAAAAGGAGAGGACACAATGTAACTCAACATTGGCTTAAGTTCAGAGAGGCATCTTCTTAGCCAACAGTCGTGATTCATAGATTGTCCAGATACCTCATTACTTTGCTGAATTGGGACTATCATTTGTCTACTTGTTTCTCAGGAAAAAAAAAAAAAAGTTTGGAAATTGTTACATGCATAGTTTACCTGCTGTCCTGTTTTTTTAGATTGGGAGAGGGGAAAGTTTTCAAGAATGTTTTTTTCCGTGCAGGTTTCATCATCTCCTGCTTATTTCTCAACTGAAAGAATAATCTGTGAAATCAACTGGTTCCTGCAGGAATGATTATACACCTCAGGATGATTTCAGGTAGGGAATAAATGAAAGGATCAGACACCTCTGAAAAAATAAATAGCTTGTAAAATTTCAGATGTCCTTCACAAAAATACATATCTGGCATCTTAAAAATATATATTTTCTGAATGTAGCACTTCCTTTTAAGTGTTACCCAGAGCAGGAATTACAAATATAAACATCAAAATTATAGCATGCATAAGCTTTTACAGTGAGACTTGAAGTACTGAACACTGCAAAGAGGCTAAGTGCTTGACCACTCTGACAATATATTTTTATTATTGGAAGTTTCCTAAGTTGCAGTTTGTGTCTACTGCTTCTCCTCTACCCATTGTGTAGCTGTAGAGTCTGACCATTTTCTTACTCCCTCCCATCTGACAACTGTAGACAAGGACTCCTCAAGTCTACTCTTTTTAAGTCTGGACAAAATGGGTTCCTGACAGATATCCCTCCCACCTACCCCGATCTAGCCCAGGACTCTCCTCTCTGTTCTAGATTATATTTAACTGATGCTAAAAATGCTGTGTGAGAACTAGTAGTCTTTGTTTGTTTCAAAGACTGAGCCTAAGGGTGAGAAACTTAATATTATATTGATAGTGTCTGTTGGCTATTGTATTAGAATGCCACCTTGGAGTAAGCAGTATTCTTCTATTTATTTCAGACTGTTTCCATTCAATACCATAGAAAGCAGCTACAATTTTGCTGCCAAATTTAATGGGTCTAGGATTAAACATTCATATGGCAGAAAGCTGATCTGAATGTGTTTTATGTGGTTCTGAAAGGCTACCAGTGGGTGGCTTGAACTAGGACATTTTCAGATCTAATGGTCATTTGGATCAGGATATTAGGGTCAAAGTTTAGGTGCTAAGCAAACATAAATGCTGTGAATTTTGGCATGGATGATGCTAGTTTGTCCTGATGGCTTCTGCTTATTCATTCTTCTCACAGAAGTGAATGGTTTGGGCAATTCTGGGCTGTGAAATCAGCATTGTATCTTCACAATGTGTGGAAAACCAAAATCTTTGGGATTTCCAGGTTTTGTATAGAAAACCCAGGGAAAATACCAGCTGTGCACTGCTGATTTGTAGCAACCCTTTTGAGAGTACTTCTGTTCAAACAACATGCAGAAATCCTGGAAGAGTAGGCAAAGAAGGTTTGCCAAAGCTGGGTAAATTTGGACACATGGTAAATGGTTGTGGGTCAGTCTCTTTATCACCAGAGTTTGAATTGTACTTAAAATGAGCTTGGAAATAAATGGGGAGTAACATTTCTTCTAGGCATGTAAATCTAGATTTTTGTATAAACTGAGCATGAGGTTTGTTCAAGGGAAGGAATACTGTCTGATTTCCATATGAAAGACGACACACAGCAGAGATAAGTAAGCCCTTCAAAATCAAGATACGTTTTGTGCCCTACTCTCAAAATGCTAATACATGAAAAAGAAATGAAAGGTTCAAATAAATTATTTTGAGTGCCTGGAAGAAAGCTTTTCTTCTTGTTGTCCTTCTTTGAAGGGTTGTAGTTTCTGTGTCCAGATCTGGACCTGCACATTGTAAATACATGTGCAGGTATGTACAGTAATACATAGAATGCAGAAATGTAGTACTGTGAAATGATAGTATGGATCCCAGAGTCAAAAATACCATCCTTATTCTCTGTATCTTGGTGTTTCACCATATAATTGTTTTAAGGTTTTTTTTCTGAAAACTGCATGGAACACTACCACTGGATGTTTTTAACTTTGTGGCCAGTTGCCAGTAATGATCAGTTATAGGCAAAGAAAAGGCTGGGAGGTTTTAGTATTTGGTAAGTGATGAGAGGATAGAAAATAGCACTGATGTGTCAGGACAGAGAGAGGGAATCATAGCCAGGACTAGTCCTCTTAACTGCTCTTTATGTGAGACATCTTAATTACCCCCTTGCTTTCTGTGTGATGAATTAGCTATACAGCCCACATCCTCCAGGAGAAATCTGTGTGGTGACTAGGATGACTCTCTGCCCTCACTTAGCTCCCTTTGAATTGGTGACAACTCTCTCTGAAGCAATTTTGTAACAGTGAGATGTTAGGTTTAATAACTGAAACTGGCAATTTTGGTTGGTCAGGAATAGAGTTAGGAATAGTGTGAGTTGGTCATTACAACAGCAGGCCTGGCACAAAGCTGAAACCAAAAAGCTACTTAGCAGTCATCCATGGGGTTTTTCTGTGGGAATTCTGAATTTGGGCAACAACCTCCATAGAGACTGGTTCTGAGGGAAACTCCTTGGGAGAAAACCTCCAGCTGAGTTCTCCCTAAGGAAGCCTATCGACATAAGCAGCCTGAAATAAATCTTTAAACTTCTTAAGAATTTTGACTGTCCCTAAAAGCCTGACCTAAATGGAAGTCAGTACTGCTGATAGCACAAGAGGCCACCTGTTTTGAACTGTGTCTATCTTGAAGGCTGGAAAGTGATGAGCTCTTAGGGATGTTGTAGTAGTCTACTGTGCATGTATCTCACTTGCTCA
Source organism: Cyanoderma ruficeps (assembly GCA_008694505.1). NCBI lineage: Eukaryota > Metazoa > Chordata > Aves > Passeriformes > Timaliidae > Cyanoderma > Cyanoderma ruficeps. The sequence continues at coordinate 8,579,649 of VZDJ01000782.1, forward strand.
TTTTTCAAGATGCTGCTTATTACCAAAAATAGTAATAGTGGTGATGATCAAAATGATAAATGTATAAAGCCCCTTTTCTCTTACAGTCATGATTTGCTGCCATCTGGATTGTGTCACCCGCAGCTTCTCACAAGAATCATGCATTTAACACTAAGCTTGTCCTCAAAATATTTCACCCTTTGATGTGCTTAATTAAGCCTGGCTGTATCTGCAGTACTGCCTTTACCTGTGCAGTGTTTTTCACAAAGATTTTTTTTTTTTTGCTTCCTGCAGCCATTCATAGCTTGCAACCATTCCTACATGGTATCTGTTCAATTATCTTTTATTTCTGAGGGTTTATGACTTAGTATTTTTAAGAGTCAGTTGCAGGGCTTGCTCATTTCTGTATTGGCTGTACCGGCTTTTGTTTGTCTTACTAAATTCTATTTAACCATTTTGAAGTTACAGTTTCTGGCAGCAGTGAATGTAATTAATGTAAATACTTTGATACTTTCCCTTCAGAATTCTTTGTTTTAGTTGGAGCATCTGGAGGTTGTAAGTGTGGCAAAAACCACTAGGGTTTTGTCAGTGTATGTTTCTAGCTTAGTGTTGAACAAGGAGGTTCACAAAGCTATGAAGATGCATATTTCACTGTAGACAAGAGCTATTGAAGGCTTTATTTTGAGCTCAAGTATTTAGGGAAAAGTATTCCTCCTCACCTTCTCCATTTTTATCTCTGAGTTAGGTTTTGTATAGTTAGCTAACCTGTCAAGCTAGTTTTGTGTGAGAATGAAGAAATACACTAAAAGCATTGTCATGTCATTCTAACATAGGAAAACAATACATAACCACAAAAATTCAAGCAGCAAAGGGATCAAAAAGAACAGAAAAAAAGGTTCTTACATTCATGGGCTTCTATTGCTGTTCTTTTCCACTAGTTCCCATGAACATTAATGTCAGAAGTAAGAGTTGCATGGATGGATAACACAGGCTATATTCCAATCTTTTGGCAATTTTTTTTCTAAAGTGGTACTTCAGAGGATGAATATAAGGATATTCCTGTAAGGAAGATGTGTAATGTTTATGACAGGAGGAAAAAGCTGTAAGTTTTTTCTGTAGGTATCAATATCAAATAATTCATTTTATTTTTGAGCTAGTATGGCCAAGAATTAATGTTCTGGAGAAATCTTGACTGTATTTGTTATATCCCTGAAATGCTATTAAGCTGTCATAGATAACGACGGGATGTCACATAGCCTTTGTATTTTACCCACTGGCTTTGGCTGTTTGGGGTTTTTTAATACATTTTACATCTTGAACACTTTTACCTGTCATGGTTCAGAGCTTTGGTTTAAAAAGATATTTAGGAGGCTAGATGCCTTGTCTTAAACTTTTTCAAACTCCATTAACTGGAAATAGGTCTTTAGGAACTTCTTCCATTTTGTTCAACAAGGACTATTGTGAGTAGAGCCTTTTAATATTTCAATACTTTTACCCTGTTTAACTGTTGTGGAAAGCAGGCATACCAAAGTATGTAATATATGTATTAGTTCACTGTTAAGTTTGGAGAAAAACTTTTGATTTCACTGGGAAATAATAATTTATGCAATCTATATTCTTTATGGGAGATTTTTAAAGATTTTTAAATGCTATGCTTTGTAGATAAAAATTTGGAGATTGTCACTGCTTCATTCAAACATAAAAAAAAAATGCAGACCACTTTGTGTTTGTTCTTTCAGTGTTTCAGTTTATTTCTCCATGTAAGAACAATCTGGAAAAAAAACTGTTAGAGTGGAAGTTTTGTTGAAATCCCCTTTAAGACTTAGATCTGGACCCAGAGTTGTCATGGCCTTTTACCAAAGGCAGATTTGGGACTTCTGCCAATCACCAAGCACTAGCCAAAACTGGAGAACATCTGTGTTTGATTTTTCTTGCCAATCTTCAGTATTGCTGCAGTAGTTAAGGTGGAAAATCTGAAATTGCAAGTGTAACTTTCTCCCTCTCTCCAGAGAATTTTGCCTTCTGTCCCCCCCATAAATCAATTTATAGTGACATGTCTTGCAGATGGTCTGTCAGCAGCCAAACATTTAGTGTTGCTGTCCATATAGCAGACATTCAGGTTGCAGGATATGATGTCCAGTTTTGTTTGCTAGACATTCAAATAATGGAACCACTGCTTTGATGTAGGGTTGCATAATTTTATGGAAAGAGAGAGATCAGTGCCATTTCACTCAGACAAAATAGCTCTGTCATTCCACTTTTAGGCTGTAGCCAGGTACACAGTGGTGTTTCATTTCCCTGGTTTTTAGGAATTAGCACTGTGTATTTCCCTTCTAAAATGATTAACATAACACTAAGGAGGGACTCCCTTGCAAGCTGGGCTGTCAGCAAAGATAATACAGACTGTGACACAAGCTGGAAAGAAACAGTACTTATCGCATGAAGGGGAAAAAGGAAAACAAAGTTAACTGGTATTGATTGCTGTGGCACAAACAGATGTTAAATGTACAGAGCAGACAATTGCAGCACAATTAGCATTATAGAGCTCGCTTCTCACCACAGTTAAAGGGGAACCTGGTGTGGCAGTGTGACAGGAAGGGGAACTGTTGTCTCCTTTCCTTTTGTCTTGTGCAATGTTCCTTTCTCTGCTTCCAAATGAATTACCAATCAGGTAATTCATTTGCCTTTAGTAGAGACCCGTTAATTCTCTCTGCTGTCCTGTGAGGAATTCTGTAGAATTCCATGCTTAAGAAGCAGAAAAAGGGTGGACTCTGAAAACTGGAAGAAAATCTCAGTGTCTCAACTGCTATTAACTGTTGCAGGTCTTCTGACTTCAGTATCCTTCCTCAGGCACCTTCCACAAATCTCTCTGTCCTAACTTTTCAGATCCAAAGTAACTTCCCATGATCACTGATTCACTGGAAGAAGTAGAAAAGACCTGGATGTGGATATCTGTGCTGGCTGCTCAAATCACTGTTCAGCTCCTTCCCAAATGAGCTCTGAGGATGGAAATCCAAACTCCCAATGAAGGTACTTAGCAGTACAGAACAGCTGTTTCTCACCACTGCCTGAAGACATTTTTATCACTATATTCTCTTATGTGTAGAAATGTCTTTCATTATTTTTAGTGCTGAAATATAACCTAATAGATCGTCTCGTAACTACTCATCGTCTTGTTGGATCTGGGTTGCTGACCTTGTGGGTGAAGGGAAGATGAATATTTTTTCATACAATTTTAAGACACTGTTGAACCTAGTGTTGAAAATTGAATGAAGATGAAAGAGTCTTGAGAGTGCTTCCTCAAAGTTGTCCAGCTGACTCCATAATTATGAAATAATTGCTATTTGACAGCCAAAGGGTAGTTTTAAATAGTTATTTAACTTAATTCTTTTTTCATATGACCCTTTACTAGTTGTTGCTTACTGGAACTTTCTCCCCTGTATGAAAGAGCAAGGGCTGGAGTTAACGTAGACCAGAGTTCAAAATGTACATACATACATACATACATNATATATGCACACACGCAAGTGCAAGTGTACCTTCTAGGTTTCTAGGTTCCATGAGTAACACTGTTATAAACAAAACCAAAAACCAAAACAAAAAACAAAAACAAAACCAAAAAAAAGTTCACCTGCTTAAACTTGGCATGACCATACTTGCATAAGAAGCTGATGTTAATTAATGTATGACTGTAGAAGGGAGTACTTCTGAAAGATGGACTGAGGTGACTTCTGAACTGAATGTTTATGTTAAATTTGGCCTCAAAGTCCAAAGGCTCTGATTAAGGCTGAAATCTCTTCAGCTTTCTAAGTTTCTACAGTCTGATGTGATGAAATTTTGCAAGGCTGACTAATATCATGCATCTTATCTGTTTTCTTCCACCTCTTCTTGCCAGGCCCTTGCAGGGAAAATGTCTGTACCAATTTTAAAGATATGCACTCTTTAGCCCTTGTTGCAGGATCTAGTTTTTCTGTCTATATGGACTGTCAGTGGTTTTGCTTTTTCTTGACTGTTTTGTGTCTGTCCTGTTTGGCAAAATGTATTCCTTTGGTGTGTAATAGGAGTGAATAACTGTGAACTGAAGTCAATGAGTGATTGTCCTACTCCCTGGGCTAAGCAGAAACCGAAATTACCTGTTTTATCTTTCTATGTTCAATCTTGTTCCTATGGGATACTGCTGAAAACTAATATATAGCTTTGGTTTAAATGCGTTCATTGAGTGTGTTTGTTAAAATGAACATTGTTTCATATTCCCATGTATTAAATAAAAACATCTTTGTTAATTTGGTTTTCTCTAAAAAAATCAGTTCTTTTTAATGAAATCTGAATTTCCTTTGGCACCGGATGGCACAAAACATGAGTTTTATCTTGAAGTTTTATGTGTCTAGTGTATAGATCAGTTGGTCCTACTTCTTCTTTTACTAATAAATTAAGGGGGGGTTGCAAATATTTGCTCCAGCATGGGGAATTTGAAATGCGGGCACTAATTTCATCAAGATAAATTAGAAACAGATATTCTCACAAGCTGCAGATCGCCTTCTAACATTAAGACTTTGCATTAGACTGGTCCTGAGCTGCACTGTGTATTTATGAAAAAATCTGTAGGTAGAGAAGAGGTGGTGTAAGATGTACTTTTACTGCAATAAATTGTTAGGACTCTTATTTGGGCACAGGTGGGCATAGAGGTTTTTTTGTTGAGTTTCAGTTGCTTTTTTCGTGCCATTATCTTGTTTCCTACGATTTTGTGTTTTGTTTGGTGTTTTTGTGGTGGTGCTTTTGTTTTTGGGGTGGGAAGTTTATGAGGTTTTTTGTTGTTTTGTTTTGTTGTTTTATGGACAGCTTCATATCCCTGGTATATGACTGAGTTTGAAATAATGAGGACCAGAAAATTCTGCTTATTTACTATTCAGAGCAGTAACATTCATCTGAGAATCTGCATTATGACACACAGTGATGCAGTGGAAGCTCCATCTGCATTCAGCTTTCTTTAAAAGTTTATGAGGTTGTTCACTGAAACACTGCATCCTTGGAGAAAGAAGCAAATAAATATATTTGTATGGTTAGCAGGTTTTGATTTTGCAGATAATCTGTGCAGTCCTAAGTCAACAAAGGTAGAAAAATGAACTCTGGCAGCAGCATCTATATCCACAAGACATTCCATGCAAGGGTTTGTAAAGGTCACAAAAGATTTTGTGCCGAAGACCAAGTTGTTCTTTCTGAAATATTACTCTATGTCTGGACTTGACTGACTGATGAAAAATTAAAAAAAAAAAAAAGAGGGAGTTTGCCTACTATAATTGTGTGAGAGAAAAATCCTACTCAAACTTCGATTTGTAAGATGATGACTCTTATGCAAGTATTTTACTTCTTAACAAGATCCTGAAACATGTTTCCTCAAAGCTGGGAATGTGGTCATGCCATTCAAATGGATCTTCTTGATTCAAAACAACAAAAGATGCTTCTGACACATAATTTTTAACAAGAGCCATGTATTGCATTCAGGTGGTGATAAACCCCTTTCACAAGCTCTCAGACAGTGAACTATTTGAGAAGTTTTAAGATAGGAGTGCAAGTCTAGATCCTGATATGAGAATACTAACTTGAACACTTTAAGGATTTCCTGAAAAAAAGCAAACACTCCTGTCTGAAGGAATTATGGGGGCTGAAATGTTTTACCCTTGAGATTTTGCACTGCAATTAATCAACAGCATGGATATATTGTCTCTGCTTTTGTGATGATGAGCCTCGACAGGTAAGCCTTCTGTGGACAGAAAAATTTCACTTTTCTACAATCAGTCTGTCACATTTTGAAGAGCACAAACTTAATTTTTAAAACAAACACCTAGAAATAGAAATGTAGTTTAGAAGAGATAGATATATGAGGTCAGAGGCAACAGCCTTCCCCTAGCAGTCTATTCTGAGAGCCCAAAACTTTTCTAATATTGAGTTCACTGTGACAGGAAAAGCTCCAGATGAACTTTCTGATAAGGTTGTGGGAGGTAGAGACCACATTAATGTGATTCATTGCTCGATCCAGAGTGGCCTGCAAACTGAGGGTGAAAGTTCATTCTTCTGCATGTCAGCGTGGAATATGTGGTTTGTAAGGGGACTGGGGCACTCTGCCAAGGAAAGGGTAGGGGTTAATATCAGTTAATTAATATTGGAAGGCTAAATGAAATAATTTCTTCTTAAATGCCTAGAAGTAAAGCTGTGATTCCCATGAGTCAATGTTACACACAAAGCTTCAGCAGCATCATAGTTCCTCTGCTAGAGGGAGGTAGAGTTGCAGGGAGATGAGAATTATTGAAAATAAGAATAGAGGATGTGCTTGTAACAAGATTTGTTTGTAACAATGGCTATGAAGAGCAAATGAGGTTTAGTATTTACATAAGACTGTGCTACATGTTTAATTTGCTGATGGTCAGGCAAAGATTAGAATTGCACTAGACAGGAATGAAGACTATTTATTGTTAGACTATGAGATTCAGCAGTTGAGACTGGTATTTCCAGGACAAAATGCTGTATCCCCATTATGGTGGTCACTGCTCAGATTAGTTCTATGCATGGAAAAGATTTGTGTTTGAAGAAGGAGCTGGCAAAACAACCAGCTTGCATGGACCTTGTGTGAGTGGTAAGGATAGAAATGCCACCCATCATGGTAAGTTTGTCCAATATTTTAAGATACAACAATGAACTTGTAGCTTCCTTTTTCCTCTAAGGTGTTCCATGGGAACTGCTAATGGGAAAAAGTGAGCATCATCTTCTATATCAGTCCAATGAGACAACTGGGCGTATCAGGTATAAATTTGGTCATTTCAATGTCTGAGAAACAATTTGATATACAAGAGTCCAGATGTCTAAGAATGGCTGCTAGAAATTTCCAGTATCAGATATACTGCCTAAACCAAATGCTTGTGTCACATTTTACTTTAGTACAACTAAAAAGAAATGTTTTATATGTGTATAGGTGCTTATGGCAGGATATAGAAGGAAGGTCGCAGGTGGCTGTGGGAGTTTGATGCTTGCTTATTGAGACAAATTAAGTTTTTACTCACTTACTCAAGTTTTAAAATGATGAGGGATTTGAGGGTGTCAAGCAAAAGTACTTTGGACCTTAAAATGATATGATGCAGCTTATTCCTTGCCAGAAAAAGAACCAATAAAGCACTTCTGAATAGATGCTGACTGCTCGTGGGGACTTTGGGAAAAAATGACGCTCATCACTGCTCAGCACTTGTCTTGATTTTAGTGAGTAATTAAGTTGTAAAGGCCTTTTCAGTGATCTGAGCTACACATGAGAGATTCAAAGCCCAAAATTCAATAGTGTGTGGTCTCCTGTTTCCTGACTAATCCTGTAAGGTACAGTGGGTTGAATAGATGATCTAATAAGAGAACATAACTGCAGTCAGCTAACTCTCCTATAAAAATTAATAATGAAAGCTCACTGAAATAAAGAGAAAGAAACTAATTTATGAAGGAATAATAAAATAAAATAGCTAACGTGGAAAGTTGCCTATTGGAGAATCAGATTTTGTAAGCAATTGTGTGAAGTATTAAGTATGTGCACTGGGCTGCATGTGCCTGTAATTGCTGAGTTTCTCATGTCTGCTCCACATTGACAGTAACCACATTGACAGAAAGTGGCCTGGGAAGATGGTTTTATGCAGCACATCATTCAGAAAGTTTGAATGTAGAATCATTTATAAGTGAAAATACATCTGAGATGCTTCCTCACTGTCCAAGGAAGTTTGCAAAAGAAATTATTACCGCATACACACAAAGTATAAACTCTACTTCTATAGCAGGAAAGAAAAGGTAGATGTAGAATTGCAGAAGCTGTTTTATTGGGTCAATTATTAAATTGTTCCTCTATACCTTTACACACAGTGAAATTTTTTCACTCCTCTGGGGAAAAGGTATGTGCAGAAGATACTTTGCAAGCTATGAAACTGACCAAATATATTTATGCCACTCTGGAAATATTTGCAGGCATATATCACTTTTTCACAAAACTTCCACCAATCTTTCTGCTTTGTCTGAAGTGGAAACATCACTTCCACCCCAGCATTTTCTCCTTTCTCCAGGACTTAATCCTTCATGCTTTCTTCAGCTTTTCTCTCCTACTCATCTCAGACCCCTAATGCTGTTTCAAGCCAGTGGAGAAACAAACAAAAAAAAAAGGAATTAAATACAAGCTGCAGGTCATTCCTCACTGCAGCTTCTTTACCTTCTGCTTTGGCAGCAGCATGATGATGCTCTCCAGCAGCTGGCAGTTTACCATACTGCAGGTCTACAAGATAAATCAGGGGCCAAGACTGATCAGCTGTTTTTAAAAAGTTAGGAATTTATTTCCCTGGAAGGAATTTCAGCTAGTGTTGTAGGACTGTCTGTACCAAGGCACCCTAAGGCATTATGAACTTGGCAACTTCTTAGCAGCAAATTCAACTTGTGAAATTTTCCTTTGGTGGAGGAGACTGGAAATTTTGGAAGGAAGTTTGCATTTGCAGTCACCTTTCTGGGGTGCATTGCAACTTATATGTCCCTTCCACATACCTGTAGCTCTTTGGTCCTGTGTCATCTGTGCATATGGCCCAAGTGCTCTTGCTCTTCCCAGGGAAAATCATGCAGTAAGTAGCTTCTTTTTCTGAGGTATGAGGATACCTGGGCAAAATATGAGAGCATTCTCTCCTAATAAACTCAGTTTGGGCCACATCTTTAGTGAGGAACAATGAAAGATTGAAAACATCTAACTTAATTCACACTTAAAATCAATTTGGCAAGCATGTCTCAGTTACAGTGATGTGTAACAAAGAAACTGAGCGTGGAGGCATCACTGAAATATTGCTTGTTTCTTGTTTTAGGCTTCAAGACTCTGGGCAAGGTCTTTCACTATTTTTGAAGTGTCCAATGCACAGGAACTTGGATTAGAATATAACAATTAAATCCCTGATGGTACGTAAGTAGAGTATTGACACTGGGAAGGGAGAGGGTGGTTCATTTGCTGGGTCAGAAGACAGTCCAACAGCTCACAGCTTTGAAGCAAATCCTCTGCTCTAGTCTCTCTTCTCCCATAAACTGGATGAAAACCTGCAACTCTAATTACCAAGAAATAGAAAAGAGAGAAATCCTTGTGGCTGTTGGCCATACTTCGTTCTAGTCATCTGTAGCACATATTCTTACCCAAAATGGCATCAGAGAAGGTCCAGCTTAGTATGACCATTTTCTGTGTGATAAGGATCAGTTATAGAAATCCAGTCTCTTATGTTTTCCTAACTACAGTGGAGGAGTAATAGGTTTACAATGTTTAGACTCCTGATATTGTTCATATTCAGATTATGGAATATCCCTATGAGTTATTTTGCACTTATTTTTTCTGAAACCCCCCTTGTTCAGAAGCAGATTGCTATGCTAGGAAACAGCAGTGTTGGTGTTCCAGAAGGTTTGTAGCTGTGGGAGCTTCTTATGGGAGGAGCCCTGAGTCATTACTTGCCATCAACCTGGAGCAATTTCTCATCTGACTACTGGGTTCTATTTGGTTTTCCACACAAAGGGCAAAACTCATTTTTATTTTTGCTCCAGGGCAGTCTGTGAAGGTTTGGTTGGGGTTAATTAGGAACAATATATTAACTTCAGCATACACAACTGGAGTACTTTGCAAGGTGTCATGTGCCTGCCGAGGCTCATTCTTTTTTGTGTCAGAACAGTCTTTTAGCCAATTGTTTTGTTAAAGGATGAGACTGGAAGGCAGTAGATTGGCTTGTGGTGCAAATGCTCAGTCCTGTAGAAACCAATCAGGTCACAAGCAGCTACTTGCTTTCTACAGACAATTACAGTTTAAGCAGGTTTTGAACCAGCAATGTTACCCAGAAGGGATTTTATATCGTGGTCAGATTCTGCTTTTTCCTTTTACTGAAGAAACTGAGAGGTCTTCAGCTTGTGGCAGCTATTGTTCTCACAGATGTTAGCATCTATCTTGTAGTGGTGTCCTTCTGGAATTTTGTTTCATTTTACTAGAAGTCTTTACAATTCCATGGGTAATTTTTGTTTTGTTTGGGTTTTTTTTTAATTGCAGAATAATTGTTTGCATGTGCAAAGGGCAAAGCTGAACTTAGCTGTCTGTTGCATCTGATCTTAAACAGCAAAGGCAGTGCTGCCATGAAAACCTTTGGCACAGCATTTGTTGTCAATCCCAAGACCATTGGGGAGAGAGACCACACTCCTCCTCTACTTCTGTGGTCCCTGCAAGGAGTAGGCACACTGTAGTCCTCAATGCATGTGTTTTCCTTCTTAGTTTATATTAAGATCTATAACATGAATCACAACACAGTCCTGGTGCCTGTATTATGCTCCCACTGTATACACCTACAGCTCTCTCACCACAAACCAGCTCACAAATTACAGCCTCTCTCTGCTATTTTGTGATACTGATACTGGTATTAGAGTGCTGACTTATTAGCAGACTCTTCTCTCTAATCCACTAACAGCAACAACACTAATAAGTGCATTGCCTGAGGTCTGACTGAACACAGTCAGTTCTTCTACTGAATTCAGAGAGGGCAGGAGTAGGTTTAAGGTTGATAAGAAACTAATTTCCTTTGGAAAAAAAAGGCCACAAAAGATTTTCCTTCTTCAGTTAAATAATGGGTCTTATGGCAGGGACTGTTACATTATGCTGTTTGTCTTATGCATTGTCATTTTTCTCGATATTTCCCTAAAGACATGCTATTTGGGGAGAAAAACATGTTCAGTCCACCATCACTGTCTTCCTGTGTGGTAAGGGAAAACAGACATATTGTGTTATCAAAAATAGCATTGCCTGACAGCCTCCAAAAATATACATCACACATCACTAGCTATTTTAAATATCTGGCTAAAGGAAGAAAACCTCTCCAACACATCTCAGTTATGAAGTATTGACAGATTATCATTTTACATGACAAAAACAGAGCCTCATTAGCAGAAAATTATAACGAAATTACAAAGCATTTTTAGTCATTTTGAACAATAGAATAGGAAGATACATTAGACTCCTTAGATACTCCGAGGAGGTAGGTTTGGGAAATGCCCACAGAAAAATTCTGTGAATCAATACACTAGGTACTCACTCCATCCCCTAGAGAATATTGCCCAGTTATTATATAAGCTCAAAGCTTCCATTAATGACTCAAGATCAGACTGTAACACTAAGCAAAAATCAGTGCTCAAGGGAAACCATACAAGTCATGGGTTACAATTCTGTACGCCAGCATCATTCTGAAGTGCTCTCCTCTAGTCCTCTAGGACAGTTATTTAGCATTTGCACAGAACTGAATTGTGAAAAATTGTGCCAGCTCCTGAGAGCAGATTTTGCTGTCTTCAAACTTGTCTGGATTATGGGGCTAGTAGAAGTGCAGTATCTACAGATGTTTCAGCAGGCAGGATAGCAGTAGGGAACTGAATATTCCTTTTCCTTCCTCTATTCACTCTTCAGAAAGCTGACCAAGTTGTGAAGTATGAAATGAAAATGTGCTGCACCTTTTCATCAACCACACCAATATCATTTCCATCTCAACTATGATCTGACAGTACAGTACTACCTGCAGGTCACCGTACTATTATTGGGGGAAACACCTCAGTTACTGTCTTTTGCTCGACAAGAAGAACCAAAGTACACTTTAGTCCTGGGAAGGGATCAATTTAAGCACTTCTGTGCAAGTAAAAATGTTTCCTTTTGAAAAACCTTAAATTTAATGCATTCATTCTCTGCATATCCTTACTTTGCTAGTGATTTTTCCAATTTTTTCTCTGATAGGGTGGTGACGAGGCCACCAGCAGTCTGATATTCATTACAGGGCAGGGGCATATCCCTGTTGGCTCTGAATTCAATTTTACCATCAGATCCAGAGATGCCTAAAATGTCCCTCAGCGAGGATCTGGCATCAAGGATCCGCTGAGGGTGTCCATCTTACCTCCATTGCTCGGAAGACTGAAACATGTTATCAGTGCCATGGAGTAAGAAATTCAGAGCTTTTATTCTTTTGAACTTTTATTCTACTTCAAGATTAGTATTTTATCTGTATATTGCCTGCTTTTCCTTCTGTTAAAAAAAAAAAAATCTGTTGCTGGCACCGTGTTTACCAGCAGACACATAACAAATGCAGAGTGATTTTTGGTTATCTTGCAACTGCATATTATGGAATCATAGAGTTTTTTTAGGGCTCATAACAATAAATTTTTTTCTGTAGACACTGTAGTCTCCAAAACCCAGATAAGCCCTGAACTGTGAATTGGGAACTTCTGCTATTTTTGGTGATGATTTTGACTTGGTGTGAGACCTTGAATAAAAGACAGTTCCTCTATGTTGCCTTAGTTTACCTTCCCAAACACTTTTTATCTGAGTTTCTGAAACCTTTGGAACACAAATTGTCTTTTAAAATAAGAAAAAATAGATTAAAAAAGCAAATCTTTGTATGCAACAGCTTTGCTGTTGTAAGTAATGATACCATGTTGTTGCTTTTTCATCTTTGGAACTGAAATAAATAGAATTTACCCTGTATACATTACAGAATATAGGAAAGCCCTACGAGCATATAGTTGCATCCTCATCCTGGAATTACAATAAGTATTTGTGGTGTTGTCATGCCAGTGAATATTGTCAGAGTTTAATGATCTGGTTGACATTAGATGATTTAAAACTAACGTTCTAAGTAACTTGACTAAACCTCAATAATTTACTAATGAAACAGCCCATTTTTCTTTGGGAATGTCTAAGAAAAGGAACTTCCTGTTTCCAAAAATGAAACTTGAAAGTAATCAAAACTTTGCATTGTTGTAGAATTAAGGAAAGCATTGTCAATTTGAGAGAAAACATATTCTCTGTGCTTATTCATCCTCCTCTCTGTTTCTGTAAAGTGAAAATGTGCTGTTGTGTCCTGTTGTTTTTTGGAGAACATGCAGCAGAGTTTTACTGTCAGCATGAAAACGTTTAATACTGAATAGTAAAACAGCACAACCTAGTCATGCTTTACTACTGCTTTGTGTTTCTAGATTTGTTTTCTGGAGCAACTCAAAAAGTGTTGCTTTTGTGTGAGACAGCTGATGTGAAAGGTTTTCCACTTGCCAATGGTATCTTACATTTCCTTTCTGTTTGCAGAACTGTGTGATGGATTTAAAGGAGGCTTAAGGCTTCCCCAACAGAACTGGCATAAATTATTCCTCTGTAGTAATACGGGAATGCTCTTCCATGTGAACCCTCTGAATAAAGGCTGTGGTATTTCAGAATAACAATTTCCCCACACAAGGAGAGACATAATGGTTTTGAGAGAAGGGATATGTACTATGAAGTGTTCTGCACACAGAGCTCACCATCCTGAGACAGCTCTGCCATTGCTGCTGGCTTTCACCAGTTAGGCATGTCCTGGGACAACAATAATGTGCCATCAGCACAGATCTATGGGTGTGACAATACCAATGTGTAAGTCCAGGAAGAGCTAGCAGGTCATTATCTAATGTCATGTGAGGAGATGGGAAACTTGCTACTTCTTCACCAGAAATTTGTCTATGAGTTGAGTCCTTGTATAGCAACCTTTTTAGGGTTAAAATGAAAACATGAGGGTTTTCTATTTAGATTTCTGTAGCACTGACAATGGAGATTGCTTTTTACACTCAGATCTGAGTCTTATGAATAGGTAAATACCTTTGGTTTGTGGTGAAACAGAAATATAAAAGTAAGGATATTTTAGAGTTACCTTGGGATCTATATTCCAGCTCCCATCTGCAGAGTGCATGCTTAAAATGTCTATGACAGGGTGGTAGACACCTGTCCATTTTGACAACTACAGACAGACCATGGCAGATGGTTTCAGCTTTATTCTTTATACTCAGTTGTGTGTTTTCTTACATTACATTTCTCAGCCATGTCTTTGTTTCTTGGGGGGTGCTCTTCCAGATTCCCTGTTAGAATATAAGTATCTTTTTTGCTTGCACATGATGGGCCTATCTATATGGAGAATGAAGAAGACAATAAAGGCATTATCTGGGACACTGGCAGACTATGAAGACAAAAGTGTGATACATTTTGAGCTCCTGAAGGATACCTGTGGTTTAGGTGATTTCTCAATGGCAAGTTGCTGTAGTTTTCTTTCCTGTTGTTACCTTTGTTTGAGAAATTGCGAGGCTTAAAGTATTACTGCCTAAAGTTTTTTGGAAATGCAGAGAGTTGTCCAAGTGTTCCTCCTGAAAACTCAGACTGAAGGGAGTAAACTCTTCCCTTGCTATGCTGTAACTAGTAAATTAGATAAATACAGACCTGTCACCTTTCCAAGTGCTGGGGTTAAGGGTTAGTCATCCTCTGCCCCCAGATTTACACAGCAATTTCTTGTTGTCATGCTTCAGAAGTGAAGAACTTTCTGAAGCAGCATACTCCAACAGAAAAGAATACCTCAGCTGAAAATAAATGTGTAGCATGTCCACACCTACTTCAAAGCTTTGCTTTTGCAAACACCAGTGAAGAATGTAAATGTGTATTGAGGCTTTACCTCATACAGCAGTGCATTTGGCTTATGAACTATTTGTGGATAATGAATTAGTCTTTCTCTAATAATCAATCTGTGCAGCATCCAGAAAGAAAAAAAAAAAATAGAAGAGTGTGGATACCTTCTAACTGTTTTGCCATTCTCCAAAAAATGCTTTAGGCAAGATATCAACAAGAATTAACAAACATTAATAAAATTTGAAAGCAACAGCTAAAAATGTTTGATTCAGAGGTGGTAAGTACTTGCCTGCTGCCACCCTAATTGGATACTCTCCAAGCATGGGCAGGCTGTATAGAGAAGAGAGCCCACTCTGATGGAAAGCTGTGAGGGGTGGCTTTGGCAGGGGTATGGAAGGCTCACCTTTCACAATGTGCTGTGTAACACTGGTATAAAATGTCTCCTGTTAGCAGGCCAGCAGGCTGGAAAGAAGGTCAGAAAGCATATCTGGGAATGTGACTGATGGGCAGTACAGTGGAGATGAAAACCCAGTCTCTCAGGAAGAGTCATAGAAAAGAAAGCAAAAGGTGGATGGCCTGGGGAGGAGGGCTCTAGCAAAGGTAAGGACAGAGCCTGGGATCTCCTGTGTAAACAGCTCATGTCAGTTGTTGGTCAAACTGAAATCCAGAGGGTTCTTAGAACCAGGGTTGGAGATGGTCAGCCAAAGTGGGGACTGCATCACAGATGTGGCTGGTGTGGTGGATTCACTCTTTCCCTGTCACGGACAGAGGGCATGCTCCAGCTGAGGGTTAAATCCTGGATGAATCAAGACAGACAGTGCTCTGGGCTGTAAAACAGATGTAGCAAACTGTGTTTGAATATTTGCAATTGTGGATCCAAATGGTGGATCATCTGATTCTGTATGGCCTGTCAGGGCTCTTACAGGGACCTCTGTCCTGTTGTCCTAGCAGTGAGGAAGTGTGGACTTTAGAGTGCTGGGAGGGAGGCCAAGGTGGAGTCAAGAATAAAAACCAGCCCAAACAGGAGCAGAAGAAGAGATGATGGCTGCAGTATCTTCATGCTGCTGTTATTCTGGCCCCTTTCATTTCCTCCTGGTGACCCATATTTGTTTCTGTCCATAGCTTGGGCAAATACTTCACTTACTAACTCCTCCTTGAAAAGAAAATCTCTAGTTTCAACATTCATAAATAGTAGGACTTTTTGTTTAGCCCTTTAGTATCAGTATTACCAACTTTTCCAATGAGTCTGATGTATAAAGATTTTATTGTGGTTACTGTCAGCATGCAGAAATGCTAGCTACTCCCTAAAGGACAAGGACCTGAGGGCACTTGCTTCTCAAGGCAGCAGGACAGGACCTCACAAGTCAAGGCTTATCCTGCCATCCCAGAAGTGAGGCAGCCCCAGCCCTGGGGATCTGCGATGGGATGGGATGGAATAGGATGTGGACCCAACTCAGTGGGGCCCTTGGCCACCCAGAGCTGTGGGATACCAGAGACCAGCTCTGCTGCTTCACTGCTGGGGCAGGGTCTGATGGTCCTGGGTGTGCTGGGCAGTGGTCACAGTGTGACAGACACAGTCAAGGCTGGTGAGGCCCTCAGGGCCTGGCTGTTACAGTGAGTGGCCTCCAAGAACCCAGAAAGACTTCAGCAGCTGACTTGAGTGTGTCTAGGGAATGGCATACGAGAAATAACAGGCTCATTCCTAGCTAATGATGACCCTTGAGGACAGCCTGTGGATAACAGATGATGCAGGATTCCCTCCAGTAAGCAAGTGCAAATCTTTGGACAAGAGCTGCTGAACCCACTTATTCATCTCTGATGGATTTGCTATGGGAAATAAACACTGTGCCTAGGTAGGACTCAGTAAATAGAATCAATAGTGTTCAGGCTACTGCATGTTGTAAGCTACTTTTTAATAGGAACCTTCCTGGAGAACACTTTTTTTGGAGCTAAGCCAATTTTCTGCTCAGGCACAGGAAGGTAATTGTTTTTCTAATTGGCTTCAGCAGTACAGCAGATGCATATGAAAGATTGTTAATAAAATTATAAAATATGTCATTAATAATAATGTTGATAGTCCTGAATATTATCTAGAAAGGAAAATAAACCCAAACCTAAGGTTAGTGAAACAGAGCTGGAAGAGTTTATAGCTGGGGGGTAAGGAAGGAGACAGAAAACAAAAAAGTGGAAGTCCAAATGATGTGCCAGAGGTACGATCCATGAAGAGAGGCAGGACACACACACAGAAAATAAAAAAGGATCCTAGAAAGGATAAACCCACGAATTTCTGAATTTTTTCAGGCTTCCTACATAGATCATCAGAACTGCTCTGAGGCAGAGATCTGCACGAGCCCTTTCCCTTTGGTAATGAATTAGAACTTCAGCTAACATTTTTAAGCAAGGTGCTATATAAAAATGATTTTAGCACATAGTTGAATGTCTTCACAGGTAACAGTTCGGGTCAGTCAGGGTAAATTCTTGGAAATATTTTGTTAACTTAAAAAAAAAGTTGAAAAGGGACACAACAGGAGATAACTTGTTCTCATTAAAACTTAGGTATAAATCACAGTGCCCTTGAAGTTCTTCTCATTACCTTTCACCTCCATCTTCAGCAAATATGCAGAAAAATATCAGCTCAGCAGTGTTAGTCACAGTACAAAAGAAAACCTTTCTGTAGGAAATCTAAGGATTCCTCAACCCTTTTATTTATGACGCAAAATGGCTGGAACTTTGAAATATGACAGACCTCATTTTTGGAAGCCCTGTCACAGGCTGAAAAAAACACATGCATGCACAGCAGAAAGGAGGATGACAATCTTTCTATTTTTTGTTTAATACACTTGTGTGTGAACTAAAGTCAGTGAGGATGAAAGTCAGCACTTTGGGGAAAACCTTAAGCACCAGCATGTGAGAACTTTTCATGCTGAATCAGACCAACGCTTCATCTTGTTCTGACATCTTATCTTTGTGGAGGCTACCGTTGCCGTGGTGGGCAGGTGATTAATGTAGAATAACCTGTGAATAGGCAGAATTTCTTCCTAATCTTATCAGAGAGGGTTTGGGATTTGCTGAGCTGTATGAAAAGTTGCAAACACTTAAACAAGTACATTTTTAAATAGTCATAAGTTCTAAAAACTGCAGTGGGTGGGGTTTTTTCAAGTCCTTGTCATGTGATTTGCTGTGACTGATCCCTATCAAATTATGCATTAAATCCATCCTTGTAGTCTGACAAGGATCACCTTATTCTTGTTTCACTCAGGTTTCACTTATTTTCTGTTTGAATTTCTGTGGCTCACACTTGTTAAAACACTTACTCTGTTGCTAGGAGAACAGAAACAAGAGAGAAAATGGTCTGCATCTTGCTTCGCGTGTTAGTAGTTAAAATAACTGCAAATAACACATTTCAAGCATCTTTTTCTGTGTAAAATGTTTTTGGTGTATATTTTCATCACCCCTGAAGGCCTTTTTGACCCTGGTCACTGTGGTAATTCTCTTAGCACTAGCCAGAATAGCTGGCAGAATGGTTCAGGCCTCTCTCTTAACATCTGACACCTCCTCACCCTGCCCTTGCTACAATTCTTACTAACCAATTGTGGAAAATGCATTGTGTACACACACATCTTTCTGGTAATTCTCTGCCTCTCTTCTGAAAATCTGGGGTTTATCCCAAGCCAGATTGCTCATACTGCCTGAAATGTTCACTGGGATCACTATACACTTCAGAATGCAAAGTTTATCCTTTTCTTGCACGAGGAACAGCTGCTTAATAGTAAATACTTCCCTAGGGTCAAAACCTCTGGGTGAGTCGAGACCATTTCGTTATTTGTGGAGTTTTTTGCACTCCAGGTGCTGATCTGGGAAGGTTGTTATCAGAAGTTATGGGTCTACTGTTGGCTCTGACACTGGTTTGTTAACAAATTCTTTCACATTTTTAATCTATGCCACTGTTCTCCCTCTCACATCCAGCTTCTCTAGTCATCTTCTTAGGCACAAGCTGCTTATTTTATTCCTGTAAAGCCCCAACAAAGGGGGCTTCAGTTTCAGCTGGGATCCCTGGCTTCAGCAATTAATTTTACCCATTTATGCTTTGCAGAAGCGGAGCTGGTGTCCAGGCCAGCTTCTGCAATTATAAAACTTGAACCTCAAGTTTAGCAGAATTAAATCTGATACTTTAAGAGAGAGAAAATCAATTTTTCATCAGTCTTGAATTTCTCATGTAATTCCTTCTAAATGCATTTATCTTTGAGCTCCTGAAGCTGCCCCTTCGGCAGCTTCTTCGTTGGAAATCTGCCTTCTCTTACCTGTTCCAGGACACCTGCAGTCCCTTTAAAAAGTGAGGGGGAAAGAGCTGAAGCAGCCACGTGTAATAATAACACTTCAAATGTCCAGACTAATACCAGTGCACAATACGGAAATGAAAACCAGGCTGTGGCTGCTTCTGGGTCAGCTACTGAAAGAAGCAGGAAATTGTGTCATTGTGACTAGTCTGTGAATGCTCCCTGCCAGCCATCAGTGATTTTAGTTCTGAGTTGCTAGTTGCAAGGGTTGAGGGTAAAATTATGTTCTTCTCTACTTTTGTCCCCAGCTGCTTTGCTGGGAATCTCAAAGGCTTTCTAAATTTGACAATGAAAAAGAGAAAATACTGCAGGATATTCTTCCTTCTTTTTCAGTTGTGAAGCCAAATCTTTTCCTGTTCACAGTCCCATCTTCGTGGCCTGTCTTTGTTTGCTCTGGACATCACAACATAGCAAGAAGATGGAAGCAATGGTTTCCATAAGCATTACTGCTTACAAGGTGGAATTGCTTAATGGTATGACTAGAAGAGAGTTGCACTAGAGGTCATTTTGGCCTAGAAAAGCTGCTTTTGATATTTACAATAAAAAAAACCAAAACTGAGAGAATGTAGGAACAAGTTAGATAAGTTAACTTTTTTTTTTCTGTGGTGAAATACTAAAGAATCTTATAAATAAAACTGGAATTCGTCAACTGCATTAAGATGTCCCATTTTTCTATTAAAAGCTGTGCAGAGCAATTAGGAGTCTTAGCTTTGCATCAGAATATACAGAAATTATTTTTTCCTTTGTTTCTTGCTAAGAGGCTACTAAGAAGATATGTGAAGAGGACTTTTCTGTTGTGATGGTGAAAAACTGATTTTTACCTTCATATAGTATTACCTTATTATAGAGAACAGGCTTAATGATGTCTTAAAATGGTGAAGATAACAAGCTATTTAAGGGCACTAAATGTACTTTTATTGGTAAATTCCCATTTGGTACAGTACCTCCTCATTCATATTCTCATAAAAGCCAATAAAAATCACCATCTGTAGGATACAGGGAATAAGGGATATTAAATACCTTCTATGCTATCAGGGCTTTTAGTGTTGCCAGGAACCATGGTACCTGGCAAAAACCCACCTCTGACCTTGACAGTAGAGACATTTTATTACTGAAACATAGATAGTCTCCTGCTGTGTGTGAAACTTCAGCACAAAAGGAGCTGGGTGTTTTTAAGCAAACCATTTGTAACAAAAGATGCTTTTTCTCTATCAGATTATTGTTGAGAGAAAGCGACAGACTCTTACTGTCAAACAAGCTTTAGAATTTTTCATTCCAAGGAAAACAGCATGAGGCTGGCATAATCAATTGCTATTTGACAGAGTGATAGAAATGCACACGTTACACAGTAAAAATCTGTCCGGAAACAGCCAAAATGGCAAATGGCCAAGCACATGTTGGCAACAGCATGACCAAAGTGTAATCTTTACCCTGTATTAACTAATGGATCAAAAAACCACACTAAATTGAATCTTTATTTCTAGATGAAATGTCATGTTTCATTCAGAAAAAAGGTTATGATGGACCAATTATTCTCAGCTTGGTTTAGGTTGGAACCTTTTCTCATTCTCAGCTCTGTCTGGGGACAGTGGAGGGGGCACATAAAAAATATTATGGGCTGCCAAAACACAGAAAAGGCTGGTAAGAGGAAAAGGTGTTGGTATATTAACATATCCTTGCAAAATTATCACTAAAGTAAATTACATAAGTCCTACTTGTAATTCTTCCCACTTTCACCATTGCTATAAGGAAAACTTTATTCAATAATGCTATACCACTTTAAAACATTATATCTCTGTCTAGATGCTGTGATCTGTCTTCACTTTTCCACAATATTTACCCAGCTAGATTACATTTTTAACTTTTTCCCACATTAAACTCAGACATGACCAAAAAGCTTGCAAGCAGCTTCCTTCTGCACACTGTGAACTGGTATCCTCCATCCCTTCCCACAATGTGGAAGTTTGGTTATGGCACCCTGACCAATGCCAGTTTGCAGTGTTGCCAATGACAGCATCATCCTTGTTGGATAGGTTTTGCATCACCACACCATTGGCCAGTGAAAAACTATTTTGGCTGCCTGTATTGAGCTTGAAGATCCATGTAGGGGTAAATGGAGCCAAAATCATGATCCCATAGTGACAGGGAGGAACAGCCTTCCCTAACTACTTGTCTGATGACATGGAAACTCATGAAATACAGGAGGTGTGGCACTATGGGACTTGCAGTAAGTCAAGTCCTTAACATTGTCTGTCTGCAATGTACAGTAGCTGAAGCTGAATGTATTTTGACTATAATTACTGAGCCTACTGAGAAGTACAGGTCCCCTTCTGTAGTGATCTCCTTTGTTTGAGGCAGTACTAAGTCTGAACATGGCCACAAAAATCCTGCAAGTTGTGCAAAGTGAATGGTTGGCTGCTTATGTTGCCCTGTTTTCTGCCTCTGCAGAAGTTTCTCATGTAGCCTTCTGATAACAATGTGTATTCTTAGAATGTTTGCATTCTTCTCCTCTGAGAGAAGAATTGAGTGATGGTGCTGTCCACCAAACAGGTTAAGAGGTGGCGACCTTTGTAGCCAATCCCTTGACCTCTGTACATATGTATAAATAATGGAGTCAGATGAAAATGTAAATAATAAAAGTAGAGAGTTCTTTCCCCTCACTGCTGCTGTGTCTGCCTGCTCCTTTCCTGTCCCTAAAGGGGGACACACCCAGCCTCGGCTAGCGACAAAGTGATCCCCTGAATGAGAGGGGACCGCAGCAGCCAGAACAATATGCTTACTCTGATTTCTGCTGAGCTACGTGGCTCTTCAAATGTTAACCACCAAGTAAAGCTAGAACCACACAGGCAGGTACTGAAATCAATAGAACTGTACATCTAAATCCCACAAGTGGAAACAAAATTGCCGTGAAGCTCCACTTTGCACTTCATTTACAGTTGCATTGCATTGCTACAGGATGCTCTCTAGCATCACTGATGGTCACTGTCACCAGCCATGAGAAATTCCCTGTGACTTTTTTGGAGAAGATGAGGAAGGATTCAATTTTCCTGTTTTAAGTTTTGGGCAGTGACAATTTTTTTTATTTGGAGGTAGGATTATTCTTACTGTTTTCTCTGTTGATCAATTTGATGCCACTAAGCAGGGCTGTGAGATCGCACAAAAGGGATGGATACACTGGGGAAGGGGAAATAGTCCCACTGATGGCAAAATGGCATGAGGTTCCCCTAACCTCCCCTGGGTAGGTAAAGGTGAGGTGATTCTGTGTGCCTCAGAATCTTCAACCCTTATCACTTTCTTTGATTATTTTCCTTTTAAAATAATTTTCTTCAAGAAGGGAATCTTTTAGAGAAACAAAGATATCTTTGTCTTTTTCACATTCTTTCACTTGATGTCAATTCCCAGAGAAGTCGGATAGCTCAGCAGGTGACACTGAAGGTAATACGGTCTTGAAAAGTCACCGGAATCAATTTCTGCATCAACTATTGCTTATGATTGTCTTGTTTGGGATATCTCTTGTTTCACGGGGGCTGCTGGGCACTACTCAGGCTCCTCACAGTCATGCCATGGCATGAGTGACTGTGACTCAGCAGTGGCAGGCAGCAAGAGATTGTACCACTTAGCTTTCTTTTGCCACAAAGCACAGCCCTGCCTCCAGGCTAATGTGTACTTTGTCTTGTCACACTACTCAATACCACATCCTGGTGTCAGCAATGGTGCCAGCTTTATTGCTATTTGGTTCCACAAAGCTGTGCTAAGGGACCATGGGGTGATTAGGGATTGAAGCCAAAAGAGTCCAGTGTGAGGGTTCAGATAGTGCCACACATCACACAACTGCCTGAATTATTTCTAAAACCTTTGGGATACAAAGTTATAGCTACAGCCCAAGTAGATTCTGTTGTTGTTGTTGTGGGTTTGTGTTTTTTAATATATAATTCCTGTGTCTTTCTCATTTCGTCTAATATGTTTAGTCGATCTGAATCCTCTAAAGGCAACAATGTGCTGGCAGAGGCTCTTGGGAACTGTTGGTTAAAATTCTGCTGCCAAGATGATGAGCGTTTTAGGATAATTTCCTGGACTGGGAGATCAGCCCATCTCTGAATATGATCAAAGCTGCCAATGTGTATCTATTGTGCCTATCTATGACACACATAAGGACCACATATAACACTAAGAATAGCATCACTCCTGACAAGAAAAAGCCCACTCATTCTCTGTGATGACTATTGTACACACAGACTCATAACTCTAAATCTCATGAGAATAAATCTTGCTTTGTTTTCGATACTAACTTTGTTAAGAACAAATTAATGGAAGGAAATTGTAAACTGGAATTGATCCTCTATCAGTACAAGCCAGAGATGAGTTTTAGGGCAACATATGGGATTTCTTTTCTTGGAAATACCCTGAAAGAACCCAGTTTTTCAGAAGGCAGGTGCTTTGAACTTCAAACTTCTTTACATACGTAAACTTTAATAAACAAAAGGGTGCCACCTTACTAGTTGTAGAGATCGAGTATTCAGCCTCTAATGAAATGAATCCAGGCCTTTTGCAAGCAACAGTGTCAATGAAGTTCCTAAACAAAATCATATTTTCTGGCAAGAAAGTCAGATATAAATATCAGGTGAGTAGATTAATGCTTGCAGGGGCAACAAACACCAAATTAGATGATCTGAAATGCTTTTAAAGAAGAGGAAGAAAAAAGAGACAAAAAAAAAAGAAACATTTTTCCTGATGTGTTTTTGAAGGTCATGCTTTTACAACTGATGGTGGTTTCTGGGAACTTGACTAAGGTTTGTTGTGATTATGGTCTCAGGCAGTGCAATTTAGTCATATGGACAACTGAACAGTACAAGGCATAATCAAATTCTGAAAAAACGTATTCTAAAATGAGCACAAGATACTGTGCAGGTAAGGCAGTCATGTCCTCAGTAGTTAGAGCCATAGTGCTTGAATGTTTCCAAAATGTATATTGGCTTGGGAGTATGCACTGACCTGTCCCAATGGGATAGGGTCTTTCTTGATCCCTATAGGTACCAGAAACAAGCATGACAATTGTAACACAACAGTTTAAAAACACTGAACAACCCTGGTCTGGTTGCATCTGTAGCCTTTGTTATCCTGGCTACACTTAAATCTTCGGTGTCCTGTTGGGCAATTGTGGTTATTTGTGTTCATCAGTTTGTAACTGACTCCTTGAGGCTTACATGAAAAAGTATGAAACTACTTTTTTGGGTGATAGAGTTCCCATCTTGCTGAAGCTGTAGAAGCTGTGAGTTTAAACCATGCACGTGCATCCCCCTCTTGTGATAAATGTAACCTGTACAGAGCTTGGCTGCAAGGTTTAATAAAGGTTTCTTTGTCAGAATTGAAAAGGGCTGATGGAGTGATGTTAATTATTACTACTTTAAATCATCCTTTTAATTTAAAGATTCTGCTGATTTATGTGAACTTCTGAGCAGCACTTGCACTGTAATGATTCTGGCCGTTGGCAAGCAGGAGTGTCATCCCCCTGCTCTTTCCTCTGCACGCCTTGGTCCACTGAAGACATTCTGATGCCACCCGCAGGAGGACTCAGGTACTTTCAGCAGTTCTGTCCTAATTTACAGCAGCTCTCTGCCCTTTTAAGGGTGATTTAGCAATACAAGCTTGTAATATTAGGAAGCAGAGGGGACGTCAAGGCATGTAGCTGTGTGGGCACATTAACTACAGGGTGATATTAAAGCCCTTATTGGATCTATGCCTCAGAATGGGAAGTGTTATTGTAGTGCTGGAGTGTAAGATATAGAACAGAAAGCTCCTTCTTCATGTTCATCTGGACTCAGACAAACACAGATGGAGGTTAGACCCTGTTCCTTCTCACAGCCCCCTAGAGCCGGTGACCCCAGTGGTAGGCTCCAGCCTACAGCTAGACCACAAATATGTTCTGTGAAAGTCCTGCCAAAGCCACAGATGCATGAGGTCTCCCTA
Organism: Cyanoderma ruficeps; assembly: GCA_008694505.1. Classification (NCBI taxonomy): domain Eukaryota; kingdom Metazoa; phylum Chordata; class Aves; order Passeriformes; family Timaliidae; genus Cyanoderma; species Cyanoderma ruficeps. The sequence goes on from VZDJ01000782.1 coordinate 8,604,402, forward strand.
ATTCCTGCAGGGCATCCTGTGTTTTTGGCTGTTTTCTAGAGAGCCAAGCACAACATCCAGCATCCTGGTGTGCAAGAGGCTGTGACCCACTAGCAGGAAGCAGTGCCAGTGTGCTGTCACAGCTCCCGGCCATGACACAGCATGCAGAGCCTGGGAGCCAAGCAGCCTTGCCCAGCAGTTATTCTGGGACAGCACGACCTGCCTTTGTATTAATTCACAGATTTTCCCTGGAGGCTTCACCTATGCCTATCTGTGCAATATGGTCCTGCTGCTATTTAGCTAAAGACTTGTGAGATCCAAGTAAAATTAAGGGAAATCTTGGCTTCCTGGTGAACTTGATTATCTTTGTGGTTATGCTATTAAGTACTGGTACATAAGAAAAAAAAAATCACAGCTTTACAAAACAGTAACAGAGAAGAGGTAGACAGAAAATACAAGGGAAATCATAATGTTTATTATATTTAGATGGCTTTAGCTGTATAGTTCTCACTGTATCATAAAAGTAATGTAAGTTGATATCTGTGAGTGCAGAAATAGAATGACTTTTGATTTTAATGCTGTGAACAAATTACTCAGCAGGATTTATTGCATAATATGCTCAGTAAAATGCTGCTTTTTGTTGCACTTTATTAGCAATGTGAAAAAAGATCAGGTTTACCATGTATAGTTTTAACATTTGCACCATCATCTTGTTGAAGTCTCTAATTAGAGAGTCATGGGGTTCTGACAGAGGACTTCATCTATACGCCAAGAGGCGTCTCTTAAAACTTTTAATTTGGAATACTTGTGATGAGGGTTCCTGGTTTGGGCTAGCAAATGTGTTTGCCTGCCTGTTCTGTGTTTCACACCTCACAGTGTCAGGAGCAGTACTCCAGGGTTTGCCAGCTCAGCAAACACCTGGCATCAAATTCACAGCACACACTGACTTGTTTCTGTCTCTCACTCCTTTCCTTTCCTGAAAAATTTGCATCCCTGGAGATACTTCTTTTCAAAATATTTTGTTTATATCTTTATGCCTGTTTGGAGAATGGGATGAAACTGCAGCATCCATCACTTAGTGGATATTCTTCAGGAGCTCTGTCATTGTGAAATCGTGCCTCACATAGGTCTTCTGAGGTGGAGAGGGGTATTTGATAATAGAGATGGGGAGCTACAGCACAAAGATGCCATATTCTGCAAATATTTGGGCACTTGTTTAACTGAAATATATGAATCCAATTCCCTGCCTAATCTGAGGATTTCTGGGAAGTCAGCCAAACTTTTAACAGGAACTCGCTTCGGAATCACCACAGTTGTTCAGTAGACCAAGAACTGAGTGGCTGCCATGGGTGGGCAAAGTCAAACAGTGAATCCTGATATCCCAAGTCCTTGTGCTGGTTTTAACTCTAAGAACTTTCTTTTTCCTTAGTTGGGGCCACCCTATCCCTTCTCCCTGTTAGGACATTTAGGGATGCACTGCAGAGTCAGCAAGAGCCCCGATGCCAGGAGAAGCAATGGTCCCACAGCAGCCATCCAAGTTTGTTTCAGTCTCTCAGGCTGGCACTGCTGCCTCCTTACCTTGTAGCTCCCGATGCATTTTCAATTCTGCCGGCATGTGGCTGTTATAGCCCGAATTTACCACAGTCTTTAACTCACTGGAAACACTTAGTTGGATTTAGCCCCTTACTGGCGGCCCCTCAGCAGTACAAGCAAAATACAAAGCGCATCTCTTGCTCGGATGTGCTGAAAGGGCTCTAGAGAAGAGCTCGATGCTCCCCGCAGGGAGGGCAGAGAGGTGCCCGGGAGCCCCGGAGCACGCCCAGCGCCCGTCTGTGCCCGGTGCTACCTGCAGGGAGGGCAGAGAGGTGCCCGGAGCACGCCCAGAGCCCGTCGGTGCCCGGTGTTCCCCACAGGGAGGGCAGAGAGGTGCCCGGAGCACGCCCAGCGCTCGTCGGTGTCCGGTGTTCTCCGCAGGAAGGACAGAGAGGTGCCCGGTGCTCCCTCCCCGCCGGGAGGGCAGAGAGGTGTCCGGGAGCCCCGGAGCACACCCGGCGCCCGCCGGTGCCCGCCGCTCCCCGCAGGGGGCGCTGCCGGGGCTCGGCGCCTCCGGCACGGCCGGGGCCGGGGCGGCTCCGCGCGGGGGCAGCGCCGGGCGCGTCCCGCCCTCCCGCCTCCTCCCTGCGTCCCCTCCCCTCGGCCGCGCTGGTGGAGCCGCCGGGCTCCCCCGCTCCTCTTCACATGGGGCTTGCCCTGCCGGCGGGACGGCGCTCCTGCTCTCCCGCCGACCGCTGACAGGGACCCGGCGCGGGAGAAGGGGGCTCGTCGCTGCTGCCGCCGGCGGGCAGGTAGGGGCGGGCGGCGCACCTGAGGGGACTCGGGCAGCGGGCGGCGGCGGGACGGGCGCGTCGGGCTCTGTCATCCCGGCCGGCGGTGCGGGTCCGGAGGGGGCGCACGTGGAGCGGGCGCCTCGCATCCCGCCCACCCTCCCTCCGACCCTCGGTGCCGCCGCTCCGGCAGGGTCTTCCCTACAGGGTCTTCCCTGCGCGGTTTCGGGATGCTCGCGGGAGCCCCGCCGGTCACTTGCGGGCGCATCGCGGGAGGATTCTCTTCCCGGCTGCCGCGGGAAGCGGCGCAACTTCAGGGAGGAACCCGGGCGGGGACGCTGGTCTTCCCCGTTCGCCCAAAGGGGATGGATGGAGTGTAATTAAAGAGCCGCGGATCTCCCTCTGTCTGTTCCATCTTTTCTTTTACCTGTCAGGAGAACAGGTCCGCTATTTGTGAAATTATTCCGTGTCAGGTCAGGTGTTGTTTCTTTTTTTCCTGTGCACTCCCAAATACAGTTAGGTTAAAACATAGGACGAATTCCTTATGCCGTTAAAGTGAGCGCTCTGGGTTTGCCGACTTCACATAATCTGATGTTCTCATAGCTCAAAATAAACCTTTTCATTAAAAAGGAGAAAACCGGAATCAGTTTTCAGAGCTTTTGATTGATTAGAGCTCCCTCGTGGAAATCAGCGGGGAGTTTTGCCTGATTAAAAGCCGCAAAATTGTCCTGAGGTTTGTTACACAACTGGCTGTAGTTGTGCAGTACGGGCTCAGTTAGGTAACTTTGCAACTGGGTCTTGTTATCACTGGTCCAGCTGAAGCACTTTCAAGTCAAATTTGTTTCATTTCTCTGCTCGACGTGTACAAGGTAGTGGGAGGACTCTTTTACCTGCCTTAACGAAGAGTAAACGTGTTGTGTAGATAGGGAAGCTGGTGACATCCTTTGGAGAGATAGCGGTTGCAGTTTAGAAATGCTCCATGTGTTTTGCTGGCAGTGCCAGGTTAACTGTTTTCATCCTGAACGTGTTTTATTTCACTTGTGTTGCAGTTGAGCCTCAGATGCTCTATTTGATAGCTAGGGACTCAGCTGTAACAGAAGGTGTGTAGACATGCAGACATGCATGCAATCATAGTCTCTCCAGCAAAGAGCATGCTTTCTGGTGTGATTATGCAGAAATGTTACAGAAAACTGGGCATTGCTCCTAGAATAGCTTGAAGCTTGCAATTTCCACACATGTGAGCTGACTATTCAGTTACTGCTGCTCAGTTTTTTCTGTGCTGCTGAAATACCTGACAGTAAGCAGTTTACAGAATCCAGTCACTTGGTTGTGGAACTTTTCTTCTTGCTGCAACTGCAAGAGTTTTTGTCAAATTGCCTTTTTTTTTTTTTTTTTTTTTGNGCAGGAAGGTAGGTAAAATAAAATGGAAACTTTCTTGCCCTTCAAGTAGCAACAACCTAGGACCAGACTTGTGGACGGTGGAACAAACAAAACCCAATATTTTTTCTTTGGAGTTCTAACTACTTTCAGATGAGGAAAAACTCCTTTGGGGATGGCACTTCTCGAGTTTGTTCTTGGTTCCTTGAAATTTCAGATGGTGTAGTTCTGATCCATTTAGCTATTCAAGTGAGGAAAAGGTGTGGTATTGTGCTCTATGGAGTTCAGATGCACATTTCTAGAAAGCTTCAAATAGCCTTAAAATAGTGGGGCAGGTGTATTTGCTATGTTTGGGACAATTGTATTTCCATTTTAAAGAATAGGAAGTGTTTCTGAAGCAGGGCGTAACTCTGTTAGCTTTGGTATTCAGTGTTGGTGTTCCCACACTGAGTCCATAATCTGGTACAAATCCATTGCATATAAATTCAGTGTCTGAAGGTACGTGTGTTGGTATTGCTAACCTCATTGGAGGTTGGATACCTAATATCTTTAAGGATAAGTCTGTGGAAAGAATTCAGGTGTGTGATGAACAGCTTTTCAGAGGTAGGAAAATGGAAAACAAATTGTGTATCACTAAAGTTAAAAATATTCAAGAAATCTGTTAATAACATTCAAAAGGAGATCCTTAATATGCATGTGAAGAGCATCATAATTTTGTGTAGCTCAGTAGCCAGCATGCAGCTGAGCTATTATGCTTAACTGTCCATCTCCTAATCTCTGGGCAGAGATCTTTCTAAACTGGGGTGCTTAAATGTACCCCAGTTTGAAACACTGAAGTAAGGTGAATTATGGTGAACTAATTGTGCTCAAGAGATTGGATATTTGCACCTTGAACAGAAAAAACTATCTTCTTAACAGTGTGCCAAAGCCTGGAGCTCTCCATACACAGAGTATCTAAAGGGATGCACATTGTGGTGTTCCATGTTCAGTCCTGGTTAAAAGGAGACTTTTTTAGGGCAGCTATCACTTATATATTGCAAGTGTTGATTTGTCTTCACAAGGTGGGCTAAAAAGGTATCGTGAATATAAAGAGATTAAGTGTCTTGCTGAGTTTGAAAGAGCAAAACATTGAGGCCAGATTGTAAAAGGTCTAGACTGGCAGTTTGATCTGGCTTGTTTGCTATAGATGGTTTGAACCGCTCTTTCTAGGTATTGCATTCAATGGTTGGCTGACAACGTTCCAAGTTTGAAATGTTTTTCTATTACATTCCTTTCTGTTTCTTTGCATGCACGTGGTATTTGGTAGGCATTGGTATTTTATCCTGCTGTCATAGCTTCCCTTTTCCTGGGTTTATTATTTTAATATTTTAAAATCTCTATTAGACTCCACGCAAAAAAACCCAACACTCTGTTAATGGATGGTCAGAGTGAAATTTGAATGAGATAGTCACTGGTCAGCATTATTGTTCCTGTGCAACCATTAGTCAGCAACATTTCACATAAATATCCAATCTAAACATTAATATCACCCGCTGTAGTGTGTCTCATTGGAAAGGTGACTTTAGGTAAGCAGGAAGTTCTAACTGGAGGATGAAGGCTACATGCCTACAAAGAGCTGTGCTGAGGCTGATGTGAAAAATGGTAACTTGGAGTTTAAGCATTTGTGACTCAAAAGTTTAAGTCCATTTTTGCTCCTAAAATCTGCAGTGTAAAACTTTAGGTTGGTTAAGTATTTTCAGTCTTTTTGCAAGATGCATGACAGCAAAACCTGCAAAGTAGCTGTTCTGGGGAGTTCTGCTTTTGTCTGCCCTTGGAACTGCACCTTTGCTGGTGCAGTTGCCATCGATGCTAGTTGTTGGTAGAGAGATGTTTTTATTCAGTTAAAATTCACATTTGAGTTGCTGAAGACCCTCATGTTGTCTGCCATTATTCAGCCAACTGTAGTTGCTGTCTTTAAGCAAATGAAGCTGTGTTAATTTGCTCCTGCTTGCCCTTTTATGCTGCAAGTGCTACACGGCTGTGAAGTTGCCATCTAGCTTTGACTCAGGACACATTCTTCCAAGTGGTGTGCAGTCCTCAAATCTCAGAGAAAGGTAGGTCTGAAAGTGGCATTTGTGGCCTAGAATAAAGCTACACAGAGATAAGGGGACCTACATGCATGCTTAAAAACTAGCACATGCCCAAGTGTTTTGGTGAATAAGCTGGAATGCTTTGCTGAATCACAGCTGTGAGGGTGCAGAAATACTATACCTACAGCTTCTGCTGCAGCTGAGTGCAGCGCTTGGAGTGAATTTCAGGGCAGGTGTTTGGAGACCATCCAGACAGCAAAAATTAACCAGGAGTGGAACTGTACATGCTACAGACAAGAATGGAGACGTTACATTGCAAGTCGCTTTACTGGGAATTTTTACCAGTACTTCTCCCTTGCTCTCTGATACTCAAAGGCTGAGTGAAAACTGATGCAGTAAATGACCCAATTCCTATTGATTTCCTTAAGAAAATGTTTATGTGAAGGGTGTGTCTAAGCAAACTGCCTTGGCAGTTCCACCCGCGGCTTGCAGAAACGGTGGGATTTGCCCGATAATGACGTTTTTGTGTCAGTCCCTGTTAGCTGATTCCATACGCGGGACCAGCGCTAAGTATGGAAGTGCCGGTACAGACCTGGTCTTGGTCACATAAACCCACCCGCGACCTCTGCGGCCGGCGGTGACGGGAGGTCCGGGAGCGGGGCGGGAGTCCGGGCGCTCCCGGTGCTCCCGTCGCGGCGGGCGGGGCGGAGCCGCCGGGGGGCGCCCGAGGACCGGCGGAGCTCGCGGGGATCCCGGCGCGTGTGCGGGGCGGGACGCGCATCCCGAGCCACCCGGGCCGCTCCCCCGGTGAGGGACATCCTCCCCGCGGGATGCCGGAGGTGTGCGGGGCGGGACGCGCATCCCGAGCAACCCGGGCCGCTCCCCCGGTGAGGGACATCCTCCCCGCGGGATGCCGGAGGGTGTGCGGATGGGACGCGCACCCCGAGCCACTTGTTCCGCTCCCCTGTGAAGGCACATCCTGCCCGCCCTCCCTTTCGCAGCGATTGCCTGCTTTACCTGGGTCATACTATGGTGTCCTGCGACCGCAAAGCCCTTTCTTTCATTGTGAGCCTCGTTACGTGTACCAGCTGATCTGAGCAGAAGGCTATTCTTCTCCTAACTTAGCTCGCTGCCCTCCTCCTGCCCTGTTGTTTCCACTAACCTTTCCTACTTTGCCAGCCCAGACCCTCCAAAGCTGGAAATGAAATGTCTGCCAGCTTCTTTGGTAGCCTGACTGAAGGCAGTGCGGGAAGCACGTCGGGGTGGGGCACTAAGAGGATCCTTGGCCAGAGTAACCTTTTGCGGCTAAAGCAGTGATTCCCGACTGTGTGACTTTGATTCCTCATTTATTGTCAATAATGTGTGATTGACACAGCGGTGAGTACCCACAGCTAGTGACTGCAAAGTGGCTCAGCAAAGCCTGGAATTGAGTGGCTATTACAGAGGCCTGGAGGAGTACATAGCAAGATTCCCTTCAGTTGAGCAGGGGCAAATGGAAAGCAGGTATGCCCTAAGTAAGAAAAGTTTGTGTAAAAGACTGAGCTGGGGAACTGCTTGGGCAGTTAATCCATGATTTTCTAATCTACTGCCTTCTGTAATTTCCTCCTGTGAATAGATCACTTACAGTTACTTGGATTGTAAATCATCAGGCAGCAAGGTAGGCATTCACTGTGCATCTGGAGAGGGCAAGGCACCCTTCTCACAGGTGGAAAAAGTCAATAATTTGGCTGTGGGGTGCAGCTCAGGCAGGGGCAGTCCCAGAAATGATTTCTGACTCTTTTTTGACTGTTTACTTGAGAAAATTTCTCCTTTTGCATTATGTTGACTAGAGCCTTCTGGCAAGATTTCTGTCTTTAGTAATGCTTGCCACTGTGGCTCAGCATAATGTGAAGGACTAGGATTGCTAATGTTAGTTGTCATCTAGACCTCTGCCAAAATCAACTGAATATCTTGAAATGTGCAGAACTGGCTTGTTGAATTAAAAATATCTTGTATAATATCTGCAGTAAGGTAATATGTGTACAATTATGTGAGGACTGTGACTGGCACTTTGAAGTCATTGCCAGTAAAATCCTCAGAAATGTGGACAAATTAATAACCTGCAGCTAACAGTGTGCTAAGTAATGTAGACAGCTGTTCCTTATTTGGTTTTACACTAATTGCTGCTGCTGTTACCATTGCATTTGTGAGTTGATGGAATTGCACATCATCCATATACTCCTGGTGCAAATGGTGCCCTGGTACAATCATGTGTTGATAAAAGCAGATGCTTTTACTTGGCTTTTAATTTATGGTGCAATTTTTATGGGATCCTTATAGTTCACTGAGAAAGACAGAAAATGACTTGGGGATCCTGCCAGACATTTGACCAGACTGGTTCATCTTTGCATAGTGATCAAAGAAAGGAGAAAGAAAAAATCTGTAAAAATCTATGAAATTATTTGTTTGGAATGAGTGTATAGATGGAGAAGTAAGGGAAGGGAAAATAGAAAATTGGAATAGCCTGCCTGTCAGAATGTTTTAAGTAGGGTCCAGTCCTCTGGAGGGATTGCAGGCAGCTTGTAACTGCTTGAGGATCTTCTTTTTGAACTCACAGAAAGCTTTCAGTCTTAAGCTTGCATTAAAGATCTGGGCTGAGGCCCAGCTCCACTTGCATAGAAAAAAACTGAAAAAAATTGCTGTACTAAAGTCTAATTTTAAAATTTTAGTGTCTGTGATTTTGCAGATGTATAAAATACAATGTCAGCTCTTTATGTTGGGGATGACAGTGCATGCTGGAGGTGGCCACAGTCAAGTGAAGCAAGATCAAGCAGAAACCTTTAAGGCACCTGTAATAGTCTCTGACTTTAGGAAAAGTCCTTTTGGCTCTTCACCTGGGTTAAGTGGTGCCTAACTATCTGTAATTGTAATTTTGCTTCTCTTTGTGACATAAGCAGTCATGCTAACTTTGCTAGAGATATCAAATAAATATTTCTGTTTAGATTTTAGATCTTAAAAGATTAAGTGCAACTTATAGGGAAAATGACAGTGTCAATCCTTCTTTTCCTATCCATCAAAATCTTATCTTCCATGAAGAAAAAATTGGGTTGGAATTGCAGAGTAGTCAGAAATGAAGAAAGTGGTGATCTGTGTTTGAAAGTCACTTTTTCTTCACAAGCTCAGATACTTCATATCTCTCTCTATCATAGACTGGGAGATGAAGAAGAATAAATGTTTATTATATGCAGGTTGTAACTGTAGTCAAGATCTTATAATTAGAAACAGGAGGCTAAAACTTCATCTCTGATCATAGATTTGTAATGAATGGCTGATTTAAAATAGGGTATACACAAAAAGGCACAAAATGTTTAAATATTTTTAGGAGATTATCCCTTTGTATTCAAACAAATATTGTCTCGCTGCTCTAAGTATTTTAAGTGCAAATAATGGTATGGAAGTGCCTGATTATATGAGAAAATATTTTTTGTGTGTGTTGAATTTTAATAGTCTTATTTGTGAATTATGTTCCACTGCAGACTCAAGGAAGAGATACCTGAATAAGCTGATGCAATGCTTCCCCATCAACTCCAAACAGTATGTAATAAAATCTGCAACATTAAATAAAATAGATTGCAAGGATAAGTTAATTGGAAAAGTACTCTTCAGGTGATTAATTCTTAAATGTTTTCCATGGACTAGTAAGGGAAATGATATTTCAGTTTTTGCACTCAGAGATAAAATGTCTAGTTTGTGGGGACTTATCATGAACTTTCTGATTTCATCAGTGCATTCATAACCATAGAATTTTATGAACTATTCAGTGAATTTGGTTGGCAGCGTGGATCCTGTTAGATGGAGCTCCTGTTAACCACCCCTGTGGGGAGAAGCTAACACATTTAACTGTAATGTTCCCTTGGCCACTTTGTTCACCCTTTACTGTACACAAAGAGACTATGAAAGTAAGATATACATAATTTCAGAACTGTTATTTACTGACTGAGAGGTGTGGTAGGTGACTAGCAACCAGGGGAAGCACTGACATACCACTTCTAGGTAAGACGCCTGCTTCACAGTCTCACAGGAGAGCTGAGGCTGGGAGGCACCTCTGGAAGACATTTGGTCCAATTCCCCTTTTCAAGCATGGCCACTCAGAGCCAGTCACCCAGAACTGTGTCTGAGAGGCTAGGAGGCACCTCTGGAAGACATTTGGTCCAACTCCCCTTTTCAAGCATGGCCACTCAGAGCCAGTCACCCAGAACTGTGTCTGAGTGGTTTCTGAATTTCTCTAGTGAGGGAAACTGCAACTTCCCTGGGCAATTTGTGCCAGTGCTTGGTCACCCTCACAGTGCAAAAAGTGTTTTCTGATCTTCAGAAGGAACCACTGTGTTTCATGTTGTGCCCATTGCATCTGGTCTAGTGACTGGACATGACTGGAAGGAGGCCAGCTCCATGGTCTGTGTGCCCTCTCTTCAAGTGTTTGTTTATGTCAGTAATTTCCCCCCCTGAGCCTTCTGTTCTTGAGGTTGAACAGTCCTAGTTCTCCTTCCTCTTATGTGAGGTGCTCCCATCCCTTCATTATCCTTGTGGCTCTTCTCTGGTCTCTCCAATATGTCCATATTGTTCTTTCACTGAGGAACCCAGATGTCCAGGTGTGGTCACACTCATCCTGGCACCATTGCTGGCCTGGCAGTCATCGCTATTGGGGAAAGTTCACTTCTGTTGTTCCTTGGACAGGCTGATTCTCAGTATTGCTGTTTTTTTTCCACAGCTTATTGTGGGTTGTTGGTGGTTTTTTGATTTTTTTTTTTTGGGGGGGAGAGGGGGCGTTTTGTGTCCTTGAACTGTGAAAAGCCTCGGATCTTTCAAGGCTCTTCTGTCTAGCTGCAGATTTATCATTCCTGTCTATCATGGCTCTAGTCTGAGTATTGTTGCACAGCTTTCTTGCTAGCTGGCAATTTCCTTAGAAGTTTCATTCAAGGTTACACAGTTCTGCTGCGTCAAAACTAGGCCTTGAATTGCAGATAGCTGAACCCCTAGGAGAGGGATTCACACAAAGCTGAGGTGTGAAATCAGTATGAGCTATGCTGTGCCAATTCCCTTAGGAGGACACACAGTGAATAGTAGCTGCAAGGTTATTTGAACTACTTTCAAAATAACTGGATGTCTGCAGGAGAAGCCTTGTAACTTAAGCCTTCTCTGTGCTGGACTTTTACTGACTTTTACCTGTCAGTGTGGTTTTGTACGTATTTCTGACACTTATGTGGTTTGTAATTGGCTCTTTGCCTGGTCTTAGGCAGACAAGTGGTGCTGATATGGATTCCCTATGGTCAGGAAAACTCTTATTTTTGTGCCAGAAAAGGTTTATGTTAAATATTAGGAAAAATTTCTTCACTGAAAATGTTGTCAAGCTCTGGAACAGGCTGCCCAGGGAAGTGGTGGGGCCACCACTCCTGGAAATATTAAAAAGATTCACAGATGTGTCACTTAGGGACATGGTTTAATGGTGGGGTTGGTAGCAGATTAGCTGTTGAACTCAATGATCTTAAAGGTCTTTTTTAAGCCAAGTTATTCTGTAATTCTAAAAGAAAGCACAAAAGCTATCAAAAAGAGGAAACAGAGGAAGATGAAGCTCAAGATGTTGACAGGAGTTGTAAAAGAGTGATGGACTAAGGGTGAGAATTGAGACATGTGCCTGCTATGTTATATGCAGAAAAGGGTGGTACAGTAGGTAAAATCAGAAGAAAGTTAAAAATAAAAACTTTTATGAAGAGAAAAGATGATACTTTTATATTTTCCAAGAGATGGAAGATCAAACATTACAAGTGTGTTTTAATGAGAAAACAGCTGGTAAAGTTCTCACTCTCTTGAAATGCAAAGCAAAACTTATATTGCCTTCACTGGTGCTAGAATTATTCCTCCCTTGAATGTTAGGAAAAGAAGAGTATCAGGAAAGGAACTAAGTGTTTTCTTGTATTTATAAGTTTACAGACTTGGAACTTCTGTTATCTATAGTGGAAAATCAGGTCAAATACTGAGACAAGCTTTCTCATGGGAACAGTAGTGCATCAGAAAAAAAATTGAAATAATTGAGATTTCATTTAGTTGAAGGTTTGAAGAGCAGAGAGTGTCTACTGTGAAGTTTTCAGATATAATTAATTCAGTTTTGGGGACAAATGATATTTCAGCCACGCCCTTTGTGATTTTATGAAATCTTTCAGAAAGTAGACTTTCTGATTTGTTTGATGCTTTCTACACAGGAAACATAGCTTTCTTGAATTGTTGATACCTATGCAGTACCTGAAGGAAGCTAATATGTTTGACAGAAAATCACATAAGTTAACAAACTGTGAAAATAGTGGGGTTTGTTTGGGGTTGGTTTTGATGTTGGTTTTGTCCATGAACTAAGAGTTCTGGTAGTGTGCAGCTGGTAATGGTTCTATTTTGTAAACTGGCTATTCATTAATGCTTTTTGATCTATTTGCTGTTACAATTTAGATGTTTGACTACTCGAAGTGGCTTCTATGACTTGCTAGTCGAATGCTAGTTTGACACCTTTGAAAAGTGCCACCCCTCTTTCTGCTGAAGACAGGTAAAGTGTGATGTGAATGACTTTCCACTGCTCTTTATGAAGATGGACAGATGCTCTGGTAGCTTTCTTGAAGAGATACCCTTTTAAAGCTTCAGACATGGTGGCATAGGCATTCATCAGGTGTTATCAAAGTGACTGGCACATCAGTCATCCTCTACTTACTGTTTTGTTAAGGATTATTTTATGTACTGGAGTGGTGGTGGTTGTGTGTGGTGTGGGAGGGGGTTGTGTGATTTGTTGTTTTATTTTGGTTGTGGGTTGGTTGCTTTTTTGTGAAGTTCAGTTTGAGAGCAGTTAAATTGCAGAAGTCTTTATAGGATGATTTCTGCTAGTTCTGTTTTTGAAAGCAATCAACCAATTGAATGACCAGACTGTAAGCATGCTAAAATTCTCTTTTTAATTAGGATGCAATGCTGAAGAATGACTTTTCCCCCTCCATGATCTTTACTTCCTGCTGTAGCAAAAGAAAAATTTACAGGAGTTCTTGCATCCAGTGGAAATTTCTTACGGCAGTGTTCTTTCCAGGTGTTTCCCTAATTAAGGGTTGAATTTGTCACCTAAGTAAATGGATTTGGTTGGTTTGTTTAAAAATAGTCAGGAAGATCAGATACTATTTGTTTTGAAGTTCTCTAAAACCTCTTTTGAAGCAGCATCCTTTAAACTTTTTGGAGTTAGCTGCTCAAGGAAGTATACTCGAAGGCAAGCAGTGACTCTCAGAAGGGTTGACGGGAGGAGATTTAAAAATTAGCTATTCTAATCTGCAATGGATATGGATTTGCTTTGAACCAAAGTTTAACTGGTGCTCACAAAAAGTAGTTTCACTGTGAAGATGTTTGTCTCCTGCCTTAAACAAATCTTTATTTTCTGCACATTGATACTCATGGTGTTAATATATTGATTTGCTTTCTTGTCCTATTAAACTATGCTGGTTCTTCTTTTACTGAAATAAATCTGTTCCTGATAGTTTTCTTACATTACCTACATGGCATTAAGAAGGTCAAAACCTGGTTTGTACTGCGTAAGTTTAAGATGAAGTATGACTTTTACAAGTCATAATGGTGCAGCCAAATAAAGATATTCTGTAGGAATTTAGGATCATAACATGCATAAAGCAGAGTTTTGTATGACTTGAATTTTATTACCTTCCTTCCTACAATTGCCTTCACTGTGGGCAGTTAGTCTATAATCATTCTCTAAAGTGAGTACCCAGAGTTAATTTCCTTGTTTGCACTTATGTCTTGGTGGTGTTTTATTACCTAATACTATGTAGTTATGTTTAACCACTCAGTTAGCAGGTAAATAATTCTTTCATGCTGTTGCATCCATTTCTCAGTGACCATCCATTGTCTGATGTGAATTTTTTCAGAGTGCTGTTTTTAACTGTGACTGGAGGCTAAGTTGGGGTTGAATGAAATAGCAAAGAGAGAATGTTGAGGATTTGATCAATTTGAAATGGTCCATTTCTCCTGCAGTTCAAAACAATTAGGGAAGATGGATGCAGCAAGTGACTCGCAGTGTAACAGATCTCCTTAAATTCATTGACAAAATACGAGCCACGGTCCAGAAATTTTCATGGATTACCAGTGTGTAGGTTTCCAGCAGAATGCACAAGTTCCATAGAAGTGGCAGATATAGGAAAAGAAGAAAGATATAGGAAAATGAAGGGGAGAGTAGCCCTAACGTTTTTCATGCAGCTGTTGCCAAGAAACTTTGGTTGAATATAACCTGTTATTGATTGTGGTTTCCTTGGCTTAGTGATGATATATACATTAGACCACAATTTCAGTTTCTCTAAAGTGGTTCTCATGTGATCTATCCCTGGCTCTGTTAGTGAAGAAATTTTGTAGTCTGGATTTTGTGTGGGTTGTTTTTGTTTGTTTTTTGTTTTTGTTTTTTGTTTGTGTTTGTTTGTTGTTTATTTGTTTAAAATTGATTATGGATGCTGTAAGCAGATGGAGAACACTCAGTGGAATTGCAGGTGGAAAATAAGGTGGAAGTTCATGTCACTTGTGCTGAAGGGAAGGAAAAATTGGTATGCAGCTAAAAGCTTATGATGGGTGTTAAATGCTCTTATTAGCCATGTGTTAGGAGGAAAACACAGAAGATGACCTCTGTGGAAAAGGTAATGCATTAGCTGTCAGTGTAAAATGTCCTGTGAGCCTTGTAAAGAGCGAGGTAGTTACATTTGGTTTGCTTTGTTTGTAATCCACCACGGAGAGTGGGCTGCCAGGATTCCTCTGCTAAACAAACAGTGTGTGAGCAGCAGAAACTTTGGAGCAGAGGAACTGAAAGGTGTCAGTAAGGGTGGAGATGGATGGAGCTGCTGAGCATTTTGCAGAAAGTCCTGCCAGAATTGTCTGTTAATCCCTACTTGCCAGTGGGATTTGGTTTATGTAGACGATGAACCTCTGAAAGGGTCCCTTGTGACAGCTCCCGTGATGAAATCCCTTGTGTTAGCAAGGCGTGATTCATGAGAGCTCGTGTCATCCCTTTCCTGTTGAATGATCCCTGTTTCTGGGCTTTCTGTTTAAGTGGTGTTGGTGCCTTGGGAAGGCTGACCTGGAACAGAGACTAGACAGAGCTAAGAGAATAAAATAGGTATTAATTAAAATGCCTTAAAGGATGTATCTTGGGCAGTACAAGAGCCTGGCCAGGGCTACATCGAAGATGGAGCCAAAATAGTCACAAAATGGATGACTGGTCGTGAGGTTTCACACTTTTGTAAGTTTTGGTTCATTTGCATATTAGGGTTAATTGTCCAATTATAGATTCAGGTTATGAAGTCCCATCCTCCTTGTTGCTCTCTTCAGTTCTCCTTTGTTTATGCTTTTGTGCCTGAAAGTTTTAACAGTTGTCCTTGGTCTCAAGCTGGAAAGGGATTGTTCTGTCTACCTACCCTGTGAAGAGAACTTACTGACACTTAATATGGAGCTCAGAGCTACACACCTAGGCAGCCCAGAATCTGAAAAAATATGAAAGCTAAAACTTAAGCCATCAGTGTGGGTCAATGCTTGAAACTGTGTGAGGATGCTGGTGTGAGGCTCTGGCGACAAGGAAGGCTGGCCATACCTGTTTGAAATAGTTTGCTAGATCATATTTGGTGCTTGCAAGCATCCACATATGTTTTCAAAGATGCACTCAGGCTTTAAACAGAGAAGATTAAATAAACTTTGAGCATGGGCATGGTTTAGCAATATAGGTTTCTTCAGCTGTCACTTGGCCCTCTCTCTGTGCTGCACTAGTCACCATGTACGTTTTAATGGAACCCGAAGGAAGGCTGTGGGGTCTCAGAGCACTGATTTGGTGACTTTTCCTTTCAGAAAGGAGATGATCAGAACATTTCCCTATTGCAAGTAAGAAGCAATGATGCTTAAAAATCAAACCAAACAATCTCAAGGAAGCATTAGCCCCACTCCATATTTTCATGACAGCTCATGAGGAAGAAACATCAGGCAAAAATGCTAAGAGGGTTTTCTTTACTAATTCTTCCTTGTAGGGTGTGGGATTAAGGATTTCATGAACCTGGGATGCTTTGAAATGGAAAGTTGGATGGGAAACGCTATTTTCTAGTATGTTTTTTCTCTAGGGGTTTGTTATGCAGTGCATAGTGTGGGGATTTGACTCCAGAAGTGTAGCTGATTTGTGACTTAGCTGCTTTTCCTAACTGTTCTAGGATAAAATATCTATTGGTATAATTTTTGAGCTGCAAGCTCTCTTGACTTCCAGTTATTTCTTTGAACTCAGTGCAGAATTACAGCATTTGCAGAGCCCAGTTTTGTGACTTTACTGGGGTTTTTTCCATCATAAAAAAATGCTCACAAAGCATCAAACAACACTGACTTGTGTAGAAGGTGAGAAAAGAAAGCAAACCAAACAACCTACAGTGACAGTTTGATATTTTACCTTGTATTGTCATCTTGTTTTGTTGTTAGTGGTGGAAATGAAAAAGAAAGTTGTGATCAGGGTCTCAAAATCAAATGTAAACACTTGGAAATTTTCAGATTTTTTTTGTCTTCTATTTAAACAAATTGTGTGTAAAGATTTTTCAACTGAGTATTTTTGTGTTTTATTCAGAGATAAAGAGGATAGGCATTTCATACTCATTAAATATCTAGCTCTTAGTTCCACTCAGCTCTTATTGTTAGGCTATTTTAAAACAGACTTTAAGGAGTTTATGGTTCTTTTTACCCTTATTATTAAGATAAAAAACTTTTAAAACCCAAACTTGCTTCTATTTATTTAATATTTGTGTAATAATTCTTATTTTTCTAATTTTAAAAGCATCGTAGAATTATAAAATAGTTTGGGTTGGAAGGGACCTTAGATATAACCTAGTTCCAACCTCTCCATGGGCAGGAACATCATCTAGTAGGTCAGACTGCTGAAGTCCTCATCCAGCCTAGCCTTGAACACTTCCAGGGATGGGGCATCCACAGCTTCTCTGGATAACCTGTTCCAGTGCCTTGCCGCCCTCACAGCAGAAAATTTCTTCCTGGTATCTGAAAGAGCAGAGGTTTAGGTCAGTAAAAACCTATCCCCCCTTGTCCTACCACTATCTGCCCTTGTAAAAAGTTGCTGTCACTCTTTTTTATAAGCCCTCTTTAAGTACTGAAAGGCCACAATTAGGTCTCTTTCTTCAGGCTGAACAACTTGGCTTGTTGAACTTCTTCATGAGGTTCTCACGGGCCCACTTCTCAGGCTTGTCCAGGTCCTTCTGGATGGCATCCCATCCTTTTCTTTCTCTGCATCAACTGCACCACTCAGCTTCATGTCATCTACAAACTTGCTGAGGATGCACTCAGTGTTGTTGTTTGTCATTAATAAAGATGTAGTAGGGCTGAGATCCCAAGACAGAGTCCTGAGGAACACCCCTTGTCATCAGCCTCCACTTGGGCATAGAGCCATTGACTACAACTCTGGCTGCATCAGTCCAGACACTTTTTCATCCAAAAAATAATCCATATTTCAAACCTGTGTTTCTCCAGTTTGGAGATAAGGATGTCATTTAGGACTGTGCCAAAAGCTTTAGAGAAGTCCAGGTAGAATACAATGATTTGCCTTCCCTTGTGGACTGTTGCCATCACTTCATCGTGGAAGGCCATAAGATTGGTCAGGCATGATTTGACCTCAGTAAAAGTGTGCTGGCTGTCTTGGATCACCTCTTTGTCTTGTATGTGCCCTAACATTGCTTCAAGGGGATCTGCTCTGTGATCTTCCCAGGCACAGAGGTAGGTTCACTGGTAGTTTTCTTACTTCCCTTCTCAAAAATAGGAGTAATTTCCCTTTTTCCAGTCACGAGGAACTTCACCTGACTGCCATGACTTTTCAAATATGATGGAGAAGGGCTTGGCAACAACATTATCTAGTTCCCCCAGGACTTTGGGATGGGCCCTGGGGACTTGTGTCTGTTCAGTTTCATCAAGTGGTCCCAAACCTGCTCTTTGTTACAGTGGGAGGGACATCGCTACCCCAAGCCCAGCCTAGAGGTTCAGGGACTAGAGAGATATAAGAAGCCTGAATTATATACTCCTAAACCATTGACCTGGATTGAAGCAGATGTGCTTTCTGGCTTTCATTTGTCAGGAAACATTTGTCTTTGCTTGCAGGGTGAGGTGAATAAAGTATTTGATTTCTTAGTTGGCCACTGAACCAAGTAACCATAAATACTCGCTTACTTTGTTCTGATACAAATCTTCATCTAACTTGTTACTTATTTTGACAAAACAATGAAATTATATTTTTTGGGAGATTTGGGAGGGTCAATTCAAATATTCCTTTCATAGAAGAAAAAATTATTTTCTAAAGTAGCTTTCATGACAGCAGTATACATAGATGGCCTTGAAAGTCAACACCAAGGATTGCTGGTCCTTAAGTGCATGGGCTGGTGGTTAGGCTACTTTCTGAGGGTAAATTGAAGCTTTCCTTTTTCTGTGAAATGTTTGTATTTGGAGCTGGGCCAGAGGACAAGAGAACTGCCTGGATTCCCTGCTCAGCTGGCTGCAGCAGGGAGAGGAGGTGCAGTGCCTCTGTTTCAGCCTGGTTTCATGTGGTGCTGGAGTACATCACTGGCAGGGGCATACTGGCTGAGGTGGCATCAGTTAACTGCATTAACAGCACTAGTGTTTGGAAAAAAATGTCATTCAATTTTTAGTTGAAGGGATTTAGCAAAGTGAGTGGAAATCATGAATGACTTGGTGTATCAGAGGGACTGAAACTCTTGGTCATTGGGTTGTTTATCTGAATAAACATTTTTGGTAGCTCTTACCCCATCCTATTCAACTTGTTTGGGAACCTCTTGCTATGTTGCCAGTTGTCAAGGAAAGTGGTGACTCTCAGCTTCTTTTGCTCTTGCTCCTGTAGGGTATTCTGGGAAAGCAAGGCTCAGGTATGAGGTACATCTGGGCAGCAATGCCAAGTGACAGATCTCCCTGTCATGGTCTTGCTTACCTGAGGTGTGTATTTGGGAGCTGGTTTTAACCCCCTGGGAAGGAAGAGCCAATATGAAAGGTTGAAACAGGAAGAAAAGGAAGAGAAGATTAAAAAGAAAAACTGCCTTTGAAGTCACACTTTGAACCAGCCCCTGAATTCTTCCAACCATTGCATAACTGTGGCTCCTCTGTGCTGTGGTGAATGAGTCACAAACATTGCTGCTGTGCTTCTTCAAATCTGTGTAAAGAAGGGAATTAATGCTACTCCAGCTCTTCTGACTGGGAACTGAGAGGCAGCAGGGTTATGGGATTTGTCTGCAATCATATAAGGGACCTATGGCAGTGAGGCACCAGAAAAGGAATGTCTGGATTTCCAGTCCGGCACACACGCTAACAGAAAATGCTAAAAAAGATTTTTTTAGTGTTTTGGACAAAATACTGTACATATTGGACAAAAAGAGCAGAAAGCTTGATCTCAAAGTTTTGATTAATTTCAATTCAAACAAATTAAGTGACAGGCAGAAATAGTTACTTGTGATATATCAGTAGTGCAGATATGCCTTTAGCCCATGCAGAGGCCCTTGTGGAAAAATTACTGTTTATGGAGAGATTTAGAGCTATTTCTCTTCCATGAGCTATTTACTACTTCAGCTGAACTAACATCTATTAAACATTCATTCTAAGTACAATACCCTCAAGAGTCAATTTAGGTAAACTGCAATACCTCTTTCTAGGCTAAAAATTGCTCTGTATAATGCATGTAGAAAAAAAATCCATAATTTTTTTTCCTGCTCCTCTCAGTCTTTATTATATTTTGAGATTAATTTTTTTTATGAGGTAATGAGAAAGGAGGGAAGAAAGCTCCTTTGTCAGCTTCATAAAGGGACAGTCAAATCTTTTGTGTGTAAGGGTTTTTTGGAATGATGTCTTCAATTTTCTTCTCTTTTAAGTTTTGTATGTTATTACGACTGCAGACTTTCACACTCCCATTGTCATAAAC
Source organism: Cyanoderma ruficeps (assembly GCA_008694505.1). NCBI lineage: Eukaryota > Metazoa > Chordata > Aves > Passeriformes > Timaliidae > Cyanoderma > Cyanoderma ruficeps. The sequence continues at coordinate 8,624,147 of VZDJ01000782.1, forward strand.
AATAGTCTTTAGAGCTTTGGCATTTTCCAGCCTGGCAGCCAAATGGATGTGTAGAACAACGCTGAAGACAGTGACTTCAATCATGTTCCAGTACAGTTAGCCTGTGTGGAATTTAGTTCAAGTACTGTACAGTATTTTAAAAACATTGTGCCTGCAGCAGTGGATGATGTTGGAGAATTAGGATCGGATTTGATTTCTGTTTGAGAAGACAAGCAGCTGCCTTGGGTTGAAGGTAAGAGAAAAGATGCTGCTGTACTGCTGAGCTGAAAGCTTGTGGGGGTAGGAAGGAGGGTGATGCAAGTGAGACCTGCCTAGAGCTATGGGCCTCGGTGGGAAACAAGAGGGATCAAGCTCGTGTTCTGGGTTGGGTGTGAGTGGAGAGGGTCTGGGGTCTTCTAACCTTACCCTGGTACCATTGTCCCTCTCTCTCAGAACTGAACTTTACTGTTCCTTTGGGTGTTACCAGGTGTTAAGGGATAAGTCATTAAGTGGCACAAAGAGCTGGTGCATGTCAGACTTGAGATATCAGGGGATGGGACCACAGCCCAGTGAAATCAGCAAACACTTTTTCCTTAGTCTCTAGTGTATTTTTTATGAGATCATATGAAGGTTTTAACAGATTGGGTATTCCTTTGTAGTGTTCTAACATTTTTTTTAATGAGTGTGTTTTAAAGAGACAAAACAAAAAATATAATTTTGGGACTTTGTGCAAGGGTTCTTTTTTCTTTTCATTGTGATGGTTGTCTATTAAAGCTTACATTTACCTGTACTTCAGTGAGTCCCCTCCCACCCTCCTCCTAATCAGCTTTTACTGAACACAGGAAAGGGATTCATTACCAGGCTCTAAATTTTGGGTCAAGGAGGGCTCGCAAGTTACTGTGAGTCAGGTTAGTGTGCTAACTCTCCCTGCTTATGCTCTGAACTCCTAACTTGACTAACTAAAATAACTCCAACTAAAAATTTTTGGCTGCAAAAAATGTTATTCACTTTTTGCACTATTTTAAGTTGATGTCATCTGCAGGTACTTCCCAACACCACGTTGTCAGAGATTGTTTCTCTACAGGTCTGCAAGCAGATGAGTCTGATGATTCTAGTCTGCTTCAGTCTAAATCTGTTAGACTCGTTTAACCTGCTTTGTCTGGTAAAGTGGGTTTGAGTTAGCTCATTGACTTTCCTGGAAGGAGATTAGGGAGTACTTTTTACCATCAGAGCCATAGGGAAGGGACAGTGACAGGCAGCACAGCTACCTACAGAAGATATCTTGGTAAAGCCTGTGATTTTTTTTGTCAGTTCACGTATCTTACATCCATACAGGCTGAAGAGGTTTAAATGTGTGAAAGCTCAAGTTGGTCCAAACTCTGCTAGCAAGTCTGGTTTGATTTATACCTTTTATGACCATGGTAGAGAAATTTTTAAATCTGGTGTCCCATCAAAGTCTTTTCATTGTAGACAAAGGCACGGTGTTAACTGCTCTACCTCATCTAACTTTGATTATTTTAGAAAGCTCTGCTTAATAAGACTCTCCCCTTATCATGTGATATAGTATTAGCTTGCTATTCTGAGTCCAGCTGAACAAGTGTAAAGTTATTTTCAAGCATGCAGATCTATGTAAGAGATTTATCTCTGTAAACATCCAACAAGCCCAGCCAAGCCAGTTTGGGATCCTGGCTTGAGAAACTGCTAATTGCTGGTGGGTTTATTTTGTTTTTCCTCTGCTCTATGTACTATACTGTGGTTGCTGAATTCTGGCAGTCAAACTGCAGTTCCCAATTCAAAACGCAGATTTGATTTTATTTTTTACCTGTTGTTTTCTCACATGATGCTTTTGGCATCTATCTTTATAAAATACTCAAATTGAACTCCAGCAGCCCTATTTTCCCAGCTTAAAGTAATTTTTTTATCTCAACGGGAATCAGTGGCACAGCAGTTAATGTCGCATAGGAGTACAGCTGTAAAAGGTTTTTCATTCTTCTTTTTTTTTCCTTCTTCATCCTCCCCCTTTGGTTTTTCCTGAAACAGCTGGGGGAGGGGCCACTTGAATTTGCTTTTCTAGAGGGACTCCATTTGGAGGTTTCCTCCCAAAATTTGCCCTAAACCAGGACACCCTTATAAAGTATAAATATATACTTTACTGCATGGTAAAGCAGCAGCAATTATTTCAAATAATTGAATAAAATTCCTAATTCTTTCATAATTTTATTTTTCTATACATGAAATATGGTATAAAAAAAAGTTGATTTACAACAAGAAATGAGAATGATACGTTAATAGACTTGAGAAACTCAAATTCAATCTCCCCAACAGAGCTGCAGCTAATCACCCTATCCTATTGGTGGTTTGTGTTTGAAGCTTTTTTGTAGTTGTTGTTTTTTTTTTAATCACCCTGGTGACTAAAACCCATGGTGAGGGATAGAACATAGCCTTCAAATGGCCTGTTGAAAAGATGGTTCTTAATTTTGGATCTTCCATTTTGGAAGATAAGGAAAATTTTGGAGACCACATTTAAGTTTACCACTTGACCTCTCAGTCAAGTGGTATTTCCCACCCAGTATTGTATGACAGCAATAATTTTAGCCACAGTGAGCAATTATCCAGTCAGTTTTCAGTATATCATATTTCTATGAAAGGGTGTTAACACAAGTGGTGACTCAGAGATATTATAGTGTTTTGCAGTCTTTTATGTGTATTATATTAATGGATTTATATATATATTAATCCTAGCATTCTGGGGTGACATCCATTCTATATCTAATCTAGGAATTTCAGGATTAACTCTTTTCATTCTTGATAGTACCAAACAAGATGATCTCCTTCCCTTCCAGAAGGGTGCACATCATCTGTATTGCAGGGTCTATTAGGCTGAGAGTGCTGTCTCATATAATACCTAAATAATAAATATAAAAATATATATATAATATATATAATAAACTTCCCAGGATGACACTTGCACAGCACTCTACCTCATTCTACAGAGTAATGCAGAGGTGTAAAATCAGTCATATAAGTCAAACCCTTGAGAGGTGCACTGCTTTAATACTTCAATTTGCCATGAAAAATTGCCAAAGCAAATTTCCAGACATAGTAATTCCTTTAAAAATTGGTTTCTTGTTATCTACTTAGCTAAATAGCAATTTTACCCTTTTCTGAATATAGATCATTAAATTAGAATAGGGTTAACATTTTCCTCTTCCTGCATCCAAATTTCTTGAGGCTCAGGAGACCAGACCATGCCTGATGGAACAGAGCAATTCAGTAACTTGAATAAAAGGATTGGGCTGCTCAACAAATAGGCCCAGCAAAGGTCCTGTGTTGAAGCTTTTATGTGCCAGCCTTTTAATTTCAGAATGATATTCAATAAGGGCAATAAATTAGCTAATCAAAAGGACTTCCATGAATGAGATAGGGTGCCTAAACTCCAACTGAGGAAGCAAGCACATAGATTGAACAGAAAGGCCGATATTCTTGTTCTCCTTTGAAAGGACCATCCATGCTGGGATACCCATCATGTCAGCACTTCAGATGTGCACTGAGGCCTCTTGTGGAGGTAAACAGGGTCAAAACTAGGACTTTCTAGGAACTTCTGCTCTACCATTTTCAAATATTCACACCAGAATTTCCAGACACCCATTTTCACATCCCCCACTTCACATTTCCAGCTTCTATTCAAGATGCTCTGATAAAAGGGCTGCAAAGCAATCAGTGCACTGCCAGAGGAAAAAAAAGAGATCAATTCAAGTATGACCACATTACAAATCATATTGCTGTGTGAATTAGAAGCAATTCTCCCCATTATTATTCTAGAGGCAATGCAAGTCCATAGTATTAGGAACAGTGCATTAGTAACAACATTTACTGGACTAGTCACATAATATTCCATCATCGTTATCTAGATATGCTTTAAAAGAGAAGAGATGTGATATCAGCACTTGAGACATTCAGAGAGTGCCATTGAAATACTGCACAGAGCTCAGGAAGGGGTTTTGGACATGCAGTGGGCATTCATGTGCCATGCTGACAGGGTCATCGAGGGGCAACCACTGGTCTTTTGCACCCACCTCTTCTGCTGAACAAGGGAAATGGCAGACCTCCTGGGCCATAGGCCAAAGCAAGAACCAGGAAGGCAGAAATAATTGTGATGAAACATGGACATTTTTCAGATGTGGAGGAGTAATTTCTGCCTTTTATTTAGTTGGCTTGGTTTGTTTTTTGGTTTTTTTTTTTAATAAATAGCAAACCCCTACACTTCATGAGTTACTGTGTTTCCCTGCAGGATTGCTGAATGGCAGTTCTTTACATGCCCCACCTTGCAGCACCTCTGTGTGTGCCCCTGGCTGTCCCACATACTTGCAGTGAAAAGCCCTGGGGGCAGCTGTGTGCCCAGCTCTGCCTGCTGACAGCCACCACACGTGCTCCCAGCTGCAGCCTCTTGCACAAATGCACAGGGAGCTCCTGGCACCAGCAAATCCCCTCCAGTGCACAACACTGATGAGCCTTCATGTAAGCATCAGTGACCTGAAGCAGAGCTCTGCCTCCTCATTCAAAATTCATCTTGCATGTATTCTGTCTTTTAGAATTAGGCCTTTTAACAGCTCTCCCATCTCCATTTCTGATTCGTGAACAGCATCTGACAGGTCTAGGGTACTCACCAAAACCGGCAAACTATAATCCCACAAATTATAAACAACCCTTCCTAAAACTGCTTTTTCTTTTTAAAACACCCACCAGTCATAATATTAATTCAGCTGCTACAGTTTGCATAGTGTTTGTATTTTACTTACATCCATTAAGGAAAGGAGAATTAAATAATGTACAGGAGAGGCTGGGAAAAGCATTCTTTGGACTCCATGTTCTTTTAAACAGCCTTTCCTTACAGATGACAGATTCAGGTCAGGAGAAGTCTAAAATGGGACACTATTGCCACAGATAACACGGTGAACAAGTAGTTAGTGCCCTTCCCCACCCCCACCACAACACACCCTCAAGAAGACCTGATTTAAACACATTTGTTTTCATGATGCTTTGGAAACCTTTGAGAGAGATCCCTTTTGCATTTCCATCTTCCCCATAGTATGTGTGGTGCAGACCCATAAACAAAATGCTGACTCTCAGGTAGTCACACTTGACTTTCTGTAACCAGCAAAGCAAAAGGAGTGGAGAAGAGTTGCAGACAGCCTTCTGAAGTAAAGCATCCAGAAAATAGGGAGGAAATAGATACATACATTTATGTATATCCAAAAATCTCTTGCCACTTTACAAACTAGTAGTCTTTTAGGAAAGATCTATTTTTTTATCATCCAGTTTTCTCTAGACACAATAACTAGAGATACAGGCTCTGGGATCTGTTTCTATGGCTGCCAGAGATGAGAAAATTAATCATTATAGAAATCTTTTTTTTCCTGGTTTCTTATATATCGTTGTTACTATATCATCAGATCTTCCTCAGTCTAATACCTAAGCTGTGCCATGTACTGAGCTTCTCATTCAGGTGCTTCATTTTCTCCCAAGAGCTGCAAAAGTCTGGTTTAGCCTGTGAAAAACCAGGAGGCACATTAATTACAGCAAAATCCAAATATGATTCAACTAGGGGAGTGCAGTATAGGAAATGTAACACACAGCATGCATAGACTACCCTCCCCCTGCCACAGACAGCCACTTGTGCTGATCCAGCAGCCAGCCCTTGCCTTAAGGACAGAATAGATCACTGTGTACAAGAAGTTTGTTACTCTGCATCAGAATCACTGAAGTTTAGAAGTGAGCCAATGATTTATCATTGTGTCAAAGGACAAACTTTTCAAAAGACAGAAACTATGATACAACTTAAAATGACAATGAAGTCATTGAATCCATAGTAAGTACATCCAGAGGTTAAATACTCTCCCTATTGAAGCAAAAAAGTAAGCCTCTGGCTTATTGGGTATGCTCAGCTGTTCATAATCATTTTATAACATTAGTTCAATATTTTCCTTTTTTGATATGCTATGAAGTTGAGATTGTTTTGCCAAGAGATCTTCTACTTTAAAACTTATTAACTTTTTAATAACATATTTCATGTGTAGAAAAAGGAAATTATGAAAGAATTAGGAATTTTAAGAAATTATTTGGAATAAGCATTCCAAATGGCTGCTACTTTATAATGTGCCTGCAGTACTTCTTGGGGGGAAGAAGAAGAGAAAAAAAAGTTTCATTAAAAACCTTTCACAGCTACCCTCCAATTTAAGGAGTATTTAAGCACCTTAAATACTGTGCCATTGGTTCCTGTTGAGATAAAAAACTACTTTTATCTAGGAAAAATAGGGCTCCTAGAGTTCAATTAGAGTATTTTTCTAAAGAAAGATAGATGGCAAAAGTGTCATGTGAGGAAACAACAGGTAGAAACTAAAATAAAGTCTGCAGTTTGACTGCCAGAATCCAGCAAGCACAGCATAGTGCACAGAGTAGAAAACAACAAAAAAAAAGCAGTTAGTGAGAAGCTAGGCAACCAATAGCTTGGTGCTCTCCCTAACTCTTTAGTTAGTCTTGTCTTTAATTAAATAAAAAAAAAATTAGCAGTCACCTGAAGCTGATTGCATGAAACTTCCACCAGCATTGAGGTATTCATCAGAGCCCCTTATGTTGTCACCCTAAGAGGAGGTAAGAGGCAGGTACAGGAGCAAAGTACCTTAACTGTAATTTTGACATCTCCTAATAGAAGTTATTGCTTGTTTAACTAGGAGAAAGAATGTGAACAATTGCAAGAGACACACAGTTTGTCTCTATGGCTCCTTAGAATTGTTTCATCTTGAAGACTGCCATTCTTTTGGAGGACTATACCTTTTGTGGAAGGCTTAAAATAGTCTAGAACTTCTAGACATCCCGGCTCAGAAAGGGCAAATGAAATTAATTATACCAGGAGGTTGTTTTGGGTTGCTGAGTACAAAAATCCACTTAGCAACCTCTGAACAAAAGAACACATAAAACATGGAGGACCTCCACTTAAACCTGCTGTGGAGTGTACAGTCTAGTTCTGTGGTCTTGATAGATCAATCAGTTAAAGTAATAACGTTTTTACAAGAATTTAATGATTTAAACATCTGTATTAATATTTCTATTTAAGCCTGCCTAAGCCCTAGTTCTTGCTTATTCTTAGCATGAGTGCACAAGTCACATCCCTCTCTAGAGTGCCTTAAATAGAGCTGGCAGAAATCATCTTCCTGATGCCCATTGTGCAACAAAGGCTTATCACGATTTTCTCAGTCTTCACTGTGAGCTCTGGCAGGAGAGAGCTAGCAGAACAGGAAGAGTGTTGGGTCCTGAAAATTAATACCATCATCCTTCCTGATAATGCTTTTATGTGCAAAAATATTTGGGGTTTGCTGGTTGTCCAGCAGTCCTTGGATGCAAATACCCAGAGAAACATTCTGTCCATCCTAGTTTAATTATTTCACCTAGGACAATAGTTAGGCTTTGTGTGCTTTGAAAACTCTCATTTTGTACAGACATATGTGACTGAATAATTGATCAGGGAAGTAAATAGGAAACCTCTGCAAATGGTTCCACACAGTGCAAAGACAGAAATATGTCTGCTGTACAGACTTTGTGTAGGATCATTGTCATCTCGTGACAACCAGGGCAAAGCTGGTAAAACCAGGGAAGTACGTGGCTTTACTCTAAAGCTGTGTATAAACATACATATTCCCTTTCCACTGCTTTTTCAGGAATGTGTCTAAGCTTGACTACAGTGAAAGCACTTTTCTCAGTAATGTTGTCTTGATGTGATTTTGTAGCAAAGGGCTAAGTATTCTGGTTATTGTTACTTGTAGGTCTAATGCATTAAATATTTTCCAGGTCAGTGTTAAATTAAATATTTGGTGGTCACAGCCTTTGCTTTACATATGCTTGTATAATTCCCTTATTACCAGAGATCAGTTGTCAGCTCCTACTTGGTGGATGGCAGACACAGTCATAGGAAATTCAAACACCAGAAAAAGAATCAATAAACTTGTCATATTATAGTTCGAATTTTTAATAAAAACCATTGGAAGTACTGTGCAGTGCTATGGAACATATTCTGTAGAGCAGCTAGATAAGAAATATTCTTAATATGAAAGGAACTATTGATCATTCTGAAACATATCCATTTCTTGAATGCTGTTCCTCAGAAGGCACTGAATATCTTCTTGAAGAACACTTTTGAGGATCATGGCATTTGTTTGATTTTGTTTGCTTTGTTGTGGGTTTTGTTTTGTTGTTTGTTTCTTTTTTTAAGTAACTTTCCTACTGTCAAATGCATGAGAGGATTGAAATTTGTTGTGGGAGGAATTAGGGCTGATAATAAAATAAGGGGATATAAGGCTGATAATTAATGAAATAAGGGGATATAAGTCTGAATAGAGCCCCATAATCTAGAGATGGTGGCAAATGATGAATAATTTTGCCAAAGATTTCCTGAACAGAGCAATTGAGGTAGAGCAGGGCAGGATCAGTTTGAAAGGAACAATTTTCTGAGCATATTTTTAAAGGCAAATATTAAAAAACAAGCACGTAATCAGTCACATATTTCACATGCAAAATAATTCTGAAATTTTAAAACTAGGCTTTTTACATATTCCATCCCTTGTGTCTGACTAGATGACCTCCTGAGATCCCTTCAAGTTTTCACTTACTCTGACTCTTTACCTTTTTTCCCACTAGTCAAAACTATTTGTTAAATTTAGTTTCAAATAGTTTTGTTTTCCATGAAGTTCTGTTTGTGGGGAATATACTGCTTATTTTGAGCCAGCGGTTGCTTTTTCCTCCCTCATAATAATAATGAGTGTGAATGGAAAGGTTCAAGTTGAGGGAGGACTGCTAAAAACAGTGTCAATACTGTGGGTGTATAGTCAGAAGTTAAGATGAGATAACACTTGCATCAACTATGAACTGTTGTTTGGCGCAGCTTTGCTTGAAATCAATGGCAGCTACATCAGCATTTTTGTCTCTGTTTTTTTCATATTATTTCAATTTATATAACCCACAAATTTACTTAAGCCTAGCAGAAACCTTCTTGTTTCTAGACAGTACAACTCTAGTGCCATCTCCCTAATTTTGTCATTCGTTTTTGTATTGGAAATGTAACCCCACTGTTGTCATGTTACCAAGGTTTCTGCACTCAAAGGTCAGTCTTCCCTGGAGTCTTCTTTTGTCTGGAGGATGACATATATTAAAATTTTATAGCAGTTCCCACTAGTTTCAGTCCCACAATCTTGGGATCAATATGGCTGTTCTTCTTCACAGCCTATCAAGAGCAACAAATGCCTTAGGTGAGCAATAAGGAGGTTGGAATCAGGCTCTTCTAAGCAAGACTTGTTTGCACAAACTTTTAAACCTGGTCGCAGGAGTGCTCCTTTCACTTCAGATGAAAGGAGCTGCCAACATTTTCACATATAAAACAGCTGATCTTTTGAAATAACATAGAGCAAGGATGTGTGCACCTGCGTGCAGGGCTGCTCTTGTAACCATGATTTTTTTCACTGCACAGCCTGCTCTTTGCACTTTCATAATTTAAAAAATAACTGATCTTCTCTTAGTGTAAAAGTCACAGGTATTAGGAAGGGGATCCATATCATTCAAGGATATGCTTTCTTTGATTTGTGTGAGAAGACTGGCCTTGGTAGACTAAGCAACCTCTTTGGGTTAGTAGTTTGGTGGGAGTGGACCTGAGAGCAGAGGCCAGAATTCCGCCTGTCCTTCAGCCACTGTAAAAAGGGTGCAAACAAACACTTGTGGCTGAAAAGCTGGATTTCAGATGTTTCCATCTTTAAAAACTTTAGATAAGGTCAAGGCAATTATTTTTTTTCTATAGACTTACTCCACTGTGACTAACACAATGGCCTGGTGCCTCTGGAGACTATTATGCCCCTGGACATTATTATCTGGATAATAAGATTAGCTTAAAAGCTTGGAGAGTCACTAAATGCATATTTTCAGTGTGGAATAAATTTTTCTCAAGCAGCATGACTTTTCATAATTGATTGCATATTTAAAAATGTCAGGCAGTGTCCTGCTAAGTTTATTGATGAATGCAATGGCTGAAATGTAATATTAAGGAGAAAAAATAACACAGCATCTAACAAACAAATCACGGTTTTCTTTTAAATCTCCTCTTGTCACAGGCTCTTTGAAGGATGCTACAATACATCTTTGAGAATGAATATTGCAGCTCATTAAATAATTGAGAAGGATTAAGATGTCTGTCCTCCTGGCCAGCTCTTTAGCAAGGAGGATGTTACCCGGGCCAAATCTCCATGATGATATTATTTGGATGAGCTGTTCCCCTTTACCTTTGCAAAGAAGCCAAACTGTCAAATACCTTAACACTAAAAAGATTTATTGAGATATGCTGTGATTGTGAAGGGCTCAGATAGCTTTTATCACCATCATTTGATCTGATGTATGCCCCACTGGGACTGATTGATCACCTGGTGCTTATCAGTAGATAAGGGTGCGAACTGGACTGAGTGGTACTGATTGAGCTGCCAGGTGCCATTACAGAAACTTGGGACAACTCCAGCATTAGGTGATCTTGTGGTCTTATATAATGTGATTGCTTGCCTGAGTAGGTCAAGTTATTTACCAAGTTATTTTATTTTTTGGGTGTTTTTGGTGGGGTTTTTGTTGTTGTTGGGTTTTTTGGTGGGGTTTTTGTGGCGTTTGTTTGTTTGTTTGTTGGGGTTTTTTTGGTGAATTTGTGTGGCTGTTCAGAGTTTTAGTTAGGGGATAGGGAAAATAGTATCTTAACAGCTTTCTTACTTCATGCAAATGTTAAGTTTTCCCAGCAAAATAAGCAAACATGGGCAAGTGACTTCTTTCCAATCCTCTGCTTCTATGTTTAGACATAACTCCAGACCTGTAAACTTTTGTTTTTGTGGATAAATGAATAATTAAGAAAGCCCAGAGAAAGACACAGGGATTGAATTAAGGAATTAATTTCTTCAGAATATGGAGAACCTTTACAGAGTCCTGTGCAAATTGATGAGTCACATGAAATTATTTCAGTCAGTAATGCCAGCAGAAGTTCAGCTTGGCAGATACTGAAAGCAAGTATAAATGTTATTTTAAAGAATGAAAGTACTGATAAGCTCTGAGGAGTTGGTTTTCTGATGTTTTGGGTGGGAGAGACAAATGCCTCTCTTAATATAGGCATCATCTGATGTTAACCTAAAACTTATTTTTTTCTTCAGAAAACGTTTATGCTTGTCTTACTGCAGGTTTCGCAACACTTTGTCTTCAGCACCTATGGTATTAATGAAGCCAGGATGCTGTTTTGCATCACTTTACAGTAAAGATACCCTAAAGTTATTAAGATCTTCTGACACTCCACTCTACGCTGCTCCATTCTGAATTGCCTACTGACTTTAAAAAACTTTTGTGCTGGAACTTGTGTTCCTAACTGCAAAGGAAAGCCCAAACATTGCTTAAGTAAGGTTCCGAGAATGTGATATTTTTATACTTTTAAAATAAAATACAGTGGTCTTGTCTTTGGACAAGACTAGGTTCTCTGTGTTGTAGGTGAGGGAATTTCCTCAGCCTTTTCTTACAGAAGAAGTGTTCCATTCCAATGTCTCTGTCCATATTGAGAACCCTAAGGGACACTATTTGTCACTCATTTCCACCTGGACATTGAGCTGTGGTCACTGCTGTCTGGATGTGACCATCCAGCCAATCCCTCATCCATAGAACAGTCCATCTATCAAATCTATATCTCTCCAATTTAGAGAGAAGGATATTTGGGGAACCCTGACAAAAGCCTTGCTGAACTCCTGACAGTTGATGTCCGTAGATCTTTTCCTTGTCCACTGAAGTAGTCACTCCATCAGAGAAGGCCGCTGGGTTGGTCATGCAGAACCTGCTCTTGGTGAGGCTGTGCTGCTGTCCTGAATCAGCTCCCTGTTCTCCCTGTGCCTTAGCATAGCTCCTAGGAGGATTTGTTCCAAGATCTTCCCAGGCACAAAGGTGAGGCTGACAGGTTGATAGGTCCCAAGGTCCTTCTTTCTACCCTTTCTAAAGATAAGTACGATGTTTCTTTTTTTCCTGTCACCTGGGACTTCACTTGACTGCCATGACTTTTCAAATATTATGGAGAGTGACTTGGCAACTGCATCAACCAATTCCTTCAAGGCTCTGGGATGCATCTTTCAGCTCCCACGGACTTATGTATGTCCAGATTCCTCAGGTGGTCACAAACCTGATCTCCTCATAGAGTGGGAGGAACTTTGCTCCCTCAATCCCTGTCTTGCAGGCTATCCACTTTAGAGATGCAGGAACAGAGTGCCAATGAAGACTTGGACAAATAAAAGTCAAGTACCTTGGTTTTCTCCTTGTCTGTTGTTACCAGTTAGTTCAAGTTTGTCTTTCCTCTCTTGGCAAAAGAGTGAGAGCTGCGTTTGAGAAGAGAGACTAATAGATTAACTTCTGGGGAAAGGGGAGTGGTACACTAGGCAAGGAAGTTGAAAAGGGCTAGGGAACACTTTGGTTTTATTTGGAAAACGCGTGGATGAGTAGGTGAGAGTGATTTGAACGGGGAGAGTGATTGGTGCAGTGATAAGGATGAGGTCTGAGCTCAGATTCATGAAATAGAGTCCTAAAGGGTTAGATGGGATGATGATAGGGAGCCTCCTGATCAAGATGATTTGGGTGAGGGGAGCAAAAGGCAAGGAAGGGTCTCAGAGCTTCTTTTTGAAGCAAACCAACCAGTGTGTTTTTCTCCTTTCTTCCAAAACCCCACCCCCGAAAAGAAATTAAAAAAACACCAAAACAAAAGAACTACTGTGGGAGACAGAGTAGAGTGGGTTGAGAAGCACTCAAGACTGGAAGCTACTTGAAAAAGGAAATTTGGTAGAAGATTGGTGATGTTAGCTCAAATGAAGAGCAGAAATGGAAACTGAGCTAAGAGTAGGAAAGAGGGTAGGCAGGGATGGCAACAAAGAGGAAGAATGCATAAATGAGCAGTGTATAGCTGTGTTACAGTCTGGAATAGGACCTGAGGTTTCTTCCTTTTTTTCTTCCTTTTTTTTATTGCTCTACATCTATAATTCATTATGTAGAGTTACCAATGAACAAACCCTTTGCTAATGAAATGCTTGCCTCCTATCACCTCTGCTGCTCTTGCTGTGCTTTCTGGCAGAAGCGTTTTTGCATTTAGTGTACTTGCTGCACAGGTCCGAGTGCTGTATGCCCGTGCCAGCAGCCATTGTCTGGGAGTAATTGCTCTCCTGACAGGAACTGAGAGTGGATGGGCAAAGCTCCTTTGTACAGGCCCCACTGGCATGGAGTGTGTTTTGGCACAGCCTTTACTTTGCTATGGCCTGTAACAGGCAGGAAAGTCTCTCGCTGCTGTGAGGTTCCACTTCAGCAGGAGGTATCTGTGCAATAAAAACCCCTCTGTCTTGCTGATGCCTGTGTTTTGTACCACCAAGTGTGTGTTGTATGGACTGTCTCCTTATGGTTTGCTTTCTGAATAACTCTGGCATATTTCATGTAGGAGCTCCCTGCTTTGAAAAGCAAAGCCAAACACTCCAGGGTCAGGAAATGCCAGAACAAAATATGCTGTATTAATTACTTAATTGAGCCTTTTAGTTTGTGTGTGTTATGACACTGGTTTTTAGGAAGTGTTCATATGCCTTTCTGTGATAGTACTGCAACAGGGGAGTCTTTGCCATTTTTGGTGGCAATTTCACCACTCATTTTGAGAGCAAATGAGTTTGTGGGTGACTCACTCCTTAGCTTGCCTGTAGGAAAGGTCAAATGCTGCAAAAGCAAGAGAATACCGGGACTCCCCAGCCCAGTGATGCGAATTACATCTTTACATTGTCTTCAGTAGAGTTTAGAGTGGGCTTCAAATTCAGATAAAATTTGGACTTGAATTTTTTCCTTTTCGAATGACTTATTTATAGGAAGACATAAAAGAAGAATTTCAGTACAGCTCCCTTAGTTTCAGAAACTTTTTTCTTGCATTTTTTTCAGACACTAAATAATGTAAAGCAAAGTTTTATATTAAAATATATTATTTTAAAATCTCATATTTTTTCTTTTTTATTTAATATTTGGATGCTTTGTTGTTCAAGTATGATCTTTGATGCAATTATTGGACTTCTCCTTAGGTGAAAAAAACCCACAAATGGTAAAGATTTATGTTCCAATCTAGTAATGCAATTTAAAGTGATGTAAAGGATCTAAAATTAGGTAAAAAAAATCAATTCCTTTTATAATGAAGGGAATTGCAAGGAACAAAGCATTTGGTAAGTAGTATAAGCTGTGTATAATTATGATGGAAGATTCACAATACTTAAGCCTTAGGATATCACTTGAGAGAATCTTCAGGATCTTGGAAATCTTTGTAGTTTAATTAAAACATTATTGATGTAAAAAGAAGCATAAAGTTATTCTGAGCTTTCTAAAAACAGTTGCTTCAAGAGAGTCTTTCCTCTGACACGTGCTTACTACTTCCATATGTATGTTCCAAACTCACTGTAAGGGTCTGATCTGCTTTCTCAGTGTGCGGCAGCTGTCGTGGTTTAACCCCAGCTGGTAGCTCAGCACTACACAGCTGCTCACCCCAGTGGGATGGGAGAGAGAATTGGAAGAGTGGAATGAGTAAAACTCATGGGTTGAGAAGAAGACAGTTTAACAGGCAAAGTGAAAGCTGCACACACAAGCAAAGCAAAATAAGGAATCAGTTTGCCATGGACAGGCAAGTGTTCAGCCATCCCCAGGAAAGCAGGGCTCCATCACGTGTAATGGTTGCTTGGGAAAATGAACTCCATTACTCCAAATGCCTTCGTTTTCCTCCTTGTTGTCCCTGCTTTATATGCTGAGCATGATGCTGTATGGTATGGGATATTCCTTTGGTCAGTGGAGATCAGCTGTCCTGGCTGTGTTCCTTCCCAGCCCCATGTGAATCCCAGCCCACTTGCTGGTGGGGTGGTGTGAAGATCAGAAAAGGCCTTGATTCTGTGTAGGCTCTGCTCAGCTATAAAAAAATCTCTGTTATTATCAACAGTGTTTTTGCAAAGCAAAACAAAGCCCCATACTAGGCACTGTGAGGAAAATTAGCTTAATCCCAGCCCAAAACAGCACAGCACATCTGCTGGGGATAAGGCTCTCACACAAATCACTGGAACACCTTGATAAATGAGGAAAAACTCTGTTTTAGAGAGCCATTAGAATCCTGCAGAAACACTGAAGAAATGCTCCCGCATAGCCATAAAATAATATTAACTGAGCAAATGCTTTTGAATGGATACTTTATGTGATGTCTCTTTCTGTGTTTGCAGAATGTCCATGAAGAAAGTGATAATGTGCTCAGTGTATTTGCTGTTCAATAAAATTTAAGTAGCAAGCAACATTCTTCCATAAACATTGATTTCCATTTTTATTTCATACTTGTGACCACGCAGTGGATGATATTTCTTCTTTCTGGTTTGGTTTGACCTTGTATGACCAAAATCTCATGGAAAGAGGGTTTTCTCTTAGACTGGCATAGAAAAATACCTGTTTTAAAGTTCTGTTCCTTGCTGCTCTGAAGGGAAAATATGGAGACATTACTTATCTTTTTTTGAGTGAAGATGGGTGGCCCGGTATAACTGTGGTCACCTGTAGTAATCATCACCCTTTTTGGAGCAGATGCAGACTCTGTGCAGAGAAACTTACAGGATATATTTGACTCAGCAGTCCAGATCTGATTTCTTATTTGTGTTGGAGAGAGAGAACATTAGGACTATACTGTGTATTGTGTTCTCTTTGTTCTCTCTCTCTTCTAGCAAATCTTATTCTAGACCAGCAGACTCTGCTGTCCATACCTGGCAATAGGAGTGACATTGCAGTGCTGTCAGAAAAGGTTGGGCAGCTGGCCAAGGTGGAGCTGGGCCAGAAGGACTGTGATAATTTGGCAAAGAAAAATAAATAGAAAGGAAAAGTCAGAGGCAGACAATTTTTCTTAAAGGATTTAATGAGAAATCATTGCTTACTGTGTTTTTTTGAGGAGAACACTGGTTTCTGGCTTCTCAAGAGCCCTCAATCCAGCATGTTACATGTCTGAGCTCCCACTAAAGTGGTGTTCAGGGCAGGAACACCTTGCTGTGTTCATAACTAATCTCTAATGATCTGTGTCCTTTTCTTACCTCTCACACGGCTTTTGTGGTCCCCTTTGACCATGCTATTGCCACAGTATCAATAAACCTACTAAATACCATTGAATAACTGATCTAGGGAAATTAAAAGGTGTGTTTTGGGTAGTTTGTGCTTTTCTAGCACAATATACCTTTGGAAAAATACTGCCTGTATCAGATCTAAGCTTCTGGCTCTGGAGGTGACAAGGATTTTGACTGTGATCAGTGTGGCTGTGGAAGCCACTCCAACCTCACTGTCACTCCTAAAGGGTTGGTCCCTTTTGACAATTGGCAAGATGAACTGTTGTGCCAAATACCTCTTTTCTAACCAAAGAGCATGTGGGTGCAGCTACTGTGTTGGCGCTAGAGGATAAAATGTGTTTTCCAAATATTACCCTTGTAAAAGAACATTGGCTACTGGAAAAAGAATCGCTCCTCTTCAATTTCACAGGAGCTTGTTCAGTCACAGCAACTGTGTATTTAAGCCTCATATCCTCTCTGAGGATGAGAGTTGTGTGTGGTTTTGGTTTGGATCTTTTATTTTGAGGTAAAAAGGGGAAACTGGCTTTAGTCTTACCTTTTGTGGTTTGTAAAGACTGTGCTGTTTTTAAATAGGCAGTCGTTGTCTAGTTGTCTATCTTGTGATTACTTGGAGGTCATCTCAGAGTCCCTCAGGCAACAGGTTGATAAATGAGCTTCATTACTTTGTGTGGGGACTATGTTTTGAATTGGAATTAGTGAAGTAGGATCCAGTGCAGTGATTTATACCTAAGAATTTACTAATTTGAGGAAATCCTACAGTTTGTTTGGGTAAGCACAGAAGGATGAAGGACAGTGTGGAATTGGCCTTCCACCTGATATTTTCCCTTATTTAAAAATCTAGGTTGTAGGACAAATACCTGTCTTGACTCCCCATGATCAGCAGGGAGACAGCTGGCCAAAGGTGCTGCTTCCTGTCTCCGGGTCACTGGTAAACATGGTATTTACAGCCATATTTGTGGTCTGTCTGTAATCAGACAGGGATATATGAGCATTTGTGAGCTTATCTTAGCAGTGGTTGGAATGAACTGGACAGACACAAGTGAGTGCTAATAATTTTGTAGTGCAACAGACCTCTAACTAATATGTCTCTCCTATTTTCCACACCCTTCCTGCCATAAATTGCATTAGCTAAATGTTTGAATTCTGATAATCATATTGCTATATGAAGCCAAAACTTAATTATCTGAGGGATTCACCTGTCTCTGTGTGATTTGACCTTGAGTGACAGCTGTACAGGATGGGACATTTTAGATGAGTGGTAAAGGAAAATAAATTCGAAAGCTTACAACTAGAAATGGCAGAGATTAGAATGACATAGCAAAGTGTAGCATTCATCAGTGGTTTCCTCAGCTTGGTCTTCCAACAGCATCAGACCAGGATAGTAGCAGGACCACTCCATCCTTATTAACAGATAGGAAAAGTGAGGAACAGTGTGGTCTTTGAGTTATTTGCTGTTTGGAAATGTCAGGTCCTTGGACACAGAGGTTGGTGGTTGAGAAGCTGAGGCGCAGTTTGGCATTCTGCACTGGGCTGGTTTCAGTCAGCTTACTCTTTGGGTAGTCTCTTCCCCCCCTTAGAACAAAACACATTGTGTTATTCAAATGCAAAGAAGTGCTCAGTTTCTCTTGGTATCAGTAATGATTTTGGTGACACAGTGGTAACAAGTACTTGCCAGTTCAGTACTGGGTAAGATCATGTCAGACAACTGGCTAAGCCAGGCTAGATTGAAATGGTTTCTTCTTTCCTGTGAAGAGTTGGGTTTGCTCTCATGGAAGCTGACTGCTGGCTCTTAGGTAAACAATGCAGTTTTACACATCTGTTTGGCATTTGTATGCACTATTGTGTGTTTTACTATAAATGAAGAAGATGTCTGAGTGACAGAACAGGAATGAGTTCCTCCCATTGGGCTCTGTGCTGTGTCAGTTTAGGAGTTTTCAGCCCGCAGGTGATTGAGGGGTAATATCAAGGGTTCCCTGGCTTTAGGTCATTATAAATGAAGAGTGGGCGTTTCCTGAAACACACCACTGCAAAAATTATAAAATAATTTTACTTAGGCACAGCAAAAATCAAAATGCCTGAGTTTTCATGCAGCCAGATTAAAAAGATGATTTCGTCGCCTTTAACCTTTGCTAGACTAAACATAGCATAATCAGAACTTTTTTTTTTTTTTTTTAACTTACTTAAAGCTGTTTTTGAGGTAGGATTTTCTGGGTTTTTCTTTGACAAAACTTTTGTGTGGTCCTCTGTCTAAGTCTAAGGATAGTATTCTCTGTTTGTAGATGGGCACAACAACATTAGGTTTTGATGCGTTGGAGCTTTTATCTTAGTGTTAGGGAAGTTTGAGGCTATTGTTTTGAAAAATACTAAACATGAAGCAATTTTTAGAGATAAGAAACTGAAGATCAGAATATTGGAAATAAGGCAATAGAAAATACAGCTTCTTTTCTAAGCAATCTCTTTGGTCATTGCTTTAACTAGTGGGGAAAGGCAGGGACAACATACAACAGAGAACACAAAATCCAGCAAAGGTAAAAATTGCAATCTCTGTGGCAATTAAGAATCCCATTATATTGATAACAAACTTAAGAGGCTTTACCAGAGTGTGTTTCAATAAGTTTGTCACCAAATTACTTTTGATTTTCCTAGACAATTTCATATAATGGGCAGATTTGAAGTGATTTCATTTCGGACATCAGGTTGAAGCTAAGACAAAAAATTTTCTACAGACTGCTAAATTTCACATAATAAGAATACTAATTGTACTGGACAGCAGATAGATAAGCTGAGGAAACAAAAGAGGTTAGTACCGTTAAAATTGCACAGCAATTTTAATTAAAGATTTAATTTGAAACTATGGCAAACAGAAATTAGAATCCATTTTGAACAGTCAGGAAGTAAAAGCAACTTTAAGTATTTAATTTTCCCAGTACAATCTTTGACTGAACAAAATTCTGAGGGGGGAAAAAATCTCAATACCATTTGTCTGAGTTCAAAATGTGTTCAAAGGACTGAAAGGACTGATTCAGGAATTCAAAATACCAAGGAGTGAAAGATAAGGTTTTAAACAGTCCTCCCTACTTATCACTGTATTCTATTAAGCCACCTTTCTGCTCTGAAACATCATTATGACAAGCAGACTAAACTTGCAATAATTTGTATAACCTTTCTTGAGTGTCCCTTGAAGAAATGCATGGGAAGTACTCCACCCCCATAAAAGATGTTTGTCTCTGTATTAATAGTTACTCTGTAGGCAGTGTGTAAGTGAGGTGTTCAAGAGCTTGCATTTTTGTTGGTAGAGTTTGACCAGCCAAAGTTGTCATTGCAAATGGCTTCCTGAAAACCCAGTTATGGATGCAGGTCCCAATTGGAAAATACTGCTTGTTTAATGTAACTATGGTCTTCTACACCCTGTCTTCTGCCCATAACACACAGGAAATTGCAGAGATCTTTTTCCTTTTTATTCCTAAATTATTTTAACTGAGCTAACCAGACCTTCTGACATGCTAGCTAAGTGAAGTCAAGGGAGTCCTGGAAGGATCCTAGCTTTGTTCAGTGTAACAAGGAGAAGGCTAAGGGAATGTGATCCTACTGCTGTCATCTGAGAAGATGCAGCCAGGGTTTTCTTGGAGGAACAGTGGTAGGATGTTTGGCAGCAGGCATAAGCTGTAACAAGGAAAACTAACAATAAATTGTTGTCAGAGATGGTGGTCAAGTGCTGGAAGAGGTGCTCAGAGAGGTAATGGGATCTTCATCACTAGGGACTGTCAGAGCTCACCTGAACCAGATCTGCTTTAAGCTAACAATGGGAAATAAAAATTCCCAGAGATCCCTCTCAACCTAAATTACTCTTATTAGACAATTGGCCTGCATTAATTGTACTGAAGACCCAGTGCAATTTGACTGCAGGACTTATCAGATGTCAAAGTGACTGAGAATTAAATCGTTCCTCTGTGGGAAACATGATGTAGGTATATTCAAACTGATCTGAGAATTTTCTTGGGCAACCTATTTCACTTGAAAGCATGATCTTGGCAGAAGTCTGAAATGGTCCTAGGTTACTTACCACAGATGGAAATAACATGGCTGCTTGGAGGCCAAAAAAGGGGAAAAGGCAAGCTGAAATTTCACACTGGAAGGAGCTAAATAAGAAATGCTGCAGTAATCGTTTGACTGAAACAGTTTTCTTAGCATGTTGTAAAATGCCCATGTTCTTGTAAGAGGTAAAAGTAAGAGCCAGCACAGATAGGAAATGTAATTCATGCCAGGCTTTCTAGCTTATGGTAAAAGTCTCATGAGAAGAATTGGCATTTTCCTACAGCAAGTATTGACTATTTCCCTGTGTTATTCCTACTTTCAATTAAGGTAATGTTTAAGATGCCTCTATGTGCTTCATTTAATAGCATATTACACAAGTGAATCATTTGAAGAATTCATCAGTGAAATATGGAAATAATTTTCATGTAACATCAGCAAGTTAACATCTTATTTTGATGTACTGCTCTGCACTTAATATCCCAGCTTGGCCTTTGTTGATGTATTTACTGGGAAGTTGAAGTAATTTAAAACACTAAATTGTGTGACTGTGCATTCAGTCTCATTACAGCCTTAATGCAACAGCAGTCAAGCACCTCATTATTGTATAACCCAATTTTTTGTAGAGGGCAGAAATTATAGGTAAAATTTACATGTTGACTCCAGAGCATGAAGAGTGTCATCCATCTTTCACTGGGCCAGATCTGAATTGCTGTAATCTTTGTAATTGCAAAAGAGTGCTTATGACTGAAACAGCAAAATTCTTGTAAAAGTGCATATCCTTTGAAAATGTTCTGGAATTTTTTAGTACATCTTTTCCACAGGTATCCAAGGGTAGATTTGATACCATAAAGGAGTTACAAAGGCATCTGTCACTGAGGTTTTGATGGACATGCATTGGGTGGGCTGATTTGTGAGGACATGAATTTACTACAACCCATGTTCTCTATTATTAATTTGTATAGGTTTTTTGCTTGTTCTTTTCCTCTCCGAGCAACTTTACCTAAGGTGGTTGGTGACACTAGAGAAGAAAATGAAAACCAAATCTTCTACTAGTTAAGAGGAACCAAAATGAAGATCTTGGATTCCATACTTATGAAGGCCTTTTAAATCTCTTCATTTTGGAGTTACCCCATACTTGTGTACACTGAAACATGTTCATGCATTAGACCAGTAATTTTATGAAATTATGAAATTATAATTCTTTCTAAGTTATGAAAAATATCTCTGACTATTGGATCTATTTTCACTGGATCAATGCAGATCCGGAATAAGACATAGATAAACACGCAGTGCATGGGAAATGCCTTGTATTGCTGAAGAATACAAAGATCAATTTGCATATTGTTTGTTGGTACAGTTGCATTTTGGTTACTGCCAACATGCGTTTTCCTAATTCTAAATATATGTAGGTATAGAGGAGCCCAATGGCTATCCATCCAGAGTGAACAGAGGTATAAATATTTGAACAAGGAAGACATTGCTTTGTGCTCTGAGCAACAATGAGGTTTTAGCATGTTCTAATTTTTGTGGCATCTCTCATGGAATATTTGGGACCCAGTTTAGTTATCGACACTCCTTTTTGGCATGGTGGGATATCTACTGAGCCTAGTTCTTCTGTGCTCTTAGGAAATATCATGGTGACTCTGCCATACCATTCCTTATGTTCCTGATGCTTTGCAACTGTCTTTCAACATGCATTATAAGAGAGTAGATAAATTTCTGTTTGAAAAGCAATCATACTCAGCAGAGGGCAGGTGAGGGAAGAAATTAACGGTTTCACAGGTCTGGAGAGAAAGCCTGGAAATGACTTTCAACTCCCAATTCATACAGAAGTATGTCACAGATAATTTGACCATAGAGATTGCATTTATGAAGTGGAAACATCTGCCTGGGACTTCAATACTGCTTCTTGAGTCTCTTCTTCCTTGAGTGTCATCACTGCTGGCTTATAGGCATTCCTTCCTCTCTGTTAGCAGTGGGGTCGTTCATGGACTTTATTGCACTTTGTATAAATTTATCCTTTAAAGACAGATAAATGTAGGCGTAGTCCGTGCAATATGTGCCCAAATCTTAGGGGTCTTGCTTGCCTAATGTGAATTTCGTGAAATGTTCTCCTAGCAGGCAGTGATGTCAAGACCAGCAGTGTTCCAGTGTTTTTTGTGTGTGGCAGTTGGCAGTAGGACTTCATCAATACTGATTATGTGAGTTCATTTTCTTGTGTGCATCATTTTAGGAACTGAGAACCCCTTCCCTCTAACTCTGTAATCACTGTAAGAGCTGAATTGTTTGTTTTGTCCTTTTGTTGTCAGTATATGCTAACAAAGACTGATGGGGACTTGCAGATTTCAAAAGGGAGACATAACTCTTGTGTATACTCACAGGTTCCTTTTAGAAGTGCTTAAGGGACAACCTCATGTCAGACAAAGTTTTATAAAAGACATTCCGAGTATCTTGCTTCTCATCTTTATTACTGGTTGACAACATAGATATTTCTCACACCTCAAGAATTCCCGAGGGACAGAAACTCTCGAAAATTCTTGGTGGCTTGGATTTCTAGAGCTTGTTTTTGAAAGTGTTGTTTAGCCAAAGTCTTGGCACTCTGTCAGAAGGAAGTAGGTCTACTATAACATTGCTGACAAAGCTCTGTTGCTTCCAGGGCCCAGGTTAGGATCTCTGTGAGGCTGCGCTGTGTCCTGACGCTTTAGGACCCATCTTTGGTAGCTCAGTAGAGCACAGACCCTGGGAAGCATGGACACACCAGCAGAGGAATGGCACGGCACTGGCACCAGCGGTACATTTGGCACTGGTAGGACTTTTTGCTGACAGCATGCTGCAATTTTTTTGTGAATCAATTTGATACCAAAAATAGCTACTGGCTTATTCAGAGACCGAGTCTATCATGGTATTGGTGGTACTGTGATTGCAAAACACTCCCAGTATGGAGTAGGATATAACTTCCTAGTGGAAAGTCAGAATAAGCTAGTAGAAATTAAACTAGGAAAGAAATTAACACTCTCCATATAAATATAATTTGGCTGTCACAGCTCTTCTCATGCCTGCAGTTGGAGCTGCAATGTGATCATATCCCTTGCTGATTTAGCTGAGACAGTGACAATGTGTGCTTGGCCTAAGTCGCATGAGTGACTCTTCAAATATTTGATCAAGGATTTTGGGAAGAGAATAGAAAGTAAGTAAATGACAAGAAGACAAGAAAGGCTCAGGGTCTAACTTAACTAGTGGTACAAACCCCAGTGTGTTGTCCCTGAACCTCTGTTGTGGAGGGAATGAACTCAAGACTGGCTCCAGCCATCAGGTAAAGGTATTCATTACCCAGAAACCCCCTGAGGGTGGGCAGCTTGTTCCTTGTCTGTCAGAGTCCTGGGAGGCCATAGGAGTTCTGCTTGTTGCTGAGAAAGGGGTCAGGCATGTTGGGGGAGCAACTATGAAGTAAGGGAGCAACTGCTTGCAGCACTTGCCATTGCTCCTTTTCTTCTCCTCCTGCCCTACGTGACAGAGCAACTTGACTTTAAAGCTCTGCCCCAGTTTTGGGCTCAATGTAGCCCCTTTTTAATCGATAAAGTCAGTTTTTCTCACACTGCTCACTGCTCTTCTTGATGTGCCTGTCTTTGGATCAGGAGCAGGAAGCAGCTTCTCTTTTAGAATCATTTTCATGCTGCAGGAAGAGCCACTATAGCCATCTGTTGAGGAGAATTAGCAGTTTGCAATATGTTACATCTGTAAATGGATAAACTCTTCCAGACATTACATGTGTTTATATACATGCTCTGGTGTAATTGAGTATAGCTGAGGAACACAACTTACTGTTTCATTCCCAAGTAACGAGCCATAAGACAAGAGGAAATGGCCTCAAGTTGCACTAGGGGAGGTTTAGAATGGATATTAGGAGAAAAAGTCTTCACCAAAAGGGTTGTAAAGCATTGGAACAGGCTGCCCAGGGAACTGGTTAGTTCAGCATCCTTGCAGACACTTACAAGATGTGTAGATGTGGTGCCTAGGGACATGGGTTAGTGGTGGACTTGGCAGTGCTGAATTAATGGCTGGACTCTATCTTAGAGGTCTTTTCAACATAAACAATTCTGTGATTCTCCTCCAGCTGATAGACAGTATGCTTTTACAGGGTGGATAAAGAGTAATTTTAATTTCAAATGTATTTTATGCAAGTGCAGATGATAAAGCAAGGATAAACAGAGTATACATTTATCTTGTTCAAAATTGTCTAATTATTTCAAGACTTATTTTGCCTCAAACATGTTCTGAAGGTTGTCAGTTGGATTTATTTGATATCAGAATTTTGACTGCTACACCTTAGAGTGCTGGGATTGTTTGATTTTGTTCCAGGCTTATCTTCTTTGAAGTATAGCAAAATACCCAATTGTTTAAGATTCTTGGATAACTAACTATGTTGTAAAGCTTTGTTTCTTGCTGGGACACTTTTATTTTCCCTCTAATCCCTGACTGGGAGAATTAATTTTAAAAAAGCAGCAAACACATATCCTCATAGTGAATATACTTTAGTTCCTGTGTTTTGATATATATCACTTAGTGCAAGCAGCAAACTGAAACGACGACCCTAAGAAAATTATAATGGCTTTTAGTGATAAGCAGTCAAATAAGTATCACATGGTAGTAGCTTTGAAATTGTTGATTAGAGAGATTCAGTTACATTTCTCTGATTTACTAGGCTTACATGTCACTTATATTTGCAAACTGCTTGCATATTTTTTTGTGTGTGTAACTCCTCAGTGTGGTGTCTGAAGTTGATTCAATGGTCCTGAGCTTTTCTCTGTTTTGGTACTTGATTCCTGCTCTTACAGCTGCCTATGCTTCAGGTAGTCTCTCAAGAGTAGAACAGACTCAAGCCAGACTCTGAGAACCAAGACCCAAACTAGCAGGCAAATCATTTACTTGTGGAAGCCTGAAATTTGCTGGGGTTCCATATTATTCAGTCCTGCTTATAAATCATCAGCACTGAGAGTCATGGTACAGAACAGTGTGAACTTTGCTGGCATTTCTTTCTCTTGCTTTTTAAAAGCAATTTTAACTTTTATAATGGTGAGAAAGGGCTGTAGAACATCAGTTCTAATTGCTTTGCAAATAGAAATGAAATAAAGAACAAACTCACTTTTGTTAATGTTTTCTAAGGTAAAATATGCCATTTTCATGATTTGGAAGTGGAACATCAAGACTTTAATGTTTTTGCTTGACAGTATTGAGTTGCAAGTGAAGGCTTTGGACAGGCATATTTGGAGGAAACAAGACTGGCTAAGAGGACAATTGTGTGTGTAATGGTGTGTCAGCACATAGATGAGCTAGTCTGTTTTCTCCCTAGCTTGTACACTGTTCCAAATAAAATACATTCTGTTATCCCATTAAACCAACACACTGTCTTAGAATGTGTCATTTTATAAACAAGACCAAATAAACACCCTCTGTAGCCAGCCTTGCTGCAGGAGAGGCAGGCTCCTTATGACTGGTACAAATCCAGTGAATGTAAATGAAGCAGACTTTGGTTAATTCTGTGGGGAAAAAAATCTCTGCTGTTTCTCCAGTAAAAAGCATTGAGACTGCCTTCTAGTAGGGGAGTTGTGTGCATTTGTCCCTAGGAAGGTTATTTTGATCTTGTAATCGTTCAGTCTTCTGTTTTCTGTCTTAGTGAGTTTTTGATTTCTCTTCCCCTGCATATTTTACAGCATTGTAAGAAGGAAGACAGTGGGAACTCCGTGAATTAAGAGGTGACTGATGGCATTAGCTACACGCTGAAGGAGCCAGGGCGAATCCTAGATTTTCTCCTCCACTGGAGGATAATAAAATATATGTATTTTAGCATTGACTCTTACAGGTGCTTTGCATTTCACTGAGTCTGACTTGAGCGGGAGCCACTCAGAGCATCCAGAACTGGGCACATTCAACCATCTCCCAGTCCTCCAGTTATTGTGCGGATTTTCCTTCTCTTAACTGAAATAGGGTTATTTGTATAGGTGCAGCACACTTTTGTACAGTGTTTTGTCATGCATTAGATGGCTCAATTTCTTTCCAGTGTCTTTCCCTTTTCCCCTTATAATTTAAACAGCTGGTTCTATGGTAATGAGTCCCTTTGAACTGTCAGAGTGTGTGTATTTCCATTTACACTGCTGGCACTTTGTTCTGAACCTTCTCCCCTTCTGTCCAAATAGATTACTTGCATTATCAGATCTGTCTCATTGTTCACAATAGCATTGCTGTGGATTCTCCAGATCCCTCTTCCTTACTGAGTTTATTGCTCATTTTTCAAAGGCCTTTATCAAACTCTGGTAGGTGTAACTTTAAATAAATCTTTGTTCATAGTTCTCATATAATCAAAGTGAAGGAGGAAAAATTGTATTTTTAATTGCACAAACTATCTTGTGGAGGCATTTAGCTAACCTATTGACTTTTCATTACATAATAATTCATATTCAAATTATTTTTGGCAGCTTGCATTTTGTCTGTATTATCTATGATCATTTAAACTTCTGTAGCCATTTATAATATAATTGATGTTGACCAGGATAATTTTTTAATGTCAGCAGGCGGAGAGCCTTGTGCAGTGATTTGAGATATGGCTGAAAACCAGGAGTCTAGGAACATGGTCAAGGATAAGTAATGGAATGACTCTGTTTTAAGATAGCACTGATTGCTCATGAGCAGTTTCCAGAGAAAGGCCAAGGCAATGGCCACAGCAGCAGCAAAGATTAGAGTGAAAAAACCTTAATGCATATCATAATAAAGATAGGTCTGCTTTCCATGTCATGCTGGGGTCTCTGTTCAGACCTGGGCATAGTGAGCTCTTAATTAAACACATGGAATATTAATGTAATGAATGTGCTGAATCAGGAACTCCTGATGAATTCCCACCTTTCCTCATTTGTAGAAAACTTATTTACAGCTGAATGTGAAAGAGTTGATTTGTTTTTGACAACCAAGAAAGCCTTGGTGCCAACAGCTGATGCAGTAATTATTAGGGACTGGGAATTCCCAATCACATAAAATTTCTTAAAGAAAAAATAATTACTTATCTCAATTACTATCATTCCCTGAAGGGGTCCATGGCCTAATTTCTGCTGGAGTTGAACAAGTTACTAAACAGAGAAACTTTTAAAAACTCTTCTACCTGAATACCCAACATAATTCCAGCTTTTTCTATAAATCTTGCTCTCACTGTGTTTTGTTTAACTTGATCTGAGTCTTATTAATTTTAGGCTTCTAACTGTAGACTTGGCCTTCATACTTCCTTTTATTAGACTTTAAACCCTGGAAAACCTGGAAACTGTAGGTACAAAGCTTTCTATCTATACAGTAAAGCTGTTCATGTGTTTTGAATACTAAATGTCTCTCCCATATATAATTTATAAGTATAAATATGTAGGGAGCAGTTAGTGTCACAACATCCAGTGCTTTTAGGGCTCCTCTGTTTTGGAGGCACTTATTCACAGCTCTTATTGCCTGTAACTCTACTCTTAGTGTTTCCCACCACATGCACATACTGCAAGCATAATTTACCTTTCCAGGAGCAGACTCTTGCTGTTTACTTCTGTAGAAGCAGACAGATGCTATTAGCTCATTTTCATTTGATGACCAAAGTGCCAGTAAAATAATTCAGACACAGCCATCAACATATGATGATGGGAAACCTGCAACTCCCAAATTCATTTGCATGTAGTTTGATCTGGAGTACAGGTTTCTAAATAACAAGACCTTTCTCTAAATGCAAAGCACACTGGTTACTGCTTTTAATCTCAGCATCTTTCTCATTTGCTGCTCACTTATTACCTGAACTGAAGGTGAGGCTGAGTGTGAATGTTTCTCTAATTCTTCACAAAGTGCTGTGTCTCTTCATTTTTCACCCAGATAACTTACAGAAAAGCTTTTTGGACATTGTGTGTGTAGGAGGGCAAAATGACACTGCGGGCAAAGGAGTCAACTTGAAATCTGAATTTAGATTGCATCTTGGATTTATTTCGTGGAGAATCTAAGGAGCCTGGTTATGAGTTTGTGGCGAGGTTACGTGGATCACTATTTTGTAATGAGTTGGATCTGGTTGTGTGAGCTGAATTCAAGTCTTTTGGCTCCCAGAGAGAGGCATGTACTGGTTGTGTTCTGTGTGACAAAGATCCTTACTTCTGCAGGCACTAGACAACTGAACATTTTTAAGCCATTTAGTGCCCCTGAATAGAGAAAGATGCATCTGTCAAATGTGTAATACTGATTTTCATTGTAATCCAGTTATCTAGGCAGACACAATCTTCTGAGCTTGTGTGCTGTTGCTTTTAATGAAATACCTATACAAGGATGCCTTTGTAGCATTACTTTGCACCAGAAATGCTGGGCTCATGTATGTATTTTGATTTTCTGCATGGCTTTGGAGCCAAGGGACCCAAATAATCAATTAGTTCAATAACATATCACAGAGACAATCTGTACCCTAAAGAATTTATAATTTGATTGTTTGCTGCTTAGTCACAGAGTAGAAAAGGGTGTAAAGGACCTCTGCAGATCATCTATTCCAAGCCTGTGCTCAAAGTAGGTTGCTCAGGGCCGTATCCAGACAAGTTTTGGATATCTCTAAAGATGAAGACTCTATGAGTTCTCTGAGAAGCATGTTGCAGTGTTCAACCAAACTTATAGAAAAAATTTCCTTTTCTTTAATCAGAATTTCCTGTATTTCAATTTGTGCCAGTTGTCTCTTGTCCTGTCAGTGGGCACTGCTGGCAAGAATTTGGCTTCATGTCCTTAATTCCCCATCTCATCATACATATCAGTAAGATCACTTTGAGCCATGACTCTCTTAAAAAAGGTCAAAAGAGCATGTTAATTTCTAGTAGATGAGCCCTAAATATACCAGATATAGAGCATGTTTGAGAGACTGGAGACAGAGACCTGTCTTTAAGGTTCTCACTTTTTTTTTGTAGGTGACACATTCTTTGGATTTTTTTGTTTGTTTGTTAGGGTTTTTTTGTTTGGTTGGGTTTTTTGTAGCCTAGTACATTTCTGTTTCAGCATAGTGCAGTTTTAAATTTTTTCCAGCTGGTACTGTTTTCTTGATGCTTCACTATGGAGAGGTGAAAACAGAAGGCCTGGGTTTGCTTTCCCATTCTGTTCAGTCTAGCACCGGCTAATAAGTTTGTGTGGGAAGCATATGATCCACCACTTCCCTGTTTTCCAGAGGAAATGAGAGAGAATGTATGCAATGATGAAATGAAAACTTCAGAAATATGTGACCTATCACTTATTTCACTTATTTTTTGTATCTGTGCTATTGCTTTCCTCTAATGGGTACAGCTCTTGTTCAGCGAATATTGAAGCTGTGTGGACGTTGAAGGAATAACAAGGTTCTAATGAACAGGAAAAGGAGGACTTTTCAGCAAAGAAAAATGAATAATTTTTCCTCCATCAATAATGTACGTAGTTAATTGACAAAAAAGCTGCTTACGCAATCTAACTTGTCTATGTTTGTGCAAAACAATACTGTTTTTAGCCACTTTCAGTGGGCTCAAAATCTATTTTCCAGGCCTCCAGCTTCCTGGTGATGTGACATCAGCATAACAGCCCAAGCTGGTGATTATATTAAAAGAAGAATATAATGTGACAAAAGAATAAGGCTGTGGCTTGATATTTTCCATTGATAAATTTAGAACTTGCAAAAGCTGAAATAATAGTTGTAGTGAGAAAAAGAAATATAATTTTTATACTTACCTGCTGTTCTGAAAAACCAATGTATAATTATTGTAGGAGGGAGAAAAATACATCCCTCCCCCTCACTCTGCTACTTTTTCCCCTTCTCTTCAGTGTTGAAATCATCCAGTTTAATTAAATCACCAGACTATTTCTGCACAAAGGATGACATTTTATTAATGATGCATGATGTGTATGAGACAGAATTAACCCAATTTTCAAATGGATTTCAATTTGGAAAGGGCAACATGTAAAAATGTCTTGTAAATGTGTGGGATGAGGTTATTGAGCAGCTTTCTGAAGGAGATGGGATTACAAAATGATGAATAATTAGACAACAGTCTCTCCAGTCCCTTGCTTTATAACGTAGCCCGAAATCATTACCTTTTCCATGTGTTGTTTAGTTCTGCTTATTTTCTCAGTCATGTTTCTTTTCTAGCAGTCCAAGGGACACTAGTTAGGGTGACAGTATTTGCAAGTAACTGGAAGGAGCTGAAGGTGACTGTTTTGATCATAGGATGTCAGGCACTATGTTTGTGGTGGGGTTCACATTTCAAGTATGCCTGTAGAGCCTGAGCTTCAGAGAATGGTTGGGGTCCACCCAGGCTCACTTCACTTATGTCTGAATGGGGTAGTGACAGCAGGTCAATACTCATATAGTAAGTTGTTGTATAGATTTCAAGAATTGTAAGTTGTTTAAAAGCTTTTATCCATTCTGCCAGGGGAGCAGATAATCTGCCTCATCATTTAGACTTGCATTCCTGAAATTCTCTGTATGTGTTAGAGGTTCACACTCTGTTGCCAACCCCCCCTTACTCTGAATTGAGAAATACCTTTCTAATTAATGGGAAAACTGGATAGGCGTGATTTTGCAGGTTTTGAGTTTATTTTTATCCTAGCAGGTTTGAGGAAAGAAAACTTCACTTTCATTTCCGTATCTCTGAAATGTAATTTTTATCAAAACAGTTCTCAAAAATCATTAACCTCTGAGAACAGAGTGTTGGGGAATAGACAGTGAAAAGGTTTGAAACAGACCACTAAAATGTCTTGCTGATAAAATGACAAGACAAATCTGCCTGCTAGAAGTATGAGATTTATTTTTTGTGGCTGTTATGTATGGGGTAAAGTGATGAAGGCACTAATCCATGTGTTAGGAATGAGATATTTAAAGGGCCAGGTTGTGAAGCTCAGAACAAATGTACAAATTACAGCATTCCCTTATTCTTTATTGATGCAAAAATGGTCATATAGGGATTTTCGGTAAGCTCTCTGTCAAAATATTTTTGTTGCTTCTGTTGAGAGTGATGGTGTTCATAATGAAGTAAGGGTTGGAGGTCCCTGTTATTCCATCTATCTGTGCTCATGTAGCTCTGGTTCCTGACCCAAAAGAGCAAAGACTCATAACAGCAAGACATAGCAGCATAAATATCCTGCCCTTCTGTTTAGAACATCAATCTTGTCTACTTGCTTAGGAATGAAGGCAGATAATCTTCTACATTAAGTGTGGAAACAGTGAAATGTATTTTGGAATTTGAGGTTGGTATGAAAGGGACCTTGTATGGCATTTATGCCAAAAGTTTGTGTGAGAAGAAGTGCATACTCTTTAGAAAAAATTAAGGGAAATAAAAGTAGATTGGAGGAGTGTTGACCAAATTTAATTTACCCTTGTTAAGGTGTTATCATAAGAAATTCAGAATTACCATCTTATCTATCTAGCTATCTATCCTTTGGCTTAGGGAAATGTGGCTCTATAAACAGGAACAGAGCTGGAAGTCAAGGTCACAGTTCACCCCAAGAATTCAGAGGCATGGTAAAAAATTTCGTTCTAAACTTGGCTTACTTATAAATATATGACACGATTATTTCTTTTTTCTATAGGTATTCCTTTGATTTTTTTTCTTTCCCCTCATGCTCTGGTTCTCATTCACTGTTACTGCCTAGCAGAACTTTGCACTGACTTCTGTGTGGAAGGAGGGGTTGTACTGTGTGTGCACCATCCTTAATAGACCTTTTCTCTCTTTCAGAACAAGGAATGAAGAAAATGAGCAACATCTATGAATCAGCGGCCAATACCCTGGGAATTTTTAACAGCCCATGCCTGACTAAAGTGGAGCTGCGAGTTGCATGCAAAGGCATATCAGACAGGGATGCCCTCTCGAAACCAGATCCTTGTGTCATCCTTAAAATGCAGTCGCACGGCCAGTGGTTTGAGGTGAGTGTTTAATAAAGCAAAATTGATTCTTCTGGCACTTCAGGATGGCATAGACAAACTGAGGCCAAATTGAAATAGCAAGACAAGAACAGTAAAGAGAAGAAGCAATTTGAAGTCTGTGGCATAATCTTGCAAGGGTGAAGGGATATTTTCCATTAACCCTAACACACTTTGAATCAGAAACTTGGAACTTTTTTTTGGAATCTAGATTAAAAATCAAGATGAATAAAGCATGAAGCATCATAGAACTTTTCCCTTTAGGCCTTACTTTTTCATAAAAGCTATATAATAGCACAGATAATGGTAATGACCACCAGGCATTACAATATAAAGAAGAGGAATACTGTGGAAGAGAGGGGGATTTATTGTTAGTTGGCAAGGGATTTGGTAATAGAGTTGCTTAACTTGCAAATTCTGAGCATTACAGTTGGATTCATTCTTGCAGTTAGTAAAACTAATATATTTGTCTTATCAATTTGCCTTGTCTTTCAGGTTGTGTGTTTGATTAAAATCCTGCTTTGTGTTCTTTTACCCGATCACTGAAATAATTTCTTTGATAACTGGAAACATGAGGTCTTAAAGAAATTCAAATTGTAACTATAGAACATAGAATGGAATGTAATATTTTAATGACATCTTGTTGGTTATTTTACTTAAAAGTTATAATTGAGTGTTTGTGGTTAATCAAGCTAAAAGGTGTGACTTTAAAAAGAGAATAGAAAGTATGTTAGAGAAAATTAGGAATTTATTAAATCCAGTTAATTTTGTGTGCATATTAATCCCTCTCTTTTCAAGAGTGTTAGCATTCAGCATAGAATTATCTTTTCTATGAAAAGATAAAAATAATAATGGTGAGCATATGCAGAAAGCAAAATTTTAAATTCAGGGATCTTTTAATTTAGCATTTTCAGCCAAGTTTTTCAGACTTTGAGGATTTTGTTCCATTTATTCCAATTGTTTTGACATTTGAAATTTTTCCAGTTCAGACCAGCAACAGCCTAGGAAAGTTAAGAGGTTTTTGATGGTATTCTACTTTTCTTAGTTTGCTCTTGTAGAACCACTAGACATATCCCTGGTGGAAAACCAGACTATAAACAGAAATAAAACTCTCACCATTGTTTTAGTGCTACAAAATCAGTGTGTCCATGATGTGGAAATTTAGGGTGATATAACAGTTAGCCTAAAAAAGGGTAATTTTAGCCCTCTCTATAGAAAAAAAAGCATTTAGCTGCACTGTGTGTAATCACACAAATAGTAGAAATTAACCAAGCAATGAAATAAAGGTCAAAATAAATAAAATGCCCCTGTTTGGAAAGGACACAATGAAAACTTTTATTCTGTCTCATTTCTCTGAATAACTTTGTGTGCATTTACATATAGTTTGGAAGTAGTAGGGTAAGTAGATTTAAATTATATATTCTGATGTAGTAATGGAGATTCCCTTTATTTGATGTGGTTTTTAATTTGGAAATCAATTGCCTGAATAGACTAATTCTTGCAGAACAGATCTGCCCATTGATATGATTCTCATCTTACGTCGGTTGCTCCTACTGTCTAGTGAGAGTCCAGGCAATTCATTTTAGTATGGAAAAAAAAAGATATTAGTTCATGTTCCTATCAGTGCTGCAAAGCAAATGCCACTCTGCCATGATGAGTCTTTTCTGGCCAGCACCTTCTTAACAGAATTTTTAATTAAATTTCAATTGCTGAGCTAAATTGAGCAGAGTCACTCAGGTATAGCTGGACATGTAATTTGGCTGGAAGAATCTTTTGCTGATGGCAATCAATGATCCAGCAAGACCTGAAAAAACGGACAAAGTAATAATTAAAAAATAATAAAATCCAGTTTCCAGTGAAGTGAGTATATGCAACATAGAAATCACTAAAATGGCAACCCAAAAAAAGGAGTAAAATCGACGAGCATGGATTTAGTACCTTCATGAATTATCTTGAACTTCCAGATACCTTAAATCTCTTGGAGATCCAAATGTGCTGTAGCCAGATACAGCATTACTGAAATGTGTGTGCTGATCACATACTCTGGTTGTGTGGAGGTTTTGTCAGCACGGAGTAGCTGAATTGAAGGTGTCTGAAATGCAGGTTGTGGTCTGTGCAGGTTGTGTTCTTGCATATTAGCGATTTTGAAATCCATGGAAATTACTGAGGGCTGACTGCATGGCTGCTCTTGGGCCAGATGCAGCTGCAGCATGTGGGCTTAGGCTGATGGGATTACACTGTGAATTAAGTTAGAGATACTGGGATATAAGGGAGTCACTCTACACATGCAGACAATCCCTGAAAGTTAGTGATCTGTGCACATTTTTTCTCTGGGAGAATTTTGGTAAAATATGTCAGCCTGTTGCTGAGGAAATTTTTTTTTTTCAGTTCTGTGTGTGCATATGTGTGTGTGTGTGTAAATTATGCCACCCACACATGTAAATATAGAATGAAAATGTGTTTATGCTCTTGTAGAGTGGGTTGGTGCTGTTTCCAGAGATTGGAAATGACATCTAAGTATTCTTCTTCATTTTTTTTTAAACTGTTTTTCCTGTTATGTTTAGTTTTGGGGGCTTTTTTTTGTTTGTTTCCTGGACACAGAATTGGTGAGGTTGTAAGGGACCTCTAGAGGTCCCATGGTTCATGTGCTGCTCAGGTGAGGACACCTAGAGCCAGTTGCCCAGGACTGTGGCAGACAGGTTTTGAATATTACTAGAGGACAGGGATTCTGCATACTTCCTGGGCAACTTGTGCCGGTGCTTGGTCACTGTCACAAGTGAAAAAAATGTTTCCTAATGTGTTCCTAAGTTTCAACTAGTCCCCATTACCTCTGGTTCTGTTGCTAGCCATGAGTAAAAAGAGGCACACCTCTGTTGTCTTTAGACCTTCCCTTCAGGTATTACATTGATAAGATGCTCCCTGAGTGCTCCAGGTAAAGCTGAAGATACAGTCTGCCCTATCATCCAGGTCATTAATGAAGATCTTAAACAGGACCCAGTTCTGACCACTGTGGCCCACTGCTAGTCACTGGCATCTAACTAGAATTTGTCTCACTGATAACCAGCCTCTGGGCCTGGCCAGTTTTCAGTGCACTTCACTGTGGATTTCAATCTACTGTCTGCTCATCCGCTCCCTGCATCAACAGCTGCTCTATGAAGATTTTACCCGACGTGGTTTCAAAGGCCTTATTGGAGTCCAGGTGGAAAATATCCACTGCTCTTCCCTCATCCGCCAGGCCAGGTAGATCTACTTCCTCTTAGAAGTTTTTCAAGTTGTTCAGGAATGGCTTTTTCTTGGTTGGCTACTCATGATGAGTTTCTTATCCTTAATGTGCCTAGGATTAACTGCTGATCGACTTCCCAGGAACTGTGGTGAAATTGGAGGGCCTGTAGTTCTCTAGATGATTTGATGAGGGACACAAAACTCCTCAGTAATGAAACCATCAGGAATTTGGACAAATACTCAGAGAATTTTTAGTGTTGTCCCCTGTTCTGAGACAGATATGTTTGCTGGTTTTTTCTTCTTGTCTGGGTAGATGTTTCTCTGTAAAGAAACTGGCACACACATAAGTGTGCACACACACCTCCCTCCTACACCTACCTGTCTCTGTATGTATGTTGGTGCTGGCTGAAAAACACTATCTCCACCAAACTAGAATGTAAATTATATGTTAGAATGTAAATTATATGTTGTATCTCCCAGGAGAATCGGCAGTTTATTCCTTCTCACACATGAAGCCTAACATGATAGGGTGTGATACAGCAGAATTTAAGATTATACTATGTTTATATACTAAAAGCCGATTTGCTGATCCAAGGCTGAATTTTAGCTCTTCTGGCCATAATTTTAGGCAGGTGCAAACTTGCGGAGTGCCCAAATGCTGTACTTCAGCTGCTTGTTTAAGATAATTATTCAATGGCTGTTTTTCTGTCTTGATTTGAATGTGTTCAAGGAGTTTGAATACTGTACTAAGTTTCAGATGGTGAAGACTGAGGTACATGATGATAAATTCCTTTGCTCTAATGATTATTTTACCCATTTAGAGTGTGAATGTCTGTGTGTAATAAATATTAACTGTTAACTAATGTATAGCATTGGAGCCTTCAGCTGACATGTGCTGGCACTGGCATTCTCATTAACTCCTTATTTCCAGGAAACCAGCTTGGGCCTGTTCACAGGTTATCTGCTTATGGCAAATACCCATAGTACCCATTATTTTGAAAGCTGTCTAAGTTGCTAAGCGGTGTCTGGTCATACGAGATTTGCTTGAGATCAGGAGGTGTCACACAGGCTGACTTAACCAGATGGAATGTGATGTCTGGAGCTATGAAAAGGGGAGAGGGGCTTAGGAAGGAAGACAAGTAGCCATGTTTGGGAATCAGAGAGGGCTTCCTGTAGTTGTACTCTTCTGGCTTTCAGCAGCAGGACAGAGAGTGCTGCCTTGTGGATTTGAACAGCCAGCTGGAGGTTTTGCTTTTTACCTAAAGCTTTTATTAAACCTTAATAACTGCAGAGAAAATAAAGCAACACCCAAAGACAACATGCACTTGCTAAAATTCATCTTGATGGAATTGGGTGAAATCATTAGAATGGATAAGTTTGTTTACTGAAATAGATTTTTTTTGTTGAAATGTTCTCTGAAGTCACAATTTGTGAAAAACTCAGTGAGCTTTGGTAAAAATGTGTTGATATTCTTAAAATAAAAGTTATTCACTTCTAATTCAGCATGACATTTGAAGGATCAACTTGGCAGGACTAAATAAACAAACCTGAATTTTCTGTGTTTCCTTTTCCTTTCACATCAACCTGCACATCCACACAGACCTTCATGCAAACAGATGGTAGAGACCAGTGAGCTAGGAAGTGCATGGAACTAGTTAAGGTATAGGATACACAGTGGAGCCTACTAAACATAGGAATGAAGCTACAGGAAGGACAGTCTTGCTCTTCATCTGTATTTGCTTTTCCCCTTGGTCCTGCTCTCTCTTTTGTTTCATTTCTGAATTCCAGCATCCTTCCCCTTCCTCTGCCTTTTCACCTACCTCAGCTTCCCATTTACATTCCTTGCACCTGCTGCCACATTTCTCTCCTCTCTGCATTGGAGACTGGGGGGAATTCCCTGCCCCTTCCTAGCATGGGCAAGGATCTGAAGAGAAGACCCTGAGGCAGACTTCAGCTATTTGTTTCCATAGATACCCAAAAGTAGCTTTCTTGTTATCCATCTGTGGCTGTTACAGCCCACTGCAGAAGCCAACAAGCCATGAAATAGGGGTGTCTGTGGGATGATATATTCCATGACTCTACCAAACTGTTCCAAAATGCACACAAAAGTTCTATGAAGAGGGAAAATCCCCCCACATATAAGTACACACGAAAAATTGCATTCTATTTAGTTCATTTTGATGAACAGGTAATAGATTAAGCATTTGGATGGAACTGGAAGTTTCTATGATCAGAAACAAGAACTACCGCCTGCAGCCATACAGAATGAGGCTTGAGGCTGTCTAACCCCATCTTGCATCTAGTTGATGATGATGAAGAAGTACAGGATCAGAGAAATATAAAAGTGTATTTCCAGGTTGTTCTTCCAGGTCTCAATGATCTGCAGCTTAGGGAGTTCTTAAACAGGAGTTTATACCTTTGTAATTGTAAAAAATGTTGTTGGAATAACTTTCATAACTTAGTTCAAATAATTTTAAAGGTTTTTGTATATAAAAGATAAAATTTCAGGATATCATGGGACATAAGGGTTCAGCAGCTTAAGTGGGGGTTGAATAAAGTAATATTACTTGTATTTTCTGATCTTGCCTCTAGCTCATTATTTTTAGGCTCCTTATTCCTTTATTAAAGGAGACACTGAGAAAATCCCTGTTCATTTTTTCAATGCCATTTGGGATTTTATTCTTCTGATTTGTCTGTGTCTGTATAAAAAGGCAACCTATATTTTGAAGATTCAGCATGCCTAACCTATCAAGAAACATGGATTTTTTTGGGTAGTTATTTGAGCTATATTTATTTCAGAGCATTGCAGAGATGTACTGCCATAACCTGTTGTTGCATTTCCACAGAGCTTTCTGATCCACAATTTGGGATTTATTCTCTGCTTTAAAGAACTGCAAGGCTTCATGGTGGGCTGTTTTACTGTAAGTTTGAGGGTTTGGGGATTTTTTTTTTTTTTTAATAATACTCTAGTCAATGCTAGAGCAGATTCTAGATACTATTTTTCTGATTTCACTCTTAAGATTTCAACTTGGTGAACAAACATCCTGTATGAAAATATTTGTAAGTAATGGGGTTACAGTAAGATGAACATACCATCTTAGGAAGATTTTTCTCTGACAAAGAAAGGAACTTACAAAGTTCTGATGAGATGTTTTATGTCAGATTATGGCAAATTTGGTGGCAAGGAGATGCTTTCATTGAATAGAGGTTATGAAATTAGCTCTTCTCTTTGTGAAGAAGCTTCTGATTCATTTGCAGATTTAGGAGTTTTTCTCTTCTGGATTTAGAAGAGGGTTGATAATTGGAAATGCTACCTGCAAGTTCTCTGGCCAAAGCTTGGATCAAAATCTTTAATGAAATACTAGATCTATTGTAACATTGGATTAATGTAGATCATGGTTGATGTAAGCCAATGGGGAAGAACTGAGTCTTTAATTGAAACGATCAAGACTTTAATCAAGGAAATAAAGGCAATTTATTGAGTTCTTTTCTAATTAAGCCACAAGGTGGCCAAAGTCCTGCCTTTCCTGACTCAGGGCTGGCAGTCAAGTTGATTGGCCCCTCCTGCCCAGATCATTCAGGCCTTCAGAGCACTTGATCTCTTATGAGCACAGGTCTGTGCCCTAGACAACTTGCAGTTGATGATCTGTGAGTGCAGCTTTTGATTATTGACCTTTGGACCAACGAAGAAATGGGAGCAGTCCTGCTGCATTCACTTCCCAAGGGATGTTCCTAGAAGATGATGCTTAAGAGTTTTTTAGGTGCCAGTAGACTTAACTTGTTTTCACTCATCAAACTGAAAGCTGTGATTTTATTTACACCATAGAATTGTGCCTGTGTATATGCCTTTATGGTTTATTTCATCCTCATAATTTAATATCATACTTTACTTTCTCCTTTTTCATCCAGTCTCTGTTGATGCTAATGAATGTTTCTTTACTCAAAACTACTTGGTAAACTCTGTTTCTGCCAAGATTTGCTTTTAGCTTTTGCTTTCTGTTCCTGGTACATTTCCTTGAAGTCTTTTAGTATGGTGTGACTGTCAAAGACAGCTCGTCTTTTTCAAGCACCACTGGAAGTCTGTGGGGTCAGGCTGCAGGCTAATTGAATGTTTTATCTTGGTCCATTCTCAGCCTGAATTCATCTAATCAGATACCTTCCTTTCCAAGCCTTAATATTTTGGAGGCACCCTTTCTTCCAAGGGTTTGCATGCGAAAGACCTCCTGTCATTAACTCTTTCTGAAAAAAGAAAAGTTCTCCACATGGAGGGAATATGCTATGCTAAGTTTTTCTCCCTATCCAACAGAGCATCATTCAGCATATTCTGTTCAGCCCCTAATACACTTAGTACCTATTTACAAATACACATACGTAAGCTCAAACCCTGGAACTGTAATTTATATTACCCTTCTTGTAAAAAAGAAGAACTCTCTCCCAGATCTTTCCAAACTACTTATGCAAAGTTGGAAGTCTGAAAACTAAAGGCTGTAATTTTCTTGTGTTGGCAAATACTTGATAAGAAGCTAGTACTGGGAATTTTTTCCTCCTGAGCCTAGTTCAGAAATATGAACATCATTAGGTTTTGATGAGATTTTTCTTTTTAGACCCGAGGTAGTAATGTGTCTATTTATTTAAAATCCATTTTATAATAACTCCCTCTTGTTTTTATCTCATCCATCACTGCTGCTTTTTCTTGAGCCTCCTCCTTGTCTCAGCATTTAAAGACAGCCACAGTGCT
This sequence comes from Cyanoderma ruficeps, assembly GCA_008694505.1. Taxonomy (NCBI): domain Eukaryota; kingdom Metazoa; phylum Chordata; class Aves; order Passeriformes; family Timaliidae; genus Cyanoderma; species Cyanoderma ruficeps. Next base: position 8,664,228 of record VZDJ01000782.1, read on the forward strand.
TTTTTTTCCTGTCTTTTTAAATCAACTAGTCTTTCAGCTTGAACTCATTTGAATCAGACAGATTGTCTCAACTGAAAACAAATACTGTCATGTTGAGTCAATATATATGAAATATCATATTATTCCACTAGCTCAAACATCATTTTCTGCCTCTGTAGTGCAGTTTGTGAAATGTAATGCATGTGCAAAGGAGAGAAAGTAGATGTCTTTGTTCTTATTGAGAGTGGTCATATTTGGGTGGGATGATTTCTCTCTGCCAGAGCTGGAAGCTGGTTTCTCTATCTGCACAACTAAACCTCTTCAGGTCCCCTGTCTTCAAGCTGTGGAGACTGACGAGTTATTTTCTCATAGTTTACATAATTGAATAAAACCAAGTGTAGTCCTGAGAAGTCAGGAGGGAGTGCTTATGTCTGAGAGGTGGTAAAAGCTGCATGGTCTCTCCCTGAACCTGTGGCCTGGAGCATCCTCTCCCAGGAAGATCCAGGAGCCTTCTGCCTGGTAAATGAGCTCCTAGGAGAGCCATGGAAATGAAATATGGGATCCTGTAGTCATTCTTCTATGTTAGGAAATAGTTTCATGCTTAAGAATCAGTTCAATACTGCACTAGCTTAGATGGAAATCTGAATGACCTGTACTTGTTTACATCCTATTTCAATGTCTAGAGGATCAGGGATTACGGAAATGTTTGAGGAACTCTGTTCTGGGTGAACAATTTCTTTACAATTTCATTCCTCAGCAGATGCCTTCAGCCAGAGCGTGTCCGTGTTTGCAAGCAGTGCTGTGCACTTACCTTGCCCTTCATTCCTATGGAGGAACCTGTGTTGAGTACTCTGTGGTCAGATTTCTCCATGGTTTTGCAAACATTTGTGTATTGTTGCTGGTAGAAACATTTTGAACCATTTTAAGCTACTTGAAAATTTTGCGTTCATCTTAACTTCTGAGTAATTGGATTGCAGACACGAAATACTAAGAAAGAACTGAGAGGAGTTCTCATCTGTTCTTGTATTTATGACATTTAGAATGTCGAAGTACTATGGCCAGTAAACATTTTACTTTACATTAATAGAAGTGCTTTCTTGCCTCATTAACAGGGAAGCTGAATTATTTCCTCTTCCCATGCAGTTTTAGATATTTCTTTGTTGTTAATGTACTTTCGTCAGTGTTTCTAATCATCCTAAGACATTCTTATAAATACTGCCTTTAGCCATGCTGTCGTCTTGATGGTTCTTAATTCATGCTTCGTTAACTTTGTACAACTTTTTCTCAGGACAGTTTTCCATGAAAGCTGTGACTCTTATTCAGTGTTCTCAGTCATATATATATACACACATATATATACATACAGTCATATATATACATATGCAATTGAACAAGATTTTTCTAATAGTTACCTTTTTTTTTAACCACATCAGGTCTTAGAGTTTTGTTGTATGAATAGGGTAAGGGAAAAAAAAAGAAAGAAGAGATCATTAAAAATGTTTTCAAAACTATGTGAGAAAGGTATCAGGAAAAGGAAGGTTTTACAGTGCTCCCACTCTTTCTTAACCCTGAATAACAGGTTTGGTAGGAATATATACAGGAGGAGTTTTATACTGTCAGCAGCTCAACGTTAAAAAAAAAAATTCTCTTGCTGTCTTCCCCTGCAGTTAAATTATCTATCAGATATGTAGTACTTTAAACTTGGATGGAGAGTCTAAGGCTGCTTTTATCATGGGCAGGCAGATGCACATTTCAGATTACCTCAGTCATATGCCTTCCACTCACAAGCTATTTTTTACAGATACACAAACTTCACACATCTCCAGGACAGATTTTAAGCCTGGTTTGACTTCAGTCGTCTGACAGATTGTGATAAACCTACAGTAAACAGACATCTTTGGAGCTGCTTTGTAAGTAGATAATTCACTTGATTGATTCAGTACACTGATTCTTAACCTGTAGCATCAGAGTGGAACTGAGAGATTGTCAGCAGCATAAGCCTCTTCTGTGTTTACTGTGAGGAGTTTTAGGGTCTAACACAAATTGTTTCCTGAAGGAAAAGAGCACTTATGAACCTCTGAGAATAAGTGATTTAGAAAAACGGTCTGAACTACTGCAATTGTGTTTTGAAAAGACTTCCATTCAACTATTCATTGACCAGGGATACTAAGTTCATTAAGCTGGTTTTGCTTAAAACCATTACATAGTAAGGAAATGTGCTGTTGACACGAACTGATGGAGTTCAAGTTTATGCAAAGGAAAGTAAAAGCAATTTCTCTGGAACTGCTGTTTTCCATATTCCCTTATGTTTGGTAGTAGCTTAAAAATATATTGTATCAGTCATGTTGTAACCAGACCAGAATACAGACTCCTGATTTTTGCCTGATTTTTTTAAAGTTTGTTTTTCAGAAATGGGCTAGATTGACTTTTTTCTTTCTCCACTTGAGAACTTTACAGTTTTGCATGCAAAAACAGGTAATCAAAGCAGAGCCACATTGCATCAACTACCAGAATGGTGATTTCTGCTTTAAGATTTGCCACTCTTAGTGTTCTCCAAAAGAAGATCCTAGATATAAACAAGTAAGACTAGTCTCCAAAGAAGAGGAAGCCAGAGGGTTGAAAATATCCCCTGTTTGTGGCAGAGGGCTTGGAGTGGCTGCTACTACCACCATGCCACTGCTGCTGACAGCAAAGCAAAATTGTACCAATCCTGGCTCTACAACGGCGCTTATTTGCTAAGAAAATTTTAGGGCAGTTTGGACAGTACATATAGAAACCATAATGTTTGGGTGTAGATTGTGCAGGTGATCTGTATAAATTTACCAGCCATTTGTTCAAAATGTCACACTTAAAGATGGCAGAATAAAAATATGTGATAAGCCAGTTCTTGGGTTGAACAGTCTCCTCTAGAAGAGCATGTAAGTCATTGGAACTGAAGTCATTGCTGTAGCTCCCTATGAAAAATTTTTGTGTTCAAAAGGCCTACAGTGTATGGTTCAGCTACTTTTTAGTTTAAAATTCATCATGAAATATTAGCTGCAACTGTCTGAGGTAAATGTCACAATTTTGTGAGATGCCCAGTTTTGTTCCACACCACCAAGCCGCAATGTTGTGCTTTTGGAGCAGAAAGCTGTCCATTGTGGTAATCTGGATTTGTCATGATAAACTTAATCAGAGGGATTTGAGGTTTGTTTTTCAAGTCAATCTCAATTAAAAAACAAGTCAATTAAAAATATGAGGTTTGAGGCTTTTGTTTTTCAAATATTTGGAAAAACTCATAGCCTAGCTATGGCACCAGCTGGCTTGTGTATGCCATTGGTGTAGAATCAGCTGCTGGTGCAGAACCAAGGGATGCACGACATGCCTTCTATATGCCTCCTCAGGGAAACATCAGGTTGATCATTGTATCGTGTTGTATTTAACTTTAAATGCTGTTTGAGGGCTGATTAGTCTGCTGTTGCCTTGTAAGTAGGGTAAACTTAAAAGCTTATGCTGTGTCACTGCCAAATGAACTGGACTAGCTTCAACAGCCTTACTCCCCTGGCTGCCCTTCAGGTTCCACATGGATGCAGGAACTGTTTTCACTGACTGTGGCGTTTGCTGTTCTAAAACTGTATTTGCACTTCTCCAGCTTATCTTGAGCTTTTCAACTGCCATGTATGTGTCTTTCCTATTCTGCACAGGAATATACAGTATAAATTTCCATGCCTTTGTTTCTCTGTTTGAAGTTATTGGCATTATGTTCATTGTCATCCAATGGACTTTTTACAGTCCCATGCATGCCTAATTTTGTTGAAGGCCATGTGCTTGCCTGCTTGCTTCCTTGATTTTTTAATTTAAATGCCCAAGTAGATTCTTGACCATCTTTGCATTAGTCTTATTCCTTCTCTTAATAAAAAAGCTGTCATTGAATATCCTGTGTTGGAAGGGACCCACAAGGATCACTGAGTCCAACTCCTGGCTCTGCACAGAACCATCCCCAAGGGTCACACCATGTGTCTGACAGCATTTTCCAAATGCTTCTTGAGCTCTGTCAGGCTGCTGTTGTGACCACTTCCCTGGGGAGCCTGTTCTAGTGCCCAACCACCCCTCAAGGTAAAAATGCTTTTCCTGATATCCAGCCTAAACCTCCCTTTACACAGCTTCATGCCATTTGGTAAGGATTGTCCATTCTTTCTTCCTTAGTTTGGTGGGACTTACTTGGTCTTCTGACATATTTAGCTTTATAGCTCCACAATGAAGTAATGTCCAAAATCCTACAGACAAATTTTCTGTGTTTATATACATAATTTATATTTTTCCCTGGGAATTTATTGAGATTCCCTAACAATATTGGAAAAAGTTGATGATAACTAACTGTGTGGTAGTGAGACTTATCTTTAACAAGTTAAAATTCTACACGCAACTCTGATTCTAACCAAAACTGTTATTTTTTGAATTCAACTTGTATGTAGTGCTGTTTTGGAACTTCTGGAGATTTTTGCCCAGATTTTGATTGGTTTTGAATTTGCTGCTGAACGCTGAATTGCTGCATTGGCACAAAAAATAAAGTGCTCACAGGGCTCTCATGCTTGTTTTTTCAATTTATACTTTAGACTTGGCTTTTCAGATTTGATCTGGTGTTGTCATGATTTAAAGTATCCATGTCCTGACCTTCAAGTGCCCTACATTTTGTGGGAAAGAAGTGGTTTCAAGTCCCAGTTTTAGTGGAAAACAACACACTTAGTGCAACTTTTCCAACTTGGTAATATTTTAGTCTCTGAGCTTTTATGATGGAAACATTTCCAATTCACAGAGTTCAAGTTAAAGAATGAAAGAAATCATTGTAACGCTTTATGGAACCATTCAAAAGTTTTCTTTTTAATATAGAGGAGCTGTACATGTACTCTCTTCAGCTGGGCATCAGCAAGAAGAGTTTTTGTTCATGTTATTTTTAGAAGGGTAATACCATGAACCCCAAGGAATGCATGCATCTTTAATTAATTTTGAAACCGAGGAAGTCTATAGTTTTGAATACATTTTAATTGTATCAGTTGGGAATATTTTTAAATAAGATTCTGACATAATGCTAAAGTTCACAGAGTTTACATTGTATGCATCTTTCCATCTGGATATCCTCTTTCAAAGCAGCCACGTGCTCTTATCCATTTCACTGGAGCACAGCAGATGCAGGCTAATTACTTTTTCCTCGTTTTCATTGTATCACTCTGCTTTTGCTGCTGATTTCAGCTGGAGTTGGAGGTCAGTCTATTTAAAGAGCCCACACTTTTATCTCGGTGTCTCTTGTGAAGTGTTGTATAATTTGGCTACTCCTGGGGATCTTTGTGGTGAAAGTGCATAATTTAATGGCCATCTGCCTGCCTTTTCCCTTCATTACAGATGTGGAGAGGAAGAGCTGAAAAGATGGCAGTGATGTAATACGTATGTAGTATGTATGACATACTGTGGTTGTCATTCAGAAATTCTCTTTCTGCCAGAAGCTGGTGCTATTATATGAAATTTAAAGGAGGGCTGGTCTGTGTCACACAGCACTGGAGAGAAGTATTTATGAAGGATTTGTTTATTCCAAAAGCAGTTAGTTGAGGTTTTTCATAACATTATTGTTGATTTCCTTACAACTCTCTATTGCCTTCAGACTGTATTCAAAATCCCAGGCTTTGAATTAATTATAAGTCACAAAGTAATTCACCTTACTTGGTGACAGTTCTAGGGATCCTCGTTCTTTCCCAGCAGGGAGCTACTGAAAGTCCTGGATGTCCTGGCTGGAGGAGCTCATGCTAGTTTTATTTGGGCATGGTATGCCTTTTTGAATGTAAGAAAGTGGAGAGCAAGACAAGATGGAACAGATATTAATGTGGAATCAAAATGAGATTGTATCTAAAACACAATAGCATGGAAACTTTAATAGAGCTTGGAGAGCGGCAGAGCGGTGTTCCAAGAGAAGCCTAGAGAATAGACTTTTGGATCTGAGATTATTATAAAGGACATCTATGACTGTGAAGAAGGAAAATTTTGTTCCTTTGACTTCTTTATGAATGTTTTAAATAGTTGCATTAATGCTTCCTGATTCTAGAGACTTCTGGAAAGCCACTCTATTCTAGAGAACAAGTCCTGTGGCTGAGGGCACTGGATTTGATTAGGCCTGAAAGAAGGAGGCTGAGAGGGCACCTTATTGTTCTCTGCAACTACCTGAAAGGAGTTTGTAGAGAGTTGAGTGTCAGACTCTTCTCCCAGATAACAACATGAAATAGCCTCAAGTTACACCAAGAGAGGTTTAGGTCAGTTTTTAGGAAAAAATTCTTCACTGAAGTGGTTACTGAGCATTGGAATAGGCTGCTCAGGGAAGTTATTGAGCCACCATTCCTGGAGTTATCTAAAAGTTCTTTAGATGTGATGCTTAATATTATGGTTTAGTGGTAGATTTGGCAGTGCTGGGATAATGGTTTGACTTGGTGATCTTTAGGGTGTTTTCCAAACTAGATGATCCTGTGGTTCTATCATGTTTTCATTCTCAGTGCAATAATCTGATAGGACCCAAGTCTTGGCATGTAGTTCAGTGGGATCATACTTTACTGAGGTTTATACCTGGATGGATGCTCTCGCTGTTGATCCTTTTTGCCAAAGTGGCAACACCTCCAATCAGTCATGGTGTGTCTGCAGAGCAATATTTCATGCAGCAGATTGCAGTAGGTATAGGTGTGATGGACATATCCTTCACCATCACTTCTAAAAGGGATCTCTTAAACTCTTTAGGGACCGTCTATCTGATTTCACAAATTTCAGTTGTATTCTAAAATATATATGTATGCAAATTCAGACTTAATACAGTCCTTTTGCTGAGGTGATTTTTTGTCCCCAATTTCTTGCTATGCTGCTGTGTGTTTATAAATACTTAGCTATGAGCTCTTAGGGGCAGGAAATACATCTTCTGTTTTATTTGCAAAGACTAGTAAGAACTTTTCCAAAGTCTCTTGGTGTCATTGCAATAAAATAATTGTAACAATGGGTCTCTGAGTAGTACTAAGTCTGATGCAGTTGAAATGAACTAGTAACTTACCTTAGAGTCAAAGTTTCTTATTTGAAGGTACAAAGAAAAGAGAGCAAAACACTCTTGGTTATTTTTTGTTATCTTTTTCTTAGAGAAAACATTAGACATGACTTACCACTTAACTTGGCTGGGGCTATCTTCATGCAGCTTTTTTTATATTTTATAAGCAATTATCCTGCAATATGGAGTGTTTTGATTTAGACACGCTTTTTAAAGATCAGCATTCGTGGCACATGCGGTGAAGAGCAATTTAAAATTAAAAAGCTGCTTTAGATTTTTAAGAGCACCTGGATCTTATTTTAGAAGCAATTGGAACTCTGGGCCAGCACCTCATAGGGCAATTTAAATTCTTCTTTTTTATTATTTTATTTGAGTACTTGGTAAGGAATTGATTTGAACAGCATGGTGCTGAGATCTTCAGATTTTGAAGTACTTCCAATTCCAAGTCACACATAGCTGCAGATCATGATCTTCTCTTGGTTCTACAAAGCCAGACATCTTAAGAATATCACCCAGACAAAGAAGTGAATCTACACTCTTTTGATTTATCAAACATTTGATTTAACTTATTTTATTTCTTTTTTGCTTATACGTAGAAAAAGTTCCTTAGGTCAATGGGAAGGCGCTTATAAGTTGCAAAAATAAAAAAAAAAAAAACAGACATAAAGTAGCAAAATTGTATCATGTCTGTTCAGCATCTGAAGAAAGTCTTTTTTATCAGTAAAACATTCATAAGCACTGCAGTAAATTCTGTGTATTGGTTTAATCCAGGGTAAAGGGGCATGGGACAAAGAAACAATCCTTTAGTTATATTCAGTATTCCATTTGGGAGTATGATCTGCCCTGGGCCCCATGTGAGACCTGTGGGAATGAGGTGAAGGGAGGGAAGGAATCATTATGTAATGAAGGCAGATCATTATTCACAGGCAAGAAGAGAAACTGTGGCTGCACAGGTCATCTTCATTCTGGAAATTACTACTCTGAGCACTGGGCTTTGAACCACAAGTCTTTACCCTAATGATGTTTTTGGAAAGCCCTATACAAACAGAGGGATATAATGGTGCTTTACTCATATAACGTGACATAAGAAAACCGTGTCCTTTGTTAGCTTTATTTTCAGAAGTACAAAAACATGGCAAGATCCACCTCAGCAAGATGTCATAGCTCTCCTTAATACAGGGATTAGGGATTTTTGTTCCTGCTCTCCATACAGCACTCAGCCCCTTATAGGCAAACACAGTTGGGCTTGTGAGCAGGTGGGGCTACAGAAGTGAGTCATTAAGTCACTGAAAATTCTCTGAGATGTGAACCATCAGCGAGAACCTTTACAATACAACAGCTGCAACACGAGAAGCTGCCACCAGGCAGCTCATGGCGACCGATTACAACTAATTGTTCTGATGCTCAGAGATGGTGTGGGGAGGTGTGCACCAGTACAGAAAGGTTTTATAAACTGGATCTGTGAAACAGTGAGGATGGCATTAAACAGCATCACCATCTCCCTCTTCAGGGTGGATTTCTTGTAAGAGGCTGGAGGAAGCTGATGATTTTTTAAAAAACTCTCAGTGTATTTTTGGGCTGAGATAAGTAAATCATAAGATACATTAGAGATTTCACTGGAGTGTGGAGGAGGAGAATGTAAAGTCTGAATATTTTGTTTTCTGTCTGAATCGCTAATGTGCTACCAGTCAGTTTAATTAGAATAATTAGTAATGAAATATATAATTGGTGTGAATCTTACTGCAGATTATACAGAGAGCTTTTGAAGGGGAATGTGGTTATTTGATGCTGATCCTGCAAACATTTATGCATGCTCTTAGTTCAGCATGCATGAATCAGTGTCATCCCATGGAGTGGGGAAAGGAAGCTCTCCTTTAGCTAAGGGACTTTCTGAAATTGAGCCTCACCAGTGGGCAGCATTTCTCTGTGACCGTGTGATTTGTGGCAAGTCCAGTGTTTTAGGGATGCCTTCTGTAAGGGACTGCTTTCTCTCTTAAGCATTTGCTTGCTCTGGAAGGACAGTAAATATGAATGACCAGATGGTGGCATGTCCTCTGTGGCTCTGTTTGGGTCTTGTTCTCTAAAGGGTTACTCCTCCTGTGTCCTCCCTGTGAGGTTATTTTGACACCACTGTGTTGTGTTTCTCCTGCTGTGGAGAAAGGATCCAGTTGCAGTAACCATGGGGAAGACTGTATTCTTGATTTCTTATAAACTATGCTGGATGATTTCCTGGAGCAGGTTCAGCCTGTAGCTGTGCACACCTTTTGAAGCTTGTGAAAACTGAGGACGGGAAGTTGATGGAGCTATGTGGAAGATTGGGCCTGGGGTAGGTTAGGCTTGCCTGCGTTTAGGTAGCTTTGGTTTTTCCTGTGAAAAAACTTGAAAAAATTGAGCAATTATTGTAGATACTCACAAATGCTACCATTTAATCCCCCTTTTCATCCCCAGAAGAGTGGTTTGGGTTTCTGGTTGGGTTTTTTGTTTGCTTTGGTTTTTCATAATAGGTTTTACTGTGGTTATTTCATTGTGGCTATTTCATTGTGGTACCTAATGGTGCCAGTTTTAGGTTCTTCCAGTTTGTTGAGAAAGTAACATTGAGGGTCTTCTTCTGTTTTCCTTATTTATCTCTTGTGTCAAAATTATTTTGTATCCTGAGATTATATGACAGATAGCAAATTTAATGCTAAAGAAGGTCCTGTAAACATATTTAGGCAGCCCTGCTACATGTTTAAGATTTTCTTCTTAAAGAAGAATCTTAAGATTTTCTTCTTAGTAGCATATACTAATGTGCTTTGGTGTAATTTGATAGTCTAATTGACTGTAACAGTAGATTCTGTACTATTAACTGTGTAAGAAAGTTTACAGTTTTCATTATTCTTGGCCAGAAAGGAAGTTTTTTATTATTTTTATTGTACTTTGGTTAATTTCACATCTTTTTTGGCATGCAGTACAGGGTGTAACATAAAAATACGTGATTCAGCAAAAGCTGTGGAAGGATTTCTGTTATTGCGGTGTACAGAACTGCAGATACTGCAAAAAAGGCTGAAATAAAAAGAATGGAATGTGGTGTATCTGCAGGGTAGGACTGTGTCACTATGTGGTCTTACTTATTGGTTCACAAAATTAACTGTGGTGTTCCCTTGAATATTCTCAAGGGAATGAGTGTGCACCAGAAAACTTGGTGAAGATATATCAGATATCCTTTCCTATCCAGAAAACCAGAAACTATCTACTGTTTGATAAAGTTGCATTTCTCCTTCACCATTATCAGGAACCCAGTCCCAGGTGACCTTCTCATTAGTTGAGCTCAAAACCTGTTATTACCCAAAGGCTGGTCTTGCCTATTTGGTGTTAGGTGTGTCTTGTTGCTGCAGTGCATCCCGCAGTGCACCAAAGCCATCCTTGCCTTTGAGCCTCAGTCCCACTTCCAGTTGCCAGTGGTACTTTGAGAAGCCCTAGGAGACTGAAGCAGCAATTTGGATCAAAAATAACTACCTCAAGAACTTTGTAGGTAGACAGAATTGCCAAGCACAATCTCTCTGTATTCTGTCATAGAATACATAGAAAGGACCTAAAGCTATCATTCTACATGCCTTTCTACTATGACATTTTTACTATTAATTGTGGATTCATAGCTTACATAGAGAAAATGTTCCTGAATTGTTGTGTTGTTTTCTGGTTTAGTAGTGTTGGCTCTTATGTCTTGACATATTTGAAAGTCCTATGGTATTGACTGCTTGCAAACTTTTTCTTCTGAATCATGAATTTAGCAAGCAACTCTCAGTGAATTTCAGATGAATTAAAACCAGTGTCAGACATGGTTTCAAACTCCTTAAGCGGAACAACAAAAAACACAGTAAGAGATATGTGAAATCGGTGTCATGATACAGATTTTCTGAAGTTCACCTATTCTCTTAAGAATTAAGAGACATAATTAAGCACATTTCTCTCCTGCTGGCCAGAGAGTTTAAGCAGTTCAAATTAGTGCTTTTCTCCCAAGTAGCAATTGCTAGGACTAGAGGAAATGACCTTAAGTTGCACCCAGGGAGGTTTAGGTTGGATATTATTAAAAAGTTCTTCATCAGAATGCTTATTGAGTATTGGAACAGGCTGGCCAAGGAAGTGGTAGAGTTCCTGGAGGTATTAAGGAGCCCTGTAGATTTGGTGTTTATGGACATGGTTTAGTGGTGGACTTGGCAGTGCTGGGTTAACAGTCGGACTTTATGATCTTGATGGTCTTTCTTAGCCAAAACAATTCTATGGTTCTATAAATTTATCTTCTGTATACACTTTTGGATTCTGATCAGGCAATAAGCCTATAAGACTTTATATTTTAAAAGTCTGTGAATAATCTGCTGGTTATATGTCAAGTAACCATCAGTTACATTCCTATGCAAACCATGTCTTTTCTGTCCCAGCCCCTCCACGTCTCACCTTTCTTGCCCTTGCATAAAATAAACAAAATCAACTAACCAAACCCCTCATATTGTAAGCCTTATACAGTAATGTCAATTTATTTCCACAAAACACCATGGATATTTGTGATGTTTTATGTGTTCAAAAATACCAAAACATAAAAACCAAACCAAAACCAAACAAAACAGGAAAACCTCACAGAGCAGCAAATCCCTTATAAAATTCTAGTACATCTGACAAGCTCTCTGGGGTTGTCAAGTTAAAAATTGCTGCACACTGCACAGCCCAGACTGTGCAGTAGTACGGAGTAAGTGCTTCAGTGCCTTCATTCTGGTGAATGTTGAAAGTCCCATCACTCAGAACCTTGCATCTTTGACTTTATTAACTGCTGCTTCTAGACAGATGCTCAGAAACTCTGGACAAAGCAGCAAAAAACCCCATGTAGATGTGCAGAAAGAAGAGGCAGCTCTAAGTTCATATCAACTCAAAGTAAGAGAAAAAGAAAATAGAGGAGTAGGATATTTGGTTTTTCCTGCGTTTCACAAAGCGTTAGCAAAATCTCTGAACAGGGGGAGACAAAGACTTGTGAGGAAGCTGCTATCTTAAAATATTTGAAGGGAAAACATGAGCAGCCATATGTTATAACATTTTGGCTGAAAGTGAAGTGTGTGTTTGGCTGTTTTTATAATTTTATATAAATGTTTGAAAAATGTAATGAGCAAATTGTCATCTCCCTTTTACGAAAAGAAGGTATGCCACCTCCTGTGGTTCTGAACTGTCTAATTCCTTCAGCCATTTTAGGGAGGAGGGGAAGCATCACTCCTTTGTACCTGTGGATGAGGAACTGAGAATTAAATAGGACTGAGAATTCAGGCTGCTCGGTGGCAGAGCCTGGAATCTAGCGTTCAATGCCTTGACCCAGAAGGCTTCTCTTTCTGTTTATCTACCTAGCTTATGTATCTCTTCATAGAACATTTTTTTAATGGGTTAATTTATACTTGCACCACTTCTGTGAGGTTGAACAGCACTGTTGTGCTCTTTATATGGATGTAGAGTCCAAGAACAGGTGATCTAAATGATTGCTCATGGTTATTCAAGTATCTATGGAATAAAAGGGACAGCATAAAACTTAGTTAAATCTCAAGTAATAAACTTCACTTTTTAGGCCTTACCCATCTGCTTGAGAGAAAGCCAGAGGGAAAAGAAAAAGGAAAAAAGAAAAAAAAAGGAAGGCAGAAGGGAGTTATCTTTTTTTCCCTGGAAGGGTGGCTTCCTGTTTTGATTTCAGAAGCAAACACCAGCCTTTTTCAATGCTAATTTCATAAGCAGAGAAATTATCTGATTTCACAGAGAAGTTATATTGAGAAGAAGGAGACAAAGGAAAAAAAAAAAAGAAGAAAAAAGAAAGAGACAGAAAAGAGAGAGTGCTATGAATTGGATTCTCCCTCTGTTCCCCAGGAATTTCACCTGCCAATGTTGTGATTTCCTTCTCAGTCCGTGGCTTTGAAAATGGCTTTGCAGGATCTCTTTCTAGGGATGGGTGTTGTGTATTCAGTCAGAGAACAAACTCCATGCTGGGAGGCATGGGGGAGCACATAGTGGCATTTCTAGCAATAAGCTTGTCAAAATAAACAGTCTCACTTTTAAAATATGTATCCTGAATGTGTTGCTTCCTAATGCATATTCATGTCTTAAATGCAAATATCTCCCTTTGCCGCACATATTGTGGATGTTTGCCCTCTCTATTTGGGTTGTGTATCATATGGCATGTAAATAAGAGATGACAAGTTGTGTAATAAGTGGAGGAGGGGAGGAGGTAAAGGGATTTGATTTAATAAGAAACATGCATAATTTCACACACAGCACTATTCCACTCTGGTTTTGCATATTTTAATAGCAAATCCTGTGGCTTTGTGCCAACCAGTGTCTTAGAAGTAATAGTCTTTTACTGCCCTTAAAGGTAAGATTTCTCAGATGAAGTCCACTTGCTAGAATAAGCATCCTAGAGTGGTGTAGCTTTATACTGAAGTTTGTAAGTACCCTTATTTCTTTGCAAAGTGAAGGCAGTTTGGGTAAATACATCTTATATATACAGTATGAGCAAGAAGATGTGTTTCAGGTGCTGGTTTTTTCACACCCACAAGTTAGAAACACGATGTATTTTAGGAAAGATTTATGCCTCTCTAACCTGTAAATGATCTAAGCTAAAGGCACAAGCTAATATTAATATGCTGTGGTAACCAGATATCCATAGCTTTTTGCCCTTGCAAAGGTGGGGGCATAAAACTAGAGGAATGTTTTCAGAATATTTTTTATAATAATTTTTTTATGGTCACTCATGAACTGGACATGTGAAATGGGGGTTCATTTTGACCCTGTGGTTAGAATCATGAGTGCAAATGGCAGCTAAGTGTAGCCTGCTTTGACCTGAAGAAGGAGATAATTCTCACCCTGAAAAGTTGGACATAAATAAACACATGGCTATGAAGAAAGCATCTGCCACAAGAAGGCCAAATGCTGAGTTGCTTTCAAGAGTTTCAGTATGGATTCTGTAAATGTATATATCCTTCTGCATATAAGAATCAACGTGAATGTAAGTACAAAGTGGGAAGGATACTGTAAAATGCCATTTTGGAAAGCTTCACCATCGGTGAGACTTCATGGGATGCCAAATCCAGCCCCGCAATGCCACAGGGACTTGTGTCTTATCATTAAGAAGAAGCAAAAGAGACAAAAATGGCAGAGAGATTCTGAGGGGTGGCACAGGGCCATACACAGGGTAGACGAGGTTTCCTCATGGCAAAGCTTAAGCTACACCTGATTTTTGTGGAGCCACCCAATGCTTGTGAGAGTGCCAAACCATGCACTGCTGTGCTGGCTCCCTGGACCTGCCCTCCTGTGTCATATGCTCTGGAATAACTTGTCTGGGGCTCAACACCAATGTCTGCCTCTGCTTGTGGGCTTTGTAAGCAGAGTCAGAGTTTGCAGATTGATTTCCAATGACCAGAAATACGGCTTCATGAGCTCACCAAACCTGTCCCAGCATTTCAGGAGCTGCTTCTGACCTGGGTGAAAAATGGATTCTACAGTAAGACAGATCCTAAAGTTTGAATGTGATTTTGGATCCAGATTCTGCAAGAGTTGGTGGATTCATTATCTAATTTTTAACTTTGTCTTTAAGCACCTACTCAGCTATAGTTGCTGTAAAATTTCTTTTTTTGTTTCTTAAACCCTATCTTACACGTGAGTATTTCAGGCAAGTTGCAGAATGCAAAAATGTTTTTGGGCCACTGAAATGAATGGCAGTGCCTCAAGATTGTCATGATATGGATAGTGATACAGCTCAATAAAAGAGCTTTTTACTTGAAGGTAGCAGTTCAAGACATGCACTTCAGTGCACCATTCTGTCACAAAATGAAGACTTATTGGAAGAGTGTCTTTGGCATTTCAGTCCTGACTGGCGCAGGCCTTCATTTTACCTCAGGTGTGTGTCAGGTGTCTGGTGCAGTATCCTAAGGCATGTTCCCTGTAGTTGTGTCCCCTCTTTATACAGTGTGGAGAGGAGGGAGAAAGACAGTTCAATGTGTGCTTCCAAATACCTGCTTTTATGGGTCCTTGATCCATACATGCTACCTCTGGGTCCTAGGCTGAATCCAAGGGAGGCGAAAAAAATCCCACTGGTTTTTGGAGGCAGTTCAGCCACATTTAGTCTCTCTGGATATTAGAGGGGGAGGTTTATTTTGTTGAGGTTTTCTGCCCGTTTAAGTAAAATTTTTCAAAATCCTTCTCTCTTGTGTGAATTTCATTAGAAGTTCTAATAAACTGTTTTACAGGAGTGAGGGAATATTTGGAGGTAGTGTTGTTTCTTTCTTCCCACTCCCCAAGCTTGATACTTACAAGTGGAAGGAGAACCAGGCATAAGCAATGAGTAAGATTTGTCTCCTTCCTATAAATATGCCTTAATGATTAAGAAGGACAGTTCTTGTCAAAAAATAAGTCTTTTACCATGCTCATAAAGCTCTCTGCAATGACACAAGCCATTTTATGATTTATATTATTGGGAAAACCAAGATGCCCATTGGTTCAGTTATTTTCATTTCCATGCTGCTTCTGTAAAGCAGAAGCCTCTAGAGCAGTGTGTTGTATATGTAATTCTCAGCTGGGAATCACTAAACAAACTGAAATGGAAATAATTAGAAATAATTAGTTGTGATTCCGCCCCCCCCCCCCCCCCCCCCNCCCCCCCCCTTACTCTGTATTACCTTCTCAAAAGAGACTGAGCAAAACAGGCCAGCAAAAAATGCTGCTCTCCAAATATGTAACGAGGAACTGGTCTCCTGAAGGCTATTAAGTAAGTGTAGAAAAGAGTAAAATTTGCTTTTCTGAATTATGAAATGGGTTTCTGACCAATGAAATACTACTTGTCTCTCAAACACCTTTTATCAGTTTTTCTGTAAAAATACAGTATGCATGAATACTTATTGGAATTTTATCTTAAAAAAGCAGAATTAAAATTGATGTGAATATGAGGGGGTAGTGTTACAAGTGCAAGGTAATTGTGTCTTTATCAAGTTTTCTGGCTTTCTGTATTTTCTACTTTTTATGGCTTTGTACCACTCAAATTTCCTAATCATCCATTTGAATAGATAAAAAAGTATTCTGGATAGATACAAAAGCTCTGGTTCTCTGGCTACTTCTCTCTCTCAGCATTAGAGGAAAAGCAATCAAACATTAATTTCTGATTCCCAGTGCCAACTGAGCAGAGAGGGACTGCATGCTTTGCAAGAAATCTAGTCAGTAAAAGGTCGGATCTGAAATTGGTAGATTTTGTTCTGGAAAAAATGAAAAAATGGCAATGCAGAATAGTACTTGGCTTCGGAGCAGGGTGTTCTCCTACTGCTCTGCCATTGTCATTTTGGGAAAGATTTTACTCACCTGTAAATGTGACAATTTAGAGGTGCTGAAATGCCTCTTGCAGGACAGACAGACATGCAGGAGTGATCAAGCTCTTCTGTTGCTGGGGGTCTTGTGACTGAACCGTGGTGCAGGATGGTTGCAAGTTCTGAGGCCAGGGAGGATCAAGGCCAGCTAAGATGTCCAAGGGTTATGAAATGTCACCGCTATTGGGTAACAGCCTCCCTTCTTGCTGCAGGGGTGTTTCCCATGGAAAAATAACCATTGAGTGCTACGAAAGATGCATGCTTTGGTACATCAGCTCTGTCTGGAGTTAAGCTGATCAACAGGTAAAAATATTGTGGTGTTCACCTGGTGGCATCCACTCTGCTGAAGCCTCTATGCAGCTGGGAGCTAGTAAGAGTACAGATAGAGGGATCAAAGCAGCCTGGCGTTTGGAATTGCAAGGAAAGAAAAATCAAGGACTATAGTCAGTTAAGCAGTTATTTGGAGTAGCTGATGGTAGCAAATTTGGGTCCTGCATGTGGGTTGGGGCAGCTCCTGGTGTCAGCACAAGCTGGGGATGAGCTGATCAAGAGCAGCCCTGCACAGAAGGATTTGGGGTGCTGGGGGATGAGAGTTTTTCATGAGCCAGCAGTGTGTGCTCAAGGTGAGGTTCAACAAGGCCAGCTATATTCTGGACTGCACGACAAGAAACGTGGCCAGTGGAGCGAGGGAGGTGATTCTCCCTCTCTGTGTTACTCTGGTGAGACCCTGCCTGGAGTACTGTGTCCAGCTCTGGAGTTCTCAGTACAAGAAAGAAATGGACCTGTTTGTGTTTCCCCAGACACACAACCTCTTCTTTACCACGTGTATTATTTAAAACCTTGGGATTACCACAACTACTGCTCACACACTGGGAGTGCTGGGAGGAGAGAGGGGATGGGAGAGAGTGGAGTAGCTGTCAAGCTTCAGTGAAAATCCAGACCATTACAGCTGCATCTTTTGTGCTGAAAGAGCTAGAGAAAGCACAGTTTGTCAAATATGTATAATCTGGGTGGTGTAAAGGTAGCTGCTTTTGTTTTACAAAGGTGAAGTGCTTCTCTGCCCTCCTAGTCTGAGGCTTGATTTAACCAAGCAGGCTGCAGCAGCAATGTGGGTAGCAAACTTCTGGGCTTCTGGTTCAGTGCCTTGTCATTAGTCACGCCATGTGTAGCTCTGACTGTTTAGAAATCATAACTGCTGTTTGGCACAGTGTCTTACCAAGAGGATGCATAAATCTGATGAACTCTCAGTCCCCTAGGAAATGAGAGTAATGGATGACTTACATTTACATTGCTCTATTGGTATTTATCAAATTGACTCCTGTTTGGCTTTCAAATCCTTAATTTGGGTTTTATACTTGGTTGCTATTAAATATCCTTTTATCACCCCAGCAACAGTGTCAGACCGATTTCTCACTTGTCTTCCTCTTACTGACATGGAAATATAAGTTCACTGATCTATTTATCGTTCCTTCTTGAATAGCTTCCCAGGATGTATTCTCTGGAAAACAGCCAATACATTGTACAATGCTGTAACTACTGGAATCTAAATGAATATGAAGCAAAATTCTACCAGATTATGTTTCCTGCTGCAGGAGATTCCTGCTACAGGCAGAATTTTAATTGTTCCCATTCAAAGACATCTGTGTTTCTAGATTAATGCATCCACTTCAGTTTCAGAAGTGCAATGGCTGAACCTCAGTGCCTCTGCCTCTATTCTAAGTTGTTCTGTAACAAATGTGTAGTTCAGAGTTTTATGAAAATGGGCCAGAGGTCAGGAGAAATATGCTACTACATCTTCTTTCAGTAGATTTCTTCAACCTCATCACTGTCATATCTAACAGTATGGAAAGGCAAAGGCCAACTTAATAACAAAGGGCAGCCAAGGAGGAAAAAAAAATGTTTTGAATCCCACAGGAAAAGATTACATAAAATACATTGCTTTTCTTAATGCCCAGCATTAATTTCCTGACACAATGACTGTCTACTTTTTAAATGATTTCCTCTTCTCCACTTTGTGTGGAGAAAACAGGAGAGAATATATCCATAAGGTCACAAAACAGTGTAAATTTAGAACTGTTGAACAATGTACGTATTTTAAAATAAAAACGAAATCAACAACTCATGATTTTTGAAGCCACCATTGCTATTTCAGATTCCAAGGACTGATTTATTCTTTACTGACTACAGCTTAGTAAAGCAAAGGATGGACAAATTCAACTCCTGCTTGTCTGGTGTTCTGGTCAAGCAAGATTTAGCAATAGCTGGCAGCTTTGCCTAGAATTGACTTTAGCTTTGCCTTTTCATTCTCAGCATTGTGCTTTCCTGTGGTCCATGCTTCCCTTTGCCTCTTCTGTCCTCAGTGGCTGCTATTCAATTTCCAGTTTGACAAGATGAACACCACTTGGTTTGGATATCACTGCTTCTGTGCCAAGAAGGCATCACAGTTCAGTTCACCACAGTGCTTTACACTGTCATCAGCCCACCATGAATGCTGACAGCGCACTCCTCTGTTAACAAAATCACCGCTAGGACTGTAAACACCTTCTCATGGTTCTGTGCTAAAAGCTTGTTCTCAGCTGCTTATGATTTTGCCAAACTGCTTCTGTTTGGGCTGACATGCTACAAGATGGGTATAAGCTTCTGGTGAATTATTTCACGGGAAATTTTGGACAGATCCCCAAACCAACTTTCAGGATCAGACCTGAGCCACACACCATGGTGTAAGCTGCACCAGCCCAAACACAGTGACTTTTCCTACAGCTCTGCTCTCATCAAACTTTCTGCTAGGGAGAACCAGTTATACAGTATGCTCTCCTGCCTGTCTTCGAAGATGAATTCATTTTTTTGGATAGGGGCAATGCCTCCCACCAGCAGTTAGGTGGAAGGAGTTCCCATTGCTGTCTCTGGGCAAATCTGCCCTTATAAACTAATAAGGAAAACTTATAAGCATGTTCTAAACAGTAAGCATATCTTTAATCAAAATTTATTAGATTTTAGTGGATAATCTTGTCATTTATTATAGAGAACTAAAATATCATACAGCTCACAAACCCCCAAGAAATTGCTAATGCTGCTTTGAGAGCCCAGTTTGAATAAGCTACAGTGAATAAGATAAAGGGTCACACATTGAACAACAAAAAGAAAGGAAGAAGACAGCTTCTCATTAAGTGAACATCTTCTATTCTGTGCTGAATAGTGCAAAGGTTAGGTTAAAAAATGAGGATGTGGACATGTAATTGAGGGCCATATTATAAAGCATGTAGACAAAAGGGCCAAAATTAGGGTTGTACAGGCAACCCTGAGAAGCAGAGAAGTCTATTTCAATTAGTAACCTTAATAACGCTTTCCTAATGCAAGGTTTGTGTGTGTCTATTTAAACTGTGTGACAGTGCTACATAAACAAAATTAATATGCAATGACATTATTGCACATCATAAAGTGCTGAGCATTATATGCGGTGTGCTCCCATCAATTTTTTCCTGCTGTGTCAGGGCAAATATTAATTCTGCATCATATCGAGTGGAAATACCAACAAAAAGAAAACTAAATAGTTACGTCCCTACTACCCTGGACCTTCTGAGGGCTAATTCAAGTCTTTCGTTTTCATCAAACTTGTAGGAAGTCACTTGGCTTGAAGACTTCTATTCCTCTTTCAAACTTGGATAAAGCTTACCCCAGAGGTCTGATGTTGCCCTGAATTTTCTGTCTTTTGTCTTTCTGAAGAACTTTCTCACATAGCCTTCATGTAAATAATGTCTATTCTTAGAATGTTTACATACTTCTCCTGTGAGAGAAGAAATGATTGATGGTGATGTCCACCATCCAGGTTGAAGGGGTGGCAACCTGTGTAGCCAATCCCTTGACCTCTGTACATATCCATAAATACTGGAGTCGAAATAAAATAGATAGAGAGTTTTCTACAACAGCCGTCTCCTGAGATTCATTCCAGTGTTCCTAAACTGGGACACGTCCAGCTTCGCCCTGCGACAGCCTCCAAAGCTGATCAAGAGGCACTTGCAAAAAGGAACAAGGCTGTGACAGCAGCCAGTGTTGAGTGGCCCTGGGGCTCCTCTGTAGCTGCTGGCTGTTTGGGTTTGTTTTTTTTCTGACTGTGTTGAACTCTGTTCCTCCCTTGCCTTCTCCAGACATGGAAGCAAGGAGACACATCCATTTCAGTCTAAGGGAGAGACACATCAGGTGATGACTCTCTGGCCTCTCCAGAGGGGATGGTTAGAAATCTATCTCACACAAATAATAAATTGAACTGTCTTCAATCTTGGGATAAGTCCCACTCCTGCAAACACAGGATTCCTGACTTCTGTGGCTTGAGGCATCATCTTTGGAACGAAGAACTGAAAAATTACTTTCCAAATGAGTTTAAATGGTTATATTTTGCCCTTATCTGCTGTATTCTCGGTACTTGATTCAGAAAGATATACTCTCTTTTAAACAAATGTCATTTATGTCTACACTTTGTAGCATGGTATTTAAGAACACAAAAATAAGAATCTGAAGAATGTGTGATAGGATAATGGATGTCTTTTTATTATGTACCTCACACCATCAGCAAACAGACTTTAAGGGAGAAAACAAGATATAATTTTATCTTTCTTCTGATGAATAGTCTCCAATTGCCATCTGAATTTTTATTTTTTTTTTACTTTTTCCTGACTTCAGAAATGGCTTTATTGCTTTAGACACTTCTGCGCAATTTCCAGGCAGTCATTAAATAGCAATTGAATATCAAATTAACCTTAAAATAGCCCTCGAACTGACTTAGGAAATCAGGAACTGTTTGAGAGACATGCATTAAAATGCAATGGCATTGTGGTTTTGTGGAGAAAAAGAGTATTTCAAGAAATGATATTTTTAGTAAGAAAAAGAAATGGTGTTTTTAGATACTTTTTCTGTGTTTTTTATCTGTATCCTTCATATGTACAATTTTTGAAAACTCTTTTATTTCTAATTATTTGGAGTTATTAATTTTGTGACTTGAAAGTGAAAGATCTTACCCTTTCGGCTGTACAGTCTGACTGCCTTTGTGGTGCATGCAGTGGCCTTTTCTTGATTTAAAAGCACTGCTTCTCACACCACATAGCATAGGCTTCCTAAACATCTGAGCAGCTGCCCAAGTGAGTAAAAAAATAAGCAGCAAGAGTTGAAGTAACATTTAGGAGAAAGAATTCTTGAGAGCCACAGATGGGACTGGGAAACATCCAGTGTGGTTTTGATTATGTTTTTGAGTTCATGGCATTTTATTACAGGACATCTTATGGATGCTCTAAGATCTTTTCTTAAAATTAACTAGCTTGAGTCATACCAATTAAATCCTTATTTCATGGTAGGTAACAGAAAGCTTGGATCCACTTGTGAAAGTAGTGGTTCATGGCAGGGAAAGGGGTAGCCTCTCATTGAGTGCACTGCTCTTTGATCAGAAATATCACAGCTCAGATACCGAGTGCCACTCTCAAACTGCCTTATTTATTGCATGTGGTAACTATTCCCCAGTTATGTACTTAAGGCTTGATTCTGCATGCTTTGGGAAACAAAGTTTGGTCACTGTTACTGAGCCAGGCTTAGGTGTGTAAAAATCAGCATCAGAAGCAGTGGTGTTAAAACCTTCATGACGTGTGCACTGGTTTCATCTCACTTCAACTGATGATGTT
Source organism: Cyanoderma ruficeps (assembly GCA_008694505.1). NCBI lineage: Eukaryota > Metazoa > Chordata > Aves > Passeriformes > Timaliidae > Cyanoderma > Cyanoderma ruficeps. Next base: position 8,686,277 of record VZDJ01000782.1, read on the forward strand.
CTCATACTGCCATGCTTGTCCCTCCCCAGCACTGCCAGCAGACTGCTGGACCCTGCACTGCAGCATTTTTTATTTCCTTTTCCTGTTTTTTTGGTGTGGTGTATTTTTTTTTCCTACACTTTGATGACAGTGGTACCATTTGGGTGGTAAATTTTAGTGGTATCTCCTGAATGAACGCAGTGCATTTCATTTATATGAGAATATTTTCAGTGGGATTAACCATCAAGGGTTTAGCCACTTTGGAGGTATTGCCTAAACTCTATGAGAATATTAGATTAAAAAGCATAAAAAATGCTGCTCATGGCACGAATGACATACATGGATGAATATTTCATTCACTCCTTTTCAGCACGATATCAACCAGTTCAGTGTCTTAGCATGTTCAGCAGGTGTGCTCCTTGACTGATTACTCCTGTAGTCTGGAGATTCCTCAGTAGTCTAATGAAAATGTAAATGCACATCATCAGCAGTTTAAACTCGCATAGCTCCCCTGCAGCAAGCAGAGTCAGGCCGTTTTCTATCAGCTGAGGAGCAGCCTTGGAATATCAGCAAGTTACAGAGTGGGGTGCTTTGTAGTTTCACTGGTATATGAAGTGCCTCCATAATGTAATTACTTTCAACTCCAGGTTTCCCAAATGGCTTCATCGCAGAAAATGGAGAGAATGCTGATCATTCTTTTAAACCCCAGCTGGTAAGATTTATTGGTGAAGTCTTGCTTTTGAGCAGAATGCAACTACCTGGCTAATTACTGCAACTCTTTATTCATAGATCTGCTCGAGAGGGAAATCAGCAGAAGCTTTGCCTAGTTCCATGATTTCTTTTCTCATCCAGTAGCCTGCTGGGAGAATTTGGGCTCTTGTCCACTTACTGTCAAAAGTCTTTTCTTCTCTGATAAAATGCATCTTGTGGCTTGAAAAGGAAAATTGTCTGATAAATTTTCTTGAGAAATAATAAAGAAAGAACAGAGATGCAATGAGAACTTGACCAAAGGGCTGCCTTTTGAGGCTGGAAGTGGATTGCTAATATCTTTAGATCACTGCAGGCAGAAGCTTCTGCACTCTCAGGCAGTGCTGACATGCTCAGGAAGCAGGAACAGCAATCCAGCAGATGGTGTGAGCTCCCTGGTAACTGAGTGTTTTATTCATTCAAATACTCACCTGTTGCCTGTGTCTAATGAAATTTCCCTCTCTGACTGTGTCTGATTCTTAAATGAAACCTAATCTGGCAATCTCTGACACACAAAACGTGCTTTGACTGTAGCAGTAGGAATCACTAAAGCACCCAGCACTGCTTGGTTTAGCCTTAGTTGTGTGTTAAAGAAGGCACTTCTCTTTGCAGAACTGTTGTGCCTATTCCTTCCACATTCTGCTAAGGACAGAAGCATGTCTAATACTGAGTAATTTCTAAAGGTCATCCAGATTTGGTTCTGTTCTGAATACCTTGCAAGGGATCCTTTTGTCTGTCTTTCACAGAACTTGAACAGTCCTAAGACCATATTCATTTTCTGTGCTCTAAAAGCTGATGTATCTCTCACCTATTCCTCAAGATCTCCAGAGCTTCCCCAGGCATCCTATTCTAGCACTGTTTCTCTTTAAGTTCATTTCATTCTACTTTCCATTACATCTAACCTTAGGGTTTTTTTGTGCAGTTTCAGAACTTAAATCCTCTGAGCACGAAGAACAGACTCTTTCTTCCTCTTTTCAAAGTAGCTGCTGCTCATAAATTTTTGTCTGTCTTTTCAAGACAGTAAGCCCAGTTTGTTCAGATTTTCTTCTTAAGTCATGTCTTCCAAAGCTGTGATCAACCTTCACTATTCTGCCCATGAGCTTGCTTCAGGTGGTCATTCCTGTTTTGAAATGCAATGCACCGAACTGACCAGTTGCTCCAGCACCTTTTTGAATTGGAGTGGAAAGATTTACTTTGTGCATCTCATAAGCTCTACCTCTCCTCATACACCGCTGTAAAATTGTTTTGGTCTTCCCAACAGTATGATGTAGCAGTTGTCATGTGTATATTTCTGATCTACAGATTGCCTTCCTGTAGCCGTGTGTTTCCTCACTTGCAGTGATATACCTAATTATTTCTGCAGAGGTATAGAACATTATATTCCTCACAAGCAACACATGCAATTCAGCCTATTCTCCAATTAGCTGAGAAATTTTGAAGTCCTGCTTTCCAATATACTTAAAGTCACTCACAGCTGAGTGGTATTTAACAAACTCTTTTTTGCCATCCTTCTGTCCATTAAGACAAATATTCAATAACGCCACATGACACTTCCCTGTGAAATATCATTGAATCCATGCATCTCTCTTTACTTATGATGAGCCAAATATGTTTTCTTAATAGCCTTTTCCAAACATTTCTAGAGCATCCTGGTATTTCCACCTTGTTTTAAAGAATTTCACATTAAATCAAAGTCAAAACTACTTAATGAATTATATAGGACAGCTACTGTTTTTTTCTATATTCCCCAAAGGCCATTATCTCGTCATAGAAGGAAATTAGATTGGTTTGATGGGTCTTCTCCCTGACAAATTTGTGTTGTCTGTTACTCATCTTTTTTAGGAATTCATATTTTAATTTTTTAGAAATTTATATTTCTTTTTTTAGGAATTTATAAGTAGTTTGATTATTTATTCTTTTACAGTTCAGGGAATTGAAGCTAAGGTGTTGGATTTACATATTTGTGGCTCCTCCTTTAATTGTTTGCCAGTTTGCAGTCTTTTGGTAACTCAGGGTATCCCAGAGGATCCCCCAAGGTAAATGCCAGCAGCTTATCCAGCAGCTCTTCAAGAAAGGCCAGACCAAACTGAAATTGTCTTATTTACCAAGGTATTTTTTAATCCTTTTATTTTCTGATTCAAGTCTGATATCTCACCATCTGATACTAAGCTGATACTAAGCATGAGAACTAATTGATGCTAAATAAAAAGATGATGCAAAAGAAGACATTCCAATTTCAGCTTTCTGACATAGCTAAGTGATATTGCTAAGATTCCAGTTCCACTGAGTAGCAAAAAGACACAAAGACACTTTTGTTGGGTTTCTTCTTATATTAAAATACTTATTGACACTTTCTTGTTATCCCTGATGCTTTGTTAATTGTATCTATGGCCTTATCTTGCCTGACTTTGAAAAGCATCAGCTCATACTGTACTTTTTACTTGTCCTTGACAGACTGAGCTGGTGCTTTTAAAACAACTGAATTTAAGGTGCAGCATGTGCTCAATGCATGATCAAATCAGTCCTCTAGCTATGTATGCTATTTTACCTCCACCAAGAGGATGATTTGTATTTCTGCCATTACTGCACTTTCTCTGGGAAAATGCCACACTTTACTACCCTTTTCCTTTACACCAGCATTCCTAGGGGGCTGTGGTCACACCTCCCTGTGTGCTGGTACTTGCCTTTCTGAATGCCATTGATTTTTAATTTGCTGTTCTCATCTTCCTAAGCAAAATATTTTGAACTCTGTTGTAGTCACTTATGGCTTTGAGTAAAGAAGAAACCACAAAGGTGCAAACATCACCATTTAAGCCACGCCATTCATATTTTGGAGATATGCTGATTCTCTGTGCCTTTCTTCAGCCTACCTTCATCTTTGTGGTTTCAAGGTTAAAAATCACTGGTTTGAGCATTAAGGTCAGAACCTAAAACCCCAGTGAGGGCCTGTTCATTCAGAGCAGTCAGTGACGTCAAGGTATCCAAAACTGTGAAAACCACTGGGATTATATCCCTACAAGTGCTGTGTGAACCACAGAGTAACTATTGTGAATGTTGGCTACTTTCCCGTTCACTGACATCAAGCCATTTTTAAAATAAAAGCAAAAATCATTACTTGTCATGTTGATCTTTTCTCAATTAGAGAAGTTAACTGAAATTGTGTGTATCCAAAAACACCACAAGCTTGCTTTGAAATTTTGGGAAATCTGTAACTGTAATAACCTAAAAATAGGCTTTGAAATTTCATTTTCTCTTTTGGCAATGTTGGTTGCCATGGAGTTCAAGTAATAGGTTGTGATGTTTAACACTGAATTAATTACTACTTCTCACTCACAGAGAACATCTAATTATACATATTCATGAAGAATGGTGTTTGGCATTCCCGAGAGGAAAAATATCTTTTTTGATATTGTATATACATACTTCTGTAACCAGATGGGGTCTAGTAAAAGTGTAATCTTCTAGCACTTCTTACCAGTGTTTTTAATTGTTTCCTAGTTTGCCAAAATTTGCAGTTTTAAATACTTTTTAAAAATAATTTCCTTGTAATATGAATATTTATATTCAATGAGTACAAGCATTTACTTTTAAAGTACCAAAAAGCTTAAATGCACGTATAGATTGAATGAACACATGGGACAACATGCACTTGTTTTATCAATGTTCAACCTGTTTTCTCCTTAGTGTGTGTAGTTGTATTTATCTTCAAAGAAAAGTCATGTGAATGGCAAATTAAATGGCAAAAAGTGGAGGGAATGATGACAGTCCTTGCTGTCTTTATTTCAGCTGATTTAGCCTTTTCAAGTTCTCCACAGAAAATCATCTGATGCTTAGAGATAGATTTGTTCTTTTTAGATAGTAAGTCACATTTTAGGATGGAAGCTAGTATCTTTGGCTTCAGTGGGCTAAACTGAAAATCATCCTAGACAAATTAAATTGATTACCTGCTTCTGTCTGATAAACATCTGTAGAAGGCTTTCGTGAAAACTGAATAAATAACGTTAATTAAGTGTTACTGTTGTTAACAGAACAGAAAGACTGAGGTGTTAAATCACCAGTGTTCTCTTAGCCATCTTTAGTATATTCTGTTTTTTAAGAGTGATCATCTGAGCTGTGCTTTCTTTTAATGCAAAAACTATGGAACTGGAGGTTGCATGAGTAGCAATCTTTTTCTTTCTATAAAGCCTCAGTCTTTCACATTCTGTCCATTGGTCTAGTTGAAATTAATGAGATCTGTGCTGTCTTTTTTTATACCTTTAGTGGCAATAGCATGCTTGTGGTAGGGTTTTTTGAGGACCAAGTACCTTTAATTCTCTACTGATAAAACAGTAAGTCAGGTGGCTACGTTATCAAATGTTAAGGCAATCACCTATACATGAACTTCAACAGACACAAGGAAAAAGTAATATGCTGTTAGTGGTTTTACATTCTTTGTGCAGTTAGGGTAATTCTGAGTCGGTTTTACTTGTGCAGAGAAGGATTAGGTACCACTGAAGTGTTTTAATATACCAAAACTTGTTTCCTTTTCCGTTTTTCGGGGAGGTAAAAAACGTTGACAGTAACGCGGGTTAAAATATCAAGAACAAAATAGTGAAACGTGAAAAATTTTGAAGGGTGCTTACATTTACATGAAAATGCCTCCAAGAATTATTTCAAGAGGAAAGAAATTAATAAATGTGTAATAAATGTGACAGTTATTACCTTTAAAGTAACTACAGTATTTGTGTGTTTGAAACAGCAATTGTCAATGGTTGGTAACCAACCATTTTATTTTTCCCCATGGCTTCCCATAAAAACCCCTGAATAAACAAACAACTGTCCACAACACAAAAAGATGAGATTGAACTGAGTTTGCTAATCTTATTCTGTTGGCTGCATAACTTTTTTATTGGAATTTCTGATCCCTTGTGTCATCATTGCATGTGACAGTACTTGGACTTTCAGCTAGCCTGGAGTCTGAATTTGATTGCCTTCTTGAAAATCTGACATTTGAAATAGTTTTCCTTCAGAACTGTTGCACCTTCAGCAGTTTTGAGTGGCAATAATGAGCACCATGCTATACTTTCTTCAGTCTTTTTCACACAGACTAATTTGCTGTCTCATCTTTGAGTGACAAAGATGAGGCAGAGTCAGAATAATGAGACAGAAACAATGTTCACAACAGAGTACTCCATTACAAAGGTTCAGAGTGTGTTTCATCCTCTTGTTACAAGGAGTGTAGGACTGGTGAGATGGAAATTGAGTACTGCTATGCATGATACTGAAATAAAGTGTAATGGGAGACTAGTGCAGTTTTAATGATCACTCGTAAACTCCTGAGAAATACAATATTCTGTTTTGTTCAGGCAAAGAAGCTGTATCTATCCTCCAGAAACTGAGGGAAGACTCTACAAGCCCCTACAAGTCTGATTATGTATCCAAAGCACAACTTTTAAGCTGCTTTGTAGCACTTAGCAGCGCCATCACCTCCAAAGACAGCTTGGACTGGCACACTATGTGGTTAAAATAATAAATACAGAACTGGGTTTTGACTCTGCCAGTCTTAGGATTTTTCATCACTTGCCATTGCCATCCTTCTTGTCTTGCACTGAATGCATTGCTCTGTCTGTCACTATTGCAGTTTTAAGTCTTTGGTACCTGATGTACTGGAAGAAGTAAATCTGTCAGTTGTACATTTTTGATCTGGCCACGTTTCTGTGAAAAAAATATATGCCAAGCTTGCTCTCATGAGTCACTCTAGGAATTCTAACATAGGAGGCATTTTTCTTCTCTCAGATTTGAAAACTCAGTTCTCTCTGTGACACTCACTTGGCCACTCCAGGAAAAAAGCTGTCATTCACCTCCTCTTCCCTCTTGGGGTCATGATATGTACATGCTTCCATGGATTTCCCAGGCTTTCTACCCTTTTTGTGTTTCAGTGTTGTTTTCTGGCACTAGGTATTAATATACATGATTCCATTAAAGAAAAGCCCATTTTTTACCTTTTCTTTCAGCCATTCAGAGGAGCTCTGTCCACCCTCTCCTTGCTGCTCCTGCACACACACTCTGCTTTTGTGTCCCGGCTCCTACTGTTCAAACTAGTGTGGTTCTAAAAATGAGCTTAATGTCTCATCAGACTCAACAGCTATTGTGCCACAACTTTAACAATTTTTTTTCTCAATTGCTGTTCCAGCATGGTCCAAGCTACTGAAGTGATTCTGGATGAAAATGAAGTGATTTAAATGGGAGAGTGAGTTGGAAGTGTCACTGTTTCCTTAGGAAAAGGGCTGCCAGGGCTGCCAGCAGTTCAAATGATTATGTACCGCCTCCATAATGGTGCCTTGGACAACTCCGATCTTTGTCGGCAAGGGAGTTGATGTTGAAGGTGTGATGTTGGCAGTAGCTGTGTGGAGCTGCTCCAGGAATTGGGTGATATGGCTTCCTATGGGAGGACATAACATCTTTCCTCTCTCAGAGAGAGTTCCAGGAACTTCCTCCCTTTGGGTAGCTTTCAAGGAGTTTCTGGCTTTGATAATAGCTGGCAACAAAATTTGCGCTTTAGGCTCTCAGCTTAATCTGTATTATTCTTTTGTCTCTATAGATTTAGATTCATCTGTATATTGATACAAATTTTCCACATTTTAAGGTGTGCCTGCACCAACTTAATGAAGCTCCTTTCAAGCACTGAGATGAATATACACTGTAAAGCTACCCTGATCTGATTAATATTTTAAAGTGATGTCAGATTTCAAATTAAATGTCACTTGGCTGTACTAAAAATAATGGAATCCAGCCAACCTGAAAGTTGTCATTAGTTTCCAAAATGCTTTTAGGAAGACAAATATATGTTGGAAAATAAAAAATGTAATTAGAACAGGAGCTCTGAAAAAGAGAGTTGTATTTAATATTTAAACCAATAAGTAGTATAGTAATAACATTTTCTGCCACAGACATACTTTTACTGCATATTAATGCAATTAAAATTACATCGCAGTCAGATAATTTCCTTCCAGCTCTGTACACTTAAAAGTAAGAGCAAATCCTGCTGATTAATGCTTGTAAAGGGAAATCTTTGTGTGAAAAGTATTGCAGTAGGACAGTTATGCGACAATGGTAGGTTGTGTTTACCCTGTGCATTTTTTCTTTTTGCTTGCTTTTCTCTCCCATCCTAGTGGAACTTCCATCTGGAAGTTTTACTACTAATTTAGAAAGACACTGCAGAAAGAAACACTCTAGTCCTTAAGGGGATCATGTAACTTTGTATGTGGTTTTTAGTGTGCAGTTCAATGCCCTGGGCATCATATACATTTTGGCACAAAAACACAGGTTTTGGGGTAATGCAGCCTTTGCATCTGCCTGGAATTAGGCTTACAATGACAGTCTTGTTTCAGAGGAACGTTTTGCTTTTCTCAAAGGGAATGCAGTATGGTTCACATTAAAAAGTTATAATTCAGATTGACATTTTTCTCTGATGGGATTTGTCATGAGCCTTGGGCTTAGGAGATCCCAGGCTTCTTTGGAGCTCTGAGCTTGAGTGATAGGTCTCCACTTGGAGGCCTTCAGCTCCAAGGTACTGTGGCTGGCAATATGCTTAGTTTTTAAGGTAATTTCAGAATAGAACTTTTTTAGTTTGCTTTGGGTTTTAGTGATGTCCAGAGTGAAATGAATATGGCAATCTCCAGTGCCAAAACACTATGCTGGGCCTTTCCTTGCTCTACTTAGATTGTGCAGTGAAATTCAGAGACATCCCTACTTTTACCACTCCCAGGGTATTCCAGCCTTTTGTGAATTGCTTGCATACTGTTTTCACTGTTCCAAAATAAATATTGCTGTAATCAGCCATTTTTTAAAGAGAAACTTTTTTGCCATTTCTGAATTCTGCAAAGGTCTCCTGATTCTCTCTAGCTCCACTCACCACAAGTGTGATAGTGCCTACTCACCAGTTTGTTGTGTTCCTAAAAGCATTTCTTTTTGTAAGAGTGGTGCCAGATAGACTTAAATGTTACCTTGGAGAAAGTACAGTTTGGGGAGTGGCCCTCCAGTGGGCTTTGGCTTCTCCTCTTATTTTGCTGCTAGCCAACTGTAAGAACTGGGATAATTTGTTCCTTTTTCCTGTCTTCTGGTACATAGCTGCAAGTTCTGTTCAACTAGCCTATAATATGAAGACAGACAGGTTTGAAACAGATTGGATTAAGAAGCAGGGTAGCCCCCCAAGGCAATGACCCCCACTGCATCAGAACAACACTATAGATTTCAGATCAGTGCTATTGTACCTGTACACATCTCAGATTGGGTATCCAATAGGTTGGAGGGTGGAGTGTTGGGTCTGTGTACTGCCCTCATTTTCCAGTGTAAATGAGACTCATTTTTCAATCCTACTCTTCCTGACAGCTTTTCTGGCTAAGAAGCAATAGCTTTAAACTGCAGGGAATGACAGGGACTTCAGCATCCACTAGCAACTCAGACCTGCTCTTGAATCTTTTCTCCATGGTGCTGGTTGTGGCTGCAGGCACAGCTCATTCCATTGCAGTCAGATCCGAGGTCTCATCCTCTTGGAGAGAGAGCTGACCCTCACCCACCTGCCTTGGCTTGTGGAGCTCTATGGCCTGAAAGGAAGGGAAAAGGAGCTGGTAGGATCCTGTGATGTGAACGTTTGTAGAAATCAGTCCCCTGAACAAGCTACTCTTCTCCACAGCTTCTCTGACCCTTTGGGCATTTGGAAACTCTTTACTGGTATTGAAGCTTAGGTGGTCATTGCAGGCTTGAACACTGGGTGTTGCAGCCAATGCGTTACAGAAGGACTCCTGACCAGGGCCTGGCATGGAGTTCGTTTGATTAAAGTGATCTTTGAAAGCTGAAGATAAGAGGTTTGGCTCCTGAGGTGTGCTATGTTTGCTCATGCAGGGGCTGTGAACCCTTCCCTATCCTGTGGTTATGTTGTCTTAAAACAAAGTCACAACCATTTTGGCTTGCCTGCTCCTGAAATCATCAGTGATTTGTGGCATGCTACCGTTCAGGGAACATTCACTAAATGTGCTAATACAGTATTAAATTATTGAGTACTAGAAATTGCCAGGTCAGAGAGCCTCTGTGACATGAGACAGAAGCTACTCTGAACTGGCTTTATTAGACTTTAATGGAACAGCAGGTGTCACACAGAATAATGTATATGGTTCATTTGCTTGGAAATGTCCAGTTTTAATGTGGCAAGGCTACAATTTCTGCAACTTCATCTCCCTTCCAGTTTTTGCCTTCAGGTCTGAGAATACGGTATCACCATCTCTTTGAGTCTCGGGTCATCCAGCAGGTATTCAGTGCCACTGACATCTTTAGGAAAAGATGAAATAAATATTTCATCTTCAATTTATTAAAAAGTACTGTAGTTTGTAACAGGGTTCTGGAAGGTACTCAGCTGTGCTGGAATGAAATCTGTGGTTCCAAATTAGAGTTTTTTGATTGGTTTGATTTGGCTTTTGAGAGGAGAGGAGCTCAGAGAAAACTGTGAGCACCTGTTCTGCACATCTGGCCAAAACTCACAATTCAGAAATATTTCACATGTTTTTGTTTGGGATCAGAGATCCCTTTCAGGGTATTCATTTTTTTGATACATCCCTGCTCTTGCTATCTGCAGTATTTGTTTTATGGAATCTCTGCAAAGACAGTTTTATGAGATTCTTAGATTAGAGGTTGTTTAAAGGTAAAAAGCATGCAAAGAACTATAAAATTATGAAACCGATTTAACTTCTATCTGAATGAAAATATCTCATGTCTGTATAATATATATTTTAACTGTTTAAATCATTGTTATAGATAGTAATATTAATAAAAATTGATTTTTTGTAGCTACAGCTTCTGTAAGCTGCCTCTAAATAACATGCCTAATTGTATTCATTTAGAAGCGAAATCTATTTCAGCTAATTAGCTATGTTTAGTTAAATACTATAATATGCACTAACTTCTAACTGCTGGTTTTTAAGCCACACTGATTTCATTTGCACATAACTATTACTTTGTTTGGATTTATCTATATTATTACCAGGACATAAACATATTACTGATTGTGTCCATACATATTCACATATGTATGTCCATACACATTACATATGTGTCCAACTGCATTGCTGAGGAAAGTCACTAAAAGGCAGCTGGTTTAACTGGGGCTTAAGTAGAAGCTCAATTATATTTGTATTGGATTTTAGAGTGGTTTCTTTCTTGATTTCAGGCTACAGTCTTAACAAAATCTAAGGAACTGAAAGCTGCAGTTACTTGCTCATTTTTACATCATCTTTGATTTGAGTGTTTGAAGGCTAATGGGAAGTGTGTGCTGTGAAAGCCTAGCAGAGAGGTTACATGGCATAAATTTAGCAAGTGAGTTTGCTTTAAGAAAACTGGAAAAGTAAAATGATAAGGGAATGAGTGCATATGAAATCTTTCAGGTAATGTCTTTCCAGGCTGCCTCAGAAACAATTATTACTAAAGCCAACCAAATAAGATCAATTTAAGTTCAAAATGTGACTTGGCTGAATCTTTTATAGTTTGATTTCGTTTGTATTCAGTGGTGCTTTGAGAAAGAAGATTCTCAATTGTGTCTTCCTGTATAAGGCACTAATCCAGATTTTCATTATGTAGATTGAATGGGGCTCATTTTTTTCTCTTTGTTCATGTGGATTTTTTTTTTTCCCAGCATTGACCAGAATTTCTCCATGACTTATCAACTACATCTATCCCCCTTTTTTTTGCTAAATCCAAGTGAAATTCTGAGCTTTGCCTAATTTCTCCTGTGGATCCCATGCTCTACAATGAAGGCAGTAGAGCTTTGAGAGCACAGTTGCTTAGCAGAGATGCCAAGCAGGCCTAAGGTGTTTTTCTGCTGCAGTATGTACACTTTTCCTTCCTGTGTACCAAGACGACAACAGCTCTTCTTTGAATACATCTAGAAGGGCTTTTTGAGTGTGGTTTTTCACCATGGAGCTGGCAACTATTGCAATCAAATTCCTGAGAACACAGTCAGAACTGGAGAATAATTCACTTTAGAACTGAGTAATGCTTTTCCCCTCAACTCCTTTCATAAAGAATTTAAGTATGTATTTAAACCTCCTGGGTATCAGCTGGGCTTGAGTATATACTGTACAGAATCAAGGTAGACTTAAGGGTGTGCTTGAGACTGAACTTGCTTGAATGAAGTCCTTGCATGCTGCAATCCTATACCATTTTGTTAATCAGATAATACACTGTGGTGTGTACCTGAGTGGGTTTTCTAGTGTATTTGTGGTCTATATCAGGAAATTAAACTGCAGTTTAATTATTGTGAAAGAAATGCGATAGACTTTGCTCATAGGAGAAATGGAAGAATGCAAATTATGAGATCAGCTAGTGTAGGTGTTCTAAGTATCCTTTTCATTACACCAAAGTTCCTGTGAGTGGGGCATTTGAGTAAGAAAGCAGGCAATTTAAAAATATTTTCGTGTTAAACTAGACAATTTGCAAAAGAAAGTGTAACCAATTTGCATTTTTCTTCATGACTGACACTATTCCAAAGGTTTTCAGCAAGTCTCTCAGTTTGGTGGGAAGCATCTCTTAGGTGCATGCTTTTGCTGTATCAACCTTTTTTGGTGAGAAGTATGACTCTGCCTTTTTAAAATGGCATTGTTCAGATACAGAGGAACTTGATGGAGAAGAATGTGTGAAGAGAGAACTGTGTTTATGTTTGTATTCAGCAGCTGAGAAATCACTTGAACAGGAGAAGCTGCAAAGCCTCATTTTGTTTTCTATTATGTTTCTTTTAAATTTTTAATCTTCTCTTTATTCTCCTGAGAGAACTTGTTTGACTGTGGCAAGCATTTTTTTCTTATCTTTTCCACTGTGTTTTATGTGAACCAATTCCCTTTGGCAGTCACACTTACTTTCAGCCCAACATCAAATACCGTGACTTCCTAGATTTCAAAGGCACAGGTATCCGAAGTGTGAAACCTCCCTAAGTGTGCACAGTATGTACATGCACAAGCCTGTGGAGAATTCACTGCTAGTTGCCAAGTGTGTCAGTTCTAAATGGCCACCTCTATATGCACTTTTTGCTCTTTAAGTATCTGCATACACAATTTAAAAACAAAAACAAACAAAAACCCAACAAAAACAAAAATAAAACAACAAAAATGAAGTAAGAAATACTATTTAGGGAGGTCATTTATTTTTGTGCAGTGGGATTTTGCAATGAGGAGTGATGAAAAGCACCTTCTGAATTTTACATCCCCAGCTCTCTGTCCCTCTTCCTTCAATTGCTTCCTTGAATTCACATACTATAAATACACTGTTCATGAGTTGTATATTTCATGGCCTTGGATATAGTAGTGGGTTGTTGTGTTTTTTTTAAATTTGTCTATTCATGTGTGGTTTTGGCTGGCATTGTGCCGTTTCACAGCTAGTTTGCCTGCAGTGGATGCCATATGATGATGGATTTAACCACCTGTGTAGCGCTGCAAGTGATATTGCTGTAACATATGTTTGCTCTTCACCCCCAGTGAAACCATTTCAAGGCAAAGCAATGTCAGTAGGGAACAAACACAGGCCAGATCCATGTAACCTGCGCTTGTCCTGAGTAGTTCTACCATCAAACACCTTCCAGGGGTACAGCTAATGTTGTCCCTTGGCTGACAAAGCCTATGCAAACCCAGAAAATGCCCAAAATAACTTACTGACAAATAAGAATTTTGTTGGTAGAACTTTATTTGGTGGGACTTGGGGTACATCTGTGTTACTTGGAGGTCACCCCTGATAGGGCTAAATCAGCACAAGGTCAGGGCAAAGGGCAAAGACCATCAACAAAGAATCAGGGGAGGAAGGTCTGAGACAAGAACCAAAATTTCCAGAAAGGTATATTTAATTTTTTTCCCGGAAAGGTTTGAACAGCTCTGTATGTGTCTCAGTCTATGTACACCAACATCCTCGTTCCCCTAACAAATCAAACAGTTGTATGGGAATCTAGACCAAGCTGGAAACAGCCACCATCAGCATTCCATGGTTGCACTCTGTTGACAGCATTGTGTGTGCACCTCTGTGGCAAGAAGCAGCATGCATGGGGAAGGAAGGCAGTGATAAACCGAGCGGGGAGATGCTGAGTGGTGAAAAAGATGGCTCACGGTTGCTGAGATTGCTTGCAATCATGCATTCATGTGGCACTAAAAATAGTAAGGTCCAAGAGTGTCTGCAGGCAGTAGATGTGCAAGATGTGTATGTGTATGGCATGGGTCTGTGAGACAAGGGAACCCGTTCTTGTCAGCTCTGTTGGTGGCTAACATTGTAATAGAGACACTGGAACAGATTTTCTAAGCCAGGGAAAGATTGGAAAGCTCAGCACTATTTGGTGCCCTGATTTCTTTAGTGACCTGGTCCCACCACACCGTTACTGCGGGGTATGGAGAATAGTGTGCTGCAGTTTTAGGAGAAGGCTCAAGCAGTTGGAAATATCTCCCAATGAAACTGAAATCAAGTGCATTTGATCTTACATAACCTCAAGGACACTGCTCCAGGTCACAAAGGTAGCACTGAAAGGTCACACCTGGCTATAAATGCATTTGAACCTAAGCCAGGAACTGCTTTATCTGCCAAGCCCATGGTACCTCTCCTCGCTGAGAGAAACATGCACATTATCCTGCTAATAAATTCACCCTGAGAGGAAGAGACCTGTAGGCCACAGCTCTTCCTGGTGACTCCACTGAAGCCTTTTGAGTGAGAGGCTCTGTTCATTTGTAAATGCAGTGACATTTTGAGCTTTTGTTCAGCCAAGGAAAACTCTCTGGGAGGCTTATGGCTGAATGATTTCTTCCTAGAGAGCAGTAAATGAGGTTAAATCAATTTCATCCTGCAATGGGAGGTGAATGGAAAAAGGAATAACATTTCTCCCTTTCACTCTCACAGAAAAGAAGTTTTATTTACAAAGCCTTTTAATTTTATTTCCATTTTAGTTTTTCTCAGTCATTCACATTTGGAGAACTGAGAAATCTTTTGTCTTGAAATCTTTCCTCTTGAAATCTGTAGTAACAAATGTAGCGCTGACTTAGATAGAACTTAAATACCCAGAGTATTTCTTTCTCATTAAACCCCTGTTACTGTTTGGGAAAAATCAGCAATCAGTGCTTAGAAGTTTGGTAACATACTGATATTTAATGTCTTTTGTAACAGCCACATAATGTGAGATTTATTTGACAGCTGGTGAAAACACTGTGGGAGTCAGGTAGTTGGTACCTTTGCTAGATAGGAAGAGTGAGGAAAAATACCTCTCTTCCTCTCCCTGACATGCTGCCTTTGATTCCTTGACACTGAAAAGGTTTATATGTATTTCGTCTTACCTTGCTGTCCTTTGCATTCAGCTGTGATGAGGTGGGAGGATAATATTGTGTAGCTGAAGTCTCACTTCAGACATGGATGTGCCCACATGGGTGTTCATGGTGAACCTGTGATTTCTGTGTATTTTTCCTCCCTCAGAGTGGGATGAGTAAGATGTGAAGAGCTATAAGAGATGAATAATGGCATGGAAAACAATAAGTGAAAGGTTCTGAGCCCCCTGAGAATGCTTGGCTTTTCCCCCCTCTGTGTTTTGGTTGCTTCTTAATTGTTGTTTACGCAGATGACTATTTCTCTGAATGAATTTGAAAATTCCTGGAAATCTTTCATGGCAGGTGGTAGTGCACTTGAACTATGAAGAGTGGTATCTGGAGCCCTGTTGGCATCTTACGTCCATTTCTCTGAAAAGGACAAATATGTTGGCTGGTAATGTGCCCTGTGTAAGGGCCCTGCAGCGAAGTTTGGCCCTGTAAGAAAGAACGTAGATTCGAATAGAAATAATAAGCAAGAGAAAAAAAAATTAAAAATGGTTTGGTTCAAGGGTACTGGAAGCTTTCTTCTCTGATTGAAATGCTCAAGTCCTTTGTTAATATGACTAAAGTATTTCTAAAAGTGTATATGTATATATATATATATATATATATATATATATANAGATGTATAAAAAACCCTACCTTTCAGTTATTATATGATAAGTACCAGTTGCTTTCACTAGCTCCCTAGCTCAATAACCATGTAAACCTGAGTAATACTGAGACTGTCCTCATTTTTCTTAAGAGTCTTGCTTTCCATATTCCATTTTCTTAAAGCATCCTTAGAAATTCTGGGGTTTTATTTGTTTTTCTCCCTGTTCAGCAGGAACTGTCCAAAGGAAAATTTCTTAGAGGAATAATATTTGAGGTCAGGGGGATGGGAAAGTATGCACAGATTCTCTCAAAGGATCTCTACAGTTCTAATGGCTCTTGCTTATTATTTCGCAATGTCCTTATGTATGCCTTAAGATTCTGAAGGTAAAACTCTCCATGCACAGCACAATGGCTCCTTTGCAGAGGAATCAGAAGCTCACAGAAACTGCACCACAGATTTCCTGGAGTAGAGCTTATGCATGAGTGTTTTATAACCCTAGAAGAATTCTGGCTTTTGTTTTAATTACTCCATCCATAATTAAACAGCCCATTTAATACTGGTGCTGTTCCTTGATGCCCACAGCGTTCATATCCGTATTTACATCCAGTTCTTTCCCTACTGATGATTGACATCAAAATAAATCTTTGTGGCTAAATGACTTCTGCAAATATTTTTTTATCATCTTCCTTGAAGAATAGTGAAAGCAATGAGCAATATTTTATAATTTGTTGAAATGGACTTTATTGTTGTATGCTTAATATGTGCATGATGGGCTTAGTTTCCTCTTATCCATGTGAGACAAGACATTACACTCAAAGCAGAAAAGAACCTAAACACAGGATTGAACAGAGAGGCCCCTGTCCTTGCAATGTCAACACAGAGACAGACATTTAAAAAGTAAAACAAATTGAATGGTCTTGGGCTTATTGCAAGTGGGCTAGATATCCACTAAACATTATGGAGGTTGGTTTATGCCTTACTACCACTTCTTTAGGACAATCGTCATCTGCTCTTGAACATTTCATGGAGAAGTGATGTGGTTTTGTTTCAACATCTTGCAATGTCACTCTTCCCCTCCTATAAATCCTTCATATTACATGGACACTTCCTGAAGTACATGAGTATCAAGGCAATGGGATGTTCCAACTGCAAACAAAAAATGGGAAGAAAATTTCAGTGTTTAGACGCGATGTTAGTAAACAGTGTGTATAATTAGCAAGTGTTATATTGCATGGCTAATATCACTTCTGTTAGCAGTTGTTCAGGCAAACAGATTTCAGAGCAGATTCACACTCAGGAAAGCAGATTTCAGAGCACATTCTGCGTATGTGAAAATCTAGAGACACATCTAAATAAGCTTCCATGTGCATATGGATTTACAGCCGCTCTTCTGCCTCTCCTGACTTCTCTTTGCTGTTACTTCTTTGAGAGAAGCAGAACCTGTGGTGTGTGCTCAGCACAGGCCTGCAGCTGAGAACCGTGGGCTGAACAGCCTTCCTCCACAATGTCACTGCGCACCACTTTGGCTCTGGGCTACCCAAAGCCCTCTGGATCACTCAGGATATGCATAAGATTTGCTTGGATTCTGCTTTTCTTTCCCCAAAGAGAGTTAGCTATATTTGGATACCACATCTTTGTACTGATAACAGATCCTACAAAGAGTGACAACTGTCTGACCAAAGATGGGCCTAGTTTAACTGCTTGTCTCCTACAGTGGCCTGTACAGGAGACAGTGCAAATATTTATTAATCCTTTTTTTGTATGGCTTCTCAGTACCTGTTCCTTAGAAACTTATAGGCCTCCTAAGGTAGAGGCTGGATTTTTTGAGGAGAACCGGCTTTTGGCTACGCTGCCTCTTCAGATAAAGGAGCACAGTTCTTCGTGGCCTCCATCACGGGCTGCCCAAGAATCCAGTTCTTTGTTTCACATGAAACTCTTCCATTAGTTGTGTGGGGTTGAGTTTTGAGGGAGCGGGTGGGGATAGTAGTATTTGCACACAGTTTTGAAGTGGCATGAATTAAAAATGTGTTAAGTTGTAAATAGAAGTGTTGACAATACGTTTGGCAATAACAGATGTACTTGACAGAAGGTGTGGGTAGCTGTTTAGTGCTCAGGAGGAGAGCGTTCAGCCCCCCAGTTCTTCAGGAGTTTTATGAAATGCTGTCAAAACCGGTAGAGGTTTGAAAAGCACCTTCCTGACTTCATCCAGGAGGATGTACATGCAGAAGAATGTATGCAGGATTGAGTACTCTATCACTGAGCCACCCCTGTTATAATGCACATCTGCTGAGAACAGGACAATCTGTGTGACGCTGGTGCTTTGGTTTGCTGTTTGTCACAGGATGCACCCAAAGCCAGGTTCAACCAGTCTATTCTTGTAACTGATGAGTGCAGTGTCAGAGACATCATCTTGCTGCTTGTTGGCCACTTCTGCTAGTGCTTCTGAGAGCCTCCCAACCATATGTGCACTCCTGCACACATGGCTTAAATTTTCCATATGCCACCTGACAAGCTTTCCAAGGCACTTTATACCACCTTGAAATAACTCCCACTTCTCTTAACAAAATGTGTCATCTGGGAATGCTTTGCCCTTCAGAATATTACATGAAGGCTTCAGACCTTCTCATGAGATGAGCAGTGCCTTTCCTGAAAGATTTGGATTTTCAGGTTTCTGTAGTATACAGCGAGTAGTCTGCCACCCTCAGAAACCAACAATATCTTCTAGTTTTTTTGGCCCCTTAGATCTTCTGGCACTTTTTCCGTGCTGTATTTCCAGCATTGCTGTCTCCATAGGTAACTGGAGAAGCAAAAAATCTCTCAGAAGATACTATGTGGTATCTAACATGGACACTGCATTAGTTACTTTCTTTTGTTGTTGTGACTCTAAGATGTATGTCTCAGCAGGTAACATGGACGTGGTTCTTTCCATCTGATTCTCAAGCTTCTGGATGGTTTACCAGAACAATCACTTATATTTTAGCCAGAGAAATTGGTATTTAATCACCATTTCAACTTAATTTTGAAATGCGTAGTGGACAGACCCTGTGAAATTTTCTCTAATGATTCCAGGGCTTCATCCAAAAATCACCAGCAGAAGTTTAGATCTCACTTTTTAACCCAGGAACATCTCAGAACTGCGTAGCATGACAAAAACACCCACTTCAGAAACTTGCTGATATTTCTAAATATGTTGGCTCGTTTTCCTTTCTTCTTTTATTCTCTGATTGGTCTTATAGCTGAGGAAAACTGCAATGTGTGCTTTCATTTGGAGCTCTTTACATAAATTACCTTCTAAAAAATAACCTGACCCCAACCTTTCATTTTCTGAGACTACCCATTTACATAGCTGTGCCACATGGTGATATATTAAGAGTTTGAGTGCAAAGTGCTGTGGGTTTGTATTGCAGGGGTGAAAAATCCAAGATAATGTTCCAAGGAATTTGTAATTAGGTGGGGTTTTTGCCTTTGCCTTACAGTAATTCTATGCCACATTACAGTTAAGAAATCACATTTAAAAATATAGGTGTTCCCTACAGAATATGAGCAAATGAAATCAGTGCCCCTTTTCATTAAGGTGATTGTCATGATTAAGACAGATGCTGAAAGATCTTCTGCCTGGTGACAATTCCGTAGAGGGTGTTACAGTGTTTCTAGAATACATGTGAGGCATTTTTAAAGGTTAAAAATTAGATTAAAATTCTTGTTGCCTCCATATGGCGTAGGAGCAGATGTCAAGAACCGTAACTTTCTACTGCTGACGAAATCTGTCGTTGTTTATCAGTGGATTTTTTTTCCTGTATAAGCAAATATGTTTATGAAAGTCCTTCCAAAAAATGCCAAAAAAGGCAGACCTGCTACCTGTTGGGAGTACCTGCATCTTTTTGAGTTTCTCTGCTTCACAGACCATGCTAGCTGGAGTGCTGAAGCTCGAGTCCATACACCCTGCCTCGCTGCAGTGGTTTTCAGCCCAAATGATGTGTGAAAATAAGCAACAGCAAAGCTTTTCTGCTAGAATGAACAGTGCTCAAACATTTAGGAAAATACTTCTGCCATTTTTGTGTATCATTACTAAACAAACGCCTAATTATAGCTGTAGCAAGCAAAAATAAGCTTGATCTAAACTACTGAAATAATTATTGTGTCTTTGTTGTTTCAGAAAGGTTTTAAAAATTCTACCTAGCAATAGCTAATTAAAACAGGACTCAAATGCTTTTTAAACAGCAGTATTGTAACTGTTAGAAAAGAAGACTTTTAAGAGTTACATTGCTGCATAAGTATTATGAAGTGCTCCAATTCACAGAACACTTAGGTGCTTCATTACCTTTTTGCAGTCTGCTGATCCATTAAAATAGGAGAACTCTGAGCCTGCATGAAAGGAGGCACATAAACGCATTATTGAATCAGGGTTAAACTAGCAGCACTACCTACTATTCCATGAAAATTTAGTTTCTGACAATCCTTGCCAAGTCTGGAGGATTTCATATATACACTGATAAACAATTTTCATAGAATAAATAGAGCAGTCCATGGATAAAAAGAAGTACATTTTTGGGAAAAAAAAAAAGCACAGCTCTTGTAGTATTTGCAGAAGCACTGAAAAGCTTAGCAATGACTGAAGACCATCTTTCTGCATTGTGGATTTACATATGTTCTGAATATTGATATATCAAGCATGGAGTTACTGGCAGGAAAGCAGTATTAAACATGTTTAAACCGTTTTGGCCACATTATCACTGATGTGTGTGACCTGCAGTTCTATATCAGCTGACAAGGGAGCAGCTGCATAGATGTCCTTAAATCTTCCACCCCTGTTATATGAGTGCTTGTGGGGAAATAATCTGCTGCTGAATTAGATTATAGAAACATCCCCACCATATCTTAAAAGAGCCAGTTCTTGCCTTGAAGAGTCTATGGTTAGGAAGAAAAAATAAAGGCTGGGATTGTGGGGAGAAATGAAACTGCAGATAGAGTTTATAACTCATGTGTCTTGTTTTATAGTTTTTGATTCAAAGTAGGTTGATTTTGTTGTTTTGTTGGTTTTTTTTCCATAAACAGTGCAGATACCAATATTCACTCTGCAAAGTTATGGATCCAATGTATCTGATTCATCAAAGCTGTTTGCTCCATAAGGATTGCAGCTCATTATCCCTAATGGAATCATGGTTGAAATATTCTCTTCTCAGCTGTTCTCTGTGTTTTGGTACACCTGTCCCTTAAAAATTTTGTGGCAGCAGCTTGTACAGCCATGTTTCTATATATTATATTAACATAGATTTCTCTGCAACATCATTAAGTGGTTAATGGAAAAACCCCAACTTTTTTTAGTGCTGAGTTGGATTAACAGAAGATTGTCCTTCCCTGCACCAAGACTGATGCTGAAATTGAGACAAGTGATTTATATTCCAAAGGGCTCATTAACCATCAGACTGCTATGGATTAGATTACTGACATCCTGATGGTTGCATGCAACTTCCAGCAGATTTTTTGGTAGCTAGCATTAAATCATTTTGAATTATAATGGGGAGTTGCTAATACATACGTGTTTTTCAGCAAGACTCTGTAGCTATAATGGCTGCCAGCTCTGTTTTTTAATTTTCAGTAATGGTTTCATGCTCATCCAAGATATTCACAGAACCAAACAGAATGCTATGCTCTGGCAGTTTATGCCAGAGTTTTAAACCTGAGATACCAAAACCTAAAAGCATTAAGTCCTTGCCTGATTCCCTACATGTGACACAATGAATCATGGCATTACAGCAGGAATTACAAAGTTGGACAAAACCAAGTTCACACATTTCAGGGCATTGCATCAACTTTCCCAGCTTAAGAGATCATTTAAAAAGAAAGGGATTGAGAAAAATTAGTGTTACCTGCATTTTCATTTTTTGTTATCATCCAGTTTTCAAATTACTAGATAATTCTCCTTATATTTCAGAACCCTTCCCAAAACCACAAAGAAAATGGCTTTAATTAAGAAAACAGTTATTTTTGCAGTGGAGGGTCTTTATGAGAGGTGCCAAAACTCATGATTCTTGCAGCTGGAAACACTGTAAAGGATGGAGAAAGTTATTGTGTGTAAGTTTTCCATGCATTTGCCAACTCCCTGGCCTGTATTCCATTACTCTCAGCAGCATTCCAGCACAACTTGGTGTAACTCACAGGACAAATTTCATGCAATCCTCTTGCTTTTTTATCATCTGTTATCCCCCATGGCTCGGAGGAGCTACATTCTCTTGTGGGAAACCTCCAGGCTGGGTTGTGCCTATCCCACTATTCACCACTTTATATCTGACCTTCAAAAGCGCTGAGTGTTTACAGTCCTTGCTGGAATCAGTTGGAGCACCAGGAGCACAGCAGCCTTAAAAATCAGACTGTACAGATCTGGATGGGTAGACACTGAAACAAAGATGCCTGAAGTGAAGGGCTGCTGCTGAATACATTTAGCCTTACAAGATTTGCTTTGTCCAAATGCAGGAAGTGATGTTAGAGACAAAATAAAATCTGCTAACTGGCTGAAATGTGAAGTCATTCTTTGCCATTGATAAAATAAAAGCAAAGGTAGACGTCTGAAGTAGACAAAGGAGGGTAAAGACCATAGGACTCGACCTAAATGAATAATTGATTGGTTGTACTCTTTTCTTCCTGTTTTTCAATGTGTCTGGATGAAGAAAGGCATTCTCCTTGAACTACTTTCTTCTGAGTAAATAGGAGGATTTTCCTATCAAAAAATTACTTAAGGAATTTATTAAAAGGGGTAGTTCTTGATTTAAAACAAGTTGGCCTCTTGGAGATGCAGAATGTTTGAAGACCACTTCTGTCTCTACTGTACCTGAATATTGATGTGTTTTGGCATGCTTGGTATCTACTGCACTTGTTTCTCTCTACTTGAAGCTGAAGAGAGCAGCGTGCCTGTGGTAATTCTTCTTTCATACCAACATCTTTTTATTCTGCAGGAATGCAATAAGATAGCAGGATGAACAATACTTCACTCCTGTTTATATAACGGGAGTTTCATCCTCTGGCTGTCACTTTTTGCTAGCCTGTTTTTGCCTCTTACCATGGTAGCTATTCACCTGTTCTTCTCCACATTTCATGGCATCACTCTGCTAGATCACTAATGTCAGTGCTTCCACCTGGCAGAAACCAGGTCCTGCTTTTGTTTCTCAATGTGCAAGAAGAATGTGCAAGCCCATGTTTTGGGCTGAAGTGCTGTGCTGGGATGAGTCATTTAGTGCAGGATGTTTATGTGTCTTTCAGGGCTGTCACCTGGAGCTCCAAACACATGGCAGGTTGATAGAGAATGGATTATAGGCTGGACTTCTTACACATGTAGCTTGCAACCTCCCTGTGTCCCATCAGTGATCAAATGGCCTAAGGGCTGTCTCACTGATACCTATGTGCAGACTATACTCTTACAGCAATAGGATCAGTGCAAGTTCTACCCTGACGTACTGCTTCTGGTTTCCACTACATGGTTCAGCCAAAATCCCTCTTGCACTCAGTTGCTAAAGGGAAAGCTTTCTTTTGACTTTTGCAATCATTATGAGGTGCTGAAGGATTCTCTGCACCATATCAGAATGTATCTAACACCAGGGTTGTTTGGGTTGGTGGCAGCCTGATGGTGGTTTTCAGAAAAGTACACCCCAGTGATGGTACACGCAGTGTGCCTGAACCCACCAAAGAGTTTAAATCTAGCCTTAATAAGCCCAGCCTGTGGGCTACACAAGACTCTGAGCTGAAACTACTACCAAGAGCATTCTCCAGTCTAGCCATCACAGATTTGGGGTTGGACTGTTGATACAGAAGTGCTTTGCTCTAAGTCTCATAATTTTCAAACAGAATGCAGGAGTGTGTTTTCTCCCCAAATATCTACAGCAGAAACAACTTTCTACAGTGTTCCAGGTCTAAAGACACACTTCGTCAAGCAGTATTTACATTTCTCATTTCCATATTTAGTTTGTTAATGGAAAATGCCATGATGTGCAGAGAGGGTACTGAGAAGTATTCTTGTCAAAGGGAATTTTAGAGGAGATATGTGGAGAGCAGGTAATTTTTTTTTTAAAATATGGAAACATTGGCTAAATTGCCCAAATATACCAATTGAAAAAAGCATGCCTGAAATATATTAGCTATGCTGAAAGGCCAACTTATAAAACACCATCTATTTTGTGCAAAGAAAATAAACACATTCAACACTACAGCTGCATAATAGAAGTGCTGCTGTTTTGCTGATTTCTGTTGCTTTTCATTTCCATTGTTTAGCAAGACATGAAAATGAATATTTGAGTTTTGTTGACTTCAACATTACTGGTATCAGGAAAAGATCTCAAAGACACAAAGAGGGAACTGAAATCAAAGCTTTCTGTGGCTTACAGTTTTACAGCCCGTAAAAGTGGAAGAGCCTCACTGCCAAATGTAGTAATTCTGTGAGTCAAGCTTACCGTTCTCTTGGGACAAGAATATACATGGTCATATTCAGCTGCATTAATTTTTGCTCTTTTTTTATAAAAGGATGAAATTCAGGATATTTTAGCCAAAATGGCTCTTGGGGATGCCTTTCATCCCTGACGCAACTCATAGATTTTCAGTAGTGTCAGCAAAATCAAATTTTAGGACCCCATGCATAAAGACCAAATGGCTTATGAATTACTTAGTAACGAATTAAGCACATTCCACTGCAGTGGTCTACCAGAGCAGGAGGCAGGGGCAGGAAGCTGTGAGGGCTGTGAATAGCCTTGGGCACAGGAATTCTGAGCCACCAGGCTGTAACCCCAGGTGGGCTGTGCATGCAAACTGTGGGAACCGGGATCCTCTTTCAGTCTGACCATGCTGAACTGCTGGGGTGTGCTGAGTGTTTTGCCTCTATTCTCACAGTCAGAGCAGCCTGGGCAGTGTTTTCATTTTGAAGCTGGTTTTTCTTTCATTTCCATGTATCTGTCCTGGTTAGTTTAGGGACTGTCTGTCCCTAAAGCCATCCTTAACAAGACCCTCAGAAGGGAAGCCATGAACTACACATGGACAAATCGCCATCAAAACCTGCCTTGCTACAAGACTGCTTCTTCATAGATTCAGTCATAGCTGAATTTTAAAGTCTCCCAGAGGACCAAGTCCTGCTGGAGCTGCTTATTTATTGTGGCCAGTAGTATGTGCAGTTTTATGGAGCTTCCTGGGAGTTCCATGGGGTTTGTCTGAAGGTTGCTTAGATCTGGCTGTTCTGTGATGTCTTTGCCCTAGATTTCTTGTCTATGTGTATTGACCACCCTCCTAGGTGGCAGTGTCTTCCAGAGGGTGCTGTGCTCTCTTTGTTGGCTGTTTCATCCTAAGTTAAAACCCCTGAGTGCCAGGGCTGAAAGATCTCATGGTGGGGCACACACAAACTGAAATATGGTAAAGCATGTATAATTTACACCCACAAAATTGTATTTACAACATGTAGAGCATAGTAGGAAACAAGAGTAGATGATACATAGGCTACTTGCACTCAATGGAAGTACAAAAAGACTAACACTTGTCTTTTGTGATCAAATCTTGTGCTCACTAGTTGAAAAAAAGTCCACATTTAGCATCCCTGCTGTTGCCAAGAGGTGTACCAGGCTGGATTTGGTATGCTCTGAGCATTTGTACCTCTTCATGGCTATGTGTATACCTGTCAATTTAGACATCACAGTGAATGTCAGAGGGACTACTGTGTATGTGTGCTGTATATCTGATATATCTGATGTATGTAGACATAGTGTTTATAAATAACTCCTGGAAAGTTATAACATTTTCCAGGACAACCTGAAGCCATTACAGGAAGCAGCTTTAGCTGCTTATTGCTTGTGGTGGTTGTGTAGGCAAGTCAAATGTGGTAAAGAAGATGCCTGTATGTAATATATCCCAGGCACCAGTCATTCTCAGGGAAGGGAAAATTGTGGTCATCTCAGATTGAGCTTATATATCTTTGGATAGCATGCTTGATTACAAGATTCTTGTTTCTCAGAAACCATTTTGAATTAGATATTACCAGATACTTACAGCAGCCTTAACTCACTGAGATCCTTGCAGTACAAACCAAACAGATCCCAAGTCAGGAATCTGATATCAGGATGCTGTCTGCAAGACTGTGATACTCAGCTAAAGTTGCTCTCTACTTCTAATGAGTTCTATACTATTCAATATCAGAATGTATGCTTGTCAGTGTTTTTGGGAAAGGAACAGTGCCCTACTCTATTTTCCTGGATTTTGCAGTAGTTCACAGAAAGGCTTCCACTGATGTTCCTGCATAGTGGGTCAAGCTGTTGGGATGCCACAGCTTCAGCAATTGGTAGCCCTGTTGAGAAGCTTCAAAAGATCCATGTGTAAAAGAAAGAGTCAGAGTACTTTATAATGGACTTTAGTCACAACAAATCCATTATTTTTCTAGGCTGTCATTTGAACACATGGTCCAAATTCCCCAGTTGTGTGAAGACTCAAGATGGTTTAAATGGACTTTGTAAATTGTTACTTCTAGTATAGGAATTCAGGAAAAACTGGTAAAGCACAGTTTATCTTGTGTAAGAGTACTTTGCCTTTCTGCTGCTAATGACTCCATGATATAATTGATTTAGCAGTTGAAATACAACATTAAAAACAAATTATTAAATCTTTATGAGCGCTTCATTAGAAAATTAATTTCTTAAACTAACAACTTGACTAGGCCTATATCAATTGACATAATTCATTAACCCATCTGAGAATCTATATTAGTTATTACCTGGGTGTATGAGGCAGGAAATCTTTCTCAAGATAAATAAATTATCAAAATACTTTTTATAGTCAGTTAATTAAAGAGCAAATTACTGAAGCACCATAGACTTCTTATGCAGTATAATGTAGCCCTACTGATACTCAGGAAGCAAAGATCATCCCATCACCTGATGTTTCTCTGTTCTCAATTATGTGTAAATTCCTGAGAAATTGTATAATGTTGAATTCCTCTCCTGATCAATCCTGAGCCACCATGAACGCCTCTAAAGGTCTCTATGCAGGTTTTTTTGCTGTTCAGCAGAAGCAAATGTCTGCTGTACTGTTCCAGTGGGCTGGCACCACAACATATTTGTCAATTTGCTAAATCTTTTGTCCTCCAGGACATCAGGAAAAGAAGAAAAATTACTGTAAATGCTGTAGAAGCCTGGTGTCCTGGATGTGAGATTATCTGGCTGTGCTAAAAATTAATTCTGGAAGTTAGTTTTGGAGTAATGAAAGGTGGAATTAGCACATAAATGCTTTGCATCCTGATTAGAGTAAGTTTGAATTAATTTCTTTGTAGCCACATGATGTAGCAGAATCTAATTGTGTGAGTACAGTATTCTGTTCATGAACTGAGGATTCCCAAGGAATGGCATCTGAAAAACACAGCCATCAGGTGCTTAGCAAATTTTAAATCATACTCCGTTTTTTGCATTTTTTGTTACTGTCATACAGGCAAGGTCATCTGTTGCACTGTGAATGAAAAGAATATTCAAAACAATTTCATTTTACAGTAAAGAACTTAAAATTTAGCCTATCAGGAGACATTAAAGTATCATCTTTATGGGGAAAATCAGCCAAGTATTTGACACATAAAAAGCTCTCCCTTCTTGGACAGACATTATCAACAAAACTGTGTTTCTCCACAGAAGCAGATAAAGAAAGAGCAACCAAATAGCAGTGAAACTGAAACTGCTTCAGTGAAAACCTATATTCCCAAGGCTGACTTTCTAATCTGTGAGGGAAACTGTGTGGAGAATATATGGCTGAAGAGCTTCCAAATGGCTGCATGGTGCTCTGACTTCCAGACAGCTGCCAAGCACTGAACTGCTTGCTAGCAATTCGTGGCAAGTTGAAATTGGAGCTAAATGGTAAAATATGTGAATATTTTTGTTACCACTTCGAAGGACCAGTTCTGTCCTCTACAGAAACCCTGTGTCCTCAGGGACATGTAAATTAAGATTTGGTGAAGCTCTCAACATCAAGTGGAGGTTGTGGAATAGTAAATGGCAGTCATCATAGTCTGAATGTCTGGGCTGTATCTGGGATATCAAGTAAAGAAAGATCTAGCATTGAGGCTTCAGGGCTCAGCTTGGAGTTTTCAGTGAAAAAAAATAATTTTCTTCTTTCTTATGCCAGTGTAATCACGTCAGAGTGAGTTATATCACCTTGTCCCATGACTTGATGCAGGTCATTATGCTCTTGTGCTGTTTGCTGAGCACTTGTTAAATATGCCGCACGTGGGTATCTCCTATCACTGTGTGATTTCTATTAGGTCCTTCTGTGTTGCTTATGGCTGGGTCAGGATGTGTCAAGTACTTCAGAAGATGCACTCTTTCATCCCAATCATTCTGTAGTTGTCGATTTTATGTGATTGTTAAGGCTTAGAAATCTTACCAGAATAAGATAAAGGGCTTTGGCATAATCATTGCTTGTCTCTATTTAATGACCCTGCAGGAGGTAATCTGGTGCAGGCCAGGATGCAGCACTCTTATTGCTACCTGCTCCCAAACACAACTTGGTGCATGGCCATGGTCACTCTGGAAGGTGTGACCTCCAGAATATCAGCTCCTTGTGCAGAGGGAATCAAGGAGTTTCCTCGGCTTCCTCACTAGGAGACTATAAGTGCAGATGCTCAATATTTTTATAAAAGACTATAAAGGAAACCAGTTATTTGGAAATGTAAGCCTAAACTTTTCAGTACCCAAGAGGGTATTGTGTTAGGTCACCTCTGAGTGATAGCTCATAGCTAATTCTGAAGAAACTTTCATGGCTTAAGCAGGGATATGGAAAAAAGGACTCTCCACTGAGGCATGAGCACTACTCTGTACCGTGATAGTGAAGGCCAAAAGGTTGAGACCCCTTAACCCCCAGGGGGAGCCTACCCTGGATGCTGAATCCATGAGATTAAATCCTTTACTGTTTTGCAGGAATTTCCACTGCTTGTCAATAAGTTTCCCAAATCTATTATGCATACCTGATTTGACATTCTGTCTTAAAACTTGTCCTTCTTATCTCTAGCAAGACTTAAAATGTTACACAAAACAATTCAGAATTCCAAATGCTCCCACGTTAAATGTAAGATAATGTAAAATATCTTACGGAAAAGACAGTGCTATCTCTCTACCTTATCACGGTCCTCTCACTTTTCAGTCCAGTTAATCATTGTTCATTAGAAAGACCTTAATTTATGCTACATTAATGATGTGCTCTAAAGAGACATTGTGCTTTTCAGGTTCACTGAGATGTTCTACAACTGACTTTTTAAAACTGGCTTGAATATTCACAGTGCAGCGGCTGTTGCATTGTTCTTTATAGCCGAAGGTCAGTAGATGGGAAAAAGTTTCATGCTTTACAGTTTTTCCCCATGGCAGTTGGGCTCAGAGAAGTGGCAGCATTTATGTTTTTCTTCAGTTGAAATGTCAGGGCTGGAGTTCTTTGTTATTCCACGCTTTATGTCAAATCTAAATTCACAGGAGGCAAATAAAGTTGGCTCACATGTTTTCCTCAGCATCCCTGAGCCTGGACTGGCCAGGCCATGAACTCACCACCCCTTCTTCTCATTGGTGCTTCCCCCCTATGGACCCAGCAGAGGGAGGGGAGTCAGAGCAGTGCCGGCAGCTGAGCTGAGACAGAGAGAGCCCAAGAGGCCAGGCTGGGTCTGGGGTCAGTCAGTGATGTGTGTGTGTGCAATTGGGGCTCGCTGGTAGCCCAGCACAGCGTGACCCCAAAGCACTGCTGTCCTGGTGTCCCTTCCTGCCCTCACACACCCTGTGGTGACACTGATGTTGTTGGGCCTTAGCCAACATTCCCATGCCTCTAGTGCTATGGCACTGCATTCATGTGTCAAGAAAATGGAAGGCTGCATTTTAGGGCATTCCTAGCCAGGAAAATTAGTGGTGAGACATGATTGCAATTTGTTTCTCTGGGAGAAGTAGTAGTTTATAATGTATGGAGAACAGAATGCAGAGGGAACTGTGTGAAATAACCCGTGGCCTGGTGGCTCAGATGGTTCCTGATGGTGGAACCTTTCTAGGCAATTTTTTTGTCAAACCTCTGTTTAACCTGGCTTCTTGTTTAACCCAAGTTCACGTTTGCACACTCTTTCCCTGTAATATGCCTCATCATCTCTTTGCTTAAGGGACACAACAAGCTATGAATCACTCCCTGTGATGCAGCTGGAATCCCAGTAGTTATCAGGAAAACAGTTAAAAATCCAAGGGAATTACATGGAAGTCCAACAAGATAACAATTTTAATCTGTTTGCTTTCATAGCAGTCCATGCAGTGACTAAAAATTATCACTTAGTCCCAAAATATTTGGGTTTCATGACATTAAGCTGAGAAGACTTGGTGTTCTCTAAGTCCCAGAACTATTTGAATGAAATGAAGATGTTTCTTTCCAGAGGAGAGTAAACTAAAATCAGGTAGCTAGTGCAGTCAGGAGCAGTGTGACTGTGCATTAATGCACCAGCAGAGATCTAGCTTTTTTTCTCTTGTATCTACTTTTTTTCTCTTGTATCTACTTTTTTTCTCCTGTATTTGCTTTTTTTCTCTTGTATTTGAGCTTTCCAAAAGGACAGTGAGTGGGAGGGATACCCATACACTTTCCAGTACCTTTATGCAGCCTAGAAAGCTTAGACTTACCAAGGTAATCAGTGACGACAACTGCACATGGTCTGAAAACTAAAGGGGACTGTTGTAGCTTCCTCAGAGATCTCTTTTGTTCCAGAAAACCAGTGATTTCCCTTGGAACAAGGGCTCTCAACCAATTTAGATCCTGCTTTCATCATACTGGGGACTGAGCAGCATTCTTTCCAATCCCATGAAACTCCCCCATTCTTCTCCTTAACAACGTCACCACAATTTGCCTGGCACTAGAATTTACCTGTATTGCACCTACAGGTTTTTTTGTGTTTTGTAGCTGTCAGAGCTTGGAGTTGCTTGGATGAGACTCTGAAACCTGCACAGGATTCAAGTCTGACAGGGTTCAGTACAGGTCCTCAAAATGCTGATACTGAGTGACTGTGCAGTGACTGTTAGAGCTATTGTGTATGTTGTTTCTGAGTGAATGAGACAAACCACATGCAGGTATCTATCAAGAACCTAATTTCTCTCTTCTTTTAAAAGCTATGAGCATATAAGGCAACTCTATCTGTGAACTTCAGAATGCAGAATTTTTGCGTAGTGTACATATTAAATTATTCACTTCCTGCTTCAGAGCAATGAGAAGTAACTGAGCAAGTAAAAGTAATCAAGCAGAGGCTGGTCAGTGGCTGTTAGCAGAGAAGTGAGCTTTTTTAAAGAGGAACTTTTCAACTAAGAAATTATAATCCTGGTTTTCTGTAATTTCAGTAGTCTGGGTTGTTTCTTTGTGTTAGTTTTCCACTGCTGGAAAGCGGGTCTTCATGGCTGTGACTTAGAGGTTTACAAGGTATCTAATATTTATATAGATACACAAATAAAATAAATTAATTGCAAATAATTTTAAGACTATTCACATTAAATACTTCTCTTCAAGCCAGCCTGTGGCAAAAGGTTTCTGCTGACATTGAGAAGATTTTGCTCAGCCCTGAGCTCTACAGCCTGAAAAGAATTAAAGATCTACTAATTTCTTTCTATTGTTTTCAATCATGAATTAAACTGTAAACAAGGACAATAAATTATTGTGACCTTTGCAATAGCTTATCATTTGTGGGATAGAAATGTGATGCTGTGAAAGTGCTGTGAATAATAACAAATATATTAATAACTTTCTTGGAAACCAGCAAGCAAAATGTAAATTACTTTCTGCTTGGTATCAAATTTTCATGTAAGGTACTGTATCATGGAAATTTTCAGTCTTGTTAAGATTCAGATGACCTAAAAATAATGCTACCCCTTCACCTCTGTACTTGTCAGCTGACAAATGTGATTCTACTAGATTTAATCAGCATTTTATAATGACTTCTACAGAAAATAAAGCCTGTTGGTTTTTCCTTATTGGCCTCTAAAATGTATAAGGAACAACGGGTCAATTTGTTGGACTAAGAAATTGCTAAAAATGTAACAACTACAAAAAACACATTCTGGTTGCACACACATTCTCTGTTTAATGGAATTTGCATTTTTCTGGCTCTTCAGCTAGGTTTTTACAACGAACACTGAAGGAACTGCAGCATCTGTATGAATTTTCAGACCATTGTTTTGTAGACCAAAGATCTTCCTTAGTTCATGAGGCAGCTATGCTATTTCATGAGCCTGATTAAAATTCCACTCCCCCCCAAAAAATGTCCTTTTGGTGAGAACACAGTGAGTTCTTCATGGCCCTCGGCTGCTCTTCACCTCAAAGATGCTGAGAAACAACCTGTGAAGATACGTTTCTTTTGTGCTAGTTGCATGTTTGCTAGAAATACAGCGGAGAGCAGGTAGGTACCAATTATCTGTGTGGGACATGGAGTTCTCCACATCACTAATCTGTGCTAAACACTCAAGCATGGCCTCAACGTGCAGAGTTTGGGTCCTGTAGACAATTTCCCCATTTTCCTGATTCCCAAGGACATAGTGAGAAAGTTGTTTTTATGATCACTTGAAAGCTGTAGATACCAGGTGACTCTAAGCTTCTACGTAATCCTTGTTCATCCCTGTATATGCAATATCTTAAACTTCATCTAATTTTGATAGAAGAATATAAAAAAATCCCCCTCAGACTGGATCTTTTTCCTTGGCTTCACCTAGTTTTAGAAGATGGAGTGGAGATCCTTAGTCAATACTTCAACCATTGCATTACTTCTTTGTTAGTGATTTTTTTTTCTTGGATAAAGAACTGTTTCCTCACTGAAGACACCATATTTATCACAGTTCTGCAAAACTCACCGCTTTTCAGCAGCTCACAGATAAAAGATATAAACAGCATAAGAATCCTGAATTTTAGTATTTGTTCATCTGTCCTTTGTGTCTTCTTTAATTTGATGCTTTTTGACTGTAAAGACAGTTTTGCAGTTCTTCAGCAGTGATGGTGGGAAACTGGGAAACAGGCAAACATTTCTGACAACTGTCCATCTATGTCAACAGTACACAGAGAAAACAGCTTTCAAACTCAGCTTCCAACTCCTTGTGAGTTTGACAAGAGGATTGAGAAGGCCCATTTTCTTTCCTATATTTTAATTCCTGCTGTTGAGATGGCACTTTGCACTGTGGATGCCAACTTTGGTGTTTGTGTGTCATTCATAGTTCCCCAAGGGGAAGCTCACAGGGTGGCTGCATCCAGATGGGCCTGCCAAGTAATCCTGGCTACTCAGCAGGGTGCCACCTTCTGTGAAGTGACAAGGACCTAAAGAGATGAAGAGGGAAAGCAGTGTGAGTCCATCCCAGGAGGTGAAGATGCAAGTCCTTTTGTCTGTTTAAATTGTCCTTGAAGGGAAAAGTGCAGATGAAGCTGCACCATGAAGCAGATGTTCGGATTGTGGTGTCAGATGAACGCTGCTCTTTTTGAGGTCAGTTTTACCTCTTGACACAGCTCAAAGGTGCATGTAGCTGTCAATTGTTTCTTTCGAAAATTCGTTCTGCTTCAGTGAGTTGGAGAAATTCTTTGTTCTAGCAAAGTCCCAAAATAACAGATGGCTCATATGTCAGGCATCAGCAGATTGTAAAGTTGTGGGCGTGACCCCTGTCCATGTCCTGTTGAAAAACCTGTCTGTTGTCAGGATTAGGGTTTTCTGTAACAAGACCAAAAGTGTAAGTTCCACTCATTTATAACATACTGTTGTTGGACTTTAAAGCTGTCTTCCCCGAAAGTAATGGAGATTTAGTGTTCTTCATTATGTTTTGGAAAACATTCATGCTGAGAAATTGTAACTTCCTGAGTGCTCAGTTAATGAGGCTGGGCAAAGCTAGACTGTGTTTTCTTTAAGCATTTGAGCCTTCATCATCCATATAAATGAAAGTGCTGTAAGTGATTCTGGGTAACAGCAGGATTAAGGGCATGTGGCTTGAGGCTGACATCTTGTCAGACGGCTACTAACCTGTATTTTGGGTCAGTAGGGAGGATGATGCTGTATTTTTGATTGACATTAAACAGGTCCTGCAGGTATTAGGATAACTTGTGGTCAAAATCAGGTCAGGGGGTTTTTTTTGTTGCTTTATTTTATTTTGGTTTTGGAAGTGTCTGCAGCCCTGTACATCATGAACTTTTTGATGGTTAGTATGAAACTGCACTTAGCAATAGTATTTTCACCAGTTTTCATTAAGGTTTCACATTCATCCGGCATGTCTGAAGAGGGTGTTAAGGCTTTATGATGGAATATGAGAGCAAGAATACTCAGTAAAAAACAGCCTTTAAAAAGTGGCAGGAGTCAAGCAGACATTATACCTTGTGTTTATATAGCATCTTCTGACCGCAGTGTTCCATGAGAGTTGGGGAATTTTTTGATCTGTTCTGTTTGCCACGGCTTCTTCATCACGAGTCACTCCAGCTGGTTATCAGTGCTCAGCCCTGCTGCACAGTAATCAAAGTCAGGGAATGGAGCTGGGCTTCCCATGCTGAGGATGCTTCCCAACTATCTAGCCAGGGAATAGGATAACTGTGAAATAGGCTGACAAAGCAGACTGGAGGCAGGGTAGACTAATAGGGATGAGTGGTATAGCTGATGGCTGAGAGAGGCACAAAGAATTTTATATTACTTGTGGAGCTGTTGCTCTTTCGATACAGATTTTGCCACTTTTGGAGGCATTGCTTCTTTCGATACAGATTTTTCATGTAATCCCATGCTCTGACATGCGGGTTTGATGTATCATCTCAATAATGTGGGAAGACTGGGGAAATACAGTGAAATGGCTATATTTCAGTACAGTGCCTGTCAAGGGGATGTCAGTCAATCACAGGCTGGAAAAAGCAAACAATGTCTTATCTTTGTGTGTGACTGAAATTCTTAATGTCCCTGTGTGCAGACCTGTGCCTCCATTTTCCAGCACTTTACTCCCTTGAGCAGCCACGTATTTAACCTGTGTTGAGTGCAAGTGTAAATCTTGATGTATTTCACAGTGGAGAACGCTTTCCAGCAGAAAGGAGGAGATGAGGTGAAACAATAACAGAAGCTTCAGTTACTGCCTGAGATCTGCTGTACTGATGCAGCATTAAAATGATGCCATTGAATTAACAGTTTATACACAAGGAATGAGTTTAGGAGATAGCGGTGGCTATGAAAAAAGATTTAAAACCATTAATTTAAATGTTTTGATTATTGGGTCTGCTGAAGCACTAGTTCATGAGATGACCACTGTTCTGAAGTGAATCAGATCACTTTTCACTTAGAAGAGGTCTCAGGAATGTCTCAGTGAACTGATCAGTCATCGTTATTTGACATAAGAAATAATTCTCATTGTAGCAGTAACGGTGATTTAGAGTCATACTGATTTGGAGATAACCAAAAAATGTTGAGATAGACCCACATCTGAATGAAGGTAGCTGGGATCCTTTATCACTTTATATTATTCTTATTATTCTTTGCAGGGCTGATATCAAACTCATCATTTTCAGCTAGTCTATGCAAATTTATTGAGGATGATACGTAAGTAAGGTTGCTTTCCTCTTTGTGATGGTCTCATCCTGGCATAGTCAGAGCACATTGGCACAGCTGTGTGAGAAGGCCGCAATGACAACACTGCTTTATGTCTATTGCACGAGTGGTAGCATCTGTTTGATGATTAGCTAAAGGATTTCAGCTGTCAGAGCTGTCAATCTGACACCTTTGATGAGCACTAAAATAAACCTGTTCTACGAGGAACTGTTCATTTTTTACCCTGCTGTTGATTTGCTTGACTCTTTGTGTCCTTGCCGATAACTACTAGAAAGGCTAATGCATTATAAACTCTGAAAAGTGAAGCAAGCGGCTGTCATTTTTTGCACAACAGATGTTCCTGATCAGGAATCAGACAAAGGATCTCATCGCTCTTCCTCTGAGCAATTTAATTTGTCTGTTCCATGGCACACCAGCCACCTCCTATCTAGTGACTGATGTGCCCAAGTCCTACTTCATTTCAGGATCAGTTCCTTTAATCTTACAGAATTATTAAGTTTTTTTCTGTGCCAGGGCAAAAAGAGTGGAGAAAAGGAAATTGCTTCATTGCTTACGTTGTCACCAATGATGCATCATAATGAAAAATAGCAAAGCCTATTTCAAAAATAGGAAACCCAAGTACTACATCTTAAGAGAATTAGAAAG
Organism: Cyanoderma ruficeps; assembly: GCA_008694505.1. NCBI lineage: Eukaryota > Metazoa > Chordata > Aves > Passeriformes > Timaliidae > Cyanoderma > Cyanoderma ruficeps. The sequence continues at coordinate 8,722,140 of VZDJ01000782.1, forward strand.
TAATCTATGAGCACTTTTTTTAAGAAATAGCAATATAGATTTAATGATGTTTCTTTAGAAGTTGTAAGATTCAGAGATAGCAATAAGCAGTGTATAACCTATCAGATTCTTGTGATGCAACTTAGCAGGATGGAAAAATTTATATATTTTTAAGAAAAGAGGTTGCTTTGGATCCAGTTCTCCACTCCTTAATCATGCAAATTGTCTGAAATGAGTAATTACTGGTGGTGTTACTCTCTTTTCCATTTATTTTGATGAAACTGTATCACTCTGCGGCTTTTTTGAAGTGATGGTGGGTACTGCTGGAGATGTAAATTCTATAGTTATTCTATAGTATATTTCCCAGTTATTCTGCTAAAGACTTGCTGGAAGGGAGAGGCAAGGGAAGGTGGTCTTATCTTGTGCTTGTGGCCAGCCCAGCACAGAAAGGGCAGCTGCTGCTGACAGTACAAACAGGACCATCCATGGCCACAGTCCCAGCTGTCAGTCCTGATAAATGAACAAAGTGTATTCGAGGAGCTCCTGGTTGTCCATCACTGGTAGAAAGAGAAGCCACTCATGTGACCTCTTTTCAATTTGACAGGTTGACAGGACGGAAGTGATTCGGACCTGTATAAATCCTGTCTTCTCCAAGCTGTTCACGGTGGATTTCTATTTTGAAGAGGTGCAGCGATTGCGGTTTGAAGTCCACGACATCAGCAGCAATCACAATGGGCTCAAGGAAGCAGATTTCCTCGGGGGCATGGAGTGCACCCTCGGACAAGTACGTGTCGCTGCCATTTTCCCCCTTGTTGCTCGTTTTTTGTAGATATATGAAATGTGTTCCTTGTTGAGTAGCCGATGGGGGAGATTTGCCATTTGTGGCAAAATTCTTAATCAGTGCTTTCAGTGGGATAATTGAGAACTTCTGCTGGTTTGTTTTACTGTTGTAGTACAGCTTCAAGTCAGCCAGTGCTTTTAGGAAATGGAAGATCAGTGACTGGCCTTGGACATTGAAAGCCCGTGCTCATTAGACCAGCATTGCAAAATAGACTGATTTTGAAGGAAGTTATTGTTCCTAACATAGCATGGAATTTAAAGCAAGTCCAAGAAACACTTAAAAATATACTTTATTCACATGTGCCTGGTGATGTGGCAAATAGAGAGATAGGGTTGGATTCATCTCCCTGACTCTCAGTCATCCAAAAGTTAGGTGTCTAGACTAAGTTACTCTTCTGATTTCCATCTTTAGTTCACTGGAGAGAAACAGACAGTTCCAACCATTGATTCATTCTGCCTGAGACACCTATCATAGATTAGGATAAATTGTCTTCAGGAGATACCTGTCTTTCCTCATCAGTTGTCAAGAGAGTCTAGACAGCTGGCTTTGGGAAGATACTTAACTTTTTGGATTACTAAATTTAAGGGTGATGAGTACTATCCACAAGATCAATATCTAGATGTCGTCATAGCCAACTCTGTGGTGAATTCCCATACTGCTGACTAGTGCCACACTACAGTGTCCCAGGCCTCACAGTTTATTTCAGACTGGCAGGTTTTGTCATGCAGGGTTTTATAGCACCAATTTCTGCTTTGTCCATAATGGCAATGCCGAATTTCACTGAGCTGAGTGTAAATTTGTTCTCCGTGTTGTGGTAACTTGTGTGCCAAGAGCAGGGAGTGCTTTTGTTTAGATTATCCTTTGCAGTGCTTCCACATAAGTTTGTATTATGAGCAGGATAGCGAGTCATGGAAGATACTGCAAAGCTTTGGCTCCTGGTTTTCTCACCTTTTGTTGCTCCTCCCTCAGCCCCATCACACAAGAATCCCTTTGATTTTCTTCCCACAGGTATTATGCCAAACATGCTGGATGAGGAAAAGTCCTCTCAGCAAGAGAAATAATATGAAATATATGCATTTACTAAATTGGAAGCTCAAAATAAAGATTTTGGTATTTAGGATATTTACAGTATACTACTATAAAGTCTGTTCCTTTTGACAGAATCCTTGTGGTTTTAATCAATGAAAATAAGCTATCCTATAACACCAAGGAGGATGGGAAACAAAGCAAAATGTTATTATAATGTTCTTCTTGCTTAATTGGCTTGGAAAAGAAGGGAGGGGGGGAAATGTCACTGATGCTGCCTGTAGCATAAATGTCTTTATAATGATTTGATCTCTATAAATAGCACACAGCTGGTTGTTTGCAGTGTAATTTTAATGGTAACCAAGAAAAATAGCAGTGTGAATTCTGTTCACAGTGATGTAGCCTAGAGGACTCTGATCTCATATTTAGACATTCTTTGGTGGTATTCCTTTCCCCCTTTTCTAGTTTTTTACCTTTATAGAATTTAAAACTGATTTAGGAAACTCCAAAATAGTAGCACTGCAATTGTCATCCAAGTCAAGCCTTTTTGAAGACTTCAAAGTTGAAAATCCTACAGCACAGGCTGTACATATGGAGCTCACACACTTTCTTAGCTGTATGGTGTAATTACAGCATTCTTTTAATGATCATAATAGACCCATGGCTCTTTTTGAGACAATTTTAATATGAATTTGTTGTCTACATCACTTTAATGCCTGAATAAAACAGAATTTTGTGTGAGAGTGTGTTTCTGCCTCCCAGCTCAATTTCCTAGTGCAAATAGGTCTTACTGAGACATCCAGGAAGGCTGTAGAATTTATGCATAGTATGAAAGACTGATGTTCTTCCCACCCCTCTTAAAAGTGTCAACTTCTATTGCTCTCTTATAGGTAACAGTTGATCTCTAAGAGATTCACTGCTACATGTACCTATTTTTAAATCATTATTCAGATGTGTGATATTTACCCAAATCATGTAGTACTTCTATTGAAACCAAAATTATGCAAATGATAAATGCTGGGAAAGACAATAGCACAGTAATACAGTAAGCTCACAGAGAGGAGTGAATTTTATCTTTATTCTGATCTCAGTCTTGCATGGAGCCTACCCAATAGCTACAAGTTTGTCAGAAATTTTGGGTCCTGGATATGTATGATGAAAAAATGCGTTCCTTTGGAAGGTCTCACTAATCTCCTTCCAAATGCTCTAATAAATTTGTGTTCCATTTGTGAGAGTGATGAGGGCGGTGACTTACAGGCTATTTGTTAGATCCTGAGCCATATACTGTCTAGAGGCATCCCACTGCATTTTCAGCAAGATTTATTTATACTGCTCTTGCCAAGACAACTTAATTCTGTGCCTCTACTGGTAAAATACTGTGGTTAGCAGCATCCTGGCATGCAGTCAGTTATACCTGGATGTGAAGAGCAGATTCATCAAGAGAAATTTCTTATACCACAGCATTTAAACTTGGTAGAACAAATGATTGTGGGTAGATACCTGATGAGTGTAATTACATAAAGGTCAACGTGCTAAATAGAGACATTTTCTCAAAGTGATTTGTTTTGTCCATCACACTCAGAAGTTTCTCTTCCAAGAAAACCAATAGCAGATTATCTCTTGAAGGGTTTAACAGGAGCAGGCTTAGTGTGAGGTGTTTAGGGGGGGATTTTTTTGGTGTGTTTTTCAGAACTAACAGTCTGTTCCTTCGACTAAGAAAGGCTCTTTCTATATTCCAGTTTCCCAGCTTCTTGAATTGTTCCAGTAATGTGCAGATCGGCAGAATATTAACAAACATGTTCTCTACAGTTGGAATGGTAGCCAAATCAAATAAACCCTAAAATATTAGAAGGTAGGAAAGTTGAAAGTGCAAACAAATTTATCCCAGTTAGCAGTATAATCTTAAAATGTGGTCTGCTATTACACATAGTTTATAAAATGGTGTTTTTCAAGGAACTTCACATCAAGAGAATGTACCATCCTCCAAGCAATTAAGTTGTCTATGTTGTGTTGTTTAAATAAAGTGATATTGTTAAATGGTAGGTTAAGGTGCATAGCTAAAAATGATAATTTTTTTAAAAAGTCATTATTTTTAATTTTGAATTTAATTTCTAACTAAATTCATAAACCTAATATCTAATAATACCAGGGTTTAACAGTTAAGTTTTGCAGTCATATGGTAGCTGTTTCATTAAGGAAACTGTACCATGTTTTGCTTGTAACCTCACAAAGATTATTCTTAATTGGGAGCATATTTGTGAAATTAGATCCATAGAATCCCAGCAGGGTTTTGTTGGAAGGGTCCATAAAGACTAATTCCAACTCCCATGCCACGGGCAGGGACACCTTCCACTAGACCAGGCTGGCTTCACGCCTCATCCAGCCTGCATTGAACACTTCCAGCAATGGGGCATCCATAACTCCTCTGGGCAACCTGTTTAGTGCCTCACTACTCTCATAGTGAAATTACTTCCTAATATCTAGTCTAAATCTACCCTCTTTCAGTTTAAAGGCATCAGCCCTTGTCCTGTCACTCCATGCCCTTGTAAAAAGTCCTTCTGCAGCTCTCTTGTAGCCTGCTTTAGGTATAGGAGGGTGCTGTAAGCTCTCCCCAGAACCTTCTCTTCTCCAGGCTGAATAACCTCAGCTTTCCCAGCCTGTCACCATAAGAAGTGTTCCACCCCTCTGACCCCCTCTTCATGGCCCTTCTCTGGAGACCTAAAACTGGATGCATTGCTCTGGGGGGTGTCTCTGGGACAAATCCTTAGTGGGGTTTACTTGAAGTACCACACAAGGAAGTGGCATAGACATTTGGGAATGTATGCTCTTCCTGTTCATATCATAAAGTAATTTAAGTGAGGAAGGATCCCTGGGGTCTCCAGTTCAATCTGCTGCTCAAAACAGATAAGAGCAGTTTGCTCAGGGGCTTGTCCAGTCCTGTCTTGAATGTCTCAAAGGATGGAGTTATCACAGCCTCTCTGGGCTTCGTCCCGGTGTTTGGCACTCTCATGGTAGTGATGGCTTCCTTTAGATGCCATGAATCAGTTAATGCCTCATCATGGCTTTAGAGATGTCTGTAACTTTGGAGAGTAGATTCTTCCCTCTTTCCTCTTTGTTTTTCTCTTTCCCCTTCCCTGTGCTTAGGAAAAGTGTTCAGGCACTCCACACATCCAGACTAATAACTAACAGGTTTTGTACCACTGTTGCTTTTTGGTTGCTCACAAAATCTGTAATTGTTTTGGGTGTCAGGAGATAGATTGATTTTTGTTAAATGGGTCAGGGGTTTATGTACATGAAAAAAGCAAAGGGGAAAAAAATTAAATGGAAAAACACAGTCAGAAATATCACAGTCTGATTTTCATGGTATTCAACTGGGAATGTTGTTGTAGTGTGGTGGTTTGACCTTGGCTGTGGTGCATGGTATGGAAAATCCCTTTGGTTAATTTGGGTAAGCTGGCCTCCCAGGGTCTTGGCCACCCTCAGCCTCTTTATGAGGGCGGGAAATGTTGAGAGACAGAGCTGATGTTGTGCCTGCCCTGCTCAGCAGTCACTGAACCCTGGTGTGTTATCAACACCTTTCCAATGCGCAGCACAGACCTGTGAGGGCTGCTGTAGGAAAATAAACCCAATACAGACACCAAAACCCCAAACCCAGATCCTATTCTGTTTGTATGTTAGTGCCTTCATATGTCATGAGCTTCTAAAGCTCTCTTATTGGAATCATTCAGATTTATATTCCATAAATTTTATAGAACATTGAAATTGCAACATATAGTACAGTAAGGGCTCAAACTTTCTAATAACAGAAATTAATTTCTTAACCACTCAATAATTATCAGGTGGGTGGCTTAGAAAGACTTTTTTCCTCTGAAATTTCACCCAGAAATGCTAGTCTGTTCTTTAGGAGATCACAAAAACTTATTTCAATGAAAAAAACATTTTCTGATGAGAACTAAACAAACTCACATTACCAAGACGTTCTTAATTACTGCTCAGCTGCGCATGCAACATCATTAAATTATGGGAACCAGTAAAGTTTTTATTTCTTAAATGCTGTGAACCACCCCAGCTCTGTGGGTTGGGTTATTCTCCGTGACATATTTTGTGGGAATAGCCTTTGTGGCTTTTCTTCCATTACTTGTTGTGGCTGGTGTTTGCTATTTTCAAAGTTGGGATTCCATCCCTTGTTCAGTTTCTTTCAGTTTATAGAACTGAATATTGTTACTCCCTTAGTTGCTCAACCAGAAGGAGAAGAAAACTGCAGAGATGTAAATCTCTGTGAAGAACATTTTCAAGTATTATTCTGAGATTTAATGTTACCCATACACACATTTGTGTACAAATTGGGTTGAAAATCTTCCTTCTCAATAATTAGTGTAATTGTTTCTCATGTGTTTTTTCGTAATATATGCCATTAGCAGATTATGCACTTGAAAAAGCTGACTGATTATTAGTTCAATTTCAGCCATTGCAAATCCCCTTGCTCTTGAATTAGAGAAAGGCTAAAAGAGTCATGATTGCACCTGAATTAATTAAACTGGAACAGTTTGCATGAGAATATTTGTTTAATAGACTGTTGACTGCTTCTGTGGTGCAGAAGACATAGGATCAGCCTTTTTTCAAGGTATTTCAATTCCTAAATCTTATTAGATGTCTGTGTGCCTCCTTAGGTATCTAGGTACCTTTAAATACTTGGCCTTTGATCTCCTCCAAATGAAGTTGCTCAATTCATTAGTGGGATGAATAATGTACTTTATTAGATGTGAATGTCATTTTCTACCAGCGCTGACTCAGAGCAGAAGCAAATAATGAACACAGCACTGTTCCTAACTTTGCCTAACCCTTTCAGCACCTCAGTTATCCCCAGAAAGCTCTTGGTTTGCCATTGCAGCATGATCTCTCAAGCTGTAAGATTTTCTAGATGAATCTTGCCATAGTTAATAGAATTTCTTGTACGGTTTGTACTGCTTTGTTTTCACGTGCTTTATCTTTTTTGTATGAATTACTGTAGCAGTCTTTAGAAAAGTAATTTAAATTTAGTTTGCTATTATAAGGAGATATTATTATGACTAATTCTAAAAGGACTGCTACTCTACACACTAATTAAATTCAAAGACCTTTTAAGCTATTGACAAGATATTTCCTGTAATAAGATTATGCCTCTTGTGATAGGCATATCTTTTTTTCCTCAGTGTTCTGTTTTGATTGACTATTTTCAGGTACAGGTCTTTAACAAAGACAGGGAGAGGTATAATTCAGCTGTAAATAGACTCTGAACTGAACAATATTATAGCAAACAAAAGAAATCTTGAAGAGTGATGAGTATGGTACAGAAAGAATCATATGTACAGAGAGGATGATTATAGCGCTAAAACTTGCTCTACGAAGGAACAAGAATTCTTTTTTCACTGTGGACCTCTACATCTGAACTTGATCCCTTGAAGGGATTTCTCAGTATCTGTGACCCATTCCCCAAACCCTTTTTTTCCATGAGAGTGGAGTACAGTCACTGACATTTCCATAATTTCTGGTCTCTCTTCATGTAGTAATCCTTGGTGTATCTACAGCTATGTGGCACCATTCATGAAAACTATTTGGTGGGTTCCATAACAGCTGGGGGATAGATAATAAGATAAACACAAGTGCCTCAGAGTTGTATAAACCTTGCTTTGTCACAAACCAGGCTGAAGAGGAATGTGTGAAGAAGGAGACAGTTTTTACACTGTGAGGCAGAGCTACTTCTGCTGCCTGTGCTTAAAATTAGTCTTTCATCATTCACCTACACAGGTGAAATGTCATTGAGGTCTGACATCATATTTATGGGTGTTTAGAAACTTACAGTATCTGACTTCAATTGATTATAATAAGAGTGCACTAATATTTTAATTTACAAGCTTCAGAATATATTTTACAGATGTTAAATCTCAAATAATTTGTCTGGTCATTCTGGTTCCATCATTCCACTTACAGCAGTAACATGAAAAGTGTTGCTGTCCTTCATTTGGGAGACTTTTTAGCAGTGAGAAAGGTGCTTTAAAGGTTGTACTTTTATGCTAGAAGGGAAGAGCTTAAGAGAGCATGTAGCATAACTGGCAAATACATTTGATATGGTTATGTCTCAAGTTTTAAGTACCACAGAATCCTTCTCTTGCTGTGCATCAAGGATTAAAACAATTTGGTGAATACAGTCATTTTGATTGCATATGTTAAACTCTCCACTATAACTTGACAAGGTAGCAGTTGCTTTACCTATTAAACTGTTATTGTCTTAACCCCATGAGTTTTTATCACTCTTACTCTTCTAATTCTCTCTTGTATCTCACTGGGCTGTAGTAAAGTAGTGAGATAAAGCAGTGTGTGTGGCTTAGCTGATGGCTAAACTGGTGTTAAACCATGACATAAGGGTTGGTGCAAGATATGAGACATGTTTTTTTGAAAGACTATTATTGTTACTTTTCTTTCCTTGATATATCAACATGGTTGTAGCAGATGCTGTTGGAAAAACACCCTGTTTCTATGTGTACCACTGCTGTTTGGTGGGAAATTGCTTCTCCAGGCTTGAAGTGTGTTTACCACCAAGGGCTCTGCAGTTAAATATATTTGGTCATGAAGGTTCAGTCTGTGAAAAAGGCATTTGGATAAAGGGAAAAATGCTACTAAATTGTGACTAGGTACTCTTTGCAGTCCTGAAAAGAATTAAGTTGGCTAGAAGAAAGTTGAGCAACTATGAACATCCATGTAGCCGGAATAACACATCTGGAAGAAGAATTAACACAGAGGTGGTAGGAAATACAAGTTATTTCTCTGGCTGTCCCTGTTAGAAAGGAAGAGATACAAAGACTTCTTCAAGTTGTGTACTGTTGGGATTGAAGGAAACTTGTGCCTAATCTGTCTGTGTAAATAACTAAATTTGGGGTTCCTGTAAGAAAGTCCGATGTGCAGAAGAGGACAGTCCAAATAGAAAATTTGAGACACTTGACCTCTGGATCAGGGTGGCACCTTGCAAAGCTGAATCAATGCTGTTGAAATAACTTGGTTAAAAAGCTGTATTGAAAACTTGTTGGCTCGGTTTATGAGCATTTGGAATTCTGCATGATAATTCTGCTCATAAATAATGATATTATTGAAAGTTATTCCTATATTTGGTTAAGAAAGGACCACCTAGAGAAAGACATTTTTAAAGTTTCTTAAACAAGCCAGGTAAAACAAGTCATTATGTTTCAGAGCTTATCTTACACAGTGCTGATTAGTCACGACTCAGGCACAAGAGAGAGGAAACCTTCATCAGAGTCCTTGTCTCTGAGTGACTGCTGAGCAATGCTCAGTACACAGCTGGTGTCAGCGCCTTGGTGCTTTTATCTGGAGTCTTGCATCTGTACATACTTATAAAATAATGGAAAAAAAGAAGTGGAAAACCTCTTTTCGCTATTTTAAATTGGAAATAGGATCAAATGGAGATGTAAGTCCAGATTTCTCTCCAACAATATTGAACATCTGTCCTTAATCTATAAGGGCTTGTATGTAATAAGGAAAATTAAGATCATCTTCACGAGAATTTCTCACTCCCATCTTACCACAGGGCTGACATCCCTTATCACTGCAGACCAGAAATCTAGCTGAGATGATGTTCTGTTGAGATGATTGCATATGTGATAAACAGAAATAACTTCATGTGCATATCCTCCCTCTCAGAAACAGAGCAGTGGCTTCTACATTCTTATTTCCACTTCATGCAAACATATTAGTGTGACAATTTTATTGGACGTGTGGCGCTCTTAGGCCAGACCTGGGTAGTAATTTATATGTAGCTGAAAATGAACTTCACTTCTCTTATATCTTTTATATATACCTTTTATATCTCTGAGGTCTGGTCCTTGTACAAGGCCCCCACACTGAGCACCAAAAAGGATTGTTGTTGTTTAACCCCAGCTGGTAACTAAAGCACCATGCAGCTGCTTGCTTACACCCCCTTTGCCCTGTGCATGCCACAGTGGGGAGGAGAATCAGAAAGAAAAGGTGAACTTCATGGCTTGAGATAAAAACAGTTTAATAATTAAAACGAAATTAAATTTTATTATTATTTTAACAACAGCTATATATATAACAGGAAAGAGAGAAAAAAATAAACCCAAGAGAAAGAAGTGCTGCATAGTACAATCATTTACCACCTGCTGACTGGTGCCCAGCCCATTCCTTGGCAGCAATCAGCAGCTCTCAGCCAAATCCCTCCAGCTTATATACTGAACATGGCAGTCTATGGTATGAAATATCTTTTTGGCTAGTTCAGATCAGTCATCCTGGCTATCTCCCCTCCTGGATTTTTGTGTACCTCCTCTCTGGCAGACCATGGGAAACAGAAAAGTCCTTAATATGGAGTAAGAATCACTTAGCAACAACCACTACATCAGTGTGTTATCAACATTATTCTCCTACTAAATCTGAAACACAGCACTGTACCAGCTACTAAGAAGAAAATTAACTCTATTCCAGCATGAGCAAGGACTGTTTTCTACATCCATTTGTTGACTGGCAGGTCATGTTTCTAATAAAATATTTGTGAAAATACATATCTGGAAGTGTGATGAGGATTTCTACAGCTGAACTGGGTTCTACTATTTGTGTTCTAGAAAGAGACATCTACTTTCTGCACTTCTTCATATCAGTTTTGGACAACCCCTTTTTTATTTCTCTGAAGCAGAAGTTTTAAGTTGCAAGATTTTGAAGTCAAGCCGAAGACTCCTGACAAATGAAAGACCTATAGTCAATTACCTTCTTGTAAGACATTTTGCCAGCTCAGCTGTCTCTGTAACTCTGAACTAAGACTAATGCTTGCTAGTCCCTCAAGTTATCATTGTTTAGGACTTGCTGTCTGGCAATCAGGTCAGCAAGTGCTTTGTATAATAATGTTCAGAAGAAGATTTGCATTGAGACATTAACAAAAATATAATAGGTAATTAATGGCAGAAGTAGTTCTTTAAACTAATGAGACTTACTTTGTACAGTTCATGAACAAAAAAAATTAATTTACTGCTATGGAAAACAGACTCCTTTACAGTTATTGCAATTACAATTACCATTTGAGGCAACAATGCTGGCACATTGTTGCCAGATGGAGGATTGGTTTTAGTGGCCACTTAATTAGCAACTGGTAAACACTTGCACCCAAATACACGTATTTACATATGCAGAGTGCTTACTGTGTCAGAACGATGCTTCTGGCTTAGAGAGCGAGCGTTATTAATGCAGCCTACTAATGAGAACGTCAGAATAAATTATCCTCTCTGGAACTTTGAGCTGTCTATCTGCCACCTGCGCGGGAGCTCCCAAGCTGTGCAATGCCTCGTGAAAGCTGTGACCCTTCAGAAAGCAGCAAAGGGAGCTGGAAAAGTTTGGGTAGCTCAGGGGGAGAAGTCCTGCTATCTCTAAAGAGGCTACTCTAGGACAGGTTCCCACCCAAGCTCTATCTCATACTATGGCTATGTATATGTAAGATGTCTGAAAAGGTTTCCGGTGGACACTACCCACAGCTTTCAGTGGAAAAGCTTAGTGTATTTTACAAAGTTGCCTGAGCATCTTGGGGAAGGAGGAGAGGCCTTGGAGATAAACGGGCTCTGCTCCTCAGCTGCCATAACTCATTGTCTATCTGGTTCAGAATCCATAGTTTTATTATATATTAAGAATAATCTGTCATATTTCTGTGTTACCTCCTATCTGAGAACCTCAAACAAGATTTTCTGAATCGCACCTCACAGTTCACAGGAGTGCAATGATTTGTACCTGAACCTGTTTAGCTGGCAAGAAAATAAATGTAGGGATGACTTACAAGGTCACCAGAACAGTATTTCCAAGATTCTAGGGATGAGAAAGAACTGCTAAATCCTAGCAATACTGTCATCTTACTTGTAGTCCTGTCTGTTGCTGCCACTGACCAAAACTAGAGTTGAAATCCAGAAATTCGTTTGGACAACTGAGTGATATATTGGCAACAGATAGTGTAATGGACGGCAGTCCAAAAAGGAGTGTTAAATTATTCATTTAAGTAATAGACAGCTGCAAAAATGCAGCTGGCTATCTGAAATGGTCCTATTATGAACATTAGTTAACAGTATCATGGTGTTCTTAAAATAAGGCAAATGTAATTCTGGAATGTATCAGCCTTGCAATGAGAAGCTCTTCTTGCTTCTCATGGGAAGGACCAGGGCTATTATGCCCAATTTTGAGCATTATTCAAGAGTGTTTATGAGCTAGTTCATGAAGGCTCATCAGAGGGTAGAGGGAATGGTTTGAGAGCTAGGAAATTTGGTCAGGCAGGAAAGATAGGACAAACTCAGGTTATATAGTGAAGAAGACTGTGGGGAATTGGTAATAATCTTCAGATATGAAGATTGCCTGAAAAAGGGAAAAAGATTGTTTTACCTATTCATGGTGCATTAGATAGAAATAATGGACTTAAACTGCAGAGAATCAGATCAGCTTTAAGGAAAGTATATTTACATAAGGATAATGAATACAATAAATTTCCAGAGGAGAGTGTTTCCCTTCAAGTTCTCTGAGAACTGATTAGGCATACCTCTGTCAGGTATAGCTGCAACAGAAACAAGAAGCTGGTCACAGTGATTCCAGATATGCTGTCTTGTCATATGGTGTTTCTCCTGTCTCGCATTTAAAGCCTGCTTAAAACTTGCTTCTGTCTTGCTGCTTCTATTACAGCTCTAGCTGAGGATAGTCTGAGGTGCAGCATTTGATTTTCTGTTCAATTCAGCAAATTGATGGGCAGGACAAACATGTTTCCCCATGCTGATGTTGAGTTAAAATGTGCATCCTATTCACTCCTGTCTCACAGCACATTTTTTGCCTGGCTGCAACTTAGCATTACTCAGAGCATTTCAGCTCTGGCCATTACCTACTGTTGTGGTTTATTGCTGAAATTTTTATGATGCCCTCTCATGAAGGATTTGGAACTCTCCTTTTCACTTAGTGACTGCCTTTCTTTTACAACTAATATTTTGGCATATTTGCCGAAGATGTCACTTTGTGGATCATTTAGATCAGCTGTCGGGATGAAGTTGCCCAAGTACTGTTGGATGTGGAAAGGTGGAAAGGACTACTTCTAGTATAAAAGCCACATTCAGGAGGTTAAGGTTTTTCTTAGGATACAGTCAATCTTTTGCTCAGTATCTGCACAGCACAGTTGTACTACAGTTTTGTCAGATTACAAATAATACTGTGATTTCTAACAGTGTTTTGAGTTACCTTTACATCTGTCCTACATTTTGAAGTTTCCACTTATTATATAAGTAAATTAATGTAGCATTAACTTTACTGATGGCTAATACACTAGAACATCACTGTAGTAGCTTAGCAGTTCTGCATTATTATTAAAGTTTCTTCCTTTTCTAATACTTTTACTGGTGTGATTTTAAATGTTTCAAAATCATAAGGGAATGCTAGTTATTATTGATATGGAAAGTAACATCTTTTGCCAGGGCTCCTCTGATGCCATTGATTTGAAGTATATTTACAATTTGGTTTATGACCAAGTTCATTTATAATGCTGAGTTCTAGGGGAGGTCTGGTATGTGGTCAGCAAAGGAGACAGTTTTGGAACTGAAATATGGGGCAGCTTGTTTGCTTCTTCCCTGAATATAAAGTTGCTGATATTTTGAGATAAAATTAATTCCTTCTCATTGTAATGGACTTCGGTTTCCAATAAAAATTAACGAGTTGAGATTTGGATGTCTCTCTGATAGATTTGCTGTGTACAGCTCCCTTCTTATAGTCTTTTAAGTCTTTTTACTTCTGTCCCCTGTCACCATCACTGCAATACTTGAGGAAAATCTATGTGTTTCTCACTATTCTCTTCAATGCAGTGAATTGTGTTCTCCCCATTCTGCTTGACCCCGACTGCTTTTTTTTGTCCTTCCATTGCATCCTGTGCAGGCTTCTTGGGGGACCTTTTTTGTTGGTTGTGGTCTTACTGTGTTAACTCTGATCGTGGATTGAGAAAGTACCTTGATACAAAAGGAAAAAAGAAAAAGAAAGTAACATAAACTGAAGTCACAATAAACCATGTATTTACTACAGATTATAATTATTTTTCCTTTGTTTTTATTTTTGTGCAGATTGTTTCTCAGAGGAAGCTCTCCAAGTCCTTACTCAAACATGGTAACACAGCAGGAAAGTCGTCTATAACAGTAAGTCAGTCTTAAATATGCTTTTGTTTTCCTGTTGTTTAGAAATATCTAAAGTGACTAATTCTCTCTAAAAGCATCCTGCTAAGCCATTATCAACCCTTGATTGAGAAATTTATTTAATTTTTTTATTTGAGGACTTACACTGTTTCTGACATATTTCCTTGTTTTAAGGAAATGGCAACAAATAATGTATGATTTGTAAAAAAGGCACAATACTACTACTACTTTTAAGGTACTTGGATGACAGCAAGTCACTTCTGCTGCTTCAATACTTTTAGTTTGAAGGACTAGAACCTTCAGAAACTAATTTTTACCTGCTATGACACATTAAGGACCCTCAACTTTCTTTTTCCTTGGGCTTTTTTCAGTTTCTCAGGGAAAAAAAAGTTCAATGAGATTAGTTTTAGTTATGTTGTGATGCAACTAAGGACTGTATTGTCATAGCCCCATGTGTATTTTGAAGTCTGAAAATCAGTGTATTACCTCTCTTTCATCTTTCTCTGTGCTACCTTGCTTGGGAGATCAGTCTTGTCTGCACTGCACCTTGTGACTTTTGCAGCTCTGCGTTAAGATGAAGGCTGTAATAAAATATTCTGCTTTGGGGATATCTGCTCTGTTGCCTATTGAGATTGAGAAGGATTTTTTTCCTTAATGTGTGATTTGTCAGATGGTTTTCTACTGGCTTGATTGTTTGGATTTTTTTTTTCTGCCCTCAGCCACAAAAGAGCCAGCAGAGTCAGATAATTTCTGAGAGCCCAGGGAGTTTGATTTCTTAGATGTCTTCCCTTGCTGCTTGGCTGGGAATTGATTTGCTTAAATGCATGCAGTAAACTTGTTTTTGGTGTGGGATTGGAAAGGAGATCCCCACTCATCTGGCTGAATAGAACCAGGAGAGGGTTTTCTTCCCTAGATAACTTGGTGTGGTTTGCCTGCTGGGATAATCTGGGCAGACTTCATCTCGCCCATCCCTGTGGTGTTCTGGAACTCCCTTCTGTTCTTCTCCAAGGAACACAAAGTAGTTTAGTCTTGTGAAAACACAAATGCTCTAGTTCAACTCAAGTTATTAGGCTTGTTAGGGGAGGGTTCTGGCAAAGATTAAATCACTGTGATAAACAGAAGATGAGAGAAAATGACTTAATAGTCCCTGCTGGCCTCACACTGGATGATAACCGTGAAATATGGACCTTAGTTTACATGCTTTGGCTTCCATCCAGCAGTTCTAAAGAGCATTCACTTGAATGGGAGAAAACTGAACCCTGACAAAAAAAATATTGTGTGAAAAGTTTTTTGTCTCAACAGAATAATTAAAAACTGATTAATTATCATTATTTCTGGACCTGGAGACATACCAGGTGTCTGTCAAGTATTGAAGTTAGAAATACTAGTTTCCTAATTGATTCAGTGTAGTCAATTGTGAGTTTTTCATAGGATTTTGGAAGTTCCTATCTTAGCAAGTTTTGCTGGAATTTTATTAGCTTTTTTGACTGTGCAATGTCTCTGTGGGGCTGTGGGAAGCAATCAGAACATGGCTGTGGGAAGCAAACAGAACATTGTTCAACTTCTCCAGCTGGAAGTCTATAAACCTTTATAAGACCAGGTTCATTATTTTCAGCTTAAAATTCTAGTGAAATTTGGTGTGCCAATCCCAGAGTACTGTTGGTCATAGACAGCTTAATCAGATCTTTTAAACCATCAGACTACATGGAAGAGAAATTTGTCAGACTCCATGGGTCAAATTTCCAGCATGCTGATGTTTGCCTGAAGATGTGGCACACCACATATGTGCCCATGTGATGGTACTGTAATGCCCAGTTAAGCATCTGTGCCCCTGTGTGGCTGCATGTGAGTATTTTGCATGGAGAAACACCACAGCTCACTGCTGGACAATGTCACTGCCAGAATAGTCTCAGCTCAGGGAATTTTACTTATTTTAATTAATTGCCAAACAAAGTAAAGTTTTAATTACTGCAAAATAAGTAGGACAAAAAAAAAACCTTAGTGAAAATTCTTTCTCTGTGCCTCACTTCTGACACCTCTCCTGCCTTCTTAATAGTCTTCACTACCTTTTCCTTCATTTCCTGTTGTACTCAGTCCCTTTGATCAGGTGCTGTGTTACACAGGCCATGATCAGAAAATAGTGATTTTTTTTTCTGCTGCTTTTTGAGGTTTTTTTAACTCATTTTCTTAGTTCTGCTCTGGGCTTCCACATAGGCCACACAGCCTTCAGGGGCATCTTTGCTTCAACGTGGGCCTTACCTGAAGGTCTACACGCTCAGAGGTGCCTCCTCCAGCACAGAGCATCTCCTAAAAGTGAATCTCCAGCTGTGTCCCCACAGCATGGCCTTCTCCATGCCTCCTCCTGGATCTTTTTCAGGGTGGCATTGCAGGCCTCCTTCCTCTCGTTCCTTTGTGTCTCTTGCCTCTGGCAGCTGCTGCCCTTTCTGAAATAGCTTCAGAAGAGCTGCCATATGCACCTCTGATGGGTTGATGTTTTGGGGTGCAGTTGGGAGCTGCTCCAAGCCAGTTTGGCAAATTTTTGGGTTTTCCCAGCGGCTCCTCAAGGGTTTCAAGTGGTTGAGACAGTCAGAGCCTATCTGGGAAGCTGGCATGGCTGCCACGTGTGTGGTCATGAACATGAAACACCCAGGAAATAGGTCCTTTTGGGAGCTTTAATCCCTGAGGAGAACATTTACAATAGGGAAAAAAGTTTTAAAGCTGTCAAATAGAATATCATGTAGTTTGTTTCAAAGAATACTTTTCAGTGAAATATCCCAGATTTGGTGAGTGCCTTCTCTCCCCTGAGGCATTTTAATGGCATACTGAGGAAACTGACTTAGTTGGTTCTGTTGGGGTTTTTTATAACGTTGCACAGCACAGTGACTGACATCACTACTGATATAGCTTACACAATCTAAAATTATCATGCTATATTATTTTAGGATTACTTGTTTCTGACTCCATCTACAGTAAATTGTTTTGCCCATGTGGCTACTGCAGAAAAACTATACCAGCAGAGCTCTCCTGCTGTAAGTGTGCCTTTCATGGCAACTAATGCCAGGTGACTTCACTCCTTTTTCATTTGTCTTTCCAAATGATACTGAAATGGCATAAAAATAATTGGACTTTAGACCTGAGTAATACAATTCTTGTAGAGCGTTTTTGTCCACTTGGCCACTGTGAGATTGTGGAATTCTCTGTTTTCCACTCTGAGGAGGAGTACTTGGTCAGAGGAAAGGGATCCCTGGTGGATGTGGACGTCTGTCCATTGGCAGGTGATGGACAAGGCATAGCTGCATGACACAAAGTGATTCAGGTTTGTGGGCTGACCAAAGTGATGTCCTTCCTGATGACAAAGAGAAACACATTAAGCTGTTCCACACTTCAGTTTCCTAAATGGGGTCTGCAGTCTTCACACACTGAAAAATGGCATCGTTCTCCCCTTCCATTACAGCATGCACAATTCAAATGTTGCTTTCCATTTAGGTGATCGCTGAGGAATTGTCTGGCAATGATGACTACGTTGAACTTTCATTCAGTGCACGGAAATTGGATGACAAGGTAAGCTGCTTGATATTAACCTTTTTGAAAGATCTAAGAATGCCTGCAAATATAATTTGATGAGATTTTCCATGACAGATTTTTTTTACCTTGTGTTATTAAGCACATCAGGGTTTTCAGATGAACGTTCACAATGAGGCTTTCCTCGAGTTGCGAAGTAATTAAAAAAAAAAACCTCAAGGAAATCTAATTAAAACCAAGACAAGTTAATTACACTACAACCAAGACGATTTAATTATGTAAAATGCCACAGATCAGAAATGTTTAGAGAAGTGAACTTTCTGTGAGTAGTCAATGATGTTATCATTGAAGTTTCCTAAAATACAGCCAGAAAACTTCATAACAGCTCAGTCATGATACACATATTGTTCAACAAAATGTAGCTTGGATGTGAGAAAAAGACTTGCATATTTGTTAATAACTTTTTTCCTCTCTAAGAGAAAAACTTTCCACTGACTCAAACGCTCCTCAACGTTATGAGTACCTCTTTCTGAAAATGTTATTGTTTAGAAATTTACATATAATAAGCATCTCAACTCAAGCCCAAGAAAACCTGGTGACTGCTTGTACCACTCTCGGTTATTTCAGTGTAATAGCAGGCATAGAATTCTTTGAGGTATATAGTCCCTTATATATGAAGGTGCTTTTAATTAGAAGCATATGACAGCACTGTACAAAGGTTTAGGATTGTGATACCCAAGTGTGTTCTTGTAAACATCTGATGTGAGAGTAGCTTAGAATTGAATCAGTGAGACTACTTTTGGATACATATACATCAGGTTTTCAAAATCAGGTTGTAA
Source organism: Cyanoderma ruficeps (assembly GCA_008694505.1). Classification (NCBI taxonomy): domain Eukaryota; kingdom Metazoa; phylum Chordata; class Aves; order Passeriformes; family Timaliidae; genus Cyanoderma; species Cyanoderma ruficeps. The sequence goes on from VZDJ01000782.1 coordinate 8,740,538, forward strand.
CTTATGAAAAATATTTTCAGTTGAAACTACTGGAAAATCTCAGGCAAGCAGAAAGTACACAGAAAGATAAATAACTTTAAAATAAAATTTATAAAATTTTACTGTGTTCAGGATCATTAACAATCATAAATGATCAGGACCTGAAGTTGCTTCTCATCTGAAAGATAAATTACTTTCCTCTTTCAGAATTGCTGGAGTCTTAGTGACTTGGAGTTGCGTAATTTATTTAGGTGTCAAAATGTAAATTTAACAACCTTTCTTTAGACAGATACCTTTGGAGGTAATTCCCAAACTTATACACAAGTTTCTTCCTGATCCACATGCTGTCAAATCTAGGAAAAAGGAAAGGACATAAACAACCTATTAAAATTGCACTTAGTTATTGCTTTTGCACAAATGCAAGATGTAATCTGCTTTAAAATGTTAGGATTGCTTCTAGCTCTTATTGGTATAAATTAACAGGATACTGCCAGAGTGCAATTCTGAGCCAGGTCAGTGTTGTCCGGGCAACAGTTTTAGAGTGATTGAAGCACTTTGTGGGGATAAGGTGAGAAGGATCAGTCTGAAATATTGCAACAGTATTCTCATTCTCACCATTTTAACATGTGCAGTCAAGGTGGGCTTCATCTAATAAAGAATTCTTGGATGATACAGTGTGCAAGTCAAGCAGTGACTCATCATGTCTCATCTGAATCCAAACTCCTGTCTTCAACTGATGAAAATCTCTGGAAGCCTATTGCATTGAAATAAGTCTTTCAATTTTCTCCAGCTAAAGATGTAGCTCTAAACCTGGCTGAAGTTTGGTTTACTTCTTCTATAAGAAAAGTATGGCTTATAATGAACTTTGACATCATTAGATGCAAGGCACTATTAGTAATTATTTTTATTAAAGTTTGAAATTACTTAAATTGCATAGTTCAGCCATTGATGAAAAAGAATGAGTGCTCTGATGTTGCATAAAGGTAAAAAAAAAAATCAAAGAATTAAGAAGAGCCCATTTTGTAAAATCCTAAGCATGGTTTTGCATGCCTCCCCCTACTCAGAGAAGTAGAGTAGAGAAACAAACAGGGTTGAAACTTGCCTTGGAGTATCCTGAAAAACAGAGGAAGGCCTCTGGAAGCAGTCACTCATGCTCTGCTGTGGGGTCACCTTTGTAAGCCCTGGGGTTTCTGCACTGGTAGCTGTGGGAGTGGCAGAAGACAAGTAGAATCCTAATGCCTCACAGCTTGTGGGTAAAGGAAGGGGTGAGGGCATGTCATGTACGTGGTCTCAGGATAAAAAGAAAAATAAATTCTTTCCATCCATTGCCATCTTGAATGGAGAGGAATATTCTTCCTTCATCCCTTAAAGGAGATCCTTGAAAGAGGATCCAGATTGGGGTCCTGAAGTGTGTGCATTTCCTACACTAAGGAAAAATGCGTGAACAACACATTTTCAGAAAATTAAACAAAATTTGTTGATAAGATTTAACAGGCAGGATGTGTTTGTTGCATGTTTTTACTCTCTTGACATAAAACTGCAAGAATTTTAGATAAACTACAAAACAAAGCCTAATAATTTTTTCCTACTGGAGTGGCTGAAGCATTCAGAGAAAAATTATAGGAAAATGACGAATATGAGAGTTTCCTTTAGTTAACTGGCTTTAGCGGAAATAATGGTTATATTTTTTTATTACAGTGCTTATTTGGAAAATATAACTGCTTTTTCATGTTTTATTGAAGCCCTGTCAGCTCAAATGGCACATCTTTGTTTCAAGAGATCCACAGAGAACACTTCACTGTGGAACAATAACTTTCGGAAAGGTTTTATTGCATTAATAGCCGTGTCACAATTACCATAACAAGCAGCTACGTTTTTTATGATAGCTATAATAAATTATGAGCACTGAGGCAGGCAAACTGCTTCTCCAGTTCTGAGAGAAACAGTTACCATTGTTTGGGAAAGATTATCCAGCAAATAGCTGCAAAATACAAGCTAATATTGCTTTTTTATATAGTTCTCTGGTATGAAATTACTACCAAAAAAAGAAACCCTCATCAAATGCCCTGTTTAGCTGTTGAATAGTATTCCAAACTTTAGTCTTTTGGCTGCTTCAGGCCTTTTTTAAGGCAGCTTTGACTTGATCCCCAATCCTGAATTTTAAAATTGTTTGGCTCTGAAAATTAATCTACTAAAAATATGTCAAACTAGACATATTAGAAACAGGTGTATCTAAATTTTTTAAATTTTGGCTATGTACTTGTGTTATTACTGTGTAACTGCTGCACATACTGAAAGAATGATATGCATTGTACCACTAGCAAATATGTTATATTAATCATTTAAGTATTATTAAAATAGCACAATATATTGCTGCTGTTCTTTCAGAGGATATTCTTGGGGAATAATGCAAAGCTATTAGATTCAGCATAACAACCAAAAATGTTAATTGTGAAAGCAAATGTGTCTTCAGCTTCTCATTTTTTACTTACTCCAAAGCATTTTCAATATAAATGGATTTTTTTTTTGTTTGTACCTGAATTCTGAGAGTAATTAGGCATTGTTTTTGCATTGGAGGGGAAGTGATATAAGCCACCATCCAGCATTAAAATCTTCCCCTTTACATGTATTATCTTGGTAGTTAAAACCAGGTATTCAAAATTATTTCCGTTGTGCTGATGTGCTGTTTTAGCTTTATGACACTCAGCTAGCAATGATACTGTATTTTGAGCCTTAAATGAGATGTTGGCTTCCTTTCTAAGTTCTTTTGCATTCCAGGGTGCATTTGTTGGATGTATCATTTTGAGGTATTTTCTTTCAAATAACTTATCAAATTTGTGTTTGGTAAAGAAACTCCTAACATTAAGCTCCTAACTCAGCTTCAATCAGAATGCTTACGTGTGAGAAGAGGCAACTCAATCTTTTTTAACCCTGTGCTCTCTGGATTTTCATGTCACTGATTAAACCAGCACCCCCTCTCTCTGCTTGTTCTCTTTGCTATACGCTGGTGATTTGGCAGAATTTGATCACGAAAACCCCCTATATACTAGCACTTCCAAATTTTGAGTGGACTCCAGATCTATTAAATCTACATCAGGGCCTTGAGGGAAACTCTAGAGTGACTTAGTCGAATCTGGTTTTACATAGTTTGACATAAAATGTCCTGTTTACCATGTAGCTGGAACAAATAGCCAAACATACAGCTTTGTTGTTCTAAGCTCCCCATGGTAGGATTTAACAAATAAATCTTCATGTGCTTTGCATCAGTTGCTAAATGTGCCGTTAAGTTTTCTCTAGAAAGTAAAGAAGCAGATCAATGACAAAACAGCATTCTCAACACAACATTTTGTCATTTTTAGGAGATGATACAACTTTAGGTTCCTTGAGCCTTCCTCAAGGCTTTGTGGTCCATAGGGACTCATTTTCTTCCCCAGACATTCAAATTCAGGCCTCCCTTTTCAAAGCCCTGAAATCTTTGTTTGTTTTGAACTTGTGGAATTGTAAAAATGCCCTAAAAATAAATTTTACCAAGCCAAGACTTTGGCTAGCATCTTATCCAAAGTTGTTCCCAATTCAATGGCCTTGCAGCTGATAAAAAATAGATATGGTGGACGTTTGATGAGGAGAAATTTGTAGAATTATATATATTAATTTTTACGCTAACACTATCATAGAAACACTTGGATACTGAGCATAATTTCTCACTTCCAAAATTGACATGGGTATCTCTGGCTTTGGATATGTCCTGTAGAGAAGAATATTATTCATAGGCACAAAGTTATCATGTGGCTCTTTTGAAGAAGAAAATTAAAGAAGGGACTTGAAACTACAGGAAATGGACTTAGTGCTTTTAAATCCCGCTCTTCCAGCATGGCACAGTTAGAAATTGGAAGCTTTCCCCACCCTGGGTTAACAGCCAGTTACTTTTCTCCCCCCCCCAGCCAGCATGTCCAGAACAAATAAGATGTTGATGCAAAAGGGCCTGTGGCCAAACTGAAGCAGCACTATAGAAAGCAACATCATTTAGGTTTGTGTGAGAAAATTCAGGGTTGTTAGCTGAATACAAGGCTAGGAGAAGGTGTTCTGCAGTGTGCGATTGTGAACCTCAGTGTCTGTCACAGATTTGCCTAGAGATACCAAGTTATTTCCTGCAATACTCTGCTCTGTTTGTCATCTTAGCATGGGCCATGTTACCACACCCTGAAGAGGACTTGCTTCTCTAACCATCACTAATCCATTTTGACAGTACTTGTGTTAGTTGGTAGCAGCACAATGTCTTGGCCAATTAACTTCTGTTTTGAGAGGGTAGGTGAACAGTGTGAAATTCAATCCTAGTGTGGAATATGCTTCAAAGTGCAATGCATTAGAAAAATGGTATCAAAAGACCAAACAGGTAGGGAGACAGAAAGAAACAAACTAGGTGGATGACGGAGCTATCATTTCCTAATTTCCTAATCAGCATTTCCTACTGCTCAGGAGACTGGGCTGGGTGTAATAAGGGAAGAGATTGTAAAAGGACATTTTACAGTTTTGCATGCCGTGATTAAATAGTCAAACTGAGAACAACAGCAATACCATGGGAATCTTTGTAGGACAGGGACAAGAATAAAATATTGCTGAGAAACACCAAGAGGTCTCACTAAAATTACTCTGGCTCTTCCTTTTCATTAGCAGTCAGGGAAGCACCAGAGCATTGTGCCTGAAAAGCTCAAAGAAAAAGAAACCTCAAGAGTAACCTGTCCTATATTTTATTCAGGATTTTTTCAGCAAATCTGATCCTTTTCTGGAGATTTTTCGGGTGAATGATGATGCAACCCAACAACTTGTTCACAGGACTGAGGTAAGGAATAGAGTTGAATTTGCTTTCCAAGGACACAGAGGGGCTGCCAGGAGGCATGGGTTATGCTTGTCATGTCACAAAGGGAAGTGGTCTTAAATGAGGGTGTGCAAACACCCACACTTAAAAACATTTCCTAGTGTTACACTCTAGTGTAATTAGTAACTAATGGGTATCAGGTCTTGACTTATGCTCCTTACAGTAAAGGAAGATGAACCCAAAGGTCCAAACCTAATTAAGCTGGCAGATACTCTGTTGGGAGGTCAGGAGATGTAAATACTAGATTTAGCCAAAACCAGGCTACAGACTGTATCATATTTTCCCATTAATACTATTGTTGCTTCTTCCCCACCTCCCCCCAGGTTGCTGGTGCTAAAGGGATTGTAATCAGGGTGCTTTACATTTGTTTCTTATCACCTAGTGACATTGCTTCTCCATGGTAATGACTGGCACTGTTTTAAAAATTGCATTTAGGTGTATAGGGTGGAGCTGTGGCAAGTGTTAGGGGTTATAAACTCTATATATATAGGTTACACATATATATATATATGGTTGTAAACTCAATGGATTCCATAGTTTTCCTAGCAAGGCAGACAATGTGGCTGTAAATTGATGTTGCCCATCTGCATTCCCCAGTCCTGCATATCTTCCATTGCTTCTAGTTCAGTTCTACAACCTTTCCCTTGTGAATTATCTCCCACTGAGATGTGGCAGTGCTGGAGCAATGTCTGTAGCATCATCTGTGGGTCCATTTCCCACTCATGCTCTTTTTTGGGGGCTTTCCAAAGGAGGAGTGTTGGAAACTGCTGGCTGCTCAAGGGCTCATATCTCATTGAATGGAGTTCTGAAAACTCCAGCTGAGCTCTGCTTTCTTTTCTTGCTGGTGAACGTAGTGTACTGAGAACTGTGACGCTTGTTAGCATTCTGCTGAGAGATGAGGAAATGTTAAGGGTTCTCTTTCTTCTTTTCACTTACAGGTTGTGATGAATAACTTAAATCCAGCATGGAAGACTTTTAAAGTGTCTGTAAATTCTCTGTGCAGTGGAGACCAGGATCGCAGGCTAAAGGTCAGAAGCAATTCCTACTTTTTAAATAGTTTCACTCATAGAAAACAAAAGTTGGTCTCTCTTTTTCAACTGTAGATTGCTATTCTGCACTTCCCCTTTCTTTGATGGAAAAGATGATCACACAGCTGCATCATGATTACCATAATCAAATTAAGGATGCAGAGAAGTGGTAATCCACTGTAATCAGTAGATTATGCTCTGTATTTCTTACAGTAATCTCAGAAGATGATAAGGCTGTTTTTCCCAATCAGTTGGATAATTTAAATCCAGCATCATTTAACTGGTGAAAGTATACTTAAGGGAAGAGACAACCCTACCACAATTTTAATTACTATTTCCTCACTTCTGTATCTGGAGGCCTTCTGTAAAAGAAACACTGAAATATGAGATTTGTTATTATACTTGAAGAATAGTATGGCCACAAAAAGGCACGTGCCATAGTAATTTAAGTGTTTCTAGTTGGCAGAAAGACAGATAATTGGGAACCTGGAGCTTTGTGTAGACAAAAAATCATCTTCTTTTGGCTAATTTGGCTTAAATCAGGTCTTTATCCAATTGTTCATATCTTCTGACCTGTTTTAAGGCTAATACTAAATTAAAAAACATGTAACAAAAAGCGCTGGTTTCCAGTGTCTGTTCAGAATCTTAGACCTGATGAAAGGATATTGGACCCAAAAGTGTGACTGGTTTGTTGTTTTTTTTTTTCTTACCACATAGCTTAATGGAATTTTATTTTGTCCTTGCAAGTATTTCTTCTTTCATCATCATAGCTGCAGAAGGGTTGTTGTCATTTTTCACTCATTACTTACTACAGGATGTACTATGTAGATAGAAAAAATAAAATGCTGGTGTGGATATGCACATCACAGATGTTTGGAAAGGGTTAAAAGCAGTTTTATGAATGCTTGGATCCACAAGCCCTGTTAATGTGGAACAATATATAAATTTGAGGCAAGAGATGGATCAGATTTCTGTTACTGAAATGAGAAGCAGAATTAGCACAGCACTGCCTTCATCACATTGTGTACATGTGGTCTTTAAATCACTAAGTGGGAAAACATAGGAAGAGAAGCAAACAAAATATGAAGTCTAGAATGTGAGAACAAGTGACAAGTCCATAAGGGTAAAGGAATGAGGTTCCACAGGGAGAAAAATGCTCTTATCTCTGAAATTGAGATGAGAAGGTATAAGAAAGGCTCAGATTTCAGTGTGGGCAGAAGAAGATGGGTCAGGGAATAAAGGTGGTATTTTGAGCTATAAGCAGAGATAGTAGTCAAAATTGTTTGCAGATGAACTGCCAAAAGACAGGTTGAAAAGGGAGAAGTGAAGAGGAACAAGAGTGGTCCCTTAGGACTGCCTGTAGAGAAGATGAAGGGACAGTCAGTGAAAGAATGGCTGAAGAAGAAAACCAGAGCAAGACGGGTCTTGTGAACCTACTGAGAATTTTCAAGACAGTCCTATTTTTCCCTCTTTTGGAGAGAATTTTTTTGTGTTTTTCCTTTGTGTATGCAAATGTTTTTAGACCTGCTTTAGATATCTGAGTTTTTTCCTTGAGGCTACAGTTTACCTATTTGCAGAAAAGCTAAAAGTACTAAGATTTGCATCAGATCATTCATGAGTACAGGAATATTTTAAAACTAATTATGGCTCTAAAATAGGAAAAAGCTTGATACTTATTTCAAATTCAGGCCCTTTATAACCTTTGGTGGGTGTAAGATGAGACTGTTATGGTAGAGCAGCCACCCAAATCACTTGTATTTGAGAGATAGCACATAATACTTGTCAGATAATTATTTGCTTCTTTCCTGTATGGTCTATAACCTAGGAAATGGATGGCAGCTAGGACAGAAGAATGAAAATTATAAGAATTAGAGAGATGAAGTGCCTGTGATTGGTATAGCCCTGTATGAATGTTTATACTTTGATTTGCTTTGATTGACCAAGCATTCCACTCTTTGTGTTACAGTATTTTGGAAAATTTTACTTCAGTTGCTTTGTTTCACTTCATAAAGTATATAGCAATATGTTACTGCTAAGTGTTGGAAGAGTTCCCTGTGCCTTATTTAACGTGGGGGACATTTAGTGTATTCCAGCTGCCTTGCTGAGCACCAGCTTCTTGCCAAGATGGTTTGATCACTGTGAGCAGTAATTGCATAAGGCTGGGTAGTTTTGTGTCTCTTCCTGCTGTTAGTTTTTAACATACTCTGAAAGCATAATCTAAGTTAAGGCTTAAAGAGGTACCAGAAGGGCTCAGAGGGAGCTATCAGCTTGTGGAAATTCTTAACTGCAGACACCTTGCAACTGTGCCTACCTTTACCTGTGTAGGCTATTTGGAAGCCTCAAGTCCTGCCCCTTCCTCTCTGCCACTGAATTCAAATGGGTACTGAGCTTAGTGCTCAGATTTTTGTTATGGGGAATGAGGATTAACATGGGAAAAGTACCCTAAAACGACTCACAGCAAGTCAGTCAACTGTCTGGGCATTTGAAACTTTCTGGTTTAAAATGTCTGTTTAGAAAGATAAGATGAGCAAGGTCACTAAAATCAAAGCAACCAATAGCTAGGTTCTGCCAAAAGTGTTTTGCTAGCATTATTTACAAAGTCTTTTAATTTGAATTCCTTATGGGCTTTTAAAGAAAAAACTAATTTTGCTTTATGTATCTGTGGTGCAGAGAATAATGAACATTTTATTCCTCTCAGGACACCTTGTAAAACTTTATTACAATTATTGCTGCTGTAGGTTTTATTATGAAAAGGATATATTAGATTTATGAACCTACTGAGCTTTTCTTTCCAGACACTGAAACCATCCAAGAAGTCTGGTCACACTTCAGTTCGAATCATACTTTCTTTTAATGCTAACAGGACAGACAATTAGTGTATGCATTGAAGTTAACAAAATACCTCTTTGATCCAAAAGTAGTGCATTGCTTTTCTAATATGTAAAGATTTTCAAACCACAACAATAATCACTGACAAATCTGAGTGAGGATTGTGCTCCTTTCTGAGGGCAGGTTTTATCCTAGTGTGTTGTGCTGAAAGCCCTGTAAATTGCGAACCTTTGGTATTCAAATCTGGTTTCTGCATGTTAGCTATGTTGCTGTCAAAAGTTTATCTGAAATACAAGATTGTATTGTGGCTACTTTCTGGTAGGGATCACCTACTGTCTACCCATTCTAATAGTTGCAGGGTTCTTTTTCTCAAGAAGTCCTGGTAATGTTTACAGAAAAATAATCTCTTTTTGTTTTGGTATTAGGTGCTATAATACTTGGGAAATAAACACCTAAGAAGGTGTTTGTTAGGCAAAGGCCAAACCAGGCATATGACATATAATAATTCGATCTCCTGCTGATGTATGGAGAACCTCCCCAAAAGAAGTTCTGTTCACAAGGAAAAGTAGGAATTGAAGCAAAAAAACAAGCTGGAATAAAAATGTAGGTGAGGTGAACTGATAAGCTGCTAAGAGAGTGGGAAGCATATGTCATATCAATAGAAAGCCCTTTCCATCTCCACCTACATAGGGGAAATTTCCAAAAGAAGCATGTCCATTAGGTATTTTTCTAACTTTCAAAAATCTGTATGTTGCAACTATGCTGTCAGTTTGTTTATTGCTTCATCCCTGTGTGACCCAGGTGACAGGTGATGTTCCCAATGACGTTGGTGCATGGGCAGTTGTGAGTGGGACACACAGCTGTGGTACAGGAACAGGGCTGTTCCACACACGGGGTTATAAGGCCTCTCTCTGTGGGTATGAAAGGCTCTTTGCAGCCTGCAGCCCCCAGACAGTACTGTTGCTTGCTTTTGGTCACCGTGGGAAGGTTGCCCCTTCCTGTGCACTTCTAATGAGGTTAAAACATGGTTGTGCCATTCCTCTCTGTTTTCTTTTATGTCCAGTTGACTCCCTTGGCTCTGTCCATCTGATCTGTTGGAGTAGCTGTGTTTTAGCACATGAATTGTTTGGGTTTCTGCTGAGGAGTCTATTTCTATATGCTTGTAAGCCCCAGTGTACCCGTGATGCTCTTAGTCCTAGCAAGGTGCACTCAGGACTTTAAAGGCCATTTTCAATTTATTTCCATACTAAGATCTTGATAAATTGGTCCCTTTCCCGTGTGAATTTTCTTAGATCATGAATTTTCTACATTTTTTTAGTAGGTCATTGTTAACAAGGTCTTCTTGAGAGACCTGCACTTCACTTGAATTGGGAATCTATGCAGTGCTGCTTCTGCCTTGTTGATACTATTATTTATACTACTATATAAAATGTGAACCTCGTTACAATATTAATAGAAGAAGCTTCACAGCTTACAAGAAAGATCTTGACATTATTCTGGGTGTAAATAGATAATCACTTCATTTTAATTTTATTACATAAAATCATTACATGAGAAGTTGTTATTAACATAATAATCTCTTCCCCAGTGTCTGCTATGGCATTTTTGGGGGTGGAATGTTGGGTCTTCTTCAGACAGTTGTAACCTTCTCTTTTCTTCTGATTTCTTAAAAGCGTTGACTCTTTCATGCAAAATGATGGATCATCAGGAGAAGAAATTGCTTCTTATAGATTGTCTGCTCCATTCTGAGTTAAGGAAAAGCAAATAGCAGTGGCTGTTTTGATATTCTTTGAGTTATTGCTGCTGTGTTCTCTAGATCAATAAGTTTTCAGTGACCTTTAATACTTGATTACAGCTCTGCTTATACAGGTATATTATAAACTGTAATCCTTCAATAAACCCTCAGTATCTCTGAAAGCTACTTGTGAAAGTAACTGAAAAGAACCTGTGAAGAAGAACAAGTAAAGCTTAAAATACAAGGAATGATATAGTCAGACAAATCTATTAGTGCTTTTATTCTTTCACAGTTTAGCTGTCAGAGTGTTTGAAGCACTGGTATGGAAAAATACAGTTTGTGGTCAACAGCAATAATTTCTGCGATATTTTAAAAAGTGTGTGGCTTAAAAGGCAATTCAAGCAGTGTCAAATGATGATTAGAAAGGCATGAACCGAGGGATTTTATACTGTTCCATAAGAGAAGGCTCATTTATTGTTGCTGTTTTCTTTGGGCTTTTAATTCTATGTAGAAAGAGACTGGTACCAAAAACAAATTACAGCACAGGCTAGACTTGCTGGTTATTTGCTTGATTGGGTGATTTCAGTCATACTTGATTAACTAAGCAGTTCTACATTTTCCCTTCAATTTACTCACCAAATTAATGCCAGTGTAGCCAATCATTCTCTGCTTGCTTACTCTGGTGTTGTTGAAGAGGTATTTGAAAATGGAATCCTTGTAGAAAATGTTCAAAGATAAAAAAAGGGGCCTTAACATTCACATGCCTTTAGTATGAATCAAAAGATACTTTCAAAATTCTTTTCCAGTAAGTTGTTTCCTTTTCATTAGGTCAAAGCATTTTCCTGAAATCTGTAGAATAATTGCCTCATTCTTGGAGAATGCTGCTCTTTCTTTATGGTGTGAATAATATTTACTTTTTAGCCACTTCAAGGATGTTATCATGTTGTGAATTTTCAGCAAATTTCTTCTAGAGTTAACTGTGCAGCTGATAATTTTGGATAATAAAAAGTTCCTTCTTGGTGTTGAAAAGAAAAAATATTAGGCTTAAATATTCGAATGAGCTGTATATTTAATGAGCTAAGAGAAATTCTTGTTTAAATGCATACTGCTTCATGAACATAAGAGTTTCAATACAGTCTTCAGAGAGAATGATGCATTTTGGGGAATATTATAAAATTAAACAACACACTCTGCAAGGCAGCGTCTGAGACCTTCTTTCATGAATACCATCAAACCTTCATTTCAAGTAATTGTTTCTTTTCCTTTTTCTTTCATATTCCCCTTGCTTCCTCTACATGAGAGAGAGAAATGCTACCACAGGCACTACAATGATCATTAAAAACTTCAGGTGCCTGTTTCACAAGGTTTACAGTGACTGTGGGGAATTTGCTGCAACCACTCACCCTGTTGACTGTTTGGGTTAATCTGTAATTTAGCAATTGGCTTATGATATGAATGTCTCCTGAATTTACTAATTGCAGCAGTATGTTTGGAACCCTGATTTGTCTGAGAGTGTCAAGAACTGATCTGATCAATCTTCATAAACTCTACACAGGTGGAGTGTAAGATTTAATATGACCCTTAAAACAAAACTGATAACCTGTGTGTGTGTGATCTCAGCTTACAGATTCCTTTTTTATTTTTTTCTCTTGCCATTCTTTAGTTGTATTCTTGATAAAGGAGCTGAAGATGCTGGGGAAGAAAATGCTGTGTTGCAGTCAAGATTTAGGAGAGAGAAATAGACTCAAGAAATGAGCTTGATCCCATATCTGTTGGAGTCAAGTGAACTCATTCTGATGACTTTAATAGCCACTAGTTTGTTCTCCATTATGGGAATTGCTGGATATATAGCAAAATTATTTTGAGATTAATTAATCTAGATTTGGGTTAATTAATGTTTGTGAAGTGCTTTGAAGTTGAAAGTTGAAGTGCTTTGAAGTTGAGCTCTCTAAATAACAAGTGTTGTCACAATAAGGGTCCAAGTGAATTGCACAAGGAGAGATCATCTGATACAATGTGGTTAAAAAGAAAAAGGTTATATTCACATCTCCAAGGACCTTGGGTGATGGAAAGGGTGGCAGAAGGTGGCAGAAGGCTGAAGAGCTGGTATATTTAAATAAAACGGACAAGGTAGTGAGGGACAGGAGTTTTTCTCCCAACCATTGGATGACTCTGACAGACCAAATTTCAGAGTTCACTCCGTAAAAAGAGATTTTTTGCTTCCCGTTCCTTACCAGAACCCCCAGTTCCATGACCTTTTGGGTAGAAATGAAATTTCCCCCTCACATTGCAAGAAGAATTCATAGTCTGAAACAAGGGCAGAAAGGGCAACAAACAGAAATATTTTGTGTGAATATGTTTGTCTTGATTAGGGGATCTGAGAAATGTTTTCTCTGTTTCTCTTTTGCAAATAAGAGGATTGCCTCCAAATAATTTGTACATTGCACATTGCATTTCTTGTAAACTTCCTTCAAAGTGCATACTGCCTCCATGGTTCCATCCCAAGACAAATAAATACAGGCTTCTACAGCTTTGCTATGCAAGTCATCAGTATGAGAAGTGTTTTTAAGGGCTCTTTCTCATTGTCTTTGAAACTGAGTTTTAATCCCCTGAAATGAAGCAGAGGCTCCTATAAGTGCTGCTGACTGTAATCCAAATCAGAGGTCTGGTTCCTTCACCAGAGAATAGCTGATAGAGCACTAAATCCCATCCCTGGGACCATTTAAAGTGAAACAAAGCACACCCCTGGTAATGAGGATCATTCCACACTGGAGGGTGGGCATGTGGGATGCCTATTAATTAAATGACCTCTACATTCTTCCCAATTTTCATATCTCTGTGTTGATGGTGCACTCAACATCCTTACAGACCCCAGAATTAGCTCAGAGCTGCTTACTGTGTAAGTTTAGAAACAAGTGCTACCATTTTAAATTAAAATAATAGAATGAAGTTCTGCTTTTGCTAAAACAGATCAGGATTAGGCTTAGCTGTAACCTTATAAAGCAGCTGAATGCTGTAGTGAGAGAATTTTAAGTCTTGCATATCTTAAAGAAAATCCATCATTTTCATGCCTTTGTGTCTACAGGACATTTTACTGTGTGACTTACAGCATCCCATGATATTAAAAAGGGAAGTCTAACCAGTTTTTCATATTCTTTTTTTCATTTCTATCTGTTGAGATTGGAAAAAATAGGGAAGGCAATTTCTAGACAATCTCATTTCAGTCTCTTATAAAGTAGCAAAGCCTCGCATTGGCTGACATATAATCAACTTACAAAGGCCTTTGGTTTCTTTCCAGATGTATTTTTTACTGTGTAAATTGAAAATTAGACAGTCACAGAAATTCTTTCTTTGTTGTTAAATCTTGTAAGCAATGTAGTCGTTTCTATGAACTACATATTTTAAACAGGAAGATTACCTTACAATTCTACTCATAAATCGTATTTGATAGTTTATGAGCTAACATTCTGCCATGCGAAAATGGCTACCTGGTGCAAATAACAAAATATGTGTATTTTAAATTGTAGTATTCTCAGGGAACCTAGCAGAGTCAAATTTTAGGCCAAATATTACATTTGTTTAAAAAAAAATTAGAAGAAGTATCTTCAGGGGCCTAATTATAAGTTGTTTGTGATATTCAAGGCATTGCTAGGGCAGAAATAGGTATTAAGTGTGTCTAAATGCAAATATTTTAGAAGATGTCTTATTACAGAGTGGTTACTTGAAAAGTGTGAAATTTGTCTCACACTAAAAATGTGTATTTAGCCCTTCTGTACTTAGGGATCTCATCAAACTCACATTCTGTTAAAATTTAGATCTGCATTTTTAGTTTACCAAAAACTAAAATTTTCTCCCAGCTAGATGTTACACACATCTTGTAATGTTTGTTATGTAAGTACATGTGTATAATGTATATGCACCTTACATAATTAGTTATATTTTGCGAAAAAGGATGCTTTATCTGCCTTACCAAATCTAAATTAGTTACCCTAAATTAAGCATGGTTGTCCTGTTTTCTGATTCTCACAATGATTTTGAAATTGCTCAATGGCAGTGCTCTACGGGGTTCCACGAAAAAAAAACAACCCTCCTTGTGGTAATACTGGAAGAAGCCAGGGCTCTTGGGATCAGTGTGTTTGTGGGTAGTTGTTGTTGTGTTCGTGTGTTACTAAAGCACGCTAGGGAAGCTTTGCCACAGTGTTTGCCATCATCAGCACAGAGCTTTGAGCAGGATTTGATGTTAGAATAAAGTTCCTTTGTAACACCTTCATCCCAGTACCCCTCAAACAAAGAAAGCAAGAGCTGCTTGTTCACTAGGGACAGTGGAATTATTTTAATGGCCTGCTCACCAGGAGCAATGCCATGGCTGTGTTCTTCAGGAAGCCTGGGAGGATGGCGTTCCCTTGGCCCCTCATCTGCTGAGTTGCCACTGTGTCAGCCCCAGCTCTTGTGCTCTTCAGGGCCCCTCAATGACCAACCAGCTGAGACGCAGCAATCCTTTCCCCTTTCCCTTTAGCTGTTTTCACCATGCTATTCATAAAAGTTTTGCTCAACAGAATTGTTCAAAGCTTGGTGTATTTAGCTCATTGGTGCCACAGAACACCTCAAAGGATGTGCAAGCTGTTTTGAGCATACGACTTTGTGACCATAGAGATGTTTGATGTCCTGGGCATGACGGCCACTGTATCTGCTTTGCCTGAGATTAGCAAAGTGGCAATGTTTCCTTTCACAAACATACTAATCCTTCCTCTCCTGAAGAGCACATTAATTGCCCATATATCCTTGAGTGGAAGAGAAGGTGGGTAATGTTAGAAATCATTCCTCAGTAGTACCAGTACAGATTGTTGAGTCTTCTAGTCTGCTTTTAGAAGAGGTGATATAAAAGGCTATGGCTGGCCTGCCCCCTACACTCCAAATTGCCTTGGTCTGAAGTCCCAATATAGGAACAGCAACAGCATCAGCAGTTGATCTCTTAGACAACTCTAGATATCAAATGCCTAAGGTTTGTTTAGATCTACTAATCACCTCTTACATTGTTGACCATTACATTACTAGCCTAGAGTTCATACTGAGTCTCCTTATTGATTTTATTTCTGAGAAATTCCAGCATTTGCTGATAGCAGGTGTTTTTCTATGATAGGAAAAGATAAAGAGGTATCTCTGAAGTCATGAATGACTTGGGGGAAATGATGAGGGAATGGTTTGATTATTTGTCCTCAGGCACATGAATGTGAAAATCACTATGACCAGGCACAAAGGAAGTTCTCTTTTTATACAACACGATTCAGTGATGGGACAGGGATATTTTGTCAGGGGATGTTGAGAGGCCAAAATCTGTCAATATGCTAAAAATTTGAGTAGACAAATTCATGAGTGGTTATTGCATTCTGGCTGGCTTTTAACAGCATCTATTAGATGCTCTTTCCAGCTTCAAAAGAGTGCAAAGCTGTTCACTGCCAGTAACAGTGAAAACGTGGTGAAGTAAAGAGAATGTCCCTTTCTCTAGGTGTTCACTAGCATCTGACAGAAAGATAATACTGGTACCATGTACTTTTATTATTTTCTTATGACGAATGTTTGGAGCTTTCAAATGAAATTTAAGCTTCATTTTTCACTGATTTTCATTTGAGAAATATTTAAATTGTTAGGGCTTCATTATCTGAGAAACTGCATATTCATAGCAAGGTGATGTGCATACTGCTAGTGGGTCATGCTGCAAAGGTTTTTTTTATTTTTCTACTCCAGTAAAATTTTATGAAAAGGTAAATGGATTATTTAGGGCTGAAGTGTGTCTCTTTGTTTGCTGTGTATAAACACATAGATAAGCCAGATAAGCCAGTCTAGTCCTTTACTATTTTGTGGCAGCAGCAGTAGAGCATAGGGAATTCTGTGTATGCTTTCAAATGCTCATCCTGATTCAAGTACTGACCCTGGTTACACATGCACAGCCCTCTGCTGCCTTCCTTTCTTGTACATATCAGCTTATACATTTTTCATAAAAATACTGCCCTTCAACGAAATCCCTGTTTGATATCAGCTAGTTCTGTTTTTTTAATGAATCCATTTCTAGTTGCAAGCAAAACATCTGGTGACTAATGTCTGGAAAGGCAGGTTTATTTTTACAGGCTAATTGAGAAGTAGGCTACTCACATTAGGGAGACACAACTGTTCTCTCAGACAGACAACAGTGTTTCAGACCCTTGCACTTCAAAATACTGGAAGAAACGTTTTATTAGAGTTGTGGCAGAAATGCATCCTCAGTTTTTGACCAGGATAAAATATAGGAGTAAAAAACCTGCCAATTTTCAGATTTCAAGAGTATTTTCTTCATAATACCACAACTATTATTCAAAAATAAAATGAAACTGGGAGGGGAGGTTTGTGTGAACATTGCTTCAGATTGATGCTGTTATTAATAAATTAGTTATGTTAATCCAAGCAGTGCTGAAAGTTATCACCTAAATGTTTCATGATACTGCCACTAAGAAAGAAAGGTGAAAGGACACAACCAGATTATCTGACAAAGATATCTGTGGGGAAGGTGTGTCCTTCCTCTCTAGGTGTGTGCTCCCCACCCATTTGAGCTGTCTGGGAAATGTCAGGATCCAGCCATGGAGGCCTTCCCCTTGTGCTTGTCTTGGGCATGGTAACAAAGCCTATATGCCTTCTAGCTTCCTCCTGACTGTGGGATCCCTGTGCTACAGTTCATACATCCTCTATCCCTTGCCTCTCTCCTGGGAGCCTTAGATGCTTCTGCTCTGACACTTGGCAGAGGCTGGCTGAGGGGGGGGGGGAAGCAGAAGTGTGGTTTGGCTCCAGCCATTCCCCATGCCATTCTGGGTATGAGGAATTTGGGCAGATTAAATCTTAGCGAGCCCTGGGGAGGGCAGAGGTGAAGCAGACTGGGCAGCAGAAGGTTCCACATGCAGTTAGAACTGAGGCTGTGGGAAGGATCAGTCCCCGGTATCCCAATATGTGGACATTTGAAACTGAGTCTGCTGCAGTGTCATGTCCTGTCCCTGAAACCTTGTCTTGTGCTTTACTGAGGCTGTGTTAAGAATGTGAGATAATGGCATTCTTCATCAGAATGCAGTGTGTGTTTCTCCAAGCAGACTTATGAATATGCAAAACTTGCACAAAATAATTAAAAATCACTAACTCATGCTCATAATCATCTCATGCACATTTTAAAATTTAGAATTGTGATTTTAGTAGCCTAAATTTGTTTGTTCGCAGCTCTTGAACTCTTAATCTCCTTAAGAGCTTTAAATCCTCTACACTACATAGCTTTAAGGTGACCTGCAGAAGTAAAATCCAGGATCCTGGTAATGTGATGTTGGCTGCATGCTCTCCCAGTCTGACTTGCTCCCATTTTCCTGGCTGTTCAGAGCATTAAGCATGTACTCGTAAAGTTGTTGACATTTGAGTTCTTTCCTTCGATCTTTAATGATACAGAAATAAGAGCCTGATCTGTCTTCTATACAGCTTCTTGTGCTGATTCCTCTGGCTCTTAATTTCCTTCATTCCTACAGAAGGCAAACCATCATTCTGATCACCGCTTTGTCAGTGTCTCTGCCCTGTGCCCAGGGACAGGCTTGCCACCAAATTTAAGGTCAAGATTAGTTGCAGGTTGGATATTCAGAGGAGCTTAGGATGTAAAAGAGAAGTTTGGAGAAAAGAAATAAGCCAAAAAAGGGTATTCATTTGTCAGTCTTGTATAGACTAGCATTCCTTCATAGGCAAAAAGCTGAGGATTTTTGTAAAGTGAAGTGTTTTCTCTACAGGATATTACTTTCAAGCACTCTTTCATCTTAAAAAGCACGCAGAGGTTTGCCTGTGGTTTATTTTAGGCTGGATTAGGGTGTTTTTGTTTGGGTGGGTTTTTTGTTTTTGTTTTGTTTGGGGGTTTTTTGGTTTGTTTGTTTGTTTGATTGATTTAATTTTTTAATATTTCTTATTCAAATGGTGCAGCATTAGCAGAGGCTGGTCCTGGAGTCAGTTCTGCTTCTGGTATTTTGGCTGTAGGATAAATGTCCCCCAATTGCAGGGATGCAGGGATCCTTCACAATCCCAAACACTGCAGATTCCAGTGAATTCTGCAAAATGTAGGCATATTTTTCATACTGAAAGCTTGCCTTATTTGTTTGCCAGGACTAAGAAAAATGAAAAGATGCACTTTTTGTAAGCACCATTCCATAAATTGTTGCCAGGAAAGATCTCCTTCCTTTACCTTCCTTATTCATCTGTCCATCAATTTATGCTCCTCTTAGGATATCCATTGCTCCAATATCTCAATATTGCACAAGTTTTACTTGTCAAAAACAATCAGAATTACTGAAATTTTTTCAAAAATACTTCCCCGCATCTTTTAGGGATGTCTCCACAAGATCCAGTGGTGTCAGGATCCTTTTGTGACTTGTAGATGCTGTCATGGAGAAAGAAAAGCATCTGTGCAAGTCTGCAGTAAGAGTCCTACAACAGCAAACCCACAAGAGGACTTAGTGAATGATCTGTTCATGCTAACATAGTGCTGTGCTTAAGGAAAGCCTCAGGATAATGGCAGATTTTTCACCCATCCATTTTTCAGATCCCTTTTTCACCCATCCCTCTGTTTATACTGTCATAATGCTGAAGATACTTCTTGCAAGCATAAATACGAAGGGCTAAAGTTGGTCAGGATTTTCATCTCAACTTTCTTCCCCAAAGCATGCTGCTTGGTTCCCATAAAACAATTTGAATCTATCACAGTTTTAGCAGACTATTAATCGAAAGAAGTGCCCCCCAAACTAAATGTCTTTATTTTTTGCTGCTCAAAACAGCATTTCATCGATGAATTTTCTGCTCTTACTTTAAATTTTAAAACTGGAATTAAAGCCCATTACTCTTTTGTTAGTAGTAGTAGTNTAGTAGTATTTTTTTTTATTGACTGATTTTGTCAGTTTGGATTCGAACAGGGCAATTTGCTGAAATATATCTTGCAACCTCCAGTTCAAAGTAGGACTTTCCACAGTTCTGTTCCACTTCCAGGAAACTGGATAGTGGTGAGCTCAGGGTGACATTCCTGGGGAATGTCAGTCTGAATTCAGCATCTTGGCTGTTCAGGTGCTTGATCCAAGCCCCCTCATGGTTTGCTGAAAACCGTATTTTGGAAGAATACATTTCATGAAAGTAAGATCTGCACCTCCCAGCTGTCATGTATGAAAAGGTCATGTATGTTGATCAGTCATTTTAATTTTCTACCTGGCATAGTTTGTAAATGACATATCTTGATTATATTCTGGGAATCTTAAATTACCTTGTAAGTTGGGAATATTAGTCAAGATGTTACACAGTCATTGGCTTTGTGATAAAATACTGTTTTTGTCTAGAGGAGAGTGTAACTAAAACGAATGGTACAGCACTACAAGGAGCAACTGCCTGTTCCATTTACTTTCTTGTCTTGCAATGGAGAAATATTAGGCACATTTAGGCATGAATGATTTTATTCAATGAACATGAATAGACTGGTATATTGAAATTAATTGTGCTTGGAGTTTATAAAAGTGATTACTTACAAAAATAGATCATTTCTTTTATACTCTTTTAAACTTTGATTTTGTAAAGGCTAAACAAGCTTCCTAAAGCTTCTCCTTGAAAATCAGTTTTCATATGACATTGCCATGCTAATAATAATTCCTTAGTGCCTTTTCCTGTTCCAGACCTGAGTGATTTTATCTATAAAAAAGATGCAGTAGTTGCTGGAAAAAAACCCAAAACAATCGCTCTTTCCTCTTTGCCCCAATTAAAATACATGTTTTTAATTAAAATGGTCACGCTCTTGCTTTCATAAGCTTTCTTTCTAGCTTATGACCTGTGTCCAGTGTGTTGCAATTAATGAAAAGTTTTTCTCATTGACCATGCTAATCTTAAGCATCTTGGAGATTGACATTTATTTCAGAACTCAGGGGTGTTTCTTACTAAACCTTGATTTTGGGCTTTTTAAAACAGAAAATGTGCAAATTCCTCTCACTCTGAACACAGCACTCAAGTAGCTGGCAATATCCTTGTTCATACTTTCAAGTTATTTTCTGCTAAACCAAAACTATTTTACAGGTTTATTTTTGATTTTGTAGTGCTTTTTAGCCCACCTTTTCCTCTCTGCTCTCCCATACTTAACTCATAGAGACAGAAATAGAGACATTTCAGCAAGACTCCCTTTTCCAAGTTGTTTTTTCTATGAGAGATGATGGGAATCTCCTTTTCCTTGTGCATTTCCATTGTTTCATAGTGATTTTCAAAAGGGGGTTATTGTTTCATACATTTCTCAGATGATGGTTATCACATCTCAGATAATGAAAGACAAGTGAAGTTCGATCTGTCAAGAAATACTTGATTTTAATATCTATATTTCACCTTACTCCTACATTACCTTGAATTATGTATCAAACCTACTTTAAAGCAAAGACATGTCTGAGAGTCACTTTTTTTTTTGCTGTTTTATTGTTTTCTCTCCACTGATAACTGAAGAAGGACAATCACGTTTCCAAAAAGGGTAATATATTGTAATATTCAGGATGGTACCTTAACTTCTTTTTCTATCCATTTCTGTTTCAGTTCCGACATCATGGTTAGCCAATGTGATATTGTCACTCCTAAAGCATATTTTTTCCACAAGATTTTATTAGCATTGCATTTACTTCCAAATCCCCTTCAGAATTCCTTAGATATTTTACCTACTGTATTAATACCATGAATAAAGCATATCAGTGTAGTGACTTAAACCATGGAAAGGCAGGCTTTCTGAGCTGGGATGAAATTGCAGGTGCTCTTCAGGCCTGGGTTTGTGCTGAGTCTTTGGATAATAGACTTCCCTAAATCTCAGGAGTCTCCCCTGGAAAAATGAGAGGAATTTTGTGGTCTTCTGCTACTGTTTTGGATCTAGATACCCATAGATGGATACAAAACTGTAGAATAATTTAGCCTGGAAGAAACCCTCATATTTTGAATTCAAAAGACCTTTTTTAACAGTATTTCTCTTAGATGAATATGTAGAACTAGAGAATAAATAGGAAAGAAGTTTTTATCTTCAGACCCTGTCCCTAAACTGGAAGTAAACTGAAACCATGTGACGTTAAGCCTGACTCAAGTGCTTTTAACTGAAATTCACTGGGGATTTTTGGCTGGGATTTTTAAAAAGTACCAATTATTTTTATGTACCTAACCTGAGGCAGTGTAGGAAGATTTGATTTTTCAAAGGGGTTTGTTCTCAGTACTTTTCTCTGAAAAATCTCTTGAAGAGACTTAACTGGAGGAATCAAAATCACAAGTCTCCAATGAAAATTTTTGGGTTTGTGAAGTTAGTTCTGTATCTCAACTTTATTATTTTGTCCAGATATACATCTGGGCCACCTCTGAACTCAGCTGTCTGTTAAATTGAACGACTTTTTAAATTTTACGAAACAGAGGCAGAGATCATATCTTCTGGTAGGGGCCAGTTGGTTGTCATGTTTGATTAATTCCTGTGGTATTTTTCAGTTCTTCTGAAAGACAAGATCTTCTAACACAGTGAAGAGCACATGACTTAAAGAGAATTTTGCTAATTGCATTTGGTTTTGTAACTCTTGCTAGTATGTTGTGGTAATAAATAGCCATTTTTATGTAAGTGAATGGAATATTATTGTTATAACCACTGAAAGAAGCTATTCCTGTTCTTTCCTGCTTTCTTGTGCATTCATTAAATGTATTTCTTTATTTCATCGTTCCAATGCGTGGAACTAACAAATTTTTTCATAACACATTTACTTAATAGGTTTAATATTGCACATTTTTTTGGAGCATTTCTTTGAAAGATTTTGAAACACCCTACAGTGAACTATTTTATCTACTTGTGGTGTTGGAGCTGGTTTATAAGAATATGACCGCCCTGAGAATTAGAGAAAGCAAAGCCTAAACCCTGCCTTTAACTCAGATAACACTGCGAAGCACCATTGTCCAGAACAATGAATTAGATCTCAGCAAGTTACAGAACTAAACCAAAGGCATAACATTTTAAAATGCTATTGCTTTCCTTATGATCAGGTTCTGAAATTATTTCATATATACAAAGACTCTTTTTTATATGTCAGTTGAAATATAGTCACGAAACTCCAGGAGGTCAAGCTTAAAAATGTTACAATACTTGGGAAAAGTTGCAGCACATTTCTGGTTTAATGCAGGGACACCGTCATTCAGGTTACATAGCCAAGAATTCTGCACCTTAGGTCCATATTTTTGCTAGTACCAGTGGATGGGAAGAGTGATAATGTGTACAGAAATAGCTTAACTGAGATTTCATCAGTGGTAGAACCAAACCTCATTGCCACTTGTGCCTAACACTTGCAATGGCTGCTAAGCATCAATAGATGTTCTCCATAGATGAAGAGAATTTTACCAGAAAAGACTGATTTAACTGCATCTGGCAATTCATGGAAAAACTCCTATTTTGACAAAAAAATTCCTTGAGAAATATTTTAAGCAGGATGGGAAATCCTGGTTGCAATAACAGAGAGAAACAAAGGGTGGAAACAATTAGCACTGTGAGAGTCCCCAGCCCAGAACAGCTGGCTGAGATGTGGAGAAGCCATTTGAATACAAGTCATTCACTTATTGACTAATTGCAAGCTGTCTTTCTGAGTCTTTTCTGTTGAATCAGATGCACATTGTATAATTAAAGTAGGGGGAGTGAACAAGGGAAAGGCTGATGCCATCGTATGATATTTAAATTCTTCTCTTTGATGTGGGAAACTCAGGTTCAAAACCTTGCCTTAATAAATATTTAAAGATTTATGCAAAACAAAACAGCTTCAACAGAGAAGAGCAAGAGAGGACCGCAGAGCAGAAGCCTGGAATAGTTTCTATAACAGTGGATAAAGCCCACGCCTAAAAAGCAGAGAAAATGATGGAGCAAGAAGTCAGAAAGAAAAAGACCCTTACCCACACGCCAGAAACACTATCTTCTATTCCTTCCCTCCATCTCTAAGAGAAATATGAACAGTCTTGGGTTTGTCCTGATATACAGGGAAATTGAAGAAATTAAATCCTGAAAAACTTCCAGGGAGAGAAAAACATTTTTCCCATGTTCTCATTAGAAAAGAGTTTTTTATTTACTAGGACAGGTGTAGCATGCAGAATCTTAGAGATATGCAGGATATCCACACTATTGTCTAAGGACAGGAATTAGAATTATAGCATAAGGAGCCAACAAGTCTTAATAAAAATTAATCCCTTTATGAGGAGCAACAGGTCTTGCCTGGAGCCCTCCTTAACATATCTGGAAAAAGTACTTAGCCAGCCTGATTATTGTTACTTTGTTTTAACATATGAATGAAACAAATCCACAGAAATTAACTCCTAGCCCAAGATTATTCTAGGAGCTCCAGACCCTGAGTGTTATGCTTAGGTCCATACAGGTAATTTTCAGAATATGAGGCATTTTGTACATATGTTCCCCAGCTAAATGCAGCAGTGTAATAATGAGAATTTAATGATGTGTAACAAGTTGACATCTTTCTTCAAATGTCAGCGAGTGCAAGCTGCACTTGCACAGTGCAATACTAAAATGAAATTATGACTTCAGAAATCAGCAAATCCACTTTCAAGTCTGATATCTGTTTTCAGTAATTTGAATCTCCATTAAGGACCATGCCAACTCTCTATACACTATTGAAATTAAGCCTAACACTACTCTGTGAGCAATCAGAAAGCAAAGTGTATGACAAATATTGAAGAAAATTCTATCCTAAATAATATGAGATTTCCTGGAATATAGATTTCTCTGAGCCTTGGGTACTCTCAGGCCTATTCATATGAAAGGTTATTTACCAATTTCTCTCTATATTTCCTGAGAGATTCTACCCTCAATTTCATCTTTCCACTTGTGAATCCCCACCGACTACTCAGCCTCACCAGCAGTATCTTGACTGTTAACTGACTGACGGCTAAGCAAAAATAATTTTTCTGCATCCAGAGGAGATCTACCAGGGACAGTTTGTGTGGCTTTGGAATAATTGATCAAACTGGTAGATGGGGGCTAGTTTACAGGAAGATTGACAGCCATTACTGACTTAAAAACTCTTCCCCGTGGCATTGCGAAGACAAAGCTGCGAATTGCTGAGAGGCTGGTGCACACCTGGTGGAAATGAATACTTTTGTGGGCTGTAGACATTGCATGCTGATATCCTTGCCAGCAAGAGGTACCTCTTTTGAGTGCTTAACAGAAGTCTCCTGGGAATCAGTGTCTTTGTACGCAGTAGAGTCATCACAAATTGGAAATATTTCTGTGTATGCATGTGAAAGGCAGGGAAAAGTCTTTTCTGACTGCAGAGCTTCCACGGTTAGAGTGCTATGTTTAGTGATTTCCAATGTAGTCATGGGTGTAATGTATTTTTCACATACGTTATAGAACAAAATAAGGCAAGTGGTGTTATGAGTTCCTTCTCTTTCCAAGTAGCTCTGTGAAGCCAAGATCCAGCTTCCTGCCAGATCCACCAGAAACTTCTTGTTATCTGTTCATAGGATAGAGTCAGCTTCCAGGAGGATGGGAGTTATGTACCAGATGGGTTCCTGGTACACTGCTTACTTCTTTTGTAATACATGAGTATAGAATTTATACAATTTCATCAGGAGCGTGTAAGGAACCTTTTTCATTTCAGTAACATTCCTGAAAATATCACAGGTTGATTTTTTCATCATTATATCTGCTCTTGATTTCATCCAATGCATAGCAGAATTAACTCCAGCGTGGCATCTGCTTTACTCCTGACCAGCTGCTTTAAAGATAGAGTTCTCACAGTACTATGCTTGCAGTTTGGGGTTTTTTCCTCAGGTGTTCCTTCTGAGGGCCCTGTCCAAAGGCCATTGAAGGTCAATGGGACATTCTCAGCTGGTGTAAATTATACAGCTCCATTTACTTCAGTTAATGTTGACAGTGTGCATCAGATGATACCTCCTGATCTTGACCTTAGAGAGAATTGTTTTTCCTATATGTATATAGGACTAGTATTAGATTTCATACTTCATATTCACTGAGTTCATCACTAATTAGGTTAAAGTACTCTGTTCTGTCTACCTGTTCTGTCTCAGGAATAATGTTGCTTCACTTCATAATGACATAATGGTGCCACCTGCAGTCCACAGCCTTATACAAGTGGTTTGAGATAAAGTGGCTCACAATAATAAAGCCCTGAAAAAACAGAAACGGGAAGGATAACAATCATCAATTACTTGTAGAAGGTGCTGCATTTTAAGAAGAGAGGCTTTATTTCAGCTACCATAATAAGACCTTAAACTTCTCACTATTTTCCTTGAAAATGTAGTCACTCCACCAATAATCTCTGCAGTGGCGAGTTGTCAGAGGCATCCAATAAAGCTTGGTACGGTAATCTCTGTAGCTCTTTATGATACCAAGTGCTCTGGAACCTGCTAAGACACTTCACTGCAAGTGTCAGCCCCTGGGCACACATCACCAATAAAGAAAGCTCATACCCTGTAAGCTGAGTTTGAATCTGAGAGAATTCTTTTATTAGCAGTGTAAAATCAGAATGATTAACTGATTAATGTAGTTCTTTTGTGCCTTTCTGATCAATTTGGTTTTCTCCTGTTTTATAAGGAAACCTATTTCCTAGTACGGAAGGATGCCCAACTACCAAGTATTCTGCTATGAATTCTTTATCATTATTACTTTTAATATGTGAATTTTGGCATGGTTTTCAGTAGTTTTCCTTCCACCTCCTTTTCACAGTTGTTAAAAATGGAGCGCATTTGTGCTTTTACCTAAATAAATGAAAATAAGAAGCGGTGTACAGAGACAATGGGCAAACATACCGCACTGCTTGGGAAAAGAAACATAATAAAATAGAGAAGATATTAGAAAATCCTATTAGTTCCACTTGCAGTTGCTTCATAGGATGAACTAAGGTATTTATGACTTAGATCTTTTTTTCAATTACTTTTCCTTGTGGGTAGTCTTCAGAGACTATCTGCAGGCCAGATGGAATAACCACTTCTTTCTGCCTGAATATTCTGCTCTGTGTAGGGTCTCTTTTTCACTGATATGTGATCAGTGTTTAATAGGGTATTGATACAGGCACATGTTTTAGTCTACTTCCTTTAATAGTAGCAAAATAAATTACCCACATTAGTAGGAAATAGGGTTTATAGTTACATTGAAGTAAATGTTTGAGTCCCCCTTCTTTCATTGGTAATTATTTTAATGACAGCTTCATAATTCACCTAAGCAGAGTAATGAAAGGATGTCCGCACCTACATGATTTTCCTGAACGCAAAGGAAATTGCACATTAATCTGACATAATGTTAACATTAGGGAATGAATTGCCAGCTCAGTTTTAACCAGACCTCTTTTTATTTGCCTTCAGTTATTTTTGGTATAATTTCGTAATTTATGCAATCCTGATCGCATATTCAGAGAAGGTACTTAGATGGCTGAGCACTGTTACTTCCCACCACTTATTTGGAGTACAAACACAGAGATCAGTACAGAAAGTCTGGGTTTAGAATACCAGCTCCACTCTTTAAGGAAGTTCTTGTTTTTCCAAAATGCTGCATTTCTTGGCATTCAAAACACAGGAGCCCTCTGCTAATCATAGGAAACAGGCATTGCTGCTTTTTTCCCAAACCATTTGCTGGGTTCATATGATATAAAATATTAGAGCATGGTAACTCTATTATTTTTCTTGTGTTCTTCAGTCTGGGGTGTGTTAGCGGGTAGTTGTAACTTGAGAGCAAGCATACTGAAATGTATGAGGTTTATCTTTATAGGAATTTCTCATGTTCTTTCATTTATTCTCATTGCTCCTGGACACCCTGAGATCAGATTTGAAACGCAGAGGAGGAAACTTAATATGGGTGGATATGGACAAATGTTTTCGTTTTATCCTTCTATGCTGTTATGCCATGGAAGTATATGTATTTTAAGTTTCTCTTCAATACTTAGTCATTTTCAATAACAAAAAGGAGCTAGATTTTCTTCAGCTGCTGAGAGATGCTGGTGGAACAACAAGCAGTGATGATCATAGTTGCTTTCAACATAGTAATGGCAAAGTCTTGCAGGTGAGCAGGGCCTCGCGGGCTGCTCTTGGGCAGCCGATTGTGGAAGGGACTGGCACCTCCTCATGAGCTGGCATAAATGCTCTGCGACACTTCGGGGCAGGAAGCAGCAAAGAAGTCTGTGCCAGCCTCAACTGCAGGGGTTGTTGAGACGGCAGAAATTTAATTGCTTGTGCTGGAATCAGGCCAGGAAACAGGGTCAGCTCTCTTGTCCTTTGGAAAGAAGTATTCTGGCACATCACAGATGCAGCAGCAGCACTTGGAGTTGCAGCAGTAAATTTTTGCAGCAAGCTTCAATCCCATCCAATACGTAGAGGGTTTTCCCTGTACCAAAAAGCCCACCCTGTAACCCTGTTACCTAAGGATTCACCCAAATAAAGTCAGTGTCTGTCTTCACTAGTATCTTTTGCCAAAATCTTGTCTCTTTGGGCTAGGATGAAGGTATATCTCTGCCACCTCGTTCAGATGCCACTGATGATAGCCATGTGTCACTTTCTTTGTTCGCTTATTTTGAAGGAAAGAAAGGTGGCTGGATACAGGTTTATTTTCAAAACTGCCAAGTATCTGTTAGAAATCTGATAATGCAATGGAAAAAGAGAAATCCCAAAAATAAACCTGATATTAAACAACATCACCTCTTATTGTCACTGGAAAACATGCCAAGAAACAGAATTTGAATGAGTATTTCCTTCCTGAAAATCTTAACGTTGGGCTTCTCATCACTGATTCTGGGCATTTTAGGTTCTTCATTTTGCTGTGTTGTGAATATGTTAGAATTTTGTTGAGGCTGTTTAGTACCAAACTTCAAACCTTCCCTTAAGTCACAACATATTGCTCTTGAGTGAAAAATAGGATAAGCATAAAAACTCTTCAAAATAAATATACAATTTCACAAAAATCATCATCTGTTTTTAGATGGTTCAGAAGAGGGAGGCAGACAAAATTAATCAAATTAATTACTGTTTGCACATGCTTTGCTTTGTATATTTGGCAAAAGAAAATCACAATAGTGATTTAAGACAACTAATTTCTGGAGCACTCTGTGCAGCAGACTATTTGTGTCTTAGTAATATTTTTTCACTCACAGAAAGCTGTCATATTCCTTCTTTTAGTTCCAATGTACGTAGCTGAGTTTCCTTACAAGTTTACACAACATCATATTTCCTTGATAAAAAGCAGGGAAGGACTCATATAAGGCAAGATTAAAATATTATTTGAATTGTTGATTTGGAATAAATGTATATTCTAGAATGTGTATTACAGAATAGATATATATAGTGTATACATATATATAATGTGTATATATATATAATATTATAGAGATATTCTATATATATACCATATTTGATAAATTAATTCTATATTCTTTCATTGATATAGAATTATAATATGTTACCTTTTAATAGAGATATATATATATTTCACAGTGTCCCTTCTTCATAGGGGGAGAATCTGGCCTCCCTAGATGCCACAGCAAAGCACTCTACCTCATCAGGCTTAAGCTTTCATCAGCCTCCTAAATCATTTCGCCCATGTGGAAACCTCAGTGGTTCTGTTTTCCACAGTGAATTTTCTGCCACTGCTTTTCTCCTTTCCTTCCATGCCTCTATCCTTATAAAATATTCTTACAGAAGAGACTGCTGTATCCATATGTGGCCACACCCTCAGGTGTGCCAATCACCTAGGGTAACCAGGCTGCTGAGGGCTTGTGGTTTTCAGCCTGTTTCTTCCTGAGATGTTGGAAACAAACCTGATAGGCAAATGAAGGGCCCCTTGCTCCTGTGCCAGCATTCCCAGGAAGCTCATCCTCATGTTCCCACCCCACCAGCTTGCTTGTTTATACTAAGTGTCACATCTGTGGTTACAGAAAGAGATAAACCCGGAAAATATAGGGCAGCTACTCAGAACTCATAATTATGGAGAACACTTATTAAACTCTTGAATGGATTCAAGGGGAATACAAATAGGAAAGGAAGTCTGCATAGATTAAAACAAGTATTCTAATATATTCTGTTAAACTGTTATTTTCTACTCAGTACAAGAACAAAAAACAGAAACCAGATTATTAAATGTGTACAAAAATCCCTCAAAAATGTGAGCAGTTGCATAAAAAATATTACATTTGTCAAGTGTTGCCATTTCACAGTTTTGGCAGGCTCATGAGCTTCCAAGAAACAGGAAAATATCTGCTCTTTAGGTGATACATGATGTTTTTTGGAACATCCACATATCATGTCATGATCTTAATTTAACTCTTTACTGGAAATCTTCAATAATACATTGCCTCAGGTGCTTGTGGCATTTCAGGGATTTAAATTCTTCATGGAGATGCTTTCAGTATCCATACAGGAGATGAATTCAACACTAAACACAGCACAGGAAATAAAATAAAGCTCTGGACAGGAAACTAAAACAGTGCTGGAAAAGGCTGGTGGTTTTGTTTCTAATTCTGTGCACTAACTGCGAGATGATGGAGGCCTCACCTTGAAGCATCAGTGCCTCTGTGTGAAAGCACTAACTGAAGCTCAGAACATCAGAAAAACAAAGTAAATCAAACAAAAAATAAATTTAAAAAATGAACAAAAAAGTGACCCCAGAAATGAGGCCCTTTACACTTGGAGATGACTGCTAAAAGAAATGCAAAGTATTCAGTAGAAATTTCACAAGGATTTAAAAAATCAAATATGTGACCATGAGATATGGAACTGTGACCTTTATTCTCAGACCTTTACCCTTAAATTAAGCTTAGGTTTAACCTTTAACATTGACCCCTCAGGTTACTTTAGCCATTTCTGTTATAATGGCCTCTGCTCAGTCTCTACCTATATCTCTTGATTTTCCATAGGAAACATGGTTTAGAGTATTATTTTAACAAGCATTTAGAATTGCTTCATGTTTCTCAATTTATTTCTTGTCCACTTTCTATGTTTGAAATCTCTGCTGGTCTTCATTTTAGAACTTACCCAAAATTGGGAAGACCTACCTCCCCTCCCCTGTGTTATCATCCACTGAATAGCGTGGCCAGTTCAGGGCCATTAAACCTGCTTGCCAGGTTATTGTTTAGGAATGTTATCCAAGAGATGTGCCATTAACTCCCCCACTGATCGACAACAGAACAATCAGTGTAATCAGTTACTTTCTGTAAACACTCACACTCATCATTATTACAATTGGTGTTTGGGGACAGGTTGATGCTGCTCTGGTGTGGAAGAGCTTTCATACTTTTTCTGCCAATTATCATCATCTTCCTTTCCTGCTTGACATACAAGGCAGTGGCTGATTTTTATCTGCTGTTTTTCAGAGGGCAAGATAAAGCTAATGAGCTTTTTTTAGGAACTGAAAGTAGAGAGTGGGAACTGGATAGAATCTTGTTCTGTCTGAGAGCTTTTAGAAATGCAGCCATGAATTATGGTAAATTTCACTGCTGTGCTTGCAGCTTCTTCAAAAGGTGACCCAGAGAGGCCTGCCAAGGAGTAATGCCCTTTTTTTGCAATGTGGGGAATTGTTAGTAACTTCGATGAGCAGAGATTTCAGATACATCTAATGGGAGGAGGCACTGCTGGGTCAGCTCACTAGTTTATCATCTCTCACAAAAGTTTAGAAATATTCTTTTGCATAAGGACAGAACAGATTGTGAACTAAAAGAAGGGATATTAGTGGAGAAAACTACTGAGAGCATATTGATAATCTCACAACAGGAGCCTCAGGGGAGTATTTGCAGAAGTTTTTGCTCTTGCTATATTTTGCAATTGGTTTATTGCAATTGAGGAAATTTTGCACATTATGTTGTGTACTACAAGACCAAAGACAGTCTCAAAAACTTAATTCTGGTTGATTGACATGGAACGTCACCATTTTATACTTATTATAAAAATGCTTCAGCCTGATCTCTTAATTGTTGAGCAACTAATTCTTCATGACTGCAAGCAAGACACTAAAAAACTTGCCCAATTTCTGTGTTGCATATTAAGTTGCTAGGGGTGTTTTGGATGGGAAATACAAACATTCAAAAAAACCTGTTATTAACATGGATTTCTTTAATATAAAGAAAGTGTAATACAGCTGAAGTGTGCATGCATTTATGTCCGTGCTGAACCTGTTTAGTAACTGTATGATTGCTTGTATACATACCGAGGATGTTGTTGCATAAACCTAACTGTGACTGTTAAGTAGAAGTTTATTTATGTTTTCACCATGAAAAACCTAGAGAGTTATTGAAAATTCAGTTATAAGTTCTCCTTCACATAATTCTAATATATTGTTTCAGAGAAATATCTGTGGGCTTCATTAGTCATCACTGAAAGATCTGTGTTTGAGGTTCCTCTGCACCCTTGTAACACAAATAAGGGTAATGAACAAGCTATGGTTTTAAGTAATTTTTTTTAAATGACCCTGATGATTCTTACGTGCTGTGAGTTGTCAGGAAAGGGCAACATCCAACTGTGGGGACTCCCGTCATTGCTGAGCCACTGCTGACGTACTTAAATCTCTAGTGCTGGTGTAGAGAGACTGGTTCAGTGAAAGTGGTTCTGTAAACGGTCTCTGTTTTCACTTTTCTACAACTGAAGTAGACTCAGGCAGGTGTCATATCACAGCTGTCAACAAAATTTACTCACTCACTTTGATTTTGAGACAGAGTACCTACCTCGTTTTGCAGAAAAACAAGAATTCTCCTTCCCTTCAGTCTTCTCTACAGGCAAATAATTTTAAAATCAAACTTCCCATGTGTTTATATACACAGGCAGATTATTTTCTTTGTGTTTTGGGTCTATCTTGGCTGCTATAATTACAGCAGCATGTCAAAGGTAATGCAGAATCTCTCACCATTAACCAAAAAGAAGCTATCAATGAGTTTGTGTCTCAAGTGTCCTTCAACAGGCAAAGGACCTGGGTCCAGTAGAACACAATAAGCATTCAACATGTCAATTATCACCATCTGGGTATGTGTTAATGAGATCTTGTTGAAGATGATATGAAAAGTCTCATTGCCTGCAATGGAGCCAGTATTTCACCTAATATTTAAGGAGCAAACTCAGCTGTGCTGGTGGACTGAACTGGTGTCAGTCCATTTCCTGTTCAGAAGAGTAGAAGATGTGGTTTGCAAAAAAAAAAAAAATGTGGCTCTGTAGTCAAGAAGAACGCTTTGAAATTTTCTTCTACTTCAGCTTCACAGAAGCTGCACGTATTCTAACAGCATAATGTATGAACTCTTTTTCCTCCATTAGTTCAGGGGGTTTTGAGTACTTTAGTTTGAAGAATTGAGCTAATCTCCCTGAGAAGAAAAAGTTAAAATATTTTATCTACAGTGCTCTGAAGAAGGCTTTGCTTCAACCAGTGAGAGACTTGCAAGAAACATTGGTTCATTTCAGCTGCTTCACTCTATTCTCACTGGAGGCCAACTTCAGAGAAAACTGGAAATGAGATTTAAAAAGTTTATTTTCCCTTTCTGGAGAAGTACAACTACTGAAAAGCTAAATCTGTGCTGACCAGCTTGGATGGAAAAAAGAGTGGAGTATTTCATATACATCAGAAAAGACCAAATTTTTGTGCTGTGATGTTTATAATGTAGAATTTGGCTTTGGAACCCATGACTAGAGAAACAAGATAACTTGAAGTGTTTGCTTTTATGCTGAAGGTTTTACATAGTTTTTCTGATACCCAGGTGGGGAGAATGGGTAGGTAGTGGGTAAAGGTCTTTCTACAAAAAAAACATTTTTTGAAGTATTCAAAGTTGGATATGGATAATTTAGGCAGGTAGAGTAAATTATTTGCTTTGTTATCAAGTAGTAATGGCCCTGATATGAAACAGACTGTTCCAGAAAGATCACTTTGATAATCAACTCACTTTTTTTTCCCCTGAGTTTTTTTTTCTCCTTCTCTGTCTGGTGGTGGGTTTGGGGCAGGGGGAGGATGGGCTTGGGGTGAGGGGAGTTTGGGGGTTTTGTGTGTGTGTTGGGGTTTTGGTTTGGTTTATTAGGGTTGTTTTTTTTTAAGGTTTCACTCATCCTAGAGGATGAACCAAAGAAGCATTTGTTTGTAGCCTTTTACCACCTCACATCATCTGCAGTTCAGAGGGCTACCAGAAGTAGAGCAGGTCACTGATGTTAAGACCTCACTTCTTTGAGACATAGTGTCATATTAACTCTACCTATAAAAATTACTGTGGTGTTATTTTAGTTTAGAATTAATAGGTAAAAATTTTATGACTAACTGTGCTGTAATTTACTCCATTCAAATCCAACAATGAGCATTCTCCTTCTTGCCTAGTCACAACATATCTTGTTTCACAAAAATGCAAAGAAGAGCCATGCAAGACAGTTTCTGTTCAGAATTTTCGCCACTTTGTTCAGTACTGTTACCTTAAACACATAGCTAGGGAAAACAGACAATTAATGGACAAAGAGAGTTCTCTTCCTTGAAAGATATCCCTTCCACCCCTTATTGAGTCTCAGGGGACACATACTGAAGTAAAATCAGGGAGAAAAATCTCCTTTTCGATTTAACATGTGAACTAGAATCTCACCTGGATGAGAGCCAGATCAGGGTAGGGAGCTTCCTATTCAAGGCACTTGACTGTGACTGCTTGAGGCTGCTGCATTTCTGTCTGTCTGGCACTTCTGCTGGCATGGAGCAGCTGGAGAGTGGGCCAAGGATTTGGTTTCCTTTCCCATCCAAGCCAGTATCTTTTGGTCACAAGTTGTTCAAGTGTTTTAAGTTAAATAAGCTCTTAGGTTGTCAGGAGGGCTGTCTAACACTCTTCCTCTCCAACTAAGTGGCAAGGTAGTACCAGCACAAGCCATGCTAATGTTTCATAATTGGACTTTGAACATACACACACAAAGCTGGAGAAACTCTGGCTGGCAAGACTGGGAATTTTTAATTTTTTTACTGGCTTTTTTGCATGTGATAATCTGAAATGTCTGGTTAGATGAGGGAAACTTGAATAGATTCTTTTCAAGAAGTACGTTTTCAGGGGCTGGCTGTCAGCTGCCTCCTGATAGGATTTAGTCAGGAGACTCACTGCCAGTCTTTCAGAAACTAACCTTCAGAGCACGTTTTGGGCTTGTTCATAAACTGCACGGTTAAGTCCCACATTTCTCCATTACCCATACCCAAAGGTGCTGTATATAGTAGTTCTCTCATGGTGAAAATCTAATGGGGACATATCATTTTAAACATTTCTCAGAAGCTGTATAGGGAAAATAACCTCATATCTGCAGACACCCATACACAAACACATGCTTCATGCTTACTGTAGCCAGGCTTTTTCTCTTAGTTCTTGTGGTTAAAGCTAGCCAGGATTATGACTATGGGAAGAATTATTTTATTGCAATTGTACTGGAATTTTGTTGGCTCTAGTATTGAGACTTGGAAAAAGTCTCAATAAAATCAGAAATTGTGCAAGTGAGTTCTTGCTCATGCAGAGGTAGCAAGATTAATCTAGCTGTCATCTTCTGGGAAGCATTAGGAAAATCAGCCAGAGAAGCCTGTGCTGTTGTAGCTCCAGTGCCAGTGCAATCTTTCGTGAATGCCCTTTGTAACGATCTTGGTGAAAAAGTTGAAATTAAACCAGGAAAAATTTCCATCAGCATCCACCTGAGATATCCTTTTCTTTCAAAAATGGACCTTTCTCCAGTGAAAGGTTCAGTTTCAGCCTGGAAAGAAATCTTTCATTTTGCTCTACAAGAAAAGCTGAAGGAATGAAGCTGTGGATGCCGAGAAGTGATCCTCTGATGTCATTTTGACTGAGTCTCCTGGTTAGCTCTACCAAGGGTAGCACAGTGTTCCCTCTCCCTGCGCTCAGCAGGTATTTTGAGAAGGAAGATAGGATCATGCAGGGGTGAAAGATGTTCTCCGTCATTCCAGTCAGTGCTATTCCACCACCATGCAGCATTAGCATAGGTTTTTGTTCCCTGTATTTGAGCATGTAAGCAGTAGGTAGGAGACTGAATTTTTTCAGCAGTTGGCTGAACACTGATTTACCATTACCAGCATTCAAATTAAGTGTATGGAAAGCCTCCTTAAATTAATGAGACTTTTAATGGAGTGTAGGTAGTGTTAATCATCTACTTAAGCAACCTCTAAGAGTAGAGACCCAAAGAATACATTAAGGTTTGCCTAAAAGTATGTATGATGTAAATGTATGTAAAAATAAGTATGATTTACATTGTGGAGAATTTGATTTGAAGAGACACCAAAAACCCTCTAAGTATTTCATAGGAAAGTAATATTTTGGTTATCATCTGTGGTCTTTGCCTGATTATGGATTATGGATTATTTGCAAAAATCCTTACCTGCTTATTTGATATGTCTGAGTGGGTTTTTATAAAAATTCCTGGAGCACATTATTTCTATGTTTCAGAAATGCTTTTCACATTTGAAATGCAGGATCATTACTCTGCACAACATGTTTTTCAGACAGTAACAATTACTTTCTACAACCAGATGTGAAACTCGGGGAAAAAAAAAGAAGTCATAATGGATATATGTGCAGGAATCCCCTTTCTCCCTTAGCTGTAATTGAACAAATGGCACAGAGATAATACTCTAATTGTTTGCCTTTTCCATGAAGCCAGTATGAAGATTAAAGTGCCATCTGGCTTTCTGAAAACTGAAGTTAGAGAACCTCCAGCTTGAAAGAAAAAAGCAGTTGGATCCCTGTTGAGTGGACATTTTATATATAATTTAACCTTGCTCGTCTCCATGCAAAGTTCTAACCACAAACAAACACTAAGAGCTTTTCCCTCTCTGTAAGAGCCAGCACACTAATAGAAATTTTTCAAAGTAGCTTTTCCTGGAGGACTCTGATAACCTTGGATCTGTTCTTGTATTTATGGTCCAATTGAGTTTAAAGACTGAACCTGAAAATGAAATCTGGTTGGATAATTTCATAATGAGTGTTCTTTATTTTTTCTTTGTGAAATAGTAACCCTTTCAAAAACATTGTTTTCAAAGTTTCCAGCATTACTAAAATTATACTTCTTGCACATTCATAACAATTTTGCTATGGCATTTTGACAAATCTTTTTATTTAGTATTACTTCTAAGATCTTAAAAAGCTTTTGCAACCATTTCAGAGAAAATATTTTTAAGTCATGCTTCACCTTTGATATCAATTTTTATTAAATATTTATAAAATAATTTCAATAAAAATAAGCATTTTCTATTAGCAAGAAATTTCACAGAAAAAATAAAATGAAATTTTCAAGCTCTATGAAACAAAATTGGTTTCAGGAAAATTTTTTTTTGTAAATTAATTCAGTTTTTCTTGGATATTTTTCTTGTTACCAGCTCATCTAAAAATTTCTGTTGATAAGAAACAGAGGGTGTCTTGTTTTTAGGGAAGATTTCACCCAAAAGACTACTCCAGGACTGTTAGTGTTTAAAATACTGTGTCTGTTTTTTTTCCAGGCAGTATTACACTATCAGAATCTGAAACCCACTTTAATTTGATTACTCTTGTATGAAGGTTAATCAAATGAAAGTGAAACAAACACATGCAGGAATTGTCCCTTTTTTCCCCTCAACTCATCTCCTCAATGTCAAAGCTGCTAAAAAAATATCTCCAAGTCTTAGAGCAAAATATTTTCACATTTTGATATGGAGATCTTCCTCTAGTCTGGGATTCCTGCATTAAAAAAAAAAGGCAAATAAAATAGGAGGTGATAGGATGGTCCAAATCTCAAGCTTTCCATAGTCTTTCCAGCACCCTCAAAAGGGACTGTCCACCTACCAGCTTTGACTGGATTATTTGGGCTGGTTAGAAAGCATAACTGGTGGACAGGGAAGTCTGTTTTAATAAAGTGGTTTTTAGGGAAATATTTAAAACTCAAAATCCAGTGGACATCCAGTGATTTCAGTTTCCTTCTGAATGAACTCAGCGCCCCTTTGGACCAAGCAAACTTCAAATGGCTTGAGGAGTCTTCGAGGAGCAAATTTTGCTCTTCCTCTTGTGTTGTCTGACCACCAGTGCTGGGTCAAAAATACTGAGCCTCTTTGAGACAAAGAAGTCAGATAAAACCCACTGTTGTTACCCTCAGAACCATCTGAGAGTGATACAACAGTGTGCTCCTCATGTGACAGGGCAAATGGCTTTGACACATTTCTGCTTTTAAAAAAACCCTAAAAGATATTTTTTAGACGGACGTTTTCAGTAAAGGCTTCCTGATTCAGTCAATGTATGCCACCTTTATCTAGAGAGAACATAAGGCTGAATTTGGAATTTTGTTCTTTAAAGCTGTGAGCCCCTTTGTTGTCTTTGGAGCAGTTTTAAAATTAAAATTTAGCAAAGCATGTAGTTATTGCTATGTGCTTCAGTCTTGGCTAGCTGAGCTGTATTTAGCAAAATCTGTAAAATAAAATTCTCAAAGCTCAAACTCATTGAGATATTCATCTTTATGCATGATTTTAGGCAAGACTACCAGTGAGGTTTGGTTTGAATAGTCACTGTTGAGCAACAGTGGGAAACAGCCAAAATCTGGGAACCAAACACTGATGTGTATAATTTCAAACCCATTTCAAAAAATGATGTCTGTAACTATTGTCTCACCTTCACTGACTGTAAAAATGAGAAAAGTAATGTTTGCCCAAGGCAAACAGGGTTTTGAATATTAATTTATATTTGTAAAGCACATCAACAAGGTAAATCAGGACACCATTTGACCATGAATATACAAATACACATAATCCTGTATTTTCACACCTAGCAAAATGATGCAAACAAGAAATCTTTTCCTTCTGAAATACATTACTTGCTTCATTAGGCAAAATCCATAACACAGAACTATCAGCAGCAAGCTGTGTTGAGATTCCACTTGCCATTTTATTTTTGATCAGAACAAGAATAAGGGTTTAATATGTCCTGTGATTTTGTTTTAGATAAAACATTCTCCTGTAGTGTTTTTCAATAAAATCTTTTTCCTGTCTGAAGAAAAATGTGCTGATTTGTTCTTTTCCCCTTTGTCTCCCGCAGTGCATAGTTTGGGACTGGGATTCCAATGGAAAGCATGACTTCATTGGAGAATTTAGCTCGACTTTCAAGGAAATGCGAGGAGCTATGGAGGGAAGACAGGTAAGTGGAAACCACCTGAGCAATCTCAGTATGTAATCTCTGTAGAGCAGTGTTCCCCAGACAATACTGTCATAAAGCAGGTGGCATTGCCTCATCACCTCCCAGAATTTTGTTGTGCTGTTCTCTCCCACAGGTTTTACTGTTACCTGGACACAATAATCTGAAAATGTAAAAAAGCATTTGTTCCTGTACTTTCATGCCTGGAATACTTAAGGTTTTTCCTAGTTTCCATT
Organism: Cyanoderma ruficeps; assembly: GCA_008694505.1. NCBI lineage: Eukaryota > Metazoa > Chordata > Aves > Passeriformes > Timaliidae > Cyanoderma > Cyanoderma ruficeps. The sequence continues at coordinate 8,779,372 of VZDJ01000782.1, forward strand.
CCACAGGCTTTTCTTTCTGCTGAGATTTATTTCCTTTGAGTCCAAGCATATGGTTTCCATGAGGTTCTGAGCTGCAAAGCAGATACCCATTCTGTCTACTCAAAGCATTTCCCTGCTGGCCTAAATTGGGTGAGGGTCATTTTCCATCTTTCTCCATTTCTCATGTGCTGCATTCATTGCTGTCACCTTTAACTAGAACCCGTCATGATGAAAGTAATTGGTTTTCTAAGTATTTAATGATTTACAGTCCTAAGGGAAAATGAAATCGTTACCTTATCAATAATTTCGCTTCTTTATGTCAGCCTGATCTTTTCAAATTGCAATTGATAGTAATTACTTAATGTGATAAGTGATTTGGCATATCTAATTCCAGAAATTGTCATTTTCCATCATTACTTACTTCTAAAGGTGTTAGTTTTGATAAATTCTCTGAGGGGGAGTTAAAAACATTAATCCTGCAGATAATTTGTATTTATTATTCCAGTGTTGTTGCAATCTCAATCCCAAACACAAATGCCTAATAAACTTTATCTGGGTTTTATATTAAAGTTCTGTTTATAATGTGTTAGTAAAAACCTAACGCCGAGTCAGAAGGTGTTTGATGAATGGTAAGCAGTCAGTCTGTGCCATAGGTCAAGAAACATTTATGGCTCTTCTAGATGTTTTCTGTTGAAGTTCTTAGAATACACTAAAGTTTGGCAAATGCTGCTCATGTGTGTAAAATACTGCTGCTATGTGTCAGTCACATGTTAGTCCATTATAAATAACTTCTGAACACAACCTGAGTGTAAACAAAATGCTGTTTGCTCTCTCAAATCAAGTCAGAGGATCAAAACCTTTATCAAACAAAATTTGAGTGGAAATAAAGAGGTAAAAAAATCCCAGAATGAATGATATTAACAAGGCCAGTGATATGACAATACTTCAAATTTGTATACAAATACCTGTGGCTCAGTAAGGGATTGTGTGAGAGTGGTAAAGGGCGTGTATTTTCAGTGTAAATGTCTTAAAACCACACCAGGAGACAGCCTGTTGGCAAGACAAAAGCCTTGTAGTCCAGAATGCCAGGAATGGCTCTGCAGGATAAGCTATGTATTCTTTATTATGATGGAGAAATAGTATGCTTTTTATTTTTCCATCCTCAGCTAGCAAAAAGGATGATTACTCTTTCAGACACATAAGAAATTAATGCACCCATTTGTCAGTTCTTGTTCTAGGTTGTCATTGCAGGATCAGAGTGATGTCCAGAAATGTTTTAATTTTGCCCTATGATTTAAATGCCTGAATCTTACTCTTGCTATGGGCCTGCCGTTTGCCATTCTGCAGGTAGTCTTTTACGTGTAACCTTTTACCTGCAATCTCCCTCCACACAGCCTAGGAATTGTGCCTTTTTTTCTTCCTTGTTCCTCTCATTCTGTTGCGGCTGTGAAGTTATTTTGTGGGCTTGCACCTGCCAAACCCTGCTGTTGGTATAACTAATTTGTGGGACACAGTTACCACCAAACTAGGAATGAGTTTCCTTTCTCCTCTTTTCTAATCCTTGTTTTGTAGCCTATTCTAGAGGTAAATGAGATTGAGTGGATAAGATAGAAAGTATTAGTCATTTAACTGGCTGATAAATAGTGGTCCAAAAATATAAATGCCCATGTTAGACGAGTCTTGCCCCTGATAAAATCAGGGTTTGGTGAGCCCTAATAGCATGATAGACAAAAACAAACAGTAGGAGTTTGAGCAAGTCCTGGTGGAGATGACGTACTTATGGAAAACAACACTGTGATCACATGTTGTACGGGAGAGGTCAGTTGTGTGGGAAGCCACTCACTTGGCTGGAGCCAGAATGCAATTTCCCTTTCCCTTTCACTCTCTCCCTGTCCCTCCCTCATCCTATCTCATTTTTCTCTATTCCGCAGAAAGAACTATTGCTGCTAAAGGCAATATATACCATTGTCTGTGGACCCCATAAAAACATCTTAGTGCATAGTTTATGTCAACATCCTTTGTGTAGCATTAAGTAATGTGAATAGCAGTTGTCAGTTCTTTTCTTTAGTTGTAGCCTCCCTGAAGAAAAAGTATGTGCAATGGAGTGTTTACTTTGAATAAAGAGGTTATAGGTGAACCTTGAGGGAACTATAGAGAAGGAAGGTGTTTTGCCTTCAAGTAGATGTGTTGCTAGCTATTTGTGATAAGGAAGGCCATATCAGAGAAATGTTATTATATATGAATGGGGAGATGAGTAGGTTAAACATAGTTCTTTGTTTCTAGAAGAGACCCTTTCATAGCCTCAGACCAGAAAATCTTGTTTTCCATGTAGTAGTCCTTTCACTCAGAGGAATAAAACTACATACTCCAGCCCCCAGTGTTAACATTCTTTCACATTGCTTCACAATAGTGAGTGTCAAGTATTGAAGATGAGGGCCAAAAGGCTGGAACTTCATCTCAGATGCTGTTGAAGCCAGAGTAAAGAGCAGAGCTCAGGTCTGACATCCCCATTTGAGTTGCTAGGAGATGCAGCAAAGCTTCTTGTTCTGGTCATATTTTCTTTTGTGCAGTAGACTTCACAGCCAGATATAGTACATTGCTATAGTTCTATCAAAAGATAATCAAAACACCCTAGTGATTGTCAGCCAGAGTTTTTCAATTCCCAGGAAACTGGAGAGAATTGGAAGAACGTTCATTATCGGTAGAGGATCCAGGAACTTTGAATAAGCTTCAGCTGCAAATCTGTATGGTTTTAAAGGAGGCTACACTGGTGGCGCAGATCTCCATCTCTGCCCATCAGCAATGTCTGTACTGGTTGGAATCAGCAGCACACGTTGTCATAAATGCATTAAGCAGTGAGAGCAGGAGCACCACAGTTGGTGCTGCTGAGCAAGATGGACTGTGTGGCATCTGTGAACTGCTAGTGCTTCTCACCATTTCACCAGCTCACCTTATCTCCGGAGCAGCTGACAAGGATGTTGAAGTTGCCTTTTAATTGTACATTGTTCATCCTTCAGAAAACACAGAGCATTCTGACCAATTCTTCAACCTCCCCCTCTAAAAGTAAAGATATTTTTGTCTTGTAGCAAATTCATCAATGTTCTGCTACAGAACCACTTGAGATGGATAGAATAGATATGTGTCACCTGCTTACTTACATGAGCTGGAGGTGCTTCTAAAACTGTTCCATCCCTGGGCTGTGTACTGATTATCCCAAGTTTTGAGTGTCAGTCTCAGATGAACTTACTGGCATGCTTGGTTGTGAGTTTTCTCAGAAATGCTTATTTGAGACCAGGCATCATTTAAATAAATGCTGTGAATCTAACATTGCTATCTTCTGAATGGTTGAACCAGTACTGTGTGAAGAAAAGAAAAAATTCCTTACCTGAATGAGATCACTTGTTTTTGATCAGAAGTGGCATAAGTTATTTATGAATTTCTTTTCTGAATGTGGTATATCTTGGGTGAGATTCACAAATCTTGAATTACAACTCCTTCAGAGTGTTAAGTGCCTCTCCATGACTGAGAAGACGGAATTCTGGGAAAACTAGCTGGTCTCCTGTTTTAAGAGGACTTTCTGATCATGAACAACCTCAAGATAATAACTTTATGTGTTTCTGCTCCATAAAAATTACCTTACATAATAGACTGTTCTGTTCTGACACCTAGGCTGTTTTCATACTGACCAGCAATAAAAATGGCACAAAGAGATCCTCTCGTTCAAATGCACCTCTGAAGTAGCCCTTGTGTGAACCATGGTTTAATGGTGAAATTGGTAGTGCTGGATTAACAGTTGGACTCAATGATCTCAGAAATCTTTTCCAACATGTAATTCTGTGGTTTCTAAATCTTCTATTAATGCTTTCCACCGTTCCAAACTTGATTATTTACTCCTTCACCATAATCTCGACACAAAAAAAAACCCCCACAGTAAAAATAGGTGCGTCCTTATCTTTTTAAGAGAAATACTAATAAATACTCTGAGTTTATTGTGTCTTAGGATTTCTTTCAAGAATACATATATGTTTTTAATATGTGTGTACAGTGGCATTTTTAAGGTGTTCTATATTAATCTAGCAAGCATATTTAAACAGGACAAGAAGAAGCTTGAGATTATATAAATGTAAATACTATTAAAGCTTATCATAGTTGAAAGGAGAAATCCTCTACTAATGAGAAAAAAAAAATCACTTTTTTTGGTTTTTTAATCAAGGCCATAAAGCCAGAGGGGTTTGAGAGGAAAAAAGTCAGAGAAATCACCTGGATCCCCATGCAGCACAGGAGTTACATAAGGGAAAAATATGTTCCTCTATTACATAAAAAATGGACACGTGCATTTGCACACACACAGAAGGAAAGAGGAGGAAGAAACCCTGCTGTACTTCCCATCTCCACTGAGATTCCCACCAGTTCAGGGTGTTACTAGGGAGGGCTTTTCCATCTGTTAGCTCTTCAGATGACTCTGCAGGGTGAGACATTTAAGCTCTTGGTAATAGGCCAAGATGTTATTGACACCTGTGGACAATTCCAGTTTTACCAGCAGACAGCCCAGTTCACCCAGGACTGTCTGCAACATCAGCAGCTGCTGCTGGCCCCAGAGAGGGCAGCAGAGGCCTCAGCAGAGGGTGCAGCCACACCAGGCACCTGCCAAATCCCTGTGAGGAGGCAACCATTGGTACAGCCTCAGAATAACAGGGGAGGCTGCGGGCTTGGCTGGGGAGACAAGAAATGCTTTAACTTCCACTTCATTCCCTGGGGGCAAGTTTCCAAAGGAAATCTCTGATTGTGTTTAAAGACAGCTCTTCTCTATTGGTGGAGGTATTTCTGGGACAGAAAGAAAAAAAACTACAAAACTATCCTGTCCTCTTGCCTAGAGGGATGGCAGGAATAAAGTAACCTTTCATGAAGGAGGAGACTCAGTTCGCTTGAAAGTGACTTGTTTGTCTTGCGGCAAAGAAAGAGACGGTGCAGGATATAATGCTGCCTGCTATCGATTGGGGTTTTGCTCCATCCATTAGAGTGTAGTGCCTCCTTTGTCATTTACAAGCTGTGCAATTCATTGCAGCAGCTGAACAGGAAGGAAGAAGAGAGAAACCACAGAAGTGCCAGGGAGGCAAGAGAACGCGTTACTGCTAACACAAGCTATGCCACAAGCATCCAACAAGCAATGCAACCTCTCCAGCCCTTTCCTCACAGGCCTGCCCAAAGTCCTGGTGTGCAAGCGTTGTCCCAGAGAAAGCAACTGCTATCATTTGTCTTGCCTTAGGGTACAGGAAAGTCTTCTGACACCTTAAGTCCTTTCTCTGAATAGCTTGTGCCACATACTGTCCAAATTTTGGTTCTACAAGGGTTGCCTTCATTTAGTCACTTCCACTTCCCTTTGCTGGTGTGTGGCAGAAGTGGTTGCATTGTTTGCTTTTCTCTCTCTTCTGAAGGTTTTGTAAGAGAAGGAGTAAGGGCATTTGGAAAGACAGTATCCTTCACTGCAGAGTAATATCTCCCACTGAGGGATCTGTGTCTCCTCATCACAGGCACAAGAGAGTTGGGACCTTCCAAGTGTCAACATTACTTCACTGACTCTCATTGAAGAATCACAGAATCATAGGGTTGGAAGAGACCTCCAAGATCATAGAGTCCAACCCATGCCCTAACACCTCAACTAGGCTATGGCACCAAGTGCCACATTCAGTCTTTTTTTAAACACATCCAGGGATGGTGACACCACCATCTCCCCAGGCAGATAATTCCAGTACTTTATCACTCTTTCTGTAAAAAACTTGTTCCTAGTATCCAATATCCTATTTCCCTTGGCTCAGATGAAGACTGTGTCCTCTCGTTCTGTCAGTTGCTGCCTGGAGGAGACGAACCCCCACCTGATTACAACCACCTTTCAGGAAGTTATAGAGAGTGATAAGGTCACCTCTGAGTCTCCTTTTCTCCAGGCTAAGCAACACCAGCTCCCTCAGTTGCTCCTCACAGGGTTTGTGTTGCAAGCTCCTCACCAGCCTTGTTGCATCCTCTAGATGTGCTATTCATCAAGAATAGCTGAATGGAGTTTGTTCAGAACTTCTCCACAAAGTGGTTTAAATTTAAGTGTATTAAAGAAACGCCAGCACAGTATAGTCTTAGGACTCCATTACCAACATTTGCAACATTACTTAAATTAACAGTAGATGGTTTAAAACCAGGTTACTTTCTGTTTCAGATTCTCTGTGTTGTTTGATAGGGAAAGAGCTTGCACAGCCCAGAACTGTCAGGCATTTGGAGGAAATGCTAAGTGACTTTCAGAATGACGAATGCAAACTTCACAATGTTTACCATCAGTGTCAGATTGCAGACTATTGCATTAGTTTCCTCTCAACTGAAAAGTTAATTTAAGAGCAAAAATGGATCGATAAAAAACAATGTCAGATACCAAATCAATACTGGGAATGTAGGAACAGACTGGAAATTGAGGTTGGCCTCAACAGTGCAAGCAAAATATTTGAGAATTGTTTCTCATTATTACTTAGCTGCTTAGAGCTGTATTCTGAACTCTCTTCTCATTATAAAAGCTGGATAAACGGTACGACCTGTATAGGGAATTTCCTTCAAATGATGTTCGTTACATCTTTAGCTTGAACTGTGGGAATTGCCAAGGTCAGAACTGGATCTTGGTGAGTAAATGAAGATTGAGTTTTATGTAAAACAGTCTTACTGGCTTTTTTAAGCCTATGAACTGGGAAATGTCTTCTCTCTCCTCTCTTATTCCATTCCCTTCATTATACTATCATCACTACATTTAATAAGTGCAAAATTGTTCTTTCTTTCTGTTTTCCTACTTTCTGTAAATTATCTAATCAGTTCTTTCCTTTTCTTTATTATTCACGTAACCCAATAACCTTAGTGACTTGCACATAGAATATTTAAATGAGCTTTAGGTAGTTATTGAGAGTTGTTATCCATACATCTCAAAATGCTTTGCAAAGTAGGTGAAAATTCGTAATTGCATTTTACAGTTAGCAAAGAGAACCTGAGATATTTTTTTCTTTCCTGAAGTAATGTTCTATGCCACTTTGGTCCTTGTTTATTGTAAACTTATTCTATAAAAATACCATGGATTTTTTTTTTTCAGGCTTAAATAAACCTTTTCCTAAAGAAAGATTGTGCATATGTCCATAGTATATGGCTTCCTATAGGTCAGGCCTGTTTAAATATGCACATTGAAATAATATTCATGTTGGAGGATACTAAAATTAAGGAGATTGGCTTGGATATTCAGGAGAAAGCTACTGCACCTCTTCAGTGTATTTCAGTATCAAAGGGAGGAATGCAAATCCTGTCTTCTATTTTTCTTTTCTATTTCATATATTACAGTTTATGTATAAAATAGAGACAGCATGATTTCTCTGTAGGAATGCTTTGAGTAAGTGTGGAGACAAATGTGTGTTAAACCATTTTGCCAGGCAGCAACCTATCAATATGAGTGGGCAGTGCTTTTGCCCTGCTTTCAGAGTCAAATATGAGCTTATTGCACTCCAGCATTGTGTTACAGAGCACTCTCTTCACTGGGAGAGAAGGGCTTTTATTTTTTGAGCCCGACTACTTCTCTTGAGTAGAGAAAAAATGTTTATGGAGGATTTCCCCTGAACATGAGGGCCAGTATCTGCCTGTCTTCTCAGTTGGAAAATTAGTTTCACAAGACAAATAACTGAGCTGTAGGCTAGCTGGGAGAACAAGCAGATGTGCTTCCTGCAGTTGGAACAGGTTTTTTTGTCTTTTCCTATTCTTCACTCTGCCACCTGTTTCCATTTCATTGTGATGAGGATACCCCCTCCTCCCCTGTGCAGAAATGGTCTCATATTGCACCAAAGCCATATGGTTTGCCTTCCCTTTTTCTGATGTTTGACAAAATCTCTAAGTCTAGAATATTTCAGAGACATCCCAATAATTGCTGTTAGACAATGGTTTGAAGCTTGATGAAATTTCTGGGGCTGACCATAAAGGAAAAATAGTTTTTGGTGCGAAAACACTTTGCTAAGATATATCACATATGTACCTCACTGTAGACAAACTATCGTAACATTTAGGCAGGTTTTCAGTATAGGCAAAACACTGTAACACTTAAGACCTGTTTCATTTCAAAATATCATAATAGAGATTTTTAGATAATAGATCATTCTGCTTCCTTTTGGAATTGTATTTTTTTCTGGAATCTAGCATCACATGTTTTGTCTCCACACTTGAAAACATCTCCCTGACGGGAAATAGTCATGTTATTAACCAAATTAACAGCATATTACAGGTAAAAATCTGTATATACAAATCCCAATAGACACTTGCATGTACAAATGTACATTTTACTCCTGCAGTAAAAGGCATGAATAATGCTGTAAACATTAGAGGTGTGTGTCTGAAAGCTTGACCTTATCACTCTGCCTGGAACCAAAGGAAGGCAGAGCATTTCAAGTGGAAATGATTAAGAACCTGGGAGATGTTATGATGAGAACAAGGAGATGTATTTCAGTAACAAGGTAGGACTGTTTTGCTGAAAAAATTTACTATTTCTAAATAAAACTATGACAAAAATCAAAAAGGGATTTTAATCTATTCTTAGGGATAAATTTCAAATGTATCATTAGTTAGCTGCATCTTTGTAAACATTTTAGTGATTTTCTTAACTTTTTTATTTTGCTATCAGACTTAAAGGAGAAAGCAAGGTGATTGCTGACCAGAATTTTTCTAATCATGAGTTTAATACAAAACTCAGTGTTACTATGACAACAGTTTTGTACTTAATACAAAGCATCAGGTTGTCCTCTCCAGTATTTTCATTTGTACTAAGTTCCTTCTTTTTTTGTCCTCTTACATGATCTCAAAAGATCCTCAGTCTTGCTTATATAACATCTGAAACTACAAGGCTGGAAGATGATAACAAATGAATCTGGATGTCTCTCTTAGTGCCACATTCAATGTATATGTTCAATGACTTATGTTTGCCCTTGCCTTTTTTCTGTTAACTATTCTCTGCATAGTTAACAGTTTTCATTTTCTTTCCTCTCTGTGCGCCATTATCTGTTAAGATTTAGTCAACTGTGGAAATTCGGCAGTGCAGTTTGTGTTAATTATCAATCTGTACATAAAATTTTCCTGCAGAGGGTGACTGGTATTTTTTTCACAGGTACAATGGGAATGCATTAACCCCAAGTACAAAGCAAAGAAGAAGAACTACAAGAACTCAGGCATTGTCATCCTTAACCAGTGCAAGGTAAATATATGTTTTGGTCTTTGACTGTTTCTTTACTAAGCTCTCAGTGATATATTTTAATGGTGTTTGGAACAAAGGAACTGCCTGTAGAATAGCAATGGAAGCTATCCCCTACAAAAAGTAAAGGCAAGGACTTGAATCTCAAAAGTGGACTGCCCTCAACTTTTGTTTCATTTCTCTTGCCCTATCCCTGCTCTTGTACAATGGAAAAGACAATACTAAACTCTACCACCTAAAGACTTGCCAAGTTTGTGTGTATCCCATTTAACGCTTCCATTATTTCTACAAAATTGCTCTTGTTCCTCCTAAACAAACAGCAGAATTTCCTCTCACTTCCCACTGAGAAGTTGGTTCTGCTTTTTATGTGAATTTTACTTTCTGTAGATTTAGAATTTTGATTTTTCTTTTCCTGTCTATAGTTTTATTTCTGTCTCAAAGTGTATTTAATGATTCTTCCTTTACCTTATTCTCAGTTGGTCCCTCTTCTCCTTCCAGTTTATTTTTTTCAGGCAGTTCTCTTATGTTTTATCAGTACACAGCTAAGTTGAATGTCTTGCTTTCTTGTCAACAGATACACAAGATGCATTCTTTCTTAGATTATATCATGGGAGGCTGCCAAATACAGTTTACAGTAAGTGTCTTACTTCTCTAACTTGTTTTGAAGAAAGGGAATCGCCTTTGATACTAATTCATTACTTTCAGAGAAATGATTCTTACATGCCATTCCTTGGTAAATTATTAAGTTCTTCTTGCAAAATGTATTAAGGGCCTGTCTTCCTTTCCAGAAAGAGTCTTCCATTAGTTTCCCCTGAAATGGTGCAATACTGAAAGTCACACACAGAGAGATCCCACCAGGGACTTTTCTCTGCCAATCTGGGGTAAATGCTGGTGCTTCATATCTCAGCCATAGCTACCACGTAAGATGGCACTACAGGGGGACACAGTTCTAATTTGGGGACACAGTTCTAATTTAGAGTGTTCTCAGAAGCTATTCAGTTCAAGGAACAGGGTGTAAAGGGATCTGCAGGGCTCTTCATAAACAGAAATACAGGTTTCTGTATTTCCAGTTAATAAATTTAGGAACATTTAATGATGTGTGGGTTTGATCTTTTTATGTATCATGTATCTAAAAATTAATATACTTAATATAAAGTAATATGATATATCAGTTTTTCCTATAGCATAGGAATATAGATTGTGGCTCAGTTCCAATCTGGTTTATGTGACTTCTAATTTATGCCAGCTAAAGGGCTAAAATCTAATGCACAAAGGTAATATTCTTCTTCTGGAGATCTTTCCTTTTCCGGTACCATCCTGTCCTATTTCTGCTCCCACATATAAAGTATAACACACACTGGATGCTACTGACATGTTCCATTTCACATTTTCCAGACTGGCCTTCATTTCCCAAAAAGATCTAACAAAAAGAAAGATTTTTTTTTTTTTTTATTGTACTAGGAAGCTCCAGCAGCAGCAGATTATCTTTTTGTGTACAGATCAGCTTTTTGAAGTGTTAAGCATGGACTTTGCCCATACTCATCACAAACTCATCGGACAATGCCCAGAACTGAGGACTCTGTTTTGGTTTTGAAGTAAATACCTTCTGCAGTGGACAACAATCTTTATAATTGTCTTCTGCCATATAAAGCATGCTGTGTAATTACCTCTGTGCCTTACCTGGCTACTTCTTCTTTTATCCCCAAGTACCAGCAATGCACGTTTCTCCTTCAAGTCTGAAACTTGGCAGTCACTGGAAATCCCTTTAATTTATATTTTCTGACATTTCCTCCCTAAAATGTGACTGGAAGAACTCAACTATCAAATGTATTCAAGGTCATTATCAGGAAGACATTAATGCCTTCATGTTACATTTGAAAGCCTTTTCTGATTAGGGCATGTGGTTAGGCACATGCAAAGACCAGTAAATATGCATTTCCCACAACTCCAGTTCAAGAGCAGCAGCCACTATTAGAAAGTATCTAGGGATTTACATATTAAGTTACAGCTTTCCTAACTCTGATTCTTTGTAACTGTTTTTCAATAGCAGAGCGAGTTCTAAGTGCAAGGAAGGATTATGGCAATTTGCTTGGCTTTTATTTACTTGTCACAGGTTTCCTATTAGTAGGCTGTGAAACAGAAGTTTAAAAGTGGTAGGGCAAATGGGTTAAAGTGGATAGTGGCTTCTACTATATATTACTGTATTTCATTTTACTAAAATGAAACAAAACAATCGGTAATAGAAAACTTAAGTAAGCTCCTCTTCACGGATGGGAAGTGAGGACATAAAAGAAATGGAAGATTCATTATACTGTCAACCACAGAGATGCCTGAATTACTGTTGCCTTTAATGGTAAAGCCATAGTATTGTGTAAGCTCATCACTATCAATTTTCAACCTGCACGGAGCCAGAGTAAGCCCTTGTGACGTCTCTGTACCTACAGCTGTCTGCATGCATAATGTAGTGGTTCTACCTAAGCATTGTCACAAACTGGCTCTCCACGTATTTTCCTTCACTCTTCTTCCAGCAGCCCTCAGCACAGACTGGTGGTGAGATGTGGTGTTGTTTTCCAAAATCAATTCTCCAGTGGTCACTGAAACAAAAGGGTGCAGCCTCCTGGGGACATACTCCATTCTCCCTTGCTTTCTGCATGCATCACATAATCTCCTCTTCACATAGTCCTAATCTGGTTAATTCAGACCACTGAAACAGAGGACTCTTTTGGACTCTTTTCCTTGGATTTTCCCAGATTTCCATTTTTTTTTTTTTAAGTGTAGTGGATTTGGGATTGTTTGAAACTCTCCTGATCCATGTATTGTTGTTGTCGTTGTCCTAATATCAATGACATTTCTGTTGAGCTCATGCTGTGTACAGGCAGTGTGACATGACTGTGATTTGAAAGAGCACTTGCTGAGGAAGGGAAACTGGGATGCTACACACACATTTGTTAACAAAAAACTGTAGTATGATGTGCCTGCTAATTTAAGGCACTAATGAAAGCTTTGGTAACATCATGCTGTGTGTTCTTGGGATACTTTTAACCTTGATTGTAGAAACATGGTTTGTAGTTAGAAAGAATGTATCTGAAAAATGAAAGTAAACTTTTCCTTCGCTTTAAAACCAGTTATTAAGAAGCTTTCATCTACAGAGATCAATAGTGTTGATTTCAGCCCTCTATTTTTATGCCCAGTTTATTGCCAAACATTGTATCTCTTATCAGACAGTGTACCCTGCTGCAGAAGAAATGCTCAGAGGTTGACAGTGCAAATGGGTTTGTAGTCAAAAGACATTTTCATCACTTTAGGAAATACAGCAGAAAAGATGTGTAACATGCATAAAAGGAATGGTAATAGAAAGATATATTGGACAGATGCTCTCTCAGGCAGGTCACGGTATTGGGCAGCCTGATTTGTTGCTGACAGATCTAGCAAGGAGGCCCCAGCTATGTAGGATGTTTTGAGTGTAGTGAAAATCACCCTTTTACAAGTCTGAGGGGAAAAAGAAGCTGGTACCAAGTGTAGTTACTGCTCTGTTATGCTCTTATTTAGCCATGGGAAGATGACTGGTACACTGGAACTGATACATTTAAAGATACACTGATGAAAATCAAATGTATGCACTATAAGAAAGATTCCTATTTTACTGCCCAAAAGAGTGATATTAACAAAACTTTTGTCATATATTAACTTATTTTTGCAAATCCTTATCCAATGTATTTGCACAAGACCTTGGTCCTGTTGGGTAATGCTAAAGGAGCAGAGCTCTGCTTTGTTATTTTGGAATCGTGGCAATTTACAGCGGTCATCTTTCTTATAAGTCCTCCCTGTGGGAGTCAGAGATTTGGATCAAATTCAAGCACACTGCATCCAAGTACAAATATTCATAAATTCTTCATCATAGGAAATCAGGATTTTTTTCTTTTTCACTTATCAGCAGACCNTCTAGTTCTGTTTTATTTGTCACTAAAGTCTTGTCAATGTGTTTTGGTGTTTTGAGATTATCAGTAAAAACATCTGCTTTTAACAATTTTACCTTTGTTTCCCTATCATACAGTGGCATTTTTGCGCCTTCTACAATCAAATTGAGGTTGAATTAATATCAAAGAAAATATGCTTTTTTTAAGAAAATATGCATACCTTGAATAACATTTTTACAAATAATTTTTCCAAAACTAATCTAGTCCATACAAGCATCCATGGATTTATCTTGGGTTTCACAAACCACTAGTGTTGCTTTCTTCCTCTGTTAAATATGTGTAGTATTCCTCAATTATGTGCCCTTACAAGTGAAGTCATGAGAGGTTCTCCTTTAATTTATTCAAGTTAAATCCAGATACCATTTTTGGAAAAAGATCTATGTGGAAAACAAACTCAGTGCTTTGATGCCTGAACAGTGAGTAGGAAGCAGAGGTGAAAGATTACTCCTATTTGCAAGCCAAAAATCTCATCTCTCTTCTGACTGGATGTGGTGAGGTGCCAGGGGTCATGGATGATCAAGGCAAAGCAGGGATTTCCAAGCCTACTACAGGCTAGTTTCTTCAGCTAAAAGATGGAGGTGGAAAATCACAACCAATGAAGGAAAGCCATGTTGAGTAGACCTAGTATGATATTTTCCTTTTACTTTTTTAGCAACAAAAATAAGTTTAGCAACAAAAATAAGAAGGGCTGTGTAATTTTTTTAAGGAAGCATGAAAATGTCATGTTTCGTTTTCATTTTGAAGCTGCATAAAGCAGTGTTCCCTGTGCCAAGCAGAGGCTGCAGCTGGAGAAGCTGAACATTTGCAAAAGCAAGCTGTTCCTTCAGAGTTCTTTTTGCAGCCTTTAGCAAGACCCTTTCTTACCTTTCAGCTACACTGTAAGACTGAAATCTGAACTTGCTACATTTATCTATTGAATATTCAGATGTAATGGGAGTTTTAGAGGAATAGGTTATTGGACACAAGGACATTATATAAATGGCTTTGTTCCCTCTGTAGGACCCTTGGGATTCTTGTTGCTCCTTTTAGGAATTCCTATAAAGCAGCATCACAAATTCAGCAGAGGACTTTCTGATCCATAACAATGGAAAATGCATGCCAGAGCCTACCTTCAGTGAGAAACATAAAGAGCATTTTAAAAGGGAGAAATTAATTTTAAGATGATTCGTTAATACTTCCCACAATCTTCTCTAAGGTTTTTCAAAAACAACAACAAAAAAATCTTTGCTGGATTCAAGCTTTCTTTTTACCCTGCAGCTCATGTTTAAGCTTGCTATCAACTGTGAAATTGGGAGGGTTAATTATTTAATGCTCAGATGTTTTGAACAGAAAAAATACCAGACAAGCAATATCTACCACTACGGCTACGGTAAGGATTAAAATAGCTAAGAAATGTCCCTAATTGGAGTTCTAGTTTATAGTTTTAGTAGGACTTGTAACTCTCTATGGACATTTTTGCTGCAAAGCTTTTATGTCCTGGACATTACCTGAGCTGGAATAATTTAATTATATAGGAGAACCTAGAGATAGTTAATTTGATTCATTTGTATTAGAACATAATTTCCCCCATAGACTAGCAATACAGGTAATGTTTTACCTAACTATGCCGTTTTAGCTTTATTATCTTTTATTTTATAAACTGTCATTTGCTTCTACATATATTTACCAGTACAATCCTGATTCCAATTTGATTAAGAACACTGTAAAATGACCTTTGTTGTGAGGCTGCTGTGTCTTTGCTGTGGCAGATTATTTCTGGTAAAAATACATAGTTGATGCAGGTGTATTTATGCTCAGAAGAGCTCTGCAACACACTGGCTTCCCTCCTTTTCCAGGTAGCGATAGATTTCACCGCATCGAACGGCGATCCTAGGAACAGCTGCTCGCTACACTACATCCACCCCTATCAGCCCAATGAGTACCTGAAAGCTTTGGTAGCTGTTGGGGAGATTTGCCAAGACTATGACAGGTAAATAACCACGTTTGATTATAGAGTTGTCTTTAGGAAGTGTTTGCACAGTGTGAAATTAATGACTGCCTGTGGCTGGCTGTAGAGGCTCCGTGTTTAGGCACTTACGGGAAATGACTGCATGTCAGAAAGATTAGTCTGCCTTAACCTGCTCTTGAGAGTGACACTGGGTTTAGATTAGTTTCATGATAAAGTCATGGTTCTTGGCTGTTTGGCTGATTTATGTGTCAAGTTTCAGGTTTGTATTCACATATTAAAATTTCATGTTAGAGTGGACTGTTCATGTGTTCAAGATTAACAACTTGGGGCCAGTTTGGCAGATGCTGGCAGCATCCTTTCTGATACACTTGGGAGTCTGTGTCCTACTCTACTGAATAGCATTCCTGAGACATTGTCTTTGAAACTGAATTTGTAGTTGCCTAAACTGCTTATTGATGATGTCTATTTTTAGAACTAAACCCACAGTCTTTTTCAGTGTTCTTCTGGCCTGCTGAACATTGCACTCTCTTCTAAAATACATGTTGAAAGGTAGTGTGTGTACAAAACATGCCTTTAAATAAATAAACAAATGCAAGTAATTGGACCAAATATGCTTTGATGACAGTGTGTACTTCTGTTGCTTTCAAATAGACTGCTTGCTTCTTTCAAATTAATTGCCCATCATTAATTTAATTACTAAGTGCATTTCCTTTAAATGTTCTTTCTCTGGTGGTGAGACATAGTATCCTTACACAGCTGTTCTTTCTAATATTTGCACATATGAGAGATATCCACCCACCACTTTGCCACATGTAAATACCAGATCTCAAAAAACCAATGGTATTTCCAGTCAAATTTGAGTTATACGTTCTCCATAAATTGTGGAGTGACTTCAGACTATGGTTTGCGTGTTACATGTAGCATATACCAACTAGCCTGCTCAGAGGCACTTCCATTTGCATGGTAATGAAATGTCTTCTCAAAGAATGACAAAAACACTGTTCTGATATGAGTTCTGTAAGAATTCGATGGTCAGATTTAGTCAATGTGTCTGAGAAAATTAATATTTTATTTTAATTGAGCTGAGAATTCCCCAGTGATTATGCACTAATTTAATAATTACTAGCAATGATTCAGAGTATTAATAAACTTCAAAAAATAGGGAAAGGAGTAAAAGGGGCTGGTTTATGCACACAGAATTTTTGATTTTATTACTTAATTTGTATTTTTTTGAAAATTTAATAGTTAAGTGGCACAGTCCCTTCTATACAGAAATATTAACTTCAAATCAGGATTTTTCTCTCAATAAGGGTATTTCAATCAGTACCAAAAAAATAGCCAGTTATTTTTTAAATGAAATCATCAGCATCATTCTGTTCTATTGTGCTGCAGAAAATGCCTATTGATGCTAATCAGCACAAGTGAGGATCTATGAGCTATGAACTAGGGCTGAACAAAAGTCAGTTGTTTTCCCATGAAGATGTCACCTTTTGGGCATGTGTTTGACCTCTACATGTTCCCAAGTTGGGACACTGTGAATATATTCCCATGGACAAGTTGATTCAACATGGTCATTGCTTTCTGATCAAAATGTCAAGTGAGAACCTTTTCTTTATAGTTCCACATTTTGAATCCAGTAAATTGGAAAAGAGAATTTAAAGTTTTTCGAAAGAAGGAAATAAATTAGGAGGAGCAATCCTTCACACAAAATCATCTAGAGGTTCTGTATGGACCTTTTTAGTGTTGAGTTGCAGCCTTTGTATGTTTGAGCAAATATAACCTATGAAGCAAATCTTCTGCATATACACTTAAAAAAATACAATTTCAGTAAAAACCTGTAATGTGGCACAGATCCATAACTGCTCCAGTGAGTCCAGTTGTGCTTCAGATAATGGAGCAGGACATCTGTTTCCAGATTAAGACAAACCAGAGGTAAAAAGAAACAGATTTGATGAACCTAAGGGCCATTTAGAGCCAGAGTGTCGTCATTTGCTTGGGGGCATGTGTTTACTAAGATTAGAATATGAGAAAACACAATGGCAGTGCTCTTACCTGAAGTTTTATAGTTTTGTACCCATCAATTGTCTCAAATAGGCAGAACTGACAGATTTCAATCCAAACCAAGAAAAATAGAGTGGTTTTAACTCGGTCTCAGGATTAATATATTTGCATCAAATGAAAAATTAGATGAGTAAAGTAAAATCTGTCGTTTGCAATACCTTTTGGACTCCAATAGCAGAGCTGTAGAATTCTAAATACTTCCGCTATTTATATCAGCAGACTGCTTTTTTATATTTGTAAAAAAAACCAAAACCCCTGTATGGTTATTAATTAAAATACTTCTTTCATTAGAAACATTCAAATTTATTTGTATTTTGGGAAGAATTGGATTGGCAGGTAATACATAGAGAGACTACACTCCAAATGCAAAATTTTCTTTTATAAACTCTAGCTAGTTCGATCAATCAAGCCAAATCTTCTCATAATCTAGGTTTCCGTACATATCAGCCTAACATAATGCATCTGTAAACAATTAATGCTCCAAATAAAGTGTTGTCTCACATCTCTGGATACAGTGGAATAAACCCTGCTCATCTGAAACCACTTTTATCCATATGGTTCAGAGATTCCTGAAACAGTTAAATGAGTAGCATAGTTCTGCATAGTTAAGTGTGAAAGAACAAGATTTGTTCTTTTATCAGCAATATTCAGAGAATGAGAGAGACACTGATTATTATCCTGATTGTGGAATTGCTGCAGTCCTGTAGGAATAGGCCAATCTGATAATAATAAGGGAAATGGAAGAGCTATTCACCTGCACAAAATACTTAATACTTTATCTATATGGTGGAATTGTTTCAGGCTATAACAACGTTTTTCATAAGAGAGAAGATAGAGTATGTAGGTGATATTACCAGTGGCTGAGCAACAGCAGCAGTGGATCATAAAGGAAGAAGAAACATTCATTAGTTTTAAGGAATTAGGTTCTAAAATATAGTTAGAAATACTGGAAAGGGTGAAAGACATTAAAAACTTAAAAATAAGCAGACAGCTTCATGGAGAAGAATTTATTTTAAGATAAATGACTCATGAATGTTTAAAAACATCATGAAGTAATAAGTGAGAAATATGTATTTCTCTTTAAATATTTTCAGACGCTTTCTTTTATATTAAAAGTTACATCACTGGCATAATTTTACCTTGAAATTGTGCAAGTCTACTCCAGCTTTTTAGCAAAGAGAAAAAGCTGCAGATGATGAAAAATCATTGGGCATTGAAGCGCTTAATATTAAAAGATCTGCTTCTGTATCATTTCATGTTTATTTTTTTACGTCAGTAATTTCTGTATTGAGTTCTCTGTATCAGAAGTCAAATAAGATGGTTTCGGATGACCAGCAATACCAGCCTGGATCCTGAAAAATCAGTTGATCACTACTATATATGCGTATATTCCCTCTACATCTTTTGCACAATGAGTTAGCAAGTTTACTTAAGGCAGATGGGGTTAAACCCAACTCTTTATGCTGGCTTAGGGCTTCTAACCTTCAACAACTCTGGCTGAACAATGGTTTTGACCATCCATTTGTTTTGGAGCCTGGTGGAGACCCCTTCAAGAGAATGCTGTTTTCAAAGGGTGGGTGGAAGATGTCTTTGCTGGTTGAATACCCAGATATGAGGAAAGGCAAACTCATTCAACAGTTGAAATGAAGTATCTGTGACTAAAATCTTATAAAAGCCATAAAGATCTCTTAAGTTAAATAATAATTTTGACGGTGTCTTGTTCTGCATGGCAGCTCTTCCCCACAGCTTTTTAATTTGTATCATAAAACTGCACCACATAAAACTGCTTCGCATGCAGCAACACCATTTTGGAAGCCAGAGAAGCCTATGACTAAACTGGGGAATCAGGGAACATTTGCTTTCCCCTTTTGTCGCAGCATAATGTCTGGCCATGTCCTGACTACAAGTCAGGACCTGAACTACCTCTTTGTATATAAAACTAGAGTTCTACTGGTGTGTATATTAATATATAGGTATGCACATAACATAGAGGTATTAAATGTTCGTATGTGTGTACAATATTTAGTGTTAATACCGAGACATTCAGTAAAAAAATTGATTTCTCTTTTGTGCTGTTTACATCTTCCCTCTGTGCAGAGCACAGCCATAAGTCACAATAACAACAGTGCACACAGTTTATTAAAATGGCTGATGCTTTGTTCTTAATGATTTGTTTTACTGGTGCTGGAATACAAGCAAGTAGCCATGAGTGGACCTCATTTTTCATTCTGCAGTGATTGCTGTTTCCATCAAAGGAAAAATGGGCTGGAATGGGACTGTAAATAGCTTGTTTGTAAGGATAAATGTTTTACTTGTACACAATGCTAAAGGCTGAAATACTTCCTAAATGGATCTTATATTATTGCAGGTTTTAATGATGTTGTTGTGGGTGAAGCTCATGGCAGGTCTTGCAAATCTCCTTACTTTGAAATCTGATTTCTGCAGTTAGTAGGTGTTTTGTTTTTTTTTTTGCTTGTGCTTATTAAGAATCTCATTAAATTACATTAAATATTTATCTTTGCATTAAAACTTCTGTTCTGAATCAGCAAGACACTAGAGCTCATTATCTAATCCTATTGAATTCAGTCTGACAGAAGCAAATCCTGACGTATTATGCAAAGTATAGATGGCACTAAAATGGAATTAAGAGTTTTACTGAATTTGAACTTTATAATTAATTGTTTGTGCCACATACAAATGTCCAGTGCCTCTCATTTACCTGGTTGATTTTTAATTTTTTTTTTCACACCTAGTTTTATGTTTCTAGACTCAGAGTTCTTCATTGGATTAATAAAAAGCATTCACAAACAAGTAGGACAATCAGTTTTCATGTGGTCAAATCAATACTCATTCATTGAAAAAGACAACGTTAGATGTACTTTATCAAATGCTTCTACTGCATTATCAAATGCAAAAGCATTTACTGCATTGGATATTTGTGGAACTTCCCATTCTTGATGGGCCATCCCCATTCTTACCTAGGGACTCAATGCACGATTCCATATACTTGGCCACATAATTTTGTAAAATCCTGTAGAACTGATCTTTTTCTTCAGAATCTATTTCAAAATAATCTTAGTTCTTAATTATTTTAAATCTCTCCTTATTTATTCACTCTTAAAGATACTGTGCAGATTTTTCTTCAGTTTCAAGAGCCCTTGAAACACATGGAAGATAAACTCTGTTTCCTGACACTAATGTTTTCTTTTCATTTAGGCAAATAGTCTCCTTAACTCTAAATCCTCATGTAGCTCTTTGAAAGTGACATTCACACTGAGATTGCATGTTAACAAAAAAACTGCTTGTGTAAAACATACTTGACTAGCAACCTCCCCAAAGGCCTCTAATGAGCAAAGAGTACATCATTCCTGCAAAGGGCAGAAGTTATTTACGTGTAGAGCTCTACAAAATAATTAAGAATGAAAATTTAGAACCCAGGCCACATTCCACAAAAGACATGAAACTCCCGAAGTCAGTCTGAGTTGTATCATTACCTTCTGCAAACAATGAATTGCAGCAGTTGCTGAGTAAATGCAAAAATTTCTCTTTATGGTTTCTTTTTCCTATTTAAGCCTGAGCAAATCTGTTCACTATGATTGAAAACTGTATATAAGCCCTTCCTTCCCTGTAAACTACACTTCAAAATTTAGAAGGGGAAAAAAATGAAAGGAAAAGATAAAAGGACCATGGTTCCCAGCCCAGCGTGTTGCTTTTGGTGTAGATCTAAGAAGTGAAAAAAATATAAGCCTGAGGAGTTCCAGCTGTCCCAGAAAACCTTTTTCAGAGATACCAGCAGAGGGCAGTTAGTGAGGAAATAGAGAACAAGTACCTGTTATGGAAGTCGTATATAAATCAGTGCAATTAGTCTCAAATACAAATATCAGTGGTTTCAATTAAGGCTTTAAGTGGAGAGAGATCCCAGAGTTTACACCTTGCTATAGTAATCAGAACCTTATCCCCAGGAATCACTTAACAGGTCACTTCATCCTGAAGCTCTGTCTGGGTTTGTGGATGAAAACTTAGAAAGTTACCTCGACTGGAAGGATCTGGCTTAAATGCCTTGAAGTAATTTTGCCAGACGCAAAGAGAAAAACAGAAACTTGCTTTGATTGTGATAGTAGTATAATAGTAGTTCATTAAAACTGAGGCAAAAGACTGATGCCTAGAATTACTGGCACTGTATGTGACATTAAATATTTTATGAACTCCCTACATAGAACTGTAGATGTTAAAATTTTATCTGCTCATGCAGATCAATAAATAAAAATATGCTTAATTATTAAGCATGTCTGTTTATCACTTTAATTACAGAAACAACCTTTCTGGAGGCTGTCTAGCAAAAAAAACTGATTAGCATATCTAAACAAGTTTAAAAATCTTCAGGGAAAAGACATGAATCTTTTTATTTAGCTTTAATAAGGCCAAAATAACATAGACGTACAACAAAAGAAAAAGAGAAACATTAACCTATACAGAAAAACTTGTAGCTTATGTTTGTCAACAAGCTCAGGTGTGGGTAAACATATTCTGAAGTGTTTGGATAACCCAGGTCTAGAACTGCTCTGGCAAAAAGGAATTGATAATAGTTTCCATTTTCAAACTGCAGTGAAAATCCTTGGATTTAACAGCTGAGGACCTAGACCAGCACAATTATATAATGAATACAAACATTATATAATGAATACAGCATTATATAATGAATACAAACCTATATTCAGTATTTGAGCTTGCAGAACCCATCACCCCACATAAGGGTTTCCACAATCACCAGGGAGTTTCCACAATCACCACTTTTTATCCCAAGAGTCAGTACAGGAGAATTAGCCTCATACACCAACTGTATTGGGAAGATGACTTCATAATGGCTTCTTTTGCAAATGGACATACCTACAGGTGTGTGTGTGTGTGTGTGCATGTATTTAAAGACATGCACAGACATTTGAGACATGCACAGACATTTGTACACCTCTGTGCAAGCCCTTTATCTGGGCAGATCCTGTCAATCCTTACAGCTCTGCCTTTTCCTTTGACAGGTTTTCTATCTTTGTGTCTTCTTTGTGCCTTTTCCTCCAGGAACTCAGTTCCTATGCCAGTGCACCAGTCACAAGCAGTCCCTTCAAAGTTACTTTTGTTAAGAAGCTGCTTAGCTGCAGTTTCCTCCAAATGCTTTTCAGACCTGTGCTGCATTCTGTCAGCTGGTGGAAACCTCAAAATCTGAACCTTCTACATGGCTTTTCTGTGTGGTCTTTACTGTTTCTCAACTCAGCATGAAATCTCCTCTGAAGAGCATTGGTCAGTGCTGTACTTGACACTTTTCTACAACGGGTGCAAACTGGTACTGTAGGGATTTCTCTGCCAAAAGTCATTTCTGAAGAAAACGACGTGACATATAAAGCCCTGCAAAAATTGCATTCCACCTACTGCTGTAGAAACTAGACATCTATGTAAATAGGAAGTAAATATGCATAAGTAAAGGAGCAATTTCTGTTGTCATTTTCACCAATGCCATTTGATACCAATCTAGTGCACATAAGTCAATGCAATAATTTCCACAATTTCAGAAGTGTGACTTTCCTCCCTGCATTGTTAAAGATATATGTAGTTTAGTCACCCCCTCCATTACATTATGGTATAGAGGCAAATTATTCACATTTGGAAATTCATCTGTGGGGTAAATGAACACCATGCCTGAGTTGACCTTAGCAGGTTTATATGTCCAATTACTCTCAGTTAGACAATTCTTGTGAATTGGTAAATTGCATTTACTGTCTTAGTATCACCTCGAAATTATTGTGAAATTGACCTTGGTCAGAGATTCCAAATTATCAGATGAACAGAAGATAGTAACCCATTTCCTCCTGCGTATTCAGTGATGCCTAGCTCAATGTGTAGTCATCAGTACACTTCAATTATGGTATTGCTCTAACTTACTTTGTTAGTGTTCTTCATTTTGACTTAATGTCATTCCAGTTTTGGTAAAATTACATCAACAGCTCATTTGATCACATTAAGTCACTGTATCATCTCTATAATGGTTTTATCCTGCTCATCCTAAAAAGTTCATTTGTATCTTGGGAGCATTTGATGAGAAATTCCTCTCCCAGCAACTCTCTGTATATATATGCCAATACAGTCCTTTATCCCCTCTTCCCAGCACACCCCTTAGGACAGGTATTTTCTGATATAAAATTGTTGCAGAGCAAGATCTCTTACCAACCCTTTTCAGTCTAATTTGTAAAAAAAGGACAAAATTATGTGCATAAGTGGTGGCAAAGCTTTTGTTCTTGTGGTTGCCTAGTGCAGTACACACTGTAAGGAGGGCAGGGCCCCATCACTGTTCAGTCTGGGGTTCTTCACAACCTGTACCTTACCTGATGGAATTCAGCCTCCTGCCTGCAGCCTCTTGCCTTCAAGACATGTCAGGTTTTAAACATCTGAGATTACAGTTTGTGTGAGAATTACCTTTTCAGTGATGGTACAGTTTTCTATATAAAATCCCACAGATAAGCCAAAACACTATATATAGGGTTAGGGTTTTGGAGGGTATAGAAACATATGTCAATCCCTGAAAATACAAGACTGTCTGAAACCTGCCTTAACTTGAGAAGTTAAAGACAACTTTGTAGCCTCTTGCAGCATCTCCTTTCCTAGTTTATTCCCAGTTGTACAGTCTCATTTGTTTTTCAAGATGCGTTTTACTGAATTGGGTCATTCATGTAGGCATAAATCAGGTCATTGCAATTTATTTGTTATCTTGCAGGGAAGCTTGACATTTTGTCTCACCTTCCTGAGTATGTTATTTTATTAGGCTATCCTTCTAGCAAGTGATAGATCTCGCTGCCATTTCCTTATGCTTAACCTACTCCTCCCTCAAACTCTAGTGACTTTTTTTTTTCTGTATGTATTCCCCAGCCTAGGAATTTCTGAGTTTACTTGATATTTTTTACCCTGCAGAGCTTCTTTTGCAATTCTTTTAATGTTAACAAGGGGAAGTTTAAATTCATTGTACCTGGATTTGGCTTTGTTAGTTTTTTCATGAGTTGATGCCTTTTGGCGATTAGCTGTAATCAGGGAATTTGTATTCTCCTGCTTCATTAACTATTCCTCCCTCAGGTGAGACGTTGAAGGCATTGCTTCATGTTTTTGAAACACAATTATATGACAGTATCTATCTTTCAGTATTCAGCAGATTCCAGCTCCCCTAGGGTGCCTGAGAGCTGTAATTAAAGATAGTGAGTGAATTTTAAGGATTTTGCACCCAGTGACGTAGCATCTCTGTGACAGCCCAGACGATGTACTGTTGTGGTGATTTACCATTGATTTGCATGCTCCCAAATCTCTTTTATGTGCAAGATGTATGATAATCATCCGTGCTACTCCACTAGAAATCACTGTGCATTATGGACTGAATGCCAGCTGTGTTAGGCACAGAGCAAGTCTGCTGAAACGCACAGTAACCTGGCAAAAACCAGGGATGTGGTTGTATCGAACCAGACATAACCACACAGGGAATATGTGGTGACAGAGTAGCAATCCCTTAGTGGAGAATGCAGGTCAGTGGGTGAAAACACTGCTACTGCTGAACTCTTGTGGTCTTTCTGACTCTGACTGGGGCGGGCTGAGAGCTGGACCACAGCCTGGCTCTGCATCCTGGAGGAGCACAGGTAGCTGTACGAGACGGCAAGTGGTGAAATGGATGGGCTCTGGTCCCTTCCACCGAAATGGTTTTATTTAGCCCTATTTGATCATAGAATCATAGAATGGCTTGAGTTGCAAGGGACCTTAAGGATCATCTAGTTCGAACCCCCATGCTAGATCACGTCATTTATTTGCCCAGCTCTGCTTGCCAAGCGGGAGCTGAAAATGTTTAAATATTTCAAATGCTTTCTGTATTTTCTTTAGAACTGCTGTTAATCCCTGTAAGCTATTATGATTCAGAATTTACTGGCATCAAGCCCTTCTCAGATAAGTACTAAATAATATACTCAGAAACATGATTCATTCATATGCTTTAGAAAAGAAACAATTCAGCTTGTAGTCTTCCAGTTCACTCCCTGAACATGAAAGATTACAATTTTAATTGAGTTTGGAGATAGCTCTATTTTGTTTGTGGCATATGCTGTTTTCTCTTCTGTCTTTCCCTTTACCTTTTCCTCTCTGTTCTCCCCCTTCCTCTTTCCATGCCCTTTTCCCCTCCTTCTTTCTCTCTTCACATTCACACCTTTTACAATTACATGCGTAACACACACCTCCCTTTTTAATTTTGTCAGTTTGAAATTTCTTTCCAACAGAGAAAAATTACCTGATTTCGTCATGGGAAAAGTATGTCAAGCAGAGCAGATCCACAGTTTATTCTTTTAAGATTGGAATTCAAAATGAAAGGCATAATAATTGATTTTGCTGCATCCAGTACTTTTAAAATATCTCCCTGGTAGTTCTGATCTGACCTAAGACCAGAATTGCAAGTGACAGCTTAATATCCAGGGATTCTAGTCTGCTATTCTCCTTGCAAGCTGTAAACTTAAGGTTCTCAGGTATTTGCGACTAAAAGGGAGCTCTTGGTGTTTCTCTCTCCTCACCCGGTGTTTTTTCCTTTCCCCCATTCACTGCATCATTAGTACTGTTTGTGCTACTGTGTTGTTCTAGCATAAAGAGAGCAGGTTTTCATGCTGATGGTCTCTGGGGTCAGTAAAGTAGCATCCATACAAATGCTGCATTGAATTCAGGAGAATAAAATTAAGCACAGCTATAGCTACATACCAAAGGGCTTTAACGGGGACCAATAAAATTAGTCCCAAAGAAGTTGTGTTAGTGGCTAGCTAGGAGTTAATCTTTCAGAATTAATAAATTCAGAATTAATGTAGAATGGTTTAGGCTTTTTTCTCCATACAATTTCATAAGGTTCCAAATTTTGATCTTTAAAAGCAACTGATTTTCAGAGAGCATAGTCCAGGCAACCTTCTTGAATACAGGTATTGCTGCACTGCTGAATATCTCAAGCATCGGCTGTCCCTGAGGTTTCTGATGAGGTTGAAGAATGTCTTTAATGTCTGACTAATTAATTTTACCTAGTGGAAGAGTGTTCTCCATCTCATTAGTAGGAATAGCAAATCCTTTTCAGAATAAATGTAACAACCTGGTTTCAATGATACTACATGTCAGAGGGCACTAGTGGTTAATGAGACAAGATTTTGAAATGTTCTTTATTTTCACTCTTTACAATAAGAATATTTCTTTCCTTCCAGTAGCACTAAGCTTCCCAGTGAAATAGAAGACAGGATCATTATCTGTATCACTTTTACCAATTTACAAAACTGTAGTATTACCTCTATTCATCTCTTTTCCTCTAGGTGCAGTACAGCTCACTGAAATCTCTCTTCTCTCTGCCCCTGTTAGTGTTTTGATTTGTCATTGCTCTTGCTCTGTTTCCAGTAGATAGCTTGAAGGGTGGGTGTTTAAAGCTGAGCAATGTCCCAAAAGGACAATATGGGATATTTTCAGTTATTATTTTCTGTTATGTGTTAAGTTATAGTTGAGGTTACTGGCAAACTTTTTTCTAACTGGTTGTATTTCTGTTCAGAAGACTACAGTCTTGGAGCCTTGACAGTTAATTTCTATGTGCATTAATTTACATTTATCAATATGAACACTGAACCTGAACCTGATTTTTCTTTCAGGGTAAAACATAGATCTGCTTAGTCTTGGGTATCTTTCAGTAATATATGCATATTTGACTGAAAAAGCATCAGAAGCCATATACATCTATGCTTGCATGACTACTCATGGTCCTTAAATAACCCGGTGTAAAATTCAGAGTCTGATGCTTTTGCTTTTTAGATTTTCATGTCAAGTACTTCAGCTTTTTGAAAGTGACACCACATTTAAATTTTCAAGGGAACCTACCTAAAACAAAGAAAATATAAAAGGTGAAGTAGACATGACAGAGTGATTTTGTAAACATTCTGCCTCTTTTTCTTTCTCGATTCTGTAAGTTTCAGCTTGTTTTTCCAGCTGCATATTTCTCTCCCATCCTTTCCATCTATCGATCTGCCTCCAGCAGGACAGTGCAGGCAGTTTCCTTTTGTGTGCCAGGGCACTCAGGCCAGCTTTAAACAAAACAAGTCAAAGGTCCTGAGGTTGCCTGAGGCCAAGGACATGACACTGCCCATGTCCTTGTGTCTCAGCTTTCTTCCTCCCAGCACAAACTGGTGATGCCCAAACTGCACTTGAGAGCAGTGCCAGGCACAGCTGGACGCAGCATTGTCCCTGGGAAGTCTCTGGGGGTGCTGGTTGGCAGGAGCCAGCGCTGCGTCAGGGGGGTACTCACAGATCATGTCTGTGACCATGTCCCATTGCTTCAGCCAGGGTCACAGCCTATTTCCTGCTATAAACAGCACCCAAATGTCTGAGCAAGCACTAGGAAGGAAAAAAAAAATGGTTCTCACTTTTCTTCTTTTGAGTGAGTTTAAATTACAAAGGAAGAAAAGTCATTAGAGCAGATCCCTTTCCTACTGAAATGCCAGGCTAGGAAACAGCGCTGGAGTCTCTGATGCATGTGATTCATCCCTGAGGCAGGAGAAAACCTTCTTTTCATTTTCTAACTGTAGTTTAAGTCCCTGGATGGCCTAACCCTTGACATAGCTTCCAGAAGCTGGGAAGCTGCTCTGCTTTCTTCTGCATGCTGCCATGATAGCCCTGGGTCTTTGAGAGCAGCTCTCTCACACCTCTATACTGTGAAGTATTATCCTGGAAGTGAGAGAGTTCTTTTCTGCCCTTCTGGGTCACTTTTTCCCTGCTGTGTCTCAGTAGTGCAGGATGAGCAGAATGAGGGCAGCAGGCTCAGCTGATGGATTTGTTTCTCATATGATAAAGTGAGGGGTGGATGGGAAGACTCGAGGGGTTATGTTACAAAACACCACTGAGGCATTCAACTGCTCACTTACTAAAGAGTGAGACCTTTGTATCAGCTAAACCCTTTGTTTTGTGTGATAGGAGGAAAAGTATTCCACACATTTAAATTTTATTTTTATTCTGAAAGCTATCAGCTGTAATTTTTGAGGTGTGGTCAGGGGATAACATAATGATCTTTTTTATGCAAGGGATGTCATGAGTGTCAAAAGATTCCCTTCTTACCCTAAAAATTGAGCTCCAATAGCAGGTGAAAGTTAATTTCTTGATCCCAGCAGCTTGAATCAGATTACCAGAGGTATGGACCTAAATTCTGGTGAGCTGCCTAATGAGAGTGTGGAGCTATTCTGGCTGAGACAATAGAAAGTACTAAGAACAGAAGACCCCAGGACACCCTTCTTCTCTAAAGTTAATGTACTTCCCTCTAAAAAACAGCCATATGGAGCCCTATCCTGAGGGGGCACATGGTCCTGCTTTACTCTTTCACAAGGTAATGGTTGCACTTACTCAAAAAGGAGATGTGGGAGGTTTAAACATAAAGAACATAAACATAAAGCATCCTGACTGTGGAGGTAAGATATTCTGGGTGCAGAATTACAGTGGGGGCTGTGCCACTGTGTGACTGAGAATGTGGGAGTCTCACCATCAGAAGGAGAATCCAGGCTGCTGGAGGAATGACTTATGGCTGTCTCTGAATTGCTGCAGAGCAGAAGATGGAGCTGTAGATACAACAGTGCCTACACTTGTTTACACTCCAGAAACATTGCAGTAGAATTCAGGTACTGGATGGGTTCAGGCATCTCCCAGTTGTATAACTACTGCCAACATTGAACTTAGACACTGAACTTAGACACTTATGCTCTATCTAACTAAAATTCTAAGTAAAATTCTGTTTTAGTCTTTCTTTGTTCTTGCAAACTGCAGCTCCACAGTTTGATTTTCTAATCCAGCCATGCTTAATCACTGATGTAAAACAAGCTTTTTTTCCCCTCTCGGATTCTTTTCCAATGGTTTCTTATTTCTTGCTCTCAAAGTGTGTGCCTGAATTCTCTGCATCCATTTGTAAGGGCTTTCCCGCTTCCAGAAGTGTTCAATCAAAGAGAATGCTATCAGCAGGCAGTTAGCATTGAGTGTCAGCAGCTACTTCATTTCTGACATCTCTTGGGAAAAAAATGTTTCATTACCATGCAAATGATGTTAGTCTTCCTTTCCCAGATCCATTGTCACATGGTGTAACATATGGCACACAGAACTGTGCTCCCAAGATTTATGCAGCAGAGGGGACACAGTTCTGCTTTCTTTCAGTTCTTCTTTAGGTTGTATCAGAAATATCATGGTGCCTTTAACAGCCTATGCCAGACAAAAGAACCGAGCAGCTTTAATGGGTGCTATTATCTTTTTGGAGTATGTCTGGGATGTGAATTATTCAGTTGATACTTGGAGTGGCCATCTCTTGAACACCAAAAATATTGAAGCTGCTGGCCTCTCCTGGGAGTTTTGAAAAGTTCCAATCATGGTAGTTGGAACTCAACTTTCCCAAGGGCCATGAAACCCTGTAAGTAAACTAGGGTAAACCTAGTCTGATTCATCAGAGGACTGAAGTACAGTTCAGCAACATCAGTGAGACTTCAGGATATGTCTGGAATTAAGCATATGTTTGAGTGAATTGTTAACCTCAAGTGTATGATCAAGTGCTTTGCTGACTCAGGGACAAGACATTCCTTGCAGTTTGTTGTTTTCCACTTTGCCATCTGGGAAGAGGCAGCTTGACAGCATGTGGGCTGTGTGAGACATTATTGCATTTCTGAAAGGATATTAACAGCCTTGAAGTTTCCAGGTTCTCTGAATCGGGTATTTTTTCTGTTGCAGATCTAACTGGGGTAGAATAACCTCACTGTAGTGTCTGAAAGTAAACTGACCATGCCAAGGCATTTTGGCAGGTTATCAGTCAATCTATGCCTGATTAAAATAATCTCATGTTTTAGAGGAACGACTAAAGATGCAGGTGGAAAGCTTTACAGAACCTGCAGGTTTGGGAGCACGAAACTGCCCCTTTCAGATATTTTAGGAAGTCACTTTTGAACAACTGGACAAGTGTAAGAACCCAAATTTGTAAACACTTTTAATCTGAGTCATATCTTTGCTAGACCCATTTTCTGAGCTGGGGGAGCACATCCACATTTATATGAAATAAGTGTTGTTACAGGCTGTTCAGTCAACAAACTCTCTTGCTTCAGCCAGGTAATGCAAAAGAGTGGGTAAATACAGACTTGTTATTGCATTTGTGGGGGAAGTACAAGACATCCTGATCTCTCAGTATTCTCCAAGTGATTTTAACTGCCCAGAAATACTAGGAGCTCACCTGAAAAAGCTTCCATAACATCCCCCCACAATCTGTTCAGTACACAACCCTACTGCTCCAATCCAGTACCCTTCCAGTCTGACATCACTTGACTTAAAAGCCATTTCTGTGCTGTTGTGCTGCTTTGCACTTCTCATGAATGCATACAGAGGAATAAATGTTTATTGTAACAATATTTCTCTATGGGTACTCTTATATTTTTTTCATTCTTTTCCAGTGACAAAATGTTCCCAGCCTTTGGATTTGGAGCAAGAATACCCCCAGAATACAAAGTAGGTGCCTAAGTGTAATTTTCTAATTTCCTTGAGTTATGAGGCACAAAATAAGGGAGAAATGGTGAAAGGCAGGGCAGTGGCAAATGGAAACATCTCCTCTGCTTGTTTTCTTCCTTCTGGTTTTCTCACCCAGTGATACCTCACTGAAACCAGAAATCAGGCAAGACTAGACTTAATTGTTTGATGACACCCAAAATATTTTAAAGTATTGGCAAAGCTTTGTTTGTAGATGCTAAGAGGAGAAATGATGATTTAAACATCCCTTGTCAAACATCTTCCTGAAAATAAAAGACTTGAGAAGAATTTTGCACTGTGGCAAATTTCTGTGTCATGGTGGACATGGTCAATACCAGGAAGAGAAAACCATACTAGAGAGAAGTGGTATTAATAAACAACAAAAAAAAAGAGTGATTTGCAGTGATGCTGCAGTTG
This sequence comes from Cyanoderma ruficeps, assembly GCA_008694505.1. Taxonomy (NCBI): domain Eukaryota; kingdom Metazoa; phylum Chordata; class Aves; order Passeriformes; family Timaliidae; genus Cyanoderma; species Cyanoderma ruficeps. Next base: position 8,810,558 of record VZDJ01000782.1, read on the forward strand.
TGAGCATAGTTATGTCATCTGGTAGGGTTGGAGTGAAGACACTGAAGTAAAAGAAGGAGCATCCAACAGACAAAGGCCCAAGAAGAAATAAATAGAAATTCAGATCTTTTGTTTCAGAGACATGTGGGCAGAAAAGTAATTTTGCATAGATAAGTAAACAAAATCTAAGTGGGGACTCTGCAACTCAGATACTGTGTGGAAAGGAGAAGTATTAGCCATCTAATCATGCAGACTTCATCCACTATCCCTGTGTGCCCTGCTCTGGCTTGTGTCTCTGGGCTCTGGCTGAGGTAGGGAGGTGAACACTAGCCAGGTAAGAATTTCTGAGAAGGATTGTGTGCATTCAGTGTTGTAAGGCATGAATCAGCAGATGAAAGAAAAATGCACCACTGTGTTCCTCATGGCTTGTAGGTTTGATACCTGCAGAAGAATAACTGTAGTGATGTACAGCAAATTTGATACATGTCTTGCAAACAGATGTCTAAGGTAAGTTAATGTATGTTTTAACAACATTGCTTTCTAAGCTTGTCTGTGGCTGGCAAGGTGTTTTGCCTTGCTTTGTTCCTCAAGGGTAACACCAGTGTTAATGCTTTCCAAAGTCAGAGACAGCTTCCAGAGCTTTGATACACATTTTGATGTGCTATTATGAGCTCAGAACATCTGTATCTGTTGTATGTTTGTTCCAACTGCAGCAGCTGACAACCATCACTGCTATTTAAGGTGGTGCGTTCGGACCTGGTTGCCCCATCATCTGCAAGGTGACCACCAGTGCATGTGGGAAAACTTAACTTTTCTATTCATAGAGAGTCATCTTTATGTAAGGACTGCTTGCAGGAAGGTGTTACTGTGTCAGCTGAAGTCTTTTCAGTGGTTTCCCGGTGACAGAAGTATAATAAAGATCCCAGCACAAAGCTGCTCTTCTCAGCCAAAATAATCAGCTGGTAGAACTGATGCTTCAGATCACATGAGCCTATTGGTAACATACCAGTTTTGTTAGACTCCAGTATCATCCATCTCACCTGATTGTGAGAGCACATTTTAGGTGCTAGCTGGAAAACACGTCTTGACAGAAAGTTCAGGGGTCTGTGTAACCAGATATTCCTGCAATCACCAACAGCAGTTAATTTTCCTCTTTGGCAGAATTAGTGTTTGGATAATTTCCTGACAAATACCCTTAAGAAACTCAAACTTGCATTGAATTTAGTAGTCCATGCATGAATGAAGATTCTTATCCTGTAGCATGAGCTCTCCTGAACAGTCTGTCTGTTGCTAACTTCTCAAAGCAAGAAAGTGAATGTGACTCAGGACCTTCAGATTTTGAAAAGTTCAGGAAAAGTAAGGATAAACTTCAGAAGATGGGGCTGCTTGCTTGTGGATTACATATGTGTGACTAAATAAAACAACTCCCAAAGTAAATGGAGATGCAGGTGCAAGGCCAGAACAACATCTTTAATCTCTGCTGTGGAAACTTGTGACAGAAAGTGGCAAAGACAGAACGACATGACATCAGCTCACCAACATAATAAAACTTTGAAGAAGACAAGAACAACATTGCAGGGGACTAACTCTTCTGTGCAACAGATGGGGACAAATAATCAACTTGGTGTCTGTCATGGGCACATCCAGCTGGAAGTGCATGAGGAGTTATCAGTCATCTGTGCTATTGTTCACTCCCTCCCTGTGATACTCTACACAGCCCATAAAAGTATCTGGCTTCTTAAAATAAACTATATCAATATTTTGAGTCCCTGCTTGGCTTTGACTGCACTTCTGAAAGATACATCCTTCAAGAGTGAAGAGTCAGCTTCATCGTGATGCATTATTAAGTCAGGACCAATAAACCTGAAAATCCTTTAGTAATTTAGTCTACACTGGTATAAAGTTAATTCAAAGCCAACAATGATTAGTGTTTGATGTGGAACATAGCAAAGATGCATAGGAAACGGAAAAAAAACACATAAAAATTAAAAGTAACAGAGACTATAAAAAAAAATGTTCCCAAGTTTCTTCCTTAACCTCTTATTTCCTGCTGCAAAAATATGGCAACACTCTAGACACCACAGCAAAGTGCAGATCTCGTGCTATTCAAATGATCTTTTCATGTTTTTAGTCACAGGTGTTACAAGTCATACATACCATACATTTGTTTTACTAAAGGAGAGCAGTGCCACTACTGTAATAATTTACGTCTTCAAATTTAGGTTGAATCGTTACGAGAATTTCTAAGTTCTGACCCCATCATGTGGATAAATCAGCTTCTCATTAATTTAGAGTGTCTGTTTTCAAGCCTCCAGTCCTAATGAAGTGATCTAACCTGCTCATAGCATGTTGGTCTCTGCACTCCAACATCTGGTCTTTTATTTCTGTCAGTAGACAACGAATTGCTAGGGCTATGGAAGAAATTACTCCCACTGCCAAGGATTCCTAAGTTACCATTGAGCCTCCATACAATCTAAACAACATCGCTTCCTTCCTCAACTATGTCAGTGTCTACCTCTGCAGGCTCTTCATAAATCTCTTGATGTTGTACCCCTTTAAATCTTGTTTTTATTTATGTTCTCTACAGAATTTCCATTTCAAGAGCACACTGCTATAGTGTGTTGACTTTATTTTCCCTCATTTCAGCTCCAAATGACACACTTCAGCTGTGAGTAGAAAACCAGCAGTTTCTTAGTGGCATAAGGAATCGGTGGAAGTTAAGAAAGCAAGACATGCCATATATATTATTCCTCATCAGTCTAGAGATCTTTCATCTAATATTCAACAATATGATCTTCTTCCACCAAGACCTGACAAACACATCACCCTGCTCCTTGATCTAAGCAAACCTCTGAGAGAAATATTTCCCTTGTGAGTTTCTATCATACAAAACTTGCAGAATGTTGGGGAGAGGGAGGATTTTGCAATGAAAGGAAGCATCTGAGAAGTCTGATGTAAAGTGAAGAGGTGGTAGATAATATGGATTCAGACACAGCTGTGAAAGGTCGCAGTGAAGAGGAGGAAAGAAAGCAAACCACACACACTGACTTCTTAGCAGGCAGGACTCAAAGGAGCTGAAAAATCACAAAGCAGCACAAAACTTACTGTTAAAATGAAAAGCAAGTTCAAATTGTGTCAGCCCCATGACAGGTGGATTGCCATTAATGAAGGCCTATTTCCTAGAGGAGAATTGCAGGCTGACACCTGAATACGTACTAAACAACTTGCAGTTTAAGAGAGTCCTGGTAATTTCTGTATTTTTAGTGAAAGCTCCATTCCCTGCTTTTGCTGTGAATGTGTGCTGGAGACAAACTCACTGCAGTTACAGACACAGTGCAGCATCTTTGTAACCCTAAGCTGCACTGGTGTGTGGGACTTGAGAAGTGCTGTGGTCTTTATGATTCCTGCACTTTTGAGGAGATTGATGGCTAAAATACATGCAAACCTAACAAAAAAAGAATGTGGAACAGACCAAGGGACAAAACAGAATTAGTCTCCTTAGCCATGCAAGTTGGATTTAGACATGGAAACTTGGGCAGCATGCACAAAAAATGAAGTTTAAAGGAAAATAAATGGCCCGGCTTTGCCAAGCAGAAAACTGTACAATGTATCTTAGCGAGAAACACAAGCTGTCCAGCTCTCAAACTATTTGATTAATGAGCATTCTGAAAATAATAGCTTTTGACCAAGAGTACTTGAAATTCATTAGTGTCTTAAGCTTTTGCAAAATACACAGGCGTTTTGTATTTAGTTTTCTGACTGGCAGTGGCTTAATAGTGTTCAATTTATTCACAGATAAGTGTCCAACATAGTGCATTTTGGCATTTACACTTGTATGCATCTATTGTTCATGGATTTTTGACAATCTCTATTTAAATTATTAAGAAAACATTCCTAAACATCTGAATGTGTCAGATTGTTTGTCAGATAGACCATCACCATAGAGGAACGCTGGAGCTATTTGGGACATAGAGATTAATTTAAATGAATTTGACAATCTAGAGGGGGAAGAAAGGATTACTAATTTTCAGAATTCAGGCATCAATATTCAGCATTTGAAAATAATTAAAAACCATAGCTTCTTATTTAAAAAATGGAAATTCAATTAAAAGGGTTTAAAAAATATGTAGGCCAAACTAGAATAACAAGTTTCAATGAAACTTAAATAAAATGTCTTTGCACAGTTCCAAAGCTTTCCAGCAATTTGCTTTATCTATATTGGGAGATTTATTATTTTTCAGATTCCAAGGCAGGATTTATGTTTGTGATTTGAGGTTTCTATCTGAATTCATAAAATATTTTTTTAAGAAATCTCAAAAATTCTCATCAACTAGGAAATTATCCTTTCCTTTCAGCCTAAATTAGAAACATTTTTAGTACGGACCATGCTATGAAGATGAATTTCATCGCATCCCAATATGAGGGAAGTAAGACACCTGCTATGTTAAATCAATGTGATTTTTCTACAGAAGTGGCCATAAGCAAGTAGAAGTATCATTAGGACTCTTCCAAGAGTCTCATGTTTGCCATCACATTGATGGAAAGCTGCAGGGGTTTGTCATATATATGTACACACCCTGGAGGCATTGTGCAGTGGTAAAAAACAACACGTCTATAACCTGTCTTAGTAAAAATATTCTATTCTGTACTGTTTATTTAATTGTCATATCCTCAGAAATGCTGTCACTGTACTCTATATCATAAAGTACGGTAGAGTTAGTTAAATTGCTTGTTAAAAACCTTGAAGGAATTACGTGTTAAATAGTATGTTCCTGGTGTAGGAAGTTCCTGGACAGCTGTGGTTTAATAATCCCACATCTATGATGGCATCTGCTACAGAATGTACCTGGAGCCCTGCAGAGAGAAAAGATTAAAACAGCCAAGTGCAAGTGAATATCTTTAGCTACAGGCTTTAAATGCAGTTCTGTGCAGCAGCCCAAGTGACACCAGGCTGATCCCGTGTAATCACCTCAGCATGCCAGCATTTCTCTCTCCTTCCCTTTTATGGATTGATTTTATGGATCAATGTTAAGAGGGGAGGGCTGAGCAGAGGGTCAGCTTCACGTTTGAAACTTAGTCCAGGATCCGTGACACACTCAGGGTTTTGTGAGGACATTCCTTAATGTGAGGCTGATTTCCATCACAGACTGTGGTCTGCAGTTCTTGGCAAAGTTCTCTATGCCAGGTACTGATGTAAAGCAATCATCCTGTATTTGTGTGACTTGACACATTCCAGGATTTCCTGACTGTTAGATCGATCCACAATACAAACCACCCTAATAAATTATATAAACATGCCTGCTTCTGAACAGCCAAGTGTTTTCTTGCTTCCCCTGAGGATTTCTCAGTCTACAGCAACTTGGGTGTTCAAATTTTGCCTCCTTTTCATCATTAGTTTATCAGTTCTGGGAGTGTCATTCAAGGGCCGTGTCATTCAATATCAGAAAAACCCCACTAAGTATACCAGCTTTTGGTTCTCTGTCATCAGCATTGTTTGCCCTTCAGTCACAAAGCCCTTGCATATTAAATTAGAAAAAGAAATAAAAAAGAACGAGAGAAACTCATCACCTTGCACTGTTTAGAAAGGAAAAGCATTGAATGTTTGATCCAAACCACCTTTTGACATGGTTGAGCTTTACATTGAATCCTATAAGGTAGCAGCTCAAGTTTAGTAAGGCCTACACCTTCTACATGGTGTAAGTCTGAAGTCTCTGCTGGTTTGGACACTCTTGAATTCTGGCCACCACAGGGAAGACAGCAAAGGGGCAGGTTGAAGCACAGCTGGCTTTGCTTAACAGAGTGGGGGATGAGTTCTGAGCATTTGGAGAAGCTCTGTTTAAAAAAAATCTGCTGTTGGATTGCCTTGGGTGATGATTTCCTGTTTGTGAACCATCATTGAGCTTCTCAAAGAACTTCTCTCTTTCACATTATACTTAAATCTTGTTTAAATTGTGATATATTGCTCAGAGAGCATAGGAAACAAGCCAATGCTTCTGCACATTCATTGTGTTTCCTGTGCTGCCTTCAGGGTACATTTTAACACTGCTCTTTGTGAATCAGGATGACAATGTATGAGGGCCATTTGCTTTAGGAGGACAGCAGCCGATGCTCAGACAGTGCTAGTTTTTGGATCATCGTGCACCCTGACTAGACTTGGGCTTTCCTTATTGGCCTGAATTGTTGTCTGCATTTTTCTTAAATAATAGCCTGGATGCCATGGCTCTGAACCACATAAATTGTTTGCATTATGTGATTCTGGAAGAAGTATGGCAACAAAAGCATCCAAACCATGCCTGCATTGTGAGATTAAAATACTGTATTCACAGTTTTTGAAAAGATTTGTATTTTCCTTTAGGTATCATTTCAAATGCATTTGGAATAAAGAAACAATATCAGTGAAGAGGCACAGTGTTGGAAGAATCAGTCTGCAATACATAAACATGCACTGCCATCCTTCTTGCTTTTATAACGCAATTAATGCAAAATACAGAAACCCTAAAGGGAAGAGAAAGGCTAGTGAACAACAACAAAAAATATCAGAGTGAAAACTCCCATAACAGTTCTTGACAGATGCAATTACCTTTGGTCTGCAGCTGGTCATGAGACTGGCAGATACCAGCTGGGCAAAGTGCACTGAGAGACATCCAGAGCAGCCATGCAGAAGGGCTCTGGAGCACCTCTGAAGTGTATCTGGCAGCCCTGATCTTCTGTGCTGCTCAGTAAGGAACATAAATAGTGACTTCCTGCATTATCTTCCACGGCCAAGCAGGATAGACTGAATGGACCATGTAAAACCCTCTCTAAAACTGATGCTTGGTGTAGGCATGCTGAATGCCTGGCAGGGCTGAGGCAACTGCAGACTTCCCAGCGAGATCCTGCTTCAGTCCTTTCCCATCATGGTAGAAGTACTGCTTTATTTAACCTCTTAATAATGGCAGGCATCACTGTGGTAAGCAAGACTAGCATATGATGGGGAAATTCAATTTCTCTATGAAGAATTCTCTTTGGCAGTAATTAGCCAACTTACACCACTTCACTTTCACAGAAGCTTCTCTGTAGTCACATATTTGATCTACAGGTCCCTTAGTCATGGACCAATTTCCATACTCTGCTGTCGAGACATCCAAACTAGCAAATGAAACAGCAACATCCAACAAATTAATCTCTTCTTGCAAATAATCCTGGCTCCACTGTACAGGAGGTAGCTTCCCATATCACTAGGACTGTTGGCACTTTTGAAGATCCTACAGAGATCTATAAAGCTTTAAATGGGTATAATTGCAGTTATATAAATGCCTTCTTAAATCTGGGATGATACACCTAAATTCAACCTTAAATTATGCAAATTACCCGCTAAACCCTCAGCCATATCCACTTTTTGCAAGTCAAATATATATATATATACATACACACACACACACACACACATATATATATATTCACACATTATGCATTTCCAGACAAAATCTGAGCTTTTCCATTCAAGAAAAATTAAGACAAACATAATTAAGAGGCTGGGCTTCAGAGCCAAAGAGATTAAAAGGAATCAAGACTTTTCAGTGATCAAAGAAAGAAGTAAAAAGGAATCTGAAAAAGAAAAATGCAGGCGAAAATGAACCTTAAAGAGGAATTCTGGAACTGGAGACTTACAGTGCCTAGCATTATTTAAACATACAAAAGTCTTGTATTATTTTCCCAGGGCACCAAAGACAAAATACTTGGTTTTGCTAGAAAATCAGCAACTTTGTTGTATTCATAGTGATTTCTTTTAATAACAGCTCTGTAGGATTTAATGATAGACAGATCGAGAGAGAGAGAGAGTACATGTGAGGAAATTCAAGAGTCTTCAGGATTTTTTTTTTTTTAATTTACTACCCCCCAGAGTAATCTAACTTTTTAACCAACTTAGACTCCTTACACTTCTTACACTACTATTCCACAGTGGATCCTTGATTTCTCTGGAGAATTACTCCCCCAGTACTCCCTGGCCTTAGATGAGGAACTGTTCACACAGTGAGCTCAGGATGCAGCAGTGAGCCGAGTTTCTGCTGTCACTGCTGTATCACAACCTGCATTGTCTCTCCTGCAATCTGAGAGCCTGAGCTACAGAGAGCTGGCATTTAAATAACCTCAGCAATAGATTCCTCTTCTGTGCCCAGCATTGAGAGCCCAATCCTGACACCATGCTAATATATTTTTTATGTATTTGGATGAGTTTTCTTTGTGTCTTTTTGTTTTGTTTTAATTCCAGTTTGATTCCAGTTTTGCTACTTTGGTTCTGTGGGAAGCTCCAGGTGGGACTGTATTTCACACTTAATGGCTGAAAACTTGAAAGGTCTCAGGTTTACCACAGAAAAAATGTCAAGAGTGTTTAACCACAAGTCTTCTTGGAATAATTTTTCTGACAACAGTCTTTTCTTTCCATTTAACTGCAGGTCTCTCATGACTTTGCAATCAATTTCAATGAAGACAACCCAGAATGTGCAGGTAACGCTCACAGTAGGACAGACTGCCATAGTTTTGCTGTGTGCAAAATGTGCATTTTTTTATTGTATCACCTGAGTATTATTCAAAGTGGTTTTATTAAAGAAGGCAGCTAGGATATGGGGACCTGACAGGCTCCAAACCATTGAGCTTAACTTTAGAAATCTTGGAAAGTGCCATACATTGATTCCCTGAGAAGTAGGTGGACTGTCAGCACTTGGACTTCCTGGAATCACTATCACGCCTGAGAGCTAGACTAATTGAAAATCTCCAGCTACCTCAACATCATAGGTTGTGCTGCTAAGAAGGGCAGGAAATTAAAAAGCAGGCTATGAACTTCTGTGATCAAAAATTCCCTCAGTTTAGAGCCAGTTCTTTGACCAGACCTACAGTCTGCTGCAAGTCAAGGGCAGGGAAGCAGCTACCTACTTTCCTGAGGGCAAATGCAGCAGGAGGCTACAGAGTAAGATACTGGTATGTTCTACCAACAGTCATTAATCCTTGGTAATCAGAGGCCAGATTTATGTAGCAGATGTTGCTATATGTCTTGTGTTTGTAAGTGAGATCTGCAGTGACTGATGCTGTCTTTCTAAAATCTCCTGCCACAATTCATACATTTTGTGAAAGACAATAACAGGGAAATAACCTCTAAACAAAGTAACAGTTCAGAGTCTTGCTCGGGTGATCATTGCTGTCTAAAATCCACAGGTTGTTATTCTCCCTTATCCTTCTGCTTCCATCCAAATACTGAACTGGATATTTCAAAATGCTCTTTCTGTTCAAATCTTCTACCTGCTCCTGTTAGCCCTTCTCAGGCTTATTAGTGACTTTCTTTCAGGCATGGGCAGCAAACATGTTCAGGATGAGAACTAAGATGCAAAGACATGAAGTCAGGAAAAGAAGAGAGGACACGCAGTTCAAGGGAAAGAGACATTAAAAGAATTCAGAGTTCACGCATCTTAAATGCAAGACCTGTTTTTGGTTCAGTCGGCATTCCTGCTTTGTTGTTGCACTTTGTTGAATTGGACTGCCCCAGCCTTTGCAGGTCATATGCTTGAAATGCAATTGGGCATAAGTCCTACAGCTGCTTGATGTGCTCACACAGCTATTTACGTTGCTTTTAAGACATCCAAAAAGCAGAACTTACATGTATGCATCTAGAACTGCCTGTAAGCTTGTAAGCCAGCTTGATGTTGAGACTTCAGTGTGGGGATGGGGTGGGGAAGCAGAAGAGACCTCAGAATTCCATCTGGACCATCATATTTTATAATGTGTCATTAAAGCAGTTGACAGTGGTCAGCATTAGGCAATAACATATTTATGCATGCAGTGGTCAAATAGGGCTTTGTTTCTCAGTCTACCTGCACGGTATTTGTGACCCTCTGTAAACTACAGAGAAAAGCTCTAACAGTCCATGCAAAGAACACTTATTTTTATCCTCTCCCCACCTTTGCTGCTTCTTTTGACTTCAAGGCTACTTCTTGTATCACACTGGCATTGTTATATAATGATTTTTATTGATTGAAAAGGCTGCCACATCTAGATGGTGCCAGCAGGAGAGTTTGGACAGACAAAGCTTCTATAAGCAAGGGATTTACTATCTAAACCACACTCTGTATGCAAAACTAAATGTAACAATGGAATTGAAAGGGGGTAAAAAAAACAGGAAGGAGCTGCCCTATGAGGCTTAGCTTATGTCACTTAATAACTTAAACTTTATTTGTATCTTTGCATAAGACTCAGTTATCTGATAAGTTAGCCCATCACCCGAAAGGACTTCTAGGCCTAAGAAAACATTAAAAAATCATTTCAGCATGAAAGAATGCCAAGGAAAAAAAATTTTGCAGCATTTCCACCTGTATCTGCAAGATATTAAAAGCACTTGTTTGTCTTAAATTATACCTTTTTGAATAATATCCACCTGGGTGAAAGCAAGAAGAGAAGACAAACCAGAAAACGTGCTGTTTAATTGTCTGCTGCATCTCACTCATCTGCCTTTCATGGGTGCTTGTTTGTTCTGTGATGTTTTCTAGATGTTCTCACTGTATTAGGTGTCACAGGGAACAGTAACAGCAGGAAGTCATGTGGAGAAAGGATGCAAGAGTGAGAAGGAGATAAAGTGCTTAGTGATTACACTATTTTACCTTGTAATTTCTAGAATACTTGCCAGAAAATGAAGTAAAAATGCTTAGGAGTGTCTTGTTTTAAACAAAGAAACAGCAGTTGGATGCAATATAAAAAGTATGTGTCTATTTTGTCTTCGAGGAATGAAATCCTTTTCTCTGGGGAAGTACAGCTTTTGCTGGCACAAGGTAGTGTGAAACATCACTCTACATACAGGGACTGTATATTGAGAGGAACAGCACTGGAATTCATAAAATATGGAGCTCCTCACCTGTTAGCATTTTCATTCTTGAAAATTTTAGTATTTATAGTCTTATATTTAGTATATTTATAGTATATTACTTTTATAGTCTTATAAATAATACTTAGTTTATTATCTGAGGAAGAAAATAGGCAACAACCTCTAGTCTGAATGAATGTTTCTACACATCTGTCTAAAACCCATATATGTATGCATACACTATATTTCATTGGAGATGCTGAAAGTGGATTCCAAATAAAAATGCAAATAGTTGGATTGTGATTAAAAAATGCACATTGACTCTGCCTAAGATAAGGGAGTACAAGACCAGCAAGCCACAAAGTAATCCACTTATATATCCTGTTGAGCTGGGTTTGGATGGACAATAGATATTTCTAAAATATATTAATCTGAGAAAGCAAATAAGAAATTATGTTTCTAGAACATGTCTCTTTCTAAGATGAGAGCAACTTTCTGATATGAACAACACTAAATCTCTGTGGAATGCAGGGAGTAAGGTTTATCTCACATTATTTTCCTGCATAAGGAGAAAAGTACAGTGTATCTTGTCATCATCTTAGGGAAGATTTATGAGGCCTTCATGCAACATCATTAAGTGTATGTAATGAAATCCTTAGCAAGTTTAAAATAGGGAGTTAACAAAAGGTCAGTTTTGCAATAGGTAATTTAGTCATTGGAATTACCAAGGGAAATTTTGTAACACTACTTTACATTTCAGCCAATCACAGCTATAACTGGAACAGATCCTTTAGTCTGTTGGCATTGCAATGGAAAGTATATCTGTAGCTGTCGCTAAAGAGACAAAACTCTGTTCTCCACCACTTTTTCATAGGAGTGTATGTATGTCATTGTAAAACAATTACAACTCCCTGTCATTTCTTAGTAATAAGTCTATACCCATCTATCCTGTAAATATGGTTGAGTAAAAAAATCTCATGAGTGAGCAAGTCTCAGTGCAAACTGGAACTGGCTTAGGATCTTACTGAAGTAATTTCATTCTTCAGCATCCTGTGTAAAGCTTTTCAGTCTATCACTTTCTTTCCAACATTAGACCTCTAATCCTTTAGGTCTGGTAAGCTGGGAGTTCCGAATGGGGAGGCTAATGTGCATCACTTCAAGAAATCCTTCTTCTCAATGATTGAAAATACCAATTTCCATTCTGTGATCTGTCAAGTGTGTCAGCAGAAGTCTTTGCTCCCCAGTCTGACTATATATCCTGAAATGAAAAAGCCCAAAATAGCTAGTTCTCCATCAAAATTTCTCAGCTAAAGCTCATTTTTCTGTAGGCTGCAAAGCATCCTGCTGTTTCTTCCAAGATTTCACAGCTTTTGGTCATAGTCAAATTCAACCTGTGAGTGATTATGCAAATTAACCCTGAAAAATTACTTTCTTAGCACAGGCCAGTCAGGTATTTGAAAAGATGTTTTGAATTTCTTAACAGCTTAAGGGCATAAGTACAAAGGGCAAATTTGTTGGCAACTGCCATGATAAACAAAAATATTTATCTGAAGAGGAGAAAGAAGTGTTGAAGTGTTTCTTAATTTGTCTTTAGCCTTTCACCATGAATCTTAGTTGTTCATCAGGAAGGTATCACATCTTAAACCAAGATCACCAAGATGTGGTTCCAAGAAGAATGGAAGCTATGGCATTGCAAGTTCATACCTGAAAAAGAGACATTAAAAACTGCTGGAAAGGAGAAGCATGGTATAATGAATTATATATTACAAACTAGATTCAAAGCAGCTAGAGAGAGATTCCTGGAAATTATCTGAAGTTGCTAGTCCTTGCTAATCATGTACTATTTTTAATTTGTTCATTAAGAATCAACCTTTCATTTATATTTTAAACAAGCCTGATTGGCAATGTGCTCCAAATTTTTTTCTTTTTTTTTTCTTTCTTCTTTTTTTTGTGTTTTCTTTTGTTTGTTTGTTCGTTTGGGGGGTTTTTTGTTTGTTTTTTCATGCCAGGAATACAAGGAGTTGTGGAAGCTTATCAGAGCTGTCTTCCCAAGCTGCAGCTGTATGGACCGACAAACATTGCTCCCATCATCCAGAAAGTGGCAAAATCTGCATCAGAGGAGACCAACACCAAGGAGGCCTCAGTAAGGGAAAAAAGCTCTGTTTGCCTTTTTTTTCTTGTCTTATGATGGATCTCCTGTAGGCCATCAAACCAAGGCCTTTTAATGCAGATTGTGCCTTCACAGTTTTTATAACTGCCTTCACAGAAGGCAGCTTAAACCTGTGTCAGCTGGAAAAGTGTATCTTTATAGCTTCGATTGTCACAGCTTTAAACTCTTTCTCCACTGATCTATTTCCTGCTTTTAGGGCTGTTTTACTGTAGCACACCCAGTTTTTCACTGTGGAAATAAAAATGTCGCTACTAAGGTTACAAAAATTGAGCATTGAAGCCCTAAAAGTCTTGGTTGTACCAAGAGATGAGTTCAATGAATTCCCTATGCAGGCTACCCAATTTTATGTCTCCTGCAGAGGCTGTACTAAAATTTTTCTGTTCACCTAGGGCACTTTTCCAACTATTCATTTGAAAATGGTAAGGATACAGTTTTCAGCTTCTTATTACTGATGAAGTCATTTGTGCCTTTTAGAAATCAGAAGGCAAGTAAGTCTGTTAGCCTGCACCTGATAAAAATCCCAGACAGATTTCTTGGGCTAAAAGACTTACACATAGATCATGTTTTAAATGTACACCTTTGAGATGCATTAGGCTTATTTTGATCCTGCCTTGAAGACTTGAAGAATGGGAGAAAGGGACAACAAGAGAAATGGAGGGAATATGAGAGCAAGTACATCTCAGCCATTTACAAGAGCAGTGCTGTAAAGGAGTGAAGGATGTAAGAGAGACATTGTGCAGACTGCATGTGTGTGTGTGCAGCACAAAAAGTGCCTAAGTACAGAACAGAATAGAGCTGTGCATTGGCATGTGCCTCATCACCTGGCCTAGAGCTTTCTCTAAGCTTTGTTCATGTGCTGGGCCTTTTTTAAGTCCTATTAGGGCAGCAGTTACCGAATATTTCTGTTCACAAGTCTAAACTTGTGACTGTTATTTATAAGAGCATGTAGTGACAGAACAAAGGGTAATGGCTTCAAACTGAAAGAGGTCAACTGTAGATTAGATATTAGGAAAAAACTCTTTACTGTGAGAGTGGTGAGTCACTGGAACACGTTGCCTAGAGAAGCTAAGGTTACCCCATCCCTGGAAGTGTTCAAGGACAGGTTGGATGGAGCTCTGAGCAACCTGGTCTAGTGGAAGGTGTCCTTCCTCATCATCCGTTCAGCATAGATGATCTTTAAGGTCCCTTCCAATCCAAACCATTCTATGATTCCACTGTTGTTTCCAGAACCTTGATAGTATTAGGGTCCCAGTCCTAAAATGGGGAATTGCTATGTTTGAATTTCCATACCCACCTAATCTTGAGGTGTCTCACTCTGTTGCCAGTGCTATTTCTGATCTAATATGTCCCACTGAATAAGTTCCTTCATTTTATACCTAAGCTTCCCCCTTTCTATCTGAAAAACAATTCATAGTATGAATGTTCAAGATGAAGTTTTCTCCCTGCATGTTTTGTTTTATTTATGGCAGGACAAGATGATGGAACACTTTGAGTTTATACCACTGTATATACATAAATATTATTGATGTTTAGTGTGTTGGTATTTCTCATGCAGAGTGATCAAATCCCATGATTTGTTCATTTTTCCTATTAATGTACATTTGGTAAATTACTCCAACTGCCAAACAATTCATAAGGGATCCAAGTAGGGCCCACTCTTCACCATTACCATGTGAAGAAATGTCACAGGTCATGATCCTAGTTCAGTGGGCTTTGGAGTTTTGGGAATGACAAGCTCACCAAATTGCTTGCTCTCCTCTGGAGAATGAGAACAACTCTCTTTGAGGCTCTGTATGAAGAATATGAAGATGGATATATTCCTGCCTTGCTCTCCTAAGGGACCCCATTACTCTGCAAAGGAGAAATTTGTAGCTGACGAGCCAGGAACGGAAAATTCTATATAGTCAACATAAAGGCTTTTTTCTCTTTAAAAAGGTCCATGAGTGAGTTACCAGAAACACTTTTATACTTTTTAACTTAAATGTTAAGCAGCTTTGGAATATTAAGTAACAATATAATTTTTCACTTCTTGTCCAACAACTTCAGCAATATTTCATCCTGCTGATCCTGACGGACGGCGTCATCACCGACATGGCTGACACCAGAGAGGCCATCGTCCACGCCTCTCACCTCCCCATGTCGGTCATCATCGTCGGCGTGGGCAACGCCGATTTCAGTGACATGCAGATGCTGGATGGTGATGATGGCATCCTGAGGTCTCCCAAGGGTGAGCCTGTGCTTCGAGACATCGTCCAGTTTGTGCCATTTAGGAACTTCAAACACGTAAGCTGATTTTTCCATCCTTGACACAGAAGGGTGTGGTAGAGGGAATGATTCATGAGGCTAGGCTTAACTTTGCATGTGCATGAAGTGTTGAGTAAGTCTATGGCATTATTGTGTCAGAAATAATGGGGGAAAAAAAGGAATCAGAATGCAAAGTGCTCCATTAGTGAGTTGGCAAGGCTGGGAAAAGAAGAGATGAGGCAGAATCCATGTGCTTTTTGTGGTGCCAGTCCTTGCTTCCACTCTCTCCCTGATTTAATTTGGTTACTTTCCCTGCCTAATTTTTTTTTTTTTGGTGTCTGTTTTGCATTCGCTTTTGCATCTGTTCTATTAGGACCACTGTATTCTGTTTTCTGTTCCTTCATTTCCACAGGCAGATGAAATGGCAGTGTTCCCCAGGAGGATGTTTCTTTATTGAACTTTGATCCCCAAGTTCTCAAATGCAGGGCTATCCACCCAGAGCATCCTGACTGCCTCCAAACCCATTCCCAAATTCTGTACAAGAACACAGGCAAGAAAGGGGCATTACTGAGAGCTTCCCTCTGCCCTCAGCCAGCTGTTCCTGACTGAGGCCAGTGGGACGTAGAAGGCACTCTATATGAAAGAAAAGAACAGAACCAGCATTAAATTGCCAAAACTAAAGTAAAGCTTTGGTCCTTAATTTTTCCTCTCAGTCACCTGCCCCACATTGTACCATCTGTTCCAGGGACTTTTCAGCAGCAGGCTAGGCACAGTGTTCAGCAGCAGAAGGAGCTTTCCCACACACAGAGGGGTTTTTGAGAGCCCTTTTCCTCCTTATGGAGGCATGCATTATGTTCCTCTGCAGTGCTCATCCCATCCCATCCCTTCCCTTTTTCCATCTTTCTTTCCCTTCTTTCCTCTCACTTCTGTTATTTACTGAACCATTTACTTGGTTCTCCAGACTGGGTTTTTGTTCTGTCTAGGAAGGATATCCTCAGTATTTGATTTGAGAATTTCTTTACCTCACAGTGCAACTGACTCATTCTCCTCATGAGATTGCTCTTTTCAATCTGCTCCCATAGCTGGAGATCCTTAGATGTGGATATATCACAGCCAAGTTCTCAGCTCTGGGCTGGTTTTGATCTGCATGTGGGTTCGCACTGCTTACATTTCTTTTTTAATTTAGCTTTTAGTTTTTCTGGAATTTTTGTCACCACAAGAGCTTTTTTTTTCCCTGTTTGCTACTCAAAATACCTTCATTTTTCTCTTTGCAAGGACTGTTCTTTTTTTCTCATTTCAAAATGCAATTTTGCAATATTTGCCTTAGATCTAGACACACTTTTTACTTTCACAAACTCTACTGAGGAGCAAGAGCAACTTGTTCTTCTTTTCCTTCTAGCTTTAGGTAAGCCATGGATGCACACAGGAGGGAAAGCTCACCTTATGCTATTAGCTTGGTGCCACCGTGCCAAACAGCTGCAGATTGACTACTGAGTTGTAGACACACACATTTCTGTGCTGACAGAAGCACACAGTCAGCTACCTACCTACCTGCTGAATCAAAGTATGAGCACAACCACCTCAGAGCTTGTGATTCCTTCAGCACATAATCACAAGTGCATTGTGCTGCACTGTAGTCATTGGAAAAGTGTCCAGAGCTGAGTTATTTATGAGCTAGTGGGAGAGCTGCTTTTAATTAGGTGAAAAAATGTTTCTGCAAGGAACTGGCAAAGCCAGCTACATTTGTTATTTTTAGTTTCACTTTGTATTTTATAATAAAGCTAAAATCATC
The DNA here is from genome assembly GCA_008694505.1 of Cyanoderma ruficeps. Lineage (NCBI taxonomy): Eukaryota > Metazoa > Chordata > Aves > Passeriformes > Timaliidae > Cyanoderma > Cyanoderma ruficeps. Next base: position 8,827,571 of record VZDJ01000782.1, read on the forward strand.
TTGGATTTAATAGATTAATGCTGACAGCTGCAGTTCTGGGCTCTAAATATATTGTTCCCCTGGTGTTAACTTGTTACTGAAGCTGTGGCATTGTTATTGCCAGCACTGGACAAATGACAAGTATACATTCTTTTTTAGCTGATTTAGGTTAACTTCCTCAGTACTGGGAGAGGAAAGCAATCTTTATGTATTCTTCTTTTTAAATAGTGATATTTTCCTCCCTCTTTCAGTAGCAAAGACAATATAGGTATAGAGATAGATTTGTATTTGCTCTATCAGAAAAGTTAATATATCTTATGCAACCTGATATTTAGACTGTTTATTGCGATCTTTCAGCTTTTCAGCAAATGTCAGTGTAACAGATGAGTGCTCATAAAAAAAGCCACTTCTGATTGAATTCCTTTATTGTCATATCCCAAATAATCTCTCTTTCTCAACAAAGTGACATTCACAGCTTCCTTGCTTACTTAGCACAAACAAAGGACCATACATCAGCTAGTGAAATAATTTTCCATGGGAGAAATGAGTGTGATGTTTTGATTCAAACTTATTTTTCCCCACAGAGGAAATGCAGATTTAACACAATTGGGAGATCAGTTCTGACCGAACAGAAGAATTTACATAGATCAGCATATTACTTTTGACAGCTTTAAGCAAAATGCATATTTACGTAAAAATCCCATTCCTTTTGACAATGTACCTTGTGTTAATTTATTAAGTAGAAAAAAAAGTTGAAGGATCTTTTTAGAAAGATTAAAAATCAAATTGTGTAAGGTTCATTGGTCTTTCTGATAAATCAAGTATTTATTTATTCCTAAATCCATATGATATCTATTAATGACAGAAGGAGAGAAGAAAATGTTATGTGTGAGCATTTATTTTTTGTTTTGCAGGAAGAATAAACCAAAATTCTATTGGGAGTCAAGCCAAGCAATATTTTTTTTTCATTACTTCTATTCTCAAGTCAACTTGGAACTCAAAATCTCATATCTATCCAAAGAGATCAAAAATCTGTGCAAAACCTTCCCCTTTGAGAAAATGAAAGCTGAGGAGAAGGGAGTTGTAAAGATAACCTAGAGAAGGAATCCCTTTTATTTTATAAGTTTTTCTTCAGAGAAGGTTCTGAGCCTGCACAGCACTCATACAGGGATTTAACACATTTCAATCAGTTATTCACATACCTAAAATCTTATACCCACTCAGTGTTTTATTGGCTTAAGACTCAGTGTAGACAGCAGGCTCTATTATAGAGGCTTAATCTCCTACACGATATAGTGCAGCAGGAGTATGTCAGTAGAACATCTAAGCTTTTTCTCTGTCTTAAAGGAGTATCTTTGAAGCCATCAAAGAACAATAGCACTGTAGTGACTCTTGGCAAATCCTGTAGTTGTAGAGACTTGATAAAATCAAGGCAACCATTAACACTTAAAAAAATGTCCCATTGTATAGTGAGTGACATATGCCATTCCCTAAAGGGGGAAAAAAAACAAACAAAGGAAACATATTTTCCCTGAATCTAAATGACTTTTTTCTCTCTGCAATCATCACCACACCAGGAGTGTGAGGGTCCTTCACCTGAAACTGTAAAACAGTGATGCTCCATCACTGAAACGTAGTTGAAGAAAATCACCTGCCTCGATCCATTCACAATCATATTTTAAGAAATTAAATTATCTGCCTTTGAGATGTATGATATATTTACTAGACACAAATCTGATGCCAGATGTAGGTTGTATTCCGTTCTGCGTTGCATTTAATCACAAAGGTTAACAGCTGTGACTTCATAACATACATCCCAAAGGAGTAAGTAGGGAAAGAACAGCTCATAACCACTGCAAGGAGCAATGTTTTGCACTGTGCATTGTAGTTAAAGGTTAAGCATTGTGAAGCTATAGAACTGAACCAACAGTCATTTGTAACACACTCCAATTATGTAATCACAGGGAATTATTTTCCTACTGCTGACTGATCTGATGGTTGTGTATCAGCTATCAGTTGAGAACTATTCATCTTGAGGTGCTTATTGCCAGAATGCTTTTCAAGCAGTGGAGAAAACATTACCGTAAAACATTAATTTAATGTCTCATCTGTGTTAAAGACCCAGCAAAGGTAATCTTTACACAACACTGATGAATTAGGTCTGTGTTTTAGCTTAGAATTTACTGAGTGTAATTCTCATTTATAAAAATGCTGCTTTGCACCATCTGATCCGGAAATGAGAGTGCTTTACCACCACAAAAACTATGTAAGGTACAGGCGGTCCAAACCATCAGAGAGGAAACCAACCCCAAACCTGTTTTTGGGATGTTCCCTGCTAGAGAGAACCCCAGGACAGACATCACCAGCACGATGAAACCCAGTAAACCAACAGTTGTCCATGCTCAGGCTGAAGCACTGAGCCAAGCCAGCTACCCCAGGGGCACATATTGGCTGTGAGCCTGTGGGCACAGTAAATGTTTTCGTTTAATCCTCAATGAAAGGTTTTCATTTGAGGACTCCTGAAGTGGCAGTGATTCAGCTGTGCATCTGAGCCCTGACAGAGCCTGTTCGGAAGGGCTGACCCTTTGTTCAGGAGGAATGGATGTGATGTCAGAAGAGAGAAGTGGTGGAGGGAGAATGATGCACAGCAGTGAGTGCTGTTGGTCCAAAGTTCAGAAGATGTGAACTATACAGATCCAGAGAAGCTGATGCCAGTGCTCAAGCCCAGCATTTTTGAAGACAGAGCAGAGTGAAGTTTCCTGATTGCTATGGCTTGTGCATGCAGCACTGGCTCAGGGCGCTCCCCTCACTCTGTTTTTCCCATTGTGTAGGGTTGTATTTTTGGTAAGACAGCACAGAGGCAAGCTAAGGTATGTACAGCTTTGACACAATGGGAAGGAGATTTAAAACGGCAGTAATTTCCAATAGCATTGTAGAAATCAGCCATTTGTGTGATTCCAAGGGGTATTTTCTAATTATTTTAGTTGGAATTAGATGAACTTTACGGTTCCTTCCAAACCAAATCATTCCATGATTCTATAAAACAGGTTTAGGCAAGACTAGGGCAACTCTGGGAAACCATGCATTTCAGTTTTCAGGATTAAAATGAATAAGTTCTGTTAGATTAAAATGAATAAGTTCTGTTACTGTGTAACACTTTAGAACACTTGCTGCACTGTCACATAAAGTATGCTCTATGCTTTGCCAGTTTCTTCATGCAGAAATGTTCCAGGCATTTTTGGCTGCACAAATATTTTGGTATAAATGTCACAGTAGGGAAATAGCAGTTAATTTTATTAGTTACTAATCCCATACATGAGTCAAAATACAAAAATCCAGGAAAAAACCCAAAAAAACCCTGGTTTTGGTTTTGCTAGCATTATCTTTTCATTTGATACTGGAATTTCTAACAGCCTGGGGTTTTCTTCACACTTGGATTAGCCTGCCTACAAATAGTTTACCATTTACTTTCTACGTAAACCAAATTTTAAGACTCTGTAAGGATAAGGATGCCACCCCACAAAACAGAGTAGGTCAATAAGCAGTCAATTCCGCTGCTTTGTGACGTGGTAGGTTTGAAACTTGGCTGATAACAAAACAGACAATGAGGAGGAAAGTGTTAATTAATTTGGGAAAAAGTACTTGGTGTGCAGAAGAAGTGTGATCCAGCCACTGGTTGAGTTCCCATGCATCGTCTGAGCTGCAGTCTGCACTCTATGGAGATAAATACATCAATTTAAACCTCTCAAAGTGAAATTTAAGTATTTGCATTTTTACTGCATTTATTGTGGTGAGCTGAAAAGGAACATGGCCAAGCAGGCTGGTTCCAGAGGACTTGTAACCAGTTCTACCCAAACACTTAGAAACAAGAAAATCCAAAACATGGGGCAAGAGGGTGCATGGGAGAATAAGTCCAGTTTTGTCACTGCTGAATTCAGGGGCTAAGGAATATCCATGCAGTGCACACAGGTAATGGTTGCCCACAAAACATCCACAGGCCCCTCTGCCTAAAATGAAGCATTGTCAGGGGGTGAGGCAGCAACTCTGTGTTGTTCATGGAGGGCAGGGTCTCCCACTGCACTGAGGGGGAGCCCTTCTCCCTGCCTGGGGTGGAAGCCACTGGCAATCCCTATATCCATCTCTAACTTTCAAGGTCTTCAGTTCTTAAGTCTGGTTGATACCACCCATTTTTTACATTTTAGGAAGAGCTTTAAAGCCTCCACCAAGCCTTGAACCTTTCTGGTAACCACAGTTTAATTCCAGTCTGGTAACTATGGTTTAATTCCAGTTTTTAAAAAAGTATTTTTTATTGAACCAAAAACATTCCCAGCCATTAAAACACCATGCCAGAATCTGAAGAGCAGAGTGGTGATGAAGACCTCCCTTTCACAGTGTTGTTCATTCATGTTCATCTTGGAGCTCTGCAGGGTTCCTTGCTGAACACGGATGAATGAAGTCTTTGCAGCTTTTTATTGTGATATGGGGCTCTCCCAGAGTGCAGGGAAGTTCAGGTACCCTGAACTTAAAATATTCCAAATGGACCTGAAGTCACACAGAGCACTTTTGGCTTTAGTGTACTTTTAGGCAGCTACAGCTCCATACCTAAACTGACTCATAAAATGAGTTTCCAACAATAGTGTGATTCACTTTAAGTCTTTTTTGCCTTCCATTTCTGTACCATACTTCCTCCCTTGATCTCATGGCACCAGTGCCTCTAAAACTCATGGCACTTCTAGCAGAGAGCCAGGTTAATGCTTGTGTTTTCTACCATTTCCTGCAGGCATCCCCAGCTGCTCTAGCGAAAAGCGTTTTGGCTGAAGTTCCAAACCAAGTCGTGGACTATTACAATGGCAAAGGGATAAAACCAAAATGTATGTCAGAGTACGAGTCTTCCAGGACACTAGCTCCATGAACCTGCCTGCACTCTTTTACAAAATTAAAAAAGAAAAATGCTACTGTCTACAACTACTGTATTTAAAAAAGGAAACAAAAAAAAATAGCACGTTTTGGTGATTTTTAACTAAAATAACTTTTTTTTTTTGCATGTGTAGCCTCAAGGCTTAAATCTGTTAAGCAGTTGTATTGTTGAAAACTTTTTATGAGGAAAAAAATCCAGAAAAAGAAGTGAACTCTTTACATTACAGCATGTTGCCTTGAAATAAAAAGTTATCTGTATCTGGTTTTTATACAGGTTTGTTGAAATTTTGCTAAATTTCTTATATTTACACTGTAAAGCATTTTGAAATATTTATTGAGAGTCGATAGCCAAAATGTCTTTGGTTTAATCTGCTATGAACTGAGAGATTTTTCAAAATGGCAGATGCATGAACTGTATTTTGCATGTTTAAAATAAAAACAACAGAGTTTTGCAGTTGTCTTTATTTCTCTCTCTGCCACAAGGCTGCCTGCTTTCAACTTCCATATTCCAAGGGAAGGGTAATAAAGTGTTGCAAGAGATATCTGACTGGAAGCATGGGCATTTCTAATGTTAGCACCTTATAACATGGACATCCAAACAAGCTCACTCAGTCTGTGGCCTGAGTAGTAATTTTTCAAAAGTCCGTCAAATCCAGCTGTTACAAAGTGTTTGGACCATAACTGTAAAGAGATCTGGCATGGAGAGCATGATCCATCAGGACTGCATGTCTTAAAACATGCCTACTTAATCCAAACAGTCTGGCTGGCTTTCAAACAGGATGTATTTTGGCTATCCAAATTTATAATCTCTTCTGTTTGAGAATTCCTATTTTGTTTCATTTGTGTTTTAAAACTCACATGCAGTATCCAACTCCGTGTGGCACATTTTACCAGTGAAATTTTGCACAGCTTGATTTTGTGACAAGCAGTGATTTGTAACTTCATCCTCACACAGACCACACACACCTGTGTGTGATAGAACTGTTTTTTACTGAAAGAATATTGAAACCACCTTAAAAAAAAAGAGGACACAGAAGAATGAAATGGTGGCAGATTGCACTTTCCATTGAAATATTTATGTGTGTAAGTGAAGAAATTAGATTGATGTTATTTTTTCGTGTTTGAAGGATGACTTGTTAAAAACTAAGGAGAAAATTTGACAAAAAAATAATCTGTGTGGGATTGTCCAAAAGGCACAACTTTGGATGCATTGTACTCCCACTGGATTGAAAACATTCTTGTTGGTAGTTCCTGAAGAAGCTGTTTGGGGCCAGTGCTAAATATTTTGGAAACCTTCCCTGTGAGCAAGGGGTTTTCATTAAGAAATATATATTTTTAAATGAGTTTGCAGGCAACTCTCCTTTAGAGATAACTTCCATAGGATCAGCTTTGATTGATGATTTTGTACTCTTAAATGAAGGCAGTGGGATAGCGAGGATGCATGGGGCTGCCTCCCCAGCACATTCAGTTCTGCCCCATCTCTATCCTGCAGTGCCATCATTCACACTTGCTTGTAAAGATTTCTTCAGCTGATCAGATACTGAGCAGCAGCCAGTATTACTTGGCCGTGGGTATAAATTGTCTGGAGATGTCCAAACTGATAGATCTCAAATCCACATTTCCATGTAAAGGCTGACACTTCATTTGAGAGCTTACCCTGTCAGGCTGCACATCTCTCCCTCCGTGGGTGTATTTCATCTGGAAGCTACTGTGATCTCCCCTTACATGTCATACACCACTCTGCCAATTACTCTTAATTCTTACATACAACACCTCTAGTTTCTTATTCCCACTACTCCCCTGTTTTCTTTCCTTCCCTGTTCTCAGGAGGAGCATTTTCTAGCTGTTAAAGCACAGGACTGCAAAATCAATGACTTTGTGTTCTTTCCTCCTCCAGTATCTCATTTTCTTGCCCAAGATTTTTAAATGTTCTGCACCTCAGATTCCTCATCTGTAAAATGAAGGTCACTGTCATGTATCATAAATATCTCTCAATAGTAGTGGGGTACTTTAATACTTGAAAAGTGATTTGAGATCCTTCCTCAGAGGCATGATGGTGCTCTCACCATGTAAAGAGTATTACATTACCCTGGGACCTGCATTAAGGGATGTCATTTACAGTTGAGGAGAAGTTCAGCCTTTTCTTTATCATTTGCCAGACTGAATAAAAGAAAGCTTTCAGCAAGAAAAATTAGGAATCAGATAAATTGTTCTTCTGGTACACTTTGACTAAACTAATTTTTGAAGTGTTTATGGTTACACAGAATTGGGTGGTTACACCTCTTCAATTCTAGAGGTGTTACAAGGTGCTTCTATAATGTGGCATCATGTAAAATGCAGAGATCAACAGGGCATTGTATGCTGAGCTATATAAACCATCAGTCATTTTCATGTGTGTATATGGTCTATATAAGTGTCTCTAGAACCCCAGCTGCTGCAGATCTTTCTGTTTACTTCACACAATCCTGATTATAAATGCTCTCTACTTAAAAACAAATCACTATCAGTGGTTGATATAAGTCAGCAATTCTGTAGCAGCCCTCAAGTATTTGGAAAGATACCTTCACGGTATTGAAAAATTAACTGGAAATCTCCTTCAGTCTGTACAGATCTCAGCATGTAAGACAAACACGTAATAGTGTGGTGAGTTGGTGTAGGATGCACAAAAGACAAAACTGGCCATATGGTAAAGGCTTACTAATGAGGCTTTGGATGTTATTTTCATTGCTCCAAGCTATTCCCTGCAATAAAATACTGTGGACTTCGTGCAGGGTAACCTCATTAAATATATGAATACATCTCAGAAATGGGATATTTTTCTCCTGTTTTATCTACTTAGGGTTTTAGCAAGGCCATTCTGCCTTTAGGCTGAACTGCCATCAATTTCTCCTGCAGATATTTTATGCAAATTTAAACTTCTACTGCCTTTTGATGGATCATTTTAAATTCTTAAAACCGCTTTAAAATAAATTACGTCTTGTCCTTTTGGGATAACCAATGATCTAAAATATATTCTCTGCCAACTACAACCCTGCTTTCCTTTTTATCTCAAATCCAATTCAAAAACCGAAAAAGTCACTGAAAACTCCTATTAGCCCAAAATACATTAACATCCATAATTCTTGAACCAGATACTGGGATTTTTAGTTTGTAGGGTAAACTAAGTCCACAAGAGATTTGGAAAAAGCATTAATACACTGCTAAGTGCTTATTACCCTAAGGTAAAACCTTTACATATGAAGATTTTACCATGATGAACAATGTAGTGTTCTACTTTTTTTTCCCCTTTATTTACAGGAAGTGCCAATTTTGCCACAAAAAAATAGAGTTTATAGCACCACCTGTCCTCCTTCACACAGGTCTTATTTGTACCTGCAGTCCTGATCTGAGGAGCTGCACTATACCAGAGACAATTTCAGCAATTAGAGAGCTATACGAATGATAATTGTCAGTTCAGCTGCATGTTTGCTTGCACCATTCACTGCAAACCATCAGCTAACTGCACTCCCACCCCCCCACCCCCCCACCCCCCTTTTTGTTTCTTCCAATTTCATGGCAAAGTTGGAAAGATCCTCCAAACTGATCAGGTGAAACCCAGGTGACCTCTCCTGTGAAGGCTGACAGTTCAAAAGTGGTGTTTCCACTTCTGCAGTTCCCAGGACTGCCCAAGGCAGCAGACTGGTGGGGAAGGTTTTTGTAATGGGTGCTCTTCCTTTCCTCCAAAAAAAGTGGTAGCCATTTCCAGTGCTGTACAGAAAACCTTTTACTGCTGTGTTCAGGAGGCACTTGAATCCTTGTCCCAATGGTTAGAGCAGGGAGTTTGCCATCAGATTGCATTCAGAGCTGCAGCCACCTTGCTACACCCACTCCTCCTTACACACACAAACCTGTGGAGTTCATGCCTCTTTAGCACCATGACAAGCTGCGTGCACCTAAAAAAACCCCAAACAAACAAACAAAACAACAACAACAACAAAACCCAATAAAGGTTGATTTTGCATCATGATAAAAAGTACAGGAAAGTACAGAACCGAAACTTTTCTCTCAGAAATGTGTGCCCTCATATATTACTTCCAAGTTACTTATGCATGAAATCCTGTGTCACCTCAGTTGTGCAAAAGCATCATACTGTGGCAACAAGGCTCACTAGGATCAAGGGAGCACTCTTCTCTGGCTGGGAACATCTGCCATGGCTTGGCAAGTTACTTGATCTTGCAATGTGCCTTCATTCCAGATGTCGAAAATGGGGGCAAATAGAATTTTGCTACTTCCTGGGGACTTTTGGTCTGGTTAGCACCACTGTAGGGTCACCACAGTGCTCAGAAATTGGGACATAACACCTTTATCATTTTTAGACCCTTTATTTCTCCTGCTATAAAAGTCTCTGTCAGAGCAGCAGCATAAGCTACCAATGTTACCCCATTAGAAAACACACCCGCATGAAATTTAGCAACATCCCTCATGCTGTTCTTGATGCCAGGGAGAGAGCAGAAAGATGCAGGGATTGCTGTGATAGCAGAGACGACTACCCAGCTTCAGAGAGGGAATGTCAGTTGGACTGTAAACTTGGGAGATACAATTCTGAACACACTACATGGCTACTTCATAAAAGGACAAGAAGTAAATTCGGGACAAGGAATGTGTGTGAAAGCTACTGTTAAGTTTCTGGATCACAGTTTTGGGTGTGAAGACCAAAATAGCCCAGTTACAAGCCTCAAGTGCAACACCCCCACACACATACCATTGTGGGGGAGAAGATGGAGTAGTGGGGTAAAGAGAAACAAGGACAGATGCCAGTTGACCATGCTGAAAGCCCATGTGTCTTTATAAAAAGGGATTTCTGCTGAAACCACAAGGGAATCTTGGGTTCATACCCTTCACTGTCCTAACTAGTGCACTCTCAGCTGTGATGGTTCCCTGCTCAGAAAAGGAAAAAAAAGGGTGAGTCAATTCTGAATACTGCTAACAGCCAGACCACACCAAAGCCAGAGTGTCACAGGTACCATCCCTGTGTCAGGCTGCTCAGAACCCTCTGCCTTAACCACCCATTTTAATTTTACCAGGAACCTTCCCTGCCTACACTACTAAATACACTTCCCGCAAACGCTGCCCTCCCTCAGTCACACGGCCCAGGCACTCACTCGGGGCACGTAATCACAGAGTGATGGGAACATTCAGGTCGGGAAAGGTCTCTAAGATCATCGAGTCCACGCATTATCCCAGCATTGCCAGGGCCATCACATCACCCCGTCCTTAGTGCTACATGTTTTTTCGAACACTCCCAGGGACAGTGATCCCATCACCTTCCCTGGGCAGCCTGTTCCAATGCTTAACCACCTTTTCCCTGAAGAAATTTTCCCCACTATCCAATCTAAACTGCCTCTGGCACAACTTGAGGTATTTTCCTCTCGTCCTGTCGCCCATTTCCATGGAAGCAAAGCCCTGAAGTGGCTGAACCCCGCACCCCGAGGAAGTTTGACACAGCGGAGTCGCTCCTTCCCGGACACCACCACACCCCCGAGGGCATCTGCTCAAAACCTGCAGTAAAGTTTTGAGTCCACTGTCCCGCAGTGTGCTAAGGGGTGCTTGCCAGCGATAAACGCCACCAGCCGCCGGCATTCTCCCGTCTTTGACACTTGTGTGCTGGATTTAACTGGCTCGCGGCTGGAATGCAGGCAGAGAAGTGACGGCAGACATGGGTGAGGTATTCCCTCGGGGTCAGAGTTGCTCCACCGGCCACGGGCGCTGCAGCCCACGAATTTGTGGTGATTCGGGAGCTTTTTTATCACTCTTGAGCTGGCCGCCCGCGGCCCGGAACTCTCTGTCCGGGGCGGCACGGAAGGTTTCCAGCGGCGGACGCGGCGGGGCCGGAAGGCGGCGGCTCCGCCGGGGTGGCGGCATGGCGGGCTGGGGGCGGCTGGCCCGGCTCGGCGGGCGCCTCTGGGCGGCGGCGGCGGCGCCGGCTCCCGGACGCAGGTAGCGAGCGGTACGGCTGGGAGGGGAAGGGGCTTCTCCGGGGAAGGAGAGGGGAGGGAAAGAAGAAGCGCAAGGAAGGGCGTGGAGTGCAGCGTGGCTCGGCCCCTGTTGCAGCCCCGAGGTCATAGAATTGTAGAATGGCCTGGGTTGAAAGGGGACCTTGAAGATAATCTAATTCCAGCCCGCCTGCTGTGGGAAGGGACGCCTTCAGCTAGACCAGGTTGCTCAGCGCTGCATCCAGCGTGGCCTTGAACACTGGCAGGGATGGGGCATCCACAGCTTCTTTGGGCAACCTGTTCCTCACCACTCTCACAGCAAAGAATTTCTCCTTAATATCTAATTTAAGCCTGCTGTCTTTCATTTTGAACCCATTCCCCCTTGTCCTGCCACTACATGCTTTTCTAAGTAGTTTTGCCTCGTCCTTCCTGTAAATTCCCTGCGGGTTCTGGAAGGCGAGGGGCGCCTGAGCCGCCCCTTTCCCCCGGCGGCCTCTCCCTGCCCCTGGGCGCCGTCTCTGGCCGCCGCCCTTCCAAGAGGCCTCTGTGTGCAGCCTGTTGGCAGCGCCTGGAAGCTTTGTTCGTGGTCCCAGGGGTTACTGCTGGGGCATTCCAGCCTTAGAAATACCCCGCTTTTACAAGTACCCCCAGCCTGCATGGGAGTTCCAGCAAGAGAGCCGTGTTCGCATCCAGAGCACCTTTGCAGCATAGCCAGCCACTTGACCTGCCATGTTTTGGGTCACCTTGGCCCGCTGGCCACGTGCATTCACTGCCTGTGCTGTTAAATACTCTTTTGTTGACGTTGCAGTGGATTGGGGAGCATTCAGGCCTTTTTCAGCCCTCATAAACTTTATGGCAGAACAATAAGCTGTTTAGCAGTGTTTGTAGAATCAGAGAGTTGCTGGGGCTGGAAGGGAGCTGAGGTCTAAGTTCTTTCTTACAGCGTGGCCAGCCCTGAGGTCATATGAGGTTGCTCAGGGCTTTGTGGTTTTGGGCCTTGAAAGGACTTCCCAAGGACTCAATCTTCACAGTCCCTCTAGGTCCCAGTGTCAGTGTTTGACTGCCTTCAGGCTGAACATTTTTTTCCTTACGTCAAATCTGAATCCCCCTTTTCAGTTTATAGCACTTCTCTCACTCTCCTGGCATGTACCCCATTGACATGACCTGCCTTGGTCTTGTTTCTCACAAATTATTCCATGTGACTTGTGGATGGGACTGTGCATCTCTCCTTTATGGATTTCACTGGTTTCCTTGTTGGTTTGTCCCTCTGGCTGGCAGAAGGACACCCTTGAGCATCATCCACTGCTGCCTTCAAACTTAATCACTCATCCCCTCTCAGAGGCCACTGATACAGATATTGAACAGGACAAGTCTCTGAATAGACTCTTGAGGAGCTCTGCTTGTAACTGGCCTTCTAGTAGAGTCCAAACCATCAGCTGTGACTCTTTCAGCTGATGATCCAACCAGGCTGCTTGGCTGACAACCCACCCATCCATGCTATAATATCTCATCTTGGATAGAAGGATGCCACAAGAGATTGTTTTAAGAAGTCTTGCTAAAGTTAAGGTAAACAGTACCCACTGTTACCTCTTTTGTTCATGGATCTAGCTGGGTTTTTTCAGTCTTGGGTGTGGTTGGTTGGTTGTTGCTTGCTCCTCTTTGGCATAATTTAGAATACTTAGTCAAGTGACAGATAATTAGGTGTTTAATAAGTCAGATGTAACATGTCATGAGACACTTTCTGTACTGCTAAGACACTCAAAACCTTTTCCCACCTCTGGAAAGGGGTCAGCTGGGCTTTGCAGTCAGGCACATCAACAGTTCAACGTGGTGGCATGAGCATCTTTCTGAAGAGAACGTGGAGTTCCTCAAGAAGATGACTGCAGAGGATTACAAAGCTCAGACAGCCAGCAAGCTGTGCCCTTTGAAGGATGAGCCATGGCCACTGAATAAGTGGACGCCAGGTGAGAAAGGATCTCTTCTGGAATACCTGTTCATGCTGAAATTATTATTGTTGTGTTGTTGCATTCAGTAACGTCAGGGTTGTATCTTGTGAAGTATTCTCCTTTTGGCTTTCACATCAATCATTCAATAAATCTCCTAGTAAATAAGTAAATATAGTATATCAGTTCTCTAAAAAGCATTTAAAAGTTCTCTAAAAAAGTATTTAACTTAACAAGATGTTAAGAACCTTTCAAAAACTTTTAGTTCTTAACTTTATTTTTTAATCTAGCACTTGGCCCATCCCACTGCTGTACAAGATAATAAATTAAGAAGTCTTCAAAAAAGTGTCCTTAGAATATAAAGTGTATGAGCTTCAAAATGTTAATATTGCTGGATTCTGAAGAAAAAGTGTAGTATATAATACATGGCACTTCTGGTCTGTGATTACAAATTCTTGTGGACTGGAACACAGAGTTAAGTTTTTGAGCTTTCAGAAGGGTCACATCATTTGTGTGGCAGACATGACAGGTTGCCTTTTCAAAGATGGGGGTAGGGAGAACCTCCTACAGTAAACTTTTCAGTAGTTAGTTTGGCCCTAATACATGGGCATTGTATTTTGGAAAGACAACTGAACCAAAAGTTCAGTTTTGCATTTTCTATCAAACCCAACTGAAATAGGTACAACTTGACTGCTGGTGGGGTTAAAAACCCCCAGCCTACCTGTGGGTAGGATTTAGTGGTGTTTTCTCTTCTTCACCTCCGTAGGAAAGAGGAGAGTAAATGGGACTTTGCAGATAATTAGATGAACTCTTTCAATTATTAAGTGTGAAGGTGCATCTGTGTTCTGTTTTGATCTACAGATTCCATCAGAGTTGGTGTTGTTGCAGTAAAACTGGGAATGATGCCAATATGGACCAAATCAGGAGAAAAACATGCTGTCACGCTACTTAAGGTGAAATAAACCATAATGAATTTCATCTCCTGCACTGTATTGTTTGTAAACCAGCTGTTTCAAGGAAAGGTGAAACTTACTACTTGAACAGAGTAGGAAATCCTGAAAGAAAGTGAAGGTTTCTTTCACTCCTGTATAGTACACCACACCCATTCTGTTTATATCTAAACTTTCTAGGAGTGGTTTGCCCCACTACCTCAGCTATTCAAATGCTGCAGAGCTGTGAGTGGTGTTACTAGGTGATACAACAAAGCTGGGGTTAACTATCCCACTTCCCTTCTTTTATTTCTCCACCTGCAGGCCTGTTGAGATTAGCTTCACCTTGGTTTCTGAGCCTTTGTAGCTCTGAAGCTGCTTCTTCGTGTTCTCTGGCAGCTGCTTTTGTGATGAAGCCTTTTGCTGACTGGCTGCTGCCATGAGAGGAGCCACTGCTGTGAAGGCCGTCAGGTTTACAGGGCAGAGGAGCAGGAGTCTAAAATGGGGGCTCTTACTGTGTGCTGTGCATGCTTACAGCAGGGATTGTGCAGATCTTGTGTGGAAAAGGTGATTTTTAGCGTATTTATGAAATTAGTTTGCATTCTACTAATTGTTTTTGCTAAAAGAAGCCTTCAGTTCAATGGAAAAGCAATGTCAGTGGTAAAAACGTAAAACACTGTCTTACTTTCTATTATGAAAATAAGGACTGGTTTTGGTGTTTTGTTATCTTAAAGTGTACACGTCTGCTTATGCTCAGGCAAACACTTTCTTTTCTCTAGGTTCAAGATTGCCATGTTTTGAAATATGTTTCAAAGGAGGAGTCTGGTGGAAAAACGGCCAAGCTGCTTGTTGGAGGCAAAAATGTATCTCCTTTTTCTGTAAGTGAAGCATTTTGGGTGTCACTGTTGGAATAATTGTTTCTGTTGTGATTACAATACAAAAGTAGCATAAGTAGACTTCTCTGAAAGATCTATTGGTAGACCAGAGTGCTTTGTAATTGATCTTTTGTCACATTCACCTTCGCCATTTCCTGAAGCGAGTGTAAATTCTTGGTTGAGAGAATAGCAAGAAGAACTTTTTGAAAGTTTGGCCTCTTAATTCTCTAGGAAAGCTGTGGGTTTAGGAATTTGTTTCGATGTGCAGTGACCTGTGCTGGTGAAAGGGTTTGAAGGACCATTAGTGGAGAAATGTGTGTTCTTCATGTCTGTGGAGATGCAGTTGAGATGAGGACTGCAAGGTACACACTTCAGGGGCCTATTGTAAACTTACTCAGCTTCATCAGTCGTTTACAACTTAGTGCTCTAGCTTACTCTTCTGCACTGTCTTTTTGGCTACAGTTCTCATTTTTCCCCAGGTCTGTTGACATTGTTTAGTTTGCCTGTAGTTCTGCTGGTAAGTAACTTTAAGACTTATCTTTTTGAGAAAAGAGCTTTATGATTGTAACTCATCAACGGCCATATCAAAGCCACTCACTTGTTTAGACATCCCAGTTGCTTGATGTGGGATTCCCAGATATCTCTAGTGGCTGAGGTTGTCTGGCAGAGCTGTCATTCCCCAGGATGAGTTAGAGATCAAGCAGGAACAAAGTATTCCCTCAAAGGATTGCAGTTTCTGTGATGCATTATTTCTGTAAAATACAATTTTTCAATTCTTGCAATATCCTGACACTCAGTTGTCTGATTTAGGCAAGTAAAAAATCCCAGAGCTCATGACTACTGAGCAGATTATCTTAGTTCATGATCACGGCTTTCTGAGGACATAGATTTCCATTTCTCAAACAGATGCTTGTCCTACGGCCTCAAAATTAATCTGTGTACTTGTTTTTACTTTAGTGGGGGTAAGAGAAGATGGACCATTTTTCCTTTGATAGATCTCTTGGATTTTTTAGTATATTCTACTGATTTTGAACATGCTGATACTTCAAGGTGCCATTCTTTTATTCAGTTGATTTGTGCCATGTTTGACTATTACAGCTTGTACTCTTCAGCTGTGTATCCTGTCACTTCAGTCCATTTCCACTCTCCAGGTATAACATTTTTCCTGGAAAAATAACAGCTGTGGTTTTTTCCTTTCCTCTTACTTTGGTCTAAGACATGAAAGAGTCATGGGAATAATAATTTTCAAGTTGTATTTTGCCCGTTAGACATCTTAGAGTTGATCTTTTCATGAAGATGATGTTACCAGCGAATCCGGTATGTTGTCAGAGTAAAAACATGCCAGAAGTGAGGTGGTATAAAGAAAACTTCTTTCTAAACAGCTTCTATGAAAATTTCTTCAAAGCAGAACTACTTAAAAAGTCAATTCAAGGAGTTTTCAGTAGTGTGAGTTATGTTAAAGACTTTCTTTAGGCATAACTTTTCCCAAGTTAGCTTCTATTCATTTGGTTGAACTTAGACTCATTTTAATAAAGAAATTAATTAAATATCCTTTGAGCGGTCTTTGGTGGGGTCCTGGCCTGAGACTGAACTGTGTATTACTATTATTTTTATACTGAGCTCTGTATTATTATTTTTGACATCATCATTGTATAAACTAGATAATTCCTAAGGCAGAATTTGACATGCTGATTCTGAGCAGTTTTGCTTGTTAGGGTACCAACAAGTGATGTATTTCTGTGGTTTAGATGCAAGTTTGGATCGTTTTCCTGTGTTTATCAGCCTTTTTATGTGTTTCTTTTCTCTCTGAAGTGTCAGAAGTGAGAATTAGAAGAAAGGTGAATGATACTGTCTTCTATTAGCATAAGCAATTTCTGTTATGTTAATTCCTCATAGGAAAATCTGCCTTCCTCAGATTCCTCACAGCTACTGATTTTTAATTAATTCAATCAAAAGATTCCTTCAGTAATTTTTCTAACAAAGAATTTCCTGTTTTTCTTTGGAGTGTCAAATTGCTTTAAAACTGATAAGGGGTATTGCATTTTTAGCAAGATTCATTTTTCCTTTTTAGCTTGATGTGTGTCACTCTCTTATAACTGAACAGATTTTTCATGGTATTTTTAAATGCAAAATTATGCTCAAAAGTACAGTTCTGTCAGTGCTCAAACTTATTTTTTTGGTCAAAACTGTTTTATATGCTTCCTACAAGTGAGGGCATGTTGATAATTTTCCTGTGATGCTAGAAGATATTGCTGGTGTTTAAAAAAAAAAATCTAAGAATTGACTTAGTGTTCCCCTCTTCAGTATTGCTTTTTAGGAAGGGTTTGTAAAGACTGCAGTGTTTTGTTTGTAAAAATACATCTCTCTGACTTGGCTGTTTGAAGAGGAGGTGCTGTTACAGTGGAACAGTCCTAGAGCAGGATCTTTGAGATTTAAGTGAATTTTACCCTTTGACCTCACCGTGCTCTTCTTCAGCTGTGGTAGCTCTTTCCAGCCACCCACGCTGGGCACAGGGCTCCCCTTGCTGCAGCTTAAGGCAGCAGCTCTGCATAGGTGGAAATAGAGCATTGATATACAGGCACTTTCGTAGGAAGTCCATATCTTTATTTTTCATCCTCATGTATGGTTCTGCAGATTAGTACAGGTGCTCCACTGATCCCACAAATATTTGTGGTCTTAGGAGAAATTTTGTATGTAGGTGATTCTGGTTTTTTAAAGGTATTTGAAGTATTTTGTACTGTGACCTCAAGTTAACAAATCTCTCAAGAAACATTTTTCACTCTTAAAAACAGATTAATAAACTTAAAATTTCAGGTTTTTTTCTAAATCAGAGATCTGATCATCTTGCTTCCTCATTCTTCATAAAACTTCCTCTGTTCTAACACTTTTCAACAAATGTGTGGGCAACAAAAGAAAGCAACATGCGGATTTTCAAAATAGTGTTTTCAAATACAATAAGTGACGTTTTTAAAGTTGTCCACATTACTTGTTCTTGAAATACACAAAGTCATTTTTGACAGAGAGAGAACTGCGCAGGAGTTTTGAGAAGCAAACCTCAGAGATGAGATTATCCAAGTGTAACAGTATTGTTAGATGCTTTCTTTTTTTTTTTAAATTGCTTTCTACCAGACATCATTTGGAGGAAAATCAGCTGCATCACCTTTTTTTTTCCTATGGCCACTATTCTCCTGCATCGCTTTTTCTGCTGCTTGGTTTCATTTCAGTGGTCTGTTCTGTGAGATGTCTTGTTTAAAACAGCTGAGAATAATTTTAAGTACTTTTAAATTTATCAGACTAATCTGAAAAGAAAATCCCTGCTTTAGTAAGTCAGCAGTGGTTTGACACTGAGTGTATTTGGTGTATCTTGAAAATACATGGATCATAAACTTGTTACTAATTTTCTTTTTTTGCCCAGAGACTCAAAATTTTCTTCTGTGGAAATTTAAGCGTTTCTAGAAGTTTCTGCAAGACAAGAATTTTTTTCTGTGGTTTTGTTAGTTAAATAAATACATTTATCATGGTGTGGAACTAAGCCATCAGAAGCTTTGAGAAAGAGAACCTACTTCTAAATTGCTACAAAACTCCTTGTAAGCCATGAAAAAAAATAGTAGTGTCTGTCATCTCCATTCTAAATGATTGGTTTTGCTTTTCTGATCTTCGATATCTTCATATATCTCTTGTTTATATTAGGTGGCTGTGGGGTAACTACTTGACAGAAAATAAAAGGCAGGAGTTTTTAAGTAAACTTTATGTAGAGATAAAATGCTAACCTCGAGATGAAATTCTTGTATGATGTATCTGTTTCTCTGAGTGTTGTTGACAGTCTGTAATCGTTTTCTTGGGTGGAATCATTGATTCTTGGGTATTTTAAGATGACTTATTTTTTATGGCTGCTTTTTGTTACAGAAGCCAGAGTCTGCACATGAAATTTTCAAAGAAGCTGGAGTGCCACGGAAGCAGAAAGTTACAACATTTAATGTAACAGATGATGCCATAATTAAGCCAGGTAATCTTTTTGGGCTACTGAGTATTATGGGCATAGTTATGTAGCATCTGCCACTTGCAGACCTAAATGAAGTTATAGTGTGTATTTCAGTGTTGTTTTTTATAGAAATTGCTGAATTCTTTGTTATTAAGCACAAGCAAACTCTTTTCATGGAGAAAATTAGAAGATGGGGTTTACTTTTTAGTTGATGAGATGCAGGATTTTTTCTTTTTCCAGGATACCTTGTTTCCATCTATGAGAAAATAAATCTAATCCAAATTTACTAATCTGAGAATTGAGTTAAGAAGTAAATGTCTGTAACCTTGACTCAATTATTTGGCATAAATATGGATACAGTTACAGGAAGTTCAGTGTTTATCCTTATGAGGGGGACACAGAATTTTGTGATAATGTTTGTCAGGACCCTGAAATAGCAGTTTGAGTTTTGTTTCTTCTTTCTGCATTCAAAGGTAGGACAATGGTTGCTTTTTCTGACAGCTTGCAAAGTAAAACACACTAAAACGTGTTTATAACATACATTCTCACTAAAAATCAAAGTATTGGAGGTTTGGAGATCAAATGAAAAGTTTTAAGTTTCTGAGGTTTTTTTAGGTAGTGTATTTAGCTTGCATTTATTTTGTGGTTTTTGACAGTTACATGAATTTTCTAAATAATTATGTAGGGTAGAAAGTTCTAATGTATTCCATCTTCAATGCCATTGAGGGAGCATTTTGCAAGACCTTTTTAAGACAGTGCAGTAACTGATAAAAATGAAATCTGACATGAAGAGGAAGTCTGGACTGATAAATGGAAGCAATAGCTTGAGATAAAGCAGAATTGCAAGTTTTTGATAAACTGTTTTTGCTGTGTTTGTGTTTAGTACATAACAACCTTTGTGTGCATGATTTTGTATCAGTTGCCAGTTATCTTGTCCAAATATGTGGATTGTGTAAATGTAAGAGGAAATAACACGGAAGTTTTTAAGTTTGAGGCTTATGAGAGGTTTACATCATTTCAGTTTGCATTCAGATTTGAGAAAACATTAAAGCAATTGAAAAAACACAAAGCAATTAAAGGGTTTTTTTTAGTGGATGTATAACAGACTGCAAACTGAAATATGCAGCCACAAGGATCTTCAGATTAAAGTTAATTTATAATGAACTAAGTTATCAGTTTTGCTTTGTTGGGTTTTTTTAAGCTGCTAATGAAAAAACATTTGCACTTGGATAAAAAAAATCACTGAAGACAAAACAAATATAGTACTAGTATTTTGATGCTGCAAGTATTTAAGGAATTAGTGTAATTACAGTGAGGTGAGTGATGTCACTGACCTACAGTAGCACTGTTTCTGCTAAAGGTTAGCATGTTGACAATGACAATTCCCCAGTGGAGGAAGCTGTACTTTTGTCACAGACTTTAGTTTGGAAACACTGTGTCTTAGTAGTGAAAGCGCTGCAAAAAAACATTTTAACCCCATTTTTTATAGTAAGGGCGGGGGGGGCCAGGTTGTGATTTGGTTGTTTTTTTGGTTTGATTTATTTTTTTAAAATTCCTTGTGAAGTGCTAGTAGTTCTAAGTGCAGCATATTCTATTTTCTTGCTAATCCTATGTATTACGAGTCTTAACTAATTAGGCCCTGTGGGCTTTGTCAGTGTATGAAGGACAATATGTCTGAGTAAAGCCTTGACCCTTCCTTGCTGCTCATCTGAAATTGGGTTATATCCTAAGAAGTGTGCTTAAATAGTAAATACAAAGCATCTGGTTCAGTCAGTGAGCTTCATAAAGAAGAACAAATAAGATGTAAATAACAAGTTCTGTTTCCTTTCCTGTGACTGTAACCTACCCTGGAGGAAATGGCTGGGTAGTGGTTTGAGGATTTCAGCACTGAGTTGAACATGATCATCTCTCCTCTTCTCCTGCAGGTACTCCTTTGTATGCTGCTCACTTCCGCCCTGGGCAGTTTGTGGATGTTACTGCAAAAACGTAGGTGCCTGAGGATTGATCCTGTATTGAATCTCTCTCAAAGAGAATGGCTGATTTTATTTTTTTTTCCCCCTTCTAATTTGGCTTGAACCCATGGCTCACAAAAGCTGAAATATAATTGCAGTGGTAGTGACAGGAAATTAATGTCCATTTATTCATTGGGCCAAAAATATCAAATTATGTTTCTTGATGAGGTTTACTCTTGATTTTGAGCAAGGCAGGTAGATGACTAATAGTATTAAGGCTGAGGTTCTGCCTATGTTCTCTCACATGCCCGTGATTAGCATGGGCAAAGAGATCTTTAATGCAGTATCTCTAGTATGTAAAAATGGAGAATAAATGCTGAAAGGCATCGGTTCCCAAAAAGACTGCTTAATTTTCATTTGGTGAAGAGATGGGAAGAGAGATGTGGACTGAAAGGATAGCAAAAAGATAGTGAATACATTTAGCAGTACAGCAGAGCTGTCTAATTCTTTGGTTTTTTATTTATTTTCTCTCACATTCCAACTCGTGTCCTTGGCAGCAGTGGCTAAAGATCTTTTACTTTAATGTGGGAGGAATAATTTCCTCTTAGACCACTGCAAATGCTCAAGTAATAATAGAGGGCGTTCAAAAGAAAAACTGGTATCTTGTGGCAGAGACTAGTCCTGCTATTGTAGTACATCTGTGATTTCTCCAGGCCAAGAGAACTGCTGTCTGCCTATTTCAGTGTCAGGATACCAAGATAAGATTTGCCATTACATGTTTTATATTCTCTGCAATGGAGAGAGTACTCAGCTGCAGTTGTCTCACATGTAAGGTGCAATACCTATAAATGTCCAGTTTTATTCACAGGATTTTGCATATGTGGGGAAACCTGCTGTATCAACAGAGCTGAGTATGCAATTCTGCAGTTTAATAGATCTACACCTCACTACATTTGTGAGGGCACTCTGTTGAGAAGAACAGTTTAAGGAATTGACCGGAATTAGTATTTTTTCTCATGTCGGACCTCATTATGCAATACTTAGATCTGGCGTATTATTCATTCTGTTTCTAAACTGCATTCAGTAAGCATCCTGTAAGAGACCATAGCTTGTTTGCAAAACAAACCACATGATCATTAGGAGTGCAGTCATTTAATGGAGAGTGTCAGTCTTTGTTAATGCAGAAAAGCTTTGTTTTTCTAGGAGATTTTCCAAGAATTAGGAAAGGGATTTTTTAGCAGTATAGAAGACATTGGCGAACAACCACAGGGTATTGATTTTTATCTTGCTTTTAGAATTTGAAAATACTAGCAAGCTAAAAAGAGACTGGGTTCTTGTTCCTGTTCAGTGAATCCCTCCTAGATTCTGATTCAGTATTTCTAAAATGTTTTCTCCAGATATTTGTATGATTCCATTTCAGAAATCAGCTGTGTGTTTGTACTGCTGATTTGGTAGCCTATTTCTTGTAATCCTTCTGTAAAGGTGAAGGAAACATTCTTTAGCTAAAAAGAAAGGTGAAATGGGTTTTCTGTCAGTGTGATTCTCTAGTCATTCCAGTCTTTCTATATCAAAACTTTTAACCTTTTTCTGTGGCTCGCTCATATTCTGACTTTACTTCTTCAGAATGTTTCATTTATTATGTTCTCTTAGCTCTTGGGCAAGAATTAAGTTATGTGACTACATTTCAGTTTTTCTTCTATTCTTTACTTTTTTCCATGCAATTTCATCCAGCAAAGTCCCATCCAACCTGGGGAAAGACTTGGAGGGAGGACCTGGGTTTTCCTGATTCAAACCATTACAGACTTGAAAAAGAGTAATTCCTAAAAAGATGCTGTCAAGTAAATTTTTTAAAAGTATATTTACATGAATGTGTACTTTACATTTTCGAGTTTGACAGTAGTGTTGCTTTAATTGGAGGAAACACTGGAGTGTATAATGTTAGGGATCATGTGGATGAAAATAGCAGTGCTGTTTATAATAGCAGGGTTAATTGTAATAAGTCCTTTAAAAAGGAAAGAAAGAAAACTGGTGTTACCTTACCGAGGAGATAATATAGTGGAATTAAAAAAAAATTAATCTTTTACCAACTTTTAATTGTTCAGATGAGCAAGATATTTGTTTGTATCCTTCCTTCTGCCAAAATGTAAATAAAACCTTGCTCCTTATAAGTAAACAAACTTCAAACTTCATTTCAGAAGTCTTGGGTTAGCCTCTTCATACCAAAATGTAGGGGGGATTTTATGACTGTCTTCTTTTAATCTTCCATACAAATGTTTTTGTCAGAGTCTTTTGAAATATTTTGATTTACTTATATCTCTGTAAAGAAAAACATTTTCAGAGGAGTAAGAGGGTTCAATTAAAGATCTATGTATGCAGTTCATTTTCGTTTTAATCTCGTAATTGTTCAGCATGGTATGAGTGGCTTTTAGAGCACTGAGAGTAAGCAGTGTCTGCATGCTGTCAGTCTTCTATAGGGCTGAAATACTTTCCTTAGTACTTACTTTCAGCAATTTAAAAGCCCAATCCTTAAGTTTAGCCCTGCTAATCTTGGAGCTAAAATGCATAACACCGTCCAGAAACACTTCTCTCACAGGCTGCAGCCCTGTGACCCCACCTTGAATGCTGCATCCAACTCTGGTCCCCTCTAGGGATGGAGCACCTCCTCTGTGAGGAAAGGCTGAGGGAGTTGGGATTGTTCAGCCTGGAGAAGAGAAGGCTTCAGGGTGACCTAATTGCAGCCTTCCAGTACCTGAAGGGAGCCTGTAGGAAAGATGGAGAAAGACTATTTATTTACAAAAACGTATGGTGACAGGACAAATTGCTTCAAACTGAGAGTAGGTTTAGGTTTAGATGCTAGGAAGAAATTCTTTACTGTGAGGCTGGTAAGGAACATCAGAAGTGTTGTCACTCCCAAGAAAAAGCCAGCAGTAGTTTTGTTGAAAATGGGCTAGAATTAAATGGTGAGTCTGGAGTGTTTGTGGTTTAAGTTTTGCTTGATTAACAGCGTAATCTGAGCCTCAATCTGTACTCTCCATTTGCCCAAAGTTACCTGAGTAAGTAGCTGGCATACTTCTCCCCTGCAGCATTGAAATAATGTTCTTTTAAATTAACTACATTTGAAGAGTTACTGGCAAAATAAATTGTTGCTTAATTAGAGTGCTTTATTCCAGTAGCTTTCTAAATGAAAGTTCTCTAATTAGGTACTGGCATTTAACTTGTATCAAACCTGGAAAATGAGGGTTTGTACAAAATTAGGTGGTTGACCTCAACACCTGCTTTCCTGCAGGTGAGACCAGAGCAACTGTAATTAAACTCTATTTTTAACTCTACAGAAAGATTATTTTCCTTTTATTTAACTCTTGCCTGTCTTAGTTTTTCATATCATCATTGCTCCCTGTGGTTACTTTCTGGGAATCAGGTGATGCTTCACTTAGTGAAGCCAGCTAAACTAAGTCAGTAAATTGCATCTGTTGAAGAGCAGAGGAATTCTCCATTTCAAATCTAGTTTTATAAATCTCATGCATGTGGGTTTTTGTGTTCAGATATGGTGTCTAATGTTACTGATAGAACATTAAAAATATATAGCCCTTGATTCAAGCCAAGACAACAGGTAGAAGATGTCTTAGGATGATATCACAACAGGATAAATAGGATGTCAGACATTCTACTTCGGTGTAGGTTCTTGGTTGTCACACTGAGGATACTGTAGCAAACTCGATTCTTTCTGAGTGGATTCTAATTAATTATTCTGATAAATTAATATATAGTACTGGATTAACATCCTCTTTGACAGATCTTAATGCTTTTTTAAAATCTCCACTGGCTTAGGTTGAATTTCAATAATTTTTTTTTCTTTTATTGGTGATACTTGTGACTGTATGCACACCTAGTAATTTTTAAGAAGGGCAAAGGGGGCAGTTAAACCCTTCTCTGATTTTCCATAGTGTGTCTTGAACAGCATGCATTTTAAGTTCTCTTCCTTGTTTATATAAGATAAATATTAGTTTCAAAAGTACATTGAATTTCATACAATGGGAAGAATGTAAAATATTTGCATTAGAAATACAGATAAATTGTGGATCATGGGAAACATACTCATTCGCATTTTTTTGCATATAGTGGAGAAATCCACCACTTTTTTGAAAACAGATCTTATTCAAATCAACTTAGGCTGGAAAAACACTGTTCTTTAGAATGCTTGAGGTATATTGGCTGAGCTACTAACTGCCTAGTTGACCAGTTCTAAATTTTATTACAAACTAGATGTTAGTAGTTCCTTACTTTATTTTAAACTTTACATTCAGTCTAGGTAATCTTACTCTGTTCTTATTCTGGTTCCAGTTTTATTTCAGATAGAGCATGAGTCAAGTAAGAAATAATTGTCTTCTTGGCATGTGTTTAAAACCATTACACATGGTTTATTCTTTTTTAAAGTAAAAAACTCTAAAATGAAAGAAAACTATACCTGCTTCTTATTTAATTATTTTAATCATGATGTCTGCATCATATTGAATAGGAAATTAATGTCAGAAAGTCATGACGTGAAGTGTTCTTGTAGGTAGAGTGATTTTTACAAATAAAAAATGAAACTAGTCTGAAACACTACTGAACTAATATGATGAAAAATGATAGATAGTAAAGCATTGTACATTATGAAATACTCTTAATTTCAGCATTGTGATATCTTTCCTTGACTTTAGGCAGAATATTTCAGAGGCTGAAGGTTTGTTTTCAGGTTCCATGATGATGCAAGAGAGCTTTCAGGTTTACCAGAGTGCTCTTTGTTTAGTCTGATCACGCTTTCTATAAATTTCCTAAGGCTTCAGTATTGTAAAATCTGAGTCTTTGTTCACCAAAAATACATGTGTAGTTGGAAGGACCAAGAAGCAACCAAGAATTCTCTATTGCATGAATCATTAAACGCTAGCAACTCTATCTTACGATATAATCACTTTTTTTTGAAGATATCTTATAACATTTGATGCACTAAACTCTTTTTTTAAAAAAAATACATCTCTTGCATGTGTTAAGTATTTATGGTTTTAATTTTTTAAAGCACAATTGACAGTATTCTAAATTGTTCATGTTAAAAACTGAGTAAGCTGAATGAAGTGTGGAAGTGGTTTCATGACGTCAGAGATTTATTCTTCTTGGCTAAGCTTGACAATAGTGTTTACTTTTGAAATGGTAGCTTTTTGTGGTTGTGTGGTTTTCTCTGAATTGCAAGAGCATTTCTGCAGCTAAAGAGTTTATCGTGTCCCATCATTTAAAGAGAGAATTTATCTGCTCACTTTGTTGGCTGCACAGCTGCAACTCACTTGCAGTTGGTTTTGGAGATTTTGCTAAGTCCATCTTCCACCTAGAGATGCCAGCAGTAATCTGCTTGGAAGACATGGTCAGTAATAGGTAGTTTAAAAGAAAAAAATAGCATTTTGGCAGAACAGATCTGAGTTTTCCCATAGCTTAGTTTCTGCGTGTATATCATAGTTACTGTTCCCTAGCAAGATGAAAACAGAAAAACACAAGTTTTGAGCCTCTCTTAAAGTGTATTTTTCAAACCTTTTTTTACAACTATTGTTGTTTACTACTGCAAGCTTTTAAAATAAGCTGCTTCTATCAGAAAGTGGTGTTACAAAGCCTTGAATTCTTTGGATTCCTGTCTTATGTCCGGATCTCAGGTACCCAGGTCCTCCCTCCCACAGGTGCCTTCATTCATCTTCTCATGGCCCCCACCCTCTTCATATCCTCATGTCCCACCACTGTCTGCTGGCCTGGAAGGACTTGTTTTGCTGGTGACAACCACTTGCATGACTGGCCAGCTGGCAGGTCAACAGAAGATATCACCACTTTAATTAAGTTTTAGCTTTTCCTTAGCTGTAGGTAAGGAGCAAAAAATAGTCAGGAGCTTTTAGCCAGTAACATTTTTATTCAGACAATTTCATGTTTCTTTAACTGGGATTGACCCGTAGGTTCTAAGCAGGGAAGGGAAGGGCCAGGAGACAGACATTCTGGTTGCAGAGCTCGTGTTCCCTTACAGTTCTGTAGCTTAAGAGGGTCTTTCTTTATGGCTATTTTTGACTGTGGTTAGATATGTTGAAGGCAACCAGGACAGCAGTTAGAGGAGAGTTGAATCTAATGGAAAAAGGAGAGAATCTAGTTTTCCTTGATGTTGGTGTTTTCTGTGTTTGTGCTGAGCAGGGAGTCAGCCAGGTGCAGTTCCTGTGTAGAGCGTGCTCTGTGCATGCTCAAAGCCACTTCTATTTTAGATGCAAAGTGCATAAATGTTTTTATTTTTTATGAGAAGTGCATTAGGAGAGAAAGGATTTCTGTATATCAGAGGAAAAGGATTCTCTTGCGAAATCACAGAGTCACAGGGTATTCTAAGTTGGAAGGGACCCACAAGAATCCCCGGGTCCAACTCCTTAAGTGAAAGGCTCTTACAGGGGTGGAACCCACAACCTTGGCATCAGTAGCACCATGCCCTGACCAACTGAGCCAGTTTCAGGTTAAATTTAATAATCAGTGCAACTATAAACACTAGGCAGACCTCTCCTTTTGGACACAGACAATGCCAGTTTAACACACTCTTTTTCCAGCTTTTCCTTTGTGCAGTGGTAAGGTGATTTTTCCTATTGAGTCTGTCCCTGCAGTAAACAGAGAATTCCAAAGCCAGTAATGCTGCCATGTGGCTCAAAGATGAAGCACGTGGACTGAATATATATTTTGTTTGGTACTGTGTTTTAGAACTTATTTGTTGGATGAGTACGGATCAAGGGAATTCCATGTCACTAAACACAAAGCTGCTCTCAAGACATGAGTTTGTTGTAGTATGGAAAAAGAAATGTTCCTTCTAAGTAGCCATTGCTTTCTTCTCTCAGTGCTTAGGCCTGACATTAAGTTGTGGTATATGGTATTATCTGGAATTTTGTTTCCTTGTTCTGGTGTTCACTCGGTGACAGATTCATTATGGGAACTTTTATTGAGGACAATCACAGCAAGGAGCATTTTATGTTAGTCTTCTTGCCTATTTAACTCTCTTCTAGTGCTTCTTATTCTGTAAAGCAATCTTCAAGCATTGTGCCAAAATATGTTTAAGGTATAAAGTACAGATTTTATTTAAGTATATTCTTCCCTAAGCTGGCTGTTGTTAAAGGTAAAAAAATCATGAGCCTGACTGAAATTGTTGGTTATTGCTAGAAACCTTATGTTTGACTAACCCAGGTTTGTTTTTTAATTATTTTTGTTTGCAGAATTGGTAAAGGATTTCAAGGTGTCATGAAAAGGTGGGGATTTAAAGGTCAGCCTGCAAGTCATGGCCAGACAAAAACTCACAGACGACCTGGAGCCATATCTACCAATGTGAGGATCTCATTTCCAATTAAAACATTCTTCAGTGTTTTTAGAACAGCTTTCTGAAACTGAACAAATGTACAGTAGCTAGCTGCCACATTTACTCTGTGCTAGCAGGGAATCCCAGCAGCAAGGGAAGTTCAGAAACCTCTATAAGGAGCAGTGCTGTTCTCTTAGGCCTCGATTTATGAATATTCTGTATTGCTGGTAAATGCACATATTTTAACTGAGCTATAATTGACATATTTTGTAATATAGTGAGAGGAATAGCCTTAATACTTCAAATAGAGTTCTAAGAAGCTTTTATCACAGCATTTATAGATTGGAAAGGATTTGCTTGTTATTTTATCCTGCAGATAATGTACTGTTCTTTGGAACCCTAGTTCCTTTTATCACCTTGCCTGGCATGTGTAGCTGCTTAATGAACTGATCCCCATAATTTAGTAGGGAATTATTCCCAGAAGTGTGTAAGCTTCTCCGCATTTCTATGCAGAGTAGAGAGTCATATTTTTACATTCCAGACTATAAATAATATTAGTATAAAAGCTCTTTGAGCAGGTTAATTTTAGACTTTGTCCTATAAAGGCTGTACAATATTTATACTGAACTAAAAGAAATCTTTTGCAAACTAATCAAGATCAACTGAGTCATGGTACTGAACATGAACTGTCTGTAAATTTCTTAGAGAAAATATAAAAAAGGATTAATAATGCTCAAAAGAATAATAAAAGCAGAAAGGCAACAGTCAATGAAGTTTGAGAATGTAAAAGCATGCATTACTGATTTATAGTTCTCAGTTTCAGCTGGAAAAAGAATTTGACAGCTGGCACTTGTTTTCACTGAAGAATCTAAATATTTGAGCACTAAACATGATTTTAGCAGATGGTATTCATCATTACAAAATAACCTCTCTTTACATTTCTTTAAATTAGAATTTCCTAAGCAGTAATGTTGCATATAATTTCACGAACTGTATGGAATAAACAATTATACTGGAAATAGGTATGATGGGAAGGAAACAAGGTGAATGGATGCAACAGGGGAAGAACAATGCCTTGATAGTACTTTCCCATTTATGGCTGGCCATATCAGACATTCTTGGAATCCAGGTCTGTTCAGTAGAGAATCCTCTCTCTAGAGCTGCATTGCAACTGATTTCCTGAAATCATGATTTTCACAAGAATTAAGAAAAACCCCAAGAAACATTATTGATGAATAACAGAGAGATGTAGGATACAAATCGCTCGATAGCAGTGTAGAATTGAAAATTATTGCACTTACTCCTGCCTTTTTTTCCCCACCTTTGTTGTCCAGCTTATGCCCAGCCAATCAAAAATGGAGTACAGAAACTAAGGAATATTTGGGAATGGAATTAAAAACTAATAAAAAAAGATCTGATTGACATCAGTGTAAAAACTTTTTGATTAGGAGAGGAGAGAACCTATAGTGTGTGTGTATTTGTATTTCAGAACACATGTAGAATAAATCCTAACCTCTGGCAGGAGGTATTTAAAATGCTTATCAGGATTATATTTTTTTGATATTACATATTTTCAGCCTTAGAAATATCAGTATATTTTCTCTGGTGCACTTCTTGAGTTTGTAAGTGTACGTCTTGCAGTTAACATGGTGGTTTTGGCCTTGTTTTTATCTAGAAAGCTGCCAAAGTTTATCGTGGAAAGAAAATGCCTGGTAAAATGGGTAACATCTACAGGACATCTTTTGGATTAAAGGTGAGTTCTGGGTGTACCAGTGTGTGTGTATAAGGTGGTGGCATTGCCAAACAATGGTGTCCTGTCTGTCATCTCTGCCAGAATCCAGACAGCAGCATCTTGAAGTAAGCAAGCTGAAAAGATTAGAGCAGCAAATGTGTTCTCCTGTTCTCTTGTGGGTTACAAATAACTTACCTGAACATCCTTTGTGCTTGTGGTGCTGGGAATTCGGGTGATGCTTCCACATCAAGTGTGTTTTTCACCTCGTCCCTTGACTTCTGCCTTTGAAGAGGGAAAACAATCAGGGTTTTGTTGACTTTAGTTAATGTCTCCATGCCTATTCCATTGTTCATACCCAATCCAAGTCTGAGTTGTTTGAAGCTCTGAGTTGATCATGGCCTGTCACTTTCATGTGCAAAAAGGGGATTGTAGTTTCTGTCCTGATTCTGATTTGTGCATAGCTGCAGCAGCTCCTGAGCTATTAAAGCAAATGTGTCTCTGAAGGCAACTTCTGCAGTTTGCACAAAAAGCATATTGACCTCTAGTTTGCTAAAAAGTGCTGCTGCTGTTCTCAGTTTACTAATTTTTTGTAGCAGAAAATGTGTGTATTCAGTTGAGCACCTGATTGAGTTAAGAAATTAGCATGGTCACAGGAACATTTTCATGAGGACTTTTGTTTTACTGTGTCACCTGTGATGTTTTTCATGTTTTCCAACATATTGGTGTTAGAGGGAAAAGAGGCCTAGGAGCTTTGGTTGGTGTTACACTGAACAAAGAGCTGCTTTATCAAATGCAGCCTGGTCACCAGCACTTTCAAACTGTTTCAGCCTCTTCCATTAGAAAGCTTTGCACCCAGAGTGGCATGTGAGTGAATTTTGTGGCAAGTTTAGAACTGTGCAGAGCATTTTTACTCAGTTTGGGTTTTGCTGGACTACCATTTGTAAAACTGGGAATAGTCTGTAAACAGGTCTCAATGTCTGATATTTTGTTTCTGTCTCCTAGGTGTGGAGGATCAATACAAAACATGACATTATTTATGTAAACGGCTCTGTTCCAGGTCACACCAATTGTCTGGTGAAGGTATGTTTGCCAGGTTCAGTACTGGTATTGGTGACTTCTAAGCTCTCTACAAATCAATTTACAGATGGAAAAACACTGGTAGGATGCATTTTTAATTTCTTCTGACAAATCTTGTACTGTTGAATTAATGGACAGTGGAATCAGATCTGTGAAAGAGCATGGTCAGCAAGGGCAGTGGGCACTCTAAATGGCTCCTTCTTAGATTTGCACTCATGTACCTTCTGATACACCAGCACAGTGCTGAACCCTGTGGTAAGTGTCTCCAGCCTGTGTCCATCCCCTTTGAATGCTAACATGAGGCTGTAACCTGGTGGTGACATTTCCAGAACGTTATTTAAATAAGTGTTGTGTTCATGAGCAGAGATACACAGCAAGGCCTGCTTTAGAGGTTATTTAAAGCATTCCTGTACCCAGTAGCAGTTACCTTTCCAAGAAGCAGTTGAAATACAGGAAGAGACAGCTGGAGTTCACAATAAAGATCTGAGTTCCCTTTGGAATCAGTATAAATGTGCCAGTGGTATTTTCTGTGGCAGTCTCCAGGATTAATTCTGAATTTTATGGAGATTGCTTCAGTTCTCCATAGACAGTCTTGAAACAATGAAGAGAGTCTAGTAAGTGTTCTTACAATGTAAATAATTCACATCAAAGCAAGAAAAGTGCTCTTTAAGGGTAGTTTTCAAAGTAGATTTTTCTTTCTAATTAGGTATATTCTCCACACCTGCAAATATCACTTACTTGGAGGAAGTTGTTTCCATTGTGACTGAATAGAGTGCAGGGTATCAAATGTCGTTGCTATGAAGGGCGATAAGGAGTTTGGTATGCATGTACTTGTGTGTCTGATAGTTTTAAATCCTTGGAAGTATTGCAAGGATTTAAATGGTTCAGGACTTGAAAAGTTGAAGAGTTCATCAAATTCAGGTGTTTTCAACTACTTTATTATCTTCTATTTTACTGTGGACATCTGGTTTTTGTCTTTTAGTTGTGGAGCAGAACTCTCCAGCTACTGGGCCTTACATACAGAAACTTTGCTTTCAAATAGGTCTTTTACCCACAGACAAATGATGTTTCTCTCACTGCAAATAAGGCCTTTTTTCCTGGGCAAAGTATCTCTAAACTTTTTATTTAAATGTCCAGCCTAAGCCTGGAGAATACATTACACATGTCTCTTCTGATATAGTGAAAATTGGCTATGAGATGTCCAGGAAAACCAGTTTTCAGGACAACTTCTTCAAAATTACTGGGCATGACATCAATTACATAGAATTAAGAGTGTAGCTCGGCTGGCTTTTCATCTGTATATTGGACTGAATGACCTTTTCTTAACTGTGTTCAAAGTATTTTTTCCTAATCCTGAGGCATGAACCTGGTTGCTCTATGTCAGTCTGAAATTTAATTAAGTGGGAATTTATTTTAGGATGTTAATTTTAAGCTATAATATATGCATACAAGCAGCATAATGTAGCTGAAAAATTGAGGAATGTTTGATGCCCGGCCTGTATTCTTTGATCTTAATAGTTCTCTTAAGCAAGAGTTAATTGCTGAAAAAAGTTGTGCATCTTCTTATCCTAGTCATGCTGTTAAAATCCACACTTGGTGACAAATGCAGGTACACATCTCACATGTTTTATCTGTAAGGATCCAGCATCTTATGAAGCCACTAAGACTGAATACAGTACCTGTTTTTGCCAGATTATAACTTTTATTCTAACTTGAATCAATAAACTAATTTTTATTTCTGATTTTAAGTGAGTTAAGAAAACATTTATTACGCGCCTGTAATATAAATTTTTTTAAAAACAAAACTGTGTTAATACTGCACATTCTTATGTACACCATGAAGATCTCATTCAAACAAATCACTCTTCTCTTGCTGATCAGACACTGCACACTCTGCTTGGAGAAGAACATACATGGGAAGAATGAGGCTTTTCTTCCCTTAGAGCTTCGTGCTTAAGATAATAGTGTATGTGAAAGGTCTTGACCAAAGTGCTCCAGACTCAAACTTCCATGACATTTAATAATACATAACACTGAGATAAAGCAGTAGGTGTTATTGCTATTAAGAAATAGGTTTCCAAAAATTGCTTCCAGTCTTACTTGGAGGTAGAAAGCAGAATGTAGAAAGCAACATTTCAATCCAGTTCCTTGAGCTGGTGGTTCCATTCTGGGGCTTTTTCCTTCCATGAGCCATATGAATGACATTCCATTTGTTTTTTCCCTTCTTTTTTCAAATTTATCTGCAAAGAATAGGAAAGGCTTTAATTATAAAATCAGGTAAAGCAATGCTATTTGGTTCTCTATTTTCTGGGGTTTTTGTTCTCCACTAGTCTTACTGCACTCATCTGTGGTGTTTTTAGCTTTCCTCACACCTTTCCTTCCAGGATATTTTCTTGTTTGCTTATAAACATCGACTTCCAGTATATTTTTGTATATTTATTTGGATCTGTAGTTAGGGAGAGGAATTATGGGATATTAGCTGTTGTAATTACTGTTCATTCCACTAAATACCTGCCTTTAATTAAGTAAGAATAATGTCTAGGGAATTTGAATCCATCTGTCTTTGAGCTCCAGAGTGAAATATTGCGTAACGCTTTCCTCTTTGTGTGCCTCCAAGGGGAAGGCACTGGTGTTCAGTACCCTCTCTGTGTTGCCTGGTAACCATTAAAACGATAGTGCACCTTTAAAGCATATATTTGTTTTGTATGTCGTATTTTTGGAAACTTTGTGCATCAGCACTGTATTCAGACAGAGATGAAGCACTTATATTTTTCAAGTTTTGTTTTCAGCAGAATAAAATTGCAGAATACTAGGATTGATGGATTTCTGGTTTTAATTAGAATCAGCTTTCTTTTGATAGTGCACACTGAAGTATGCAGGTAAATAACTGAC
Source organism: Cyanoderma ruficeps (assembly GCA_008694505.1). NCBI lineage: Eukaryota > Metazoa > Chordata > Aves > Passeriformes > Timaliidae > Cyanoderma > Cyanoderma ruficeps. Next base: position 8,861,151 of record VZDJ01000782.1, read on the forward strand.
ATCAGTAATGTTTCTAGCCAACTGGAAAACTAATGAAAAAAAGCTTACTTTAGCATGGATTTCTTTCTCAATTGCAAGGTCTGATAAAACTAAGAAACTTAAAGAATATACTGGAATGCACAGAGCTCATCTGTTACAAGAGTGATGGCAGAGTAAGCATTTGTAAAATTTGTTGGGCCTATCAAAATAGCCTACCTCAGGAAACACCTGTTTCATTCTGGGGGATCTTCTTGGATCCCAGGACCTGTAGTTACCATCTGTAATAGTTTTCTCTTTCCAAAGGTTATGGCTCTAGATTGCTCTCCCAGGTGTATTACCAAAAAGTTCTGTCTTTTGTCATTCAAGAGAGATGCACAAGATTTAGCTCCCTTATTAAGTAGATGCCTTATAGTGGAGGGTAATATAGTACATTATAATTCACGTTGTTATAGTTTGTTTTTGATAGTGTTTCATACCTGTCCTCATTTAAAGGCACCTGATTTTCTTAGAATATGCAGTGTTGGTCACTTTGAGTATATCTCTTATAGTGAAGGCAGAAATTCTGGCAAACCTTGTAACCCATAGGAGTTGCTTAGTAAGTCAGTGGACTGGCCTGTTTGTATGCTAGACCCGAGTTAAACTGAAGTATACAAGTTGCTTTAGTATGATGTTCCACTTGAGCTAGTAACGTAAGTCTTGACTTAAGTCTTGAGATTCCTTATTTTTGTTTGGCTTTTTTTTTTTTTTATTTAGGAGAAGTATGTAGTGATTTGTGTCCTATGTATTTTGTATCACACTTCCCTGTGTTACTGTGCTGCATTTCCAGTTGTTGATACCTGGGTTGGGTGCACTCTGCTCCAGTTGAGGACATGCAGAAATTGCCTTGGGCCACATTCATAGAATTGTGTGGAGGTTTGGGGGGAGGGGGTGTTGTCTGGTTGGGTTATTTTTTAAGACAGAATAAGGCTGATCAGAAGTGGACATAATTCTTGGGCTCGATTTTTATGTCTAGCTCCAAAAATAGCAGAGAAGCTGAGTTAGGTGATGTATGACACCTGGTGAGCTTATTTCTAATGGTTTTCTATATTTAAACACATTTTTATGTTTAGCAAATAGCTGGCATTCTTTGCTGTGGTTGCTAGCACAGCCTGAAGCCCTGTTAAACTACAGATGTGAGTTGTGACTTAAGCATCAGTTTTTCACACTTGTTTAAGACCACATTAAGCCTTTTGTGGTGATAGATTTCTTGAGTTTGTATTTGTTTATACTATCAATTATGCTGTCAGTATGGGGGACATACACAAGTGCAGTTTATTAATTGTCTGCAAAACCCTTTATGACCATTCTAAAGATTTAGTGGCAAAAACCCAACCAGCTCCAATTTCGGCCTTCTCTAGTATTTTTCTTAATAAAATGACCTGTCAGAGGATGCGCTGTAGTGGTTATACCATCATCTGTAGATACCATCTATCTGTGGTATAGTCTACTGTAATATATAGTGCTATTAACACAGCAGTTGAGTAAGCCAAGCATTTATTATATGAGGTATACAGCAAATGCTTTTATGGGTTGCAGTAACAGTTTGGACTATGAGCTTGATTCCTTCTGTGGATGAGAGCCAAATTCACTGGATTTTAATAACACAGCATGAAAACTTACTCCTTTATTAGGGATGTTCTCAGAAGGTCAGTAGGAGAGCAGGAGGAGCTGTGCTGGGTCACCTGCACTTCTTTTCTGTGTACATGCTTATTCAGACAAGTGTAGCTGCTGGTGCTGTTGCCGTACCCCAGTGAACCCCTTTATGCCACTGTGAAATTATTGTTCAGAAATCTGAGGTAACAGATACAGAAAACCTTTTGTATGCTGGGCCCTTCATAAACGTAAAGAGAGTAGAAAACAATTCTCTTGAAAAGACAGATAAGTCATACCATGTTTTAGTTGCTAACCAATACTTACAGGTGTAAAATGAAGTTAAATTCTTCCTTTATATAGGAATGATAATGATGATACCTGGTAATAGAATAATAATATCTAACTCTTTTAAATTTCAAGGATAAAGAGTTTCATTTAGTTTGGCAGTGATTCTCTAAGATAGCACTTTTTTGCTTTAAATTGCATTTGAAAGCTGTGAATGTAGAAGATAGAAAAAGAGCAGTAGTTTCACCAGTCAAAAGAAATACTACATAAAAAAAAAATGTATATATATAAATATATATAATACTCCAATAAAAAAAGAGCATATCAGAAGAAAACTATTTTAACATCAGATATGGCCTGTGCTTCTGGGATCTGTCAAGCTTCTGAGGAGTTTGGAAAGGCCAAATGAAACAGTGTTGTGCTCCTCTGAGAGCAATAATGGCCTGTTGGAGATGTTTCATGAGAATCTTAAAACTATTGTAAGAATTCTCCATATCACACTGGAGATACTATGTCCAAAGTGCCCCTTGGCTTTAATATGTAATTCATACGATGTTAAGTCTGGACAGAAATCTTAAATTCATTTAGGTAAACTAATGTAGGACTAAGATTAGATTGTTGGATTTAGCTTCAGTTAAGAACAGATGTCTTACTGCTAAATCTTGTCATAAGAAGTTGTTTTAAGAAAAAATGGAAAAAATAGGAGGAAAACAAACATTTCAATTCCTTTCACTCTCTGGGTGTCCATAGCTGCCTGCAATGACACAGCCTATATATAACAGCACATACAATTTAATGATGAAAATAATCAAAAATAACAAAAACTAGGCATGAAAAGCATTTAAATAAGATATACATTAAATGAGTAAATTATAATAAATAAAATCATTTTTTCTAATCTTTCTAAAACTCATGAAGGGGAGTTTTGCTGTTGACAGAGAAAGCTTTTGGTGTGTAATAGGATTAGAGAATAAAGGAGAAATTAGTAAGGGAAATAACGGATAACCAGTGAAGCCATTAAAATGTGGTTTCATATAGCAAAAGAAACAGCCACAGCACATTGAAAGGGAAGCATGGCGTCTCTGAACATGCCATCCTTCAGGTGGCATTGCTGAAGCTCTCTGGCTGTTTCTTCTGAACTCACTGGTGCTGGAACTGTTGCAGGAGAGGTGTGTGGACTTTGACCTCAGCCTAGTTCATTCCGTCCAGATGTGCAATGTGAAACGACAGGTCTGGCAGTTCACAAGGCCACAGAGAACACTTCTGCAGAACAGGAAAGATCTACTGAAACGCTACTTAGCCCTCCTAATCAGTGTGACATGTTGAGCCCCTCATCCCCTCATTCTTAGCAAAAGGTTTTCTTTCGTTTGTCAAGCCTGCCCTTAAAAAAGATTGGAATGTCAAATTTATTCTACATGCCATCTGTGAGAATCCTCACGAACTTTGGGAAAGATTCAAGTAGTAGTAGATATGAATTTGGTAAATACAGTGCCGTCAGAACAGAGCATTCAGTGGGCATAATTTTTTTTATTTAATTTTTGGCATAAATCAGAATTGTCCTATGTGAGGTCCTTGTCCAACCAAGTAAAAACAAATGTCCTGTTCTTTAAAAGCCCACCAAAAACTAAGAGGAAGAGCTTATCTTCTCTCTACTAAAATTTTGTCTAATCTAGTTGCACTTCTGTTTTTAATTTACTCGAGTATGGAGCCTGAAAGGGACTATTACAGCTCAGGAGGAAGATCATATGTAACAATATAGAAAAAAAGAATTTCATTTTAAATCAAATTGAAGAATTTGTAGCTCTTTTTTTTTGTTCAGAGATACCAACTTTCTATCTGCTACCACAGACAAACTGCTTTTTGCTGATAATTCTAGCTACTAATTTTCTTCAGAGATTGGAGTTTCAGGGGCTAGATTTTAGATCTTTCCACATGCAGAGAGGTCAGTGAAGGAATTTCTCTGTGGCCCCAAGGTTCTTGGAAATGAACTGTCTTAGATTCTCATGTTGAGCAAACTGAGGTGCTGATTCCTGAGTAAAAAATTTTAAATGTTTAACTCTGCAGTCACCGAGCAGCTCTGCAATAGCCAGAGGGATTCAGCACAGCACATGCACATATCTTTGCAAAATTAGTTGCCATAATTAGTTTGCCTTGCACATACAAACGCGTGTCTTGTTTGTTGAGGAGGTGATTACGCTGCATAATATAACTCGGAATGTCATGTAGGAGCATACTGTGGGAAGCACTGTTAAACAGGCTATACTTCTATTTTAGTAACATTTTAAAATATTGAGCAGTGAATTCATACGAGTGAGTTTTGATTCAGTGTAATGACAAATACTCTTAGGGGGGTTTTTTTGTTTGTTTAGTTCTGTTGATTTTTAAAATCTCTTTAAGGATGAGTACAAAATGTTAAATTCAATAGCTAGGGTTGATGTTAAAGTAACTGATGATTATACCTGGAATTCTTTAAATAAGTGCAGTGTGAATGCTTGTTGTGTTTTTCTTATGCATGCAAGCTGAGTTCTTTAAATTCTCGTGTATCACTGTCTGAAAATCTCCTGTAAGATTTATTAACCGTACTCTCTCCCTTCCTGCTTTTCAGGTCAGGGATAGCAAATTGCCTACTTACAAGGACTGCAATAAAAACCCTCCATTCCCTACATTTTTTGCTGATGGAGATGAAGAACTGCCAGAAGACCTTTTTGATGAGGAGATTTTCCAGTTCACAGATCCATCTGTCACATTCGCATAATGTTCCTCGCATCTTTGAGAACACAGTTTTGTTATTTTCATGTACATTGCAATGCTGTATAAAAGTAAGCCTATGAATTGCAGTCTGGCCAACTGACTTAAACACTTCAGGTATTGCCATTTTGGTCAGGTAATCAGATTTCCTACTGTCAGTCTCAAACCTGTACTTAAAGCAGCAGGTGAGTCTGAGGGATAGGTCGTAAAGCACACCAAATTGTGTGTCTTCAGTGGCCTTTGTCCTCTGTCTCAGGCTGTGAAAACCTACGCAGTCCTGAAAAACTTGTTTTGAAGATTGTTCCAGTTCATTTTCTAAACATGAACAAATTCTGTTTCTCTTTCATGTAAAATATACTGGGCAATTCTGATCAATCAGAAAAAGGTTCCAAATCTGCCTTGGCATCTGAGGTGGGGGGGAAAGCCATGAGTAGTAATCCAAAATAAAACAAGAAAATGCACGAGCATTGTTTTGCAGAATGAGCTTGTTTTGCTTCCTTCTTTTATCCAGAGCCGTTTCTCTCCTTTTGTCGCTGTGTTGTTTAATGTAGCAGATACCAAACAGATTTCTGGAGGGAGGGTGATGGTGGCCATGAGTAGGGTGAGGGAGTGTTTGGGTGGGAAACATTCAGTAACAAAGCAGCGCCAGAACTGCAGGGGCCGCCTGTTTGTCACCTCTGCTATCAGCCCACTCTGAACTTCACAGAGGGTCCCTTGAATGGTCTCTGAAGAAGTCTCTCTGCATCTACCATGGTCTCTGTATTGGATTTTTATGCTGTTACAGGAGAGCTGTTTCAAAGAAAAGATGCCAAATGCGAGGGGTTTGTCTTTATGATAGTGCTCATTTTTCTGTTCTACCCCACCTTTCAATAGTAGCTGGGATCATGCCCCTTCTAGTTTTCTTTTTGCATGATTGACTACTTATAAGTTTGATCTTTTGGATTCTGCAAATCCTCTCACATACAAAAGTACCTTCATAACTGTCAGTGCTGGCTGAGTGCTTTGCTCTCAAGCCCTGCAGAGTAGTTAAAGGATTTGCATACACTGTTACCATTAATACCCTGGCAGTGCTGTCTGCTCATCTTTGCAGGTTCCTCACAAGCTATGAGCTCAAAGAAAGTATTTATGGTTTACATACATACAGGTTTATGGAAGTACATTAGGGTGAACTCTGTATCAGATAATATTTCAGTGTGGGGAAAATCAACAAAGTACTTCAGTTCCTTTTCCTTTAGTGAGAGAACTTTTCCCTTTCTGGCATGAAAGTGAAATTCCAATCATCTGCTCGTGTTGCTCCAGGGAATGACTGCAGCCATTCAGGGAATGCTGTAGTTAATGTTGCCTTCCATTTGTTCAATTTTAAAGTTTCTGCTGAAGCCAATACTTTGTCAGAGTAATCTCTGCAGTTTTGATTTTGAAATGTATGCTGGGTGTGAGCTGTATGATTTTTTGAGGTGCTGCTTATTCAGGTCCCATTTGTAGTGAGGTGTGCAGGTGAAACCTTTTCCATCTTTGTCAGGAGTGCGTGAACATCAAAGACGAGCTTTCGTAGCTCAACTGCAGACTGGTATCCCCAAGTATTTTCTGTAGAGCAGATGCAGCGTGAGATGGCTGAGATCTGCTGATGTGAGCTCAGAGTAGTGCAACTCAGATTGGAACATAAACACCCATTAGACCCATTCTTCCATCAGGCATTGGGAGGCTTGTGGTGTTTTAATTTTCCTTATTGTTATCGTCTCTGCTTTCTGTTCTTCTAAGTAAAGAGGGGGACTTTGAGCAGGAGAAAGCCAGACTGAATTTATTTCAAGGAACAAAATTGTTCATAAGTGTAATGACACCAAATGCTTTCAGCCCACCTACAAGTTGGCTTTTAGAAAAGGCTGAAGATGTTTAATAAACTATTTTTAGACATTATCAAAGGTGTTGGAGCTGAATATTTATTCTTCAGTGCGGCCAAAGATTGTGGCTAATCGAGATGTGCTTTTAAACTTCAGTGAAAAGACAAAATTAGGTAAATACCAAGTCCTCATGTCTCAGATGAGCCAACAGTTTCTCATGCAAAAGGATGTGTTATTTTTTGTGGAAAGGCAGACCAAGGGCTCTGTTGCAAGTAGATTTATCTGTGTGTTTTGTTGCTGTGTCTTTAGTAAAGACAGTTTAGAGCCATCAGGCAACATCTGCTCAGGCAAGCAACAACAGCTACAAAAATAAGTTCTTATTCCGTATTACCTGAGTTATTAAAGAAGAAGGAACTGAACATGTTACCAGGAGTCTGAATTCTGTAGGACAGCATCCTACACAGTGTTGGGAGCTGTTTTGCTGCCCAGGGAAGTAATTGCTGGCAAGTTCTGCTACCAGTGCTGTAATTTGTGAAGGTTGCTGCAAGGTCTATCCCAAGTCTTCTCTCCAGGCTGAAGAACCCCATTTCTCTCAGCCTGTCTTCATAGGAGAGGTACTCCAGCATCTGATCACCTTTGTGGCCTTTTTCTGGAGTCACTCTAGGAGTTAATTCCATGCCCTTCTGCTGTGGTCAAGGCACTGATCTGGGGTTTGCATGTCCAGGAGCTCATTAACCCTCTCCTTGTGCTGTTGTGTTTGTTTGGGTTAGTGGGGTGTTTTTAACATCAGGAACATGCTGCACTGGAGGAGGGTGTAGGGTTAAGCTTTAGCTGTATCTGTGGCTTCATGGCATGACTGCTTTGAAAAATAAATACTCTTCAATAATAACCCCTCTCAGTGGTTCTGTAATACTACGTGAATAAACACTGTCAAGCTTACAATGTAAGTTGAAGGTAAGAAGACAGCAGGAAGAGGAAATCAAAACACTCATGTATCACTTGACAACATAATTGCAGCCATTGATGATAAACAGGGAGAGTTTATTTCTCTTGAAATACCATACTTTCAAATACCATTGCTCTGTCATTATGTGAGACCAATAAACATTTTCGTTTGCTGTTTTCACTTCATGTGGAAAAATGCGGTTTGCTCTGTTAGTGTTTAACAAATATTATTCTAGTAAACTGAAGGGGTGGCAAGAGCTTATGTGTAAAATTCCACCCTCCTTACTGTTTCCTTGCTGAATTCCAGAAGTCATGGAGGACTTTAATGATCCTAGAGGTCTTTGCCAACCTTAAAGTGTCTGTGATTGAAAGAAAAGAAAACTGATGAGGATGTAAACTGTGAGGGGGCTGATGTGCATAACCCAAACCCCAATTAGAGGCTTCCCACTGGCAGCCTGGTGCCAGCCCAGTGCTTGTGAGCTCAAGCACGTGGGCTCCCCTGGAATGCCAAGGTGAATACTGTGCAAACAAGTTGCTGATCCTGTCCTAGAGTGATTCATGAAATCTGGCTAATAGAGGGGCCCAGTAACCACAGTGAAGGCAGTGGTGGGGTTCATGAATTTTAGGATTGCTGTGTCTGTAGCTATGGCTTGGGTCTTCCTTCTGATTTATGTCATTCCCCCCTGCCCCTTGAGATTTTTCATGGGAATGCCTTGGTTTCATAACTGTAAACATTATTTGTATATGGTGTCTTCCAGTAATTAACTTCTCTGCCCTTCAGTGCACAGGTACTGCTTATTAATTGCATTTAATGAGCATCTCTCAGCTGCAGCAAATTACCCTGCTCTGTTGCACACCTTAGCATGTAGCATAGCTTAGTATGATTTATTTATATAACATGGTTGAAGGCACTTAACAGCTATAAGGACATGCAGGAATGCTGACCTTGACCTTGGGTGGTTATTGGTTTTGGAGACAGCATGCCATTTCTGGGGGAGGAATTTAAGTTAATTACACATAGCCTTAATGTTATCACATCAGAAAAAGAATTAATTTCAATGGGTGCAGCTCTGCTGTGTCTGAAGTGTGGCAGAAAAACAGATGGCAGTTCTTCCTGAGGAATATGCAGAGCCAAGTCGTGGTGTCAGGTAGGAAGGGGATACCTCAGGACTGGTGGTCTCCAAATTAATGCAGCCTGCTGACTTCCACCTCATGAAGTGCTCCAAAAACATGAGGGATGGGAACTGTAGAAGACTATCACACTGCTCCAATCCCCTGCCCTTCTTGTCAGTGCATCTTCCTTACATCTCCCCTCATTTCCCAGAAGTGTGTGTGTGCTAAGTGGGAATGTGGTACTGGAGTGAGCATCAAGAAAGATTTCCACCAGCATCAATGTCCATAAGAATGTCGTAATTCCCCCTCATTCCATTAAGATATTCCATATGAGGTCCCACCTTTATGCATGGTTGATACAGCCTAAAATAATTTCTGTTGGAATACGAAAGACTTGAGCTGTGGACTTGCTTTTTTATCCAAGTGGCACCCACTGCCCATGCATTGAAAATCACTGTTTGGGAATAATTCCATTTGGGGGTTAAATGAGTATTCACTGTCATGGCAGTAACTTTGAACACTACAAGAGAACCCAGAAGAGAAAGTCAGCTGAGAGTGCAGTTTTTAGTGTGAACACAGAAAATGGCTTGGAATTATTTGCTGTAATGTAATGAGTATATGCTGGAGATGGGCCCCTCTGCTGTGGTGCTTCCTGCTGCTTCTCAAATTCCTGTGTGTAAAATCTGGCACAAGATGTACATATTGAAGTCAAGCACAAATCCAGATTTGGGGTTTTAGAAGAGGCAGGTTTGCAAGAGGGGGTTGCTAAAATAATTGACTTAACTTCATATCATATCAATCAAGTTGTGCTATATAATTTGCTTCACATTTCCCTGGGTGACACAGTCTTCCAGTCAGCTAAGTCAAGTTTTCATTTGTCTGTTTTCATCTCCTTCCTCACTTCCTTTCTAAGTAGTAGAAAACCTTTAAAAATGCGGATTTTTTCAGCCACTCAAAACCTTGAAGAAAGTCCCTTGGCAACCTGATGCTCTATTGAATAGCAGAATGACTCATCATTCATAGCCAAGAGTCATTTTATAAAAGTTTGGGGGTTTTATTTCTAAAAGATCAAGAGGAAAGATCAAGATTGCTGAATCAGAGTCTTTTCTGCATGTGGACTCTCTTGAAGTGATGTTCCACAAATTCCCACCATATCCTGCCTGAAATCTTCTGTTGCTCCATGCAGTAGTGAGCTTCCAGCACAAATTAAAGTTCTGGTGCCTCAGTCCTGCTTAATATACATCTGTCTAGCACCACACAAAATATGCATGAAAATTTGGCAGTGGGCAACGAGAGATTTACTACATGGTGCATGTTTCAAAATCACGGTTCCTTTCTCTGCAGCAAGCAAGAAAGGCATTTTTTGTCCGCTGGTTTGTTCTCAAATTGCACCACCTCTTTCCAAAGGGAGATTTTTCTCTGGAGTTACCATGTTCTTCCTTAGGTTACCTGGAAATTTTCCTTTATTGGAATATTTCCTTTATTTTAGAGCTGCATATGAGAACTAGCTTGATAGAAAAGAAAAATTTTATTTTGTTTCCCTGATCTTTCGATTCCTTTGGTCACAAGTGGAGGGAGAAATGCTTTCCCTGTGTGGCACTTAAAGAGTAAATCAATTGTTTTCTGTGAAATTGCCAGTTGGTTTCTAACCTGCTACTTCACCCCGTCAGAACAAGGTGCCGTGAAATGTCCTTCGAGTCTGTCACACAATCTTGGATCCATACAGCCGTGGATGTGAGCCCAAAGGCTCTCATCCTGCAGGCACACCAAGCACCAGACACAAAATGTTTCAAGCCTTGTTATTTGAAGCTGTTGGACCCTTTAATGGTGTGGCTGGGGGAGGAATGAATCCTGCATTTATGGGCTGTGCTGAGGGCACTCACCCACCCCCATCATACACCGAGGAGGGAGTTTCAGGGAGGCTTTGTCTTCTCATGTTACTGAAAAGCCACGGAGTGCTTTTGGAAGCACAGTTTGCTGAGTGCCCTGAGCAGTGGCTGTTAAAACCATGAAATATTACCAGTTCTGAGTTACCAGCTGAATAACCCAAGCACCACGGTGTACAAACTGTGTGTGTACGTGCCTGTCCTCCAGTGCTGGCTGTATGTTATTTCTGATCAGGAGTCTCAGTGACAGCCTTTCAAGCTTCACCTGTTTGCAGTTCAGTGCAACTGTTCCAGTTGGTGAAACAGTCTGTTCTCTGCACTCTTTGAAAAAAACCCAAATGGAGTCCTGAAAACTTCAGTGTAGACACATAACGAAAGTGTTTTCCTGCTCCCCTATTGTGCATCCCCCCAGTCAGATCTACCATGTTTACTGATGTCCAAAATATGTGCTTTGATGTGAACACAAAGCTTGCTCTTGACTGAAATGCAGACTGTATTGAAATACCAGGTGGTGTCTTCTGAAGCCAGTGCTTTAACTGGTCATCTTCTATTAATCACTTAAATGAGCTTTATTGTGGATGATTAAAAGTAATTGCATGTTATCAAACACAGAGAGATTTTGACAAAGCAATTTCATTGTTATTAATCATCAGGTGGAAATAATTGCTGTTTCAAAAATATGAACGTATCTCATCTTTTAATTCACTTGTAAGAAATGCTGTTGGATTAATAGTGCCCGGTTCTTTACTTACAAAGTATTTTTTAAACCAGACTCTTACCTTTCCAAATGCTATTTATGTGTGTTTAAATTTAGTAAGTAGTGTCTTCAAAGAGAACACAAGTCTGAGATGTCACTATATCACAAGATTCATCCCACAGACTGTGGACTTAAAATGAAACTTGACTCAGGACAAGTGTGTGTGAGAAGGTCCTGGAGAAGCAAGGACTGCTTTGAAAGGGCTTTGAAGGAGAAGAGCATAAACATCTGACAGCTGGGGACTGTGCACATTGTTAGAGCTGTGCTGCACCAGGGGCAACACTTAAAAACTGATGGAGAGAGAGGAATGATGAGGGAGCAAGGAGGAAGATGTGTGTAAGGAGTGTGAGCAGCCCAGCACTGCAGGCACTGGGGGCATGGTGTGGAGACGAGCAACTGAGGAAGGAGGCACTGAGGAATTTGCAGAGAAGCAGTTCTGACAGTTCTGACAGGAGAGACATGGCTTCGTGCTGCAGGTTGGTGGGAACAAGGGAACAGGCTGCAAAACCAGGATGGATGTGGGTAGCAAACCTAGGGAGTGTTTGTAGCTAAGGACTGTGTTGAAAGGATCCAACTTGGGCATCATCTGGGAGAGCAACCTGACAAAATGAGATAGATGAACTCTCAGGAGAACAAGGTTGGAGAGAGATGAGGAAGATAAAAATGCTCCACACGCTTGTCGAGCCTGCTTTAACCCATCTGCAAAGATAAGCAACCCTCTTGAAACGAGAAATTCAGGCACATAATCTTCAGAAGAGGAATCCAGGCACTGAATTATTTCCTGAGGAAAGTGCCTGCCGGTTGCCTGCAGCTAGGCTTTCATTCCCTGATTAAGGGCAGGATTTAAATTTAAGCCCCATCCTTAGCTGGCTTAAGTGATCCCCTGCTTGCTGTGCCTGCTGCTGTGTACGTTTGGCATCAAGACTATTTTGTAAGGGGCCAGCAGATGTACAGACCTCACATTTTGAAACGCAAGGGTGACCTGTGCCGAGGAGTCCATCAACCTCTGCCTCTCTGTTCTCCTTTCCTCTGTCTCTGTTTGCCTCCCTGTGGCAGTGGCTGCCAGTCATTTAATAACAAACTTAATTACTGTCAGTGACTTGTTGGGTGTGTCTTGGCCGGTGAACTTAGTGCAACAGCCGGCAAGAAGCAGAGAAATCGGGTGCAACACATTAGATTGGTGGGGGAAGAGGAAGTTTTGTGGAAAGAGTTGCACAGAGAAAAGACTTCATCCTGCATCTGGTACGTACCCAAAAGTAGGTACAGTGCAATATTGGAGGTTCACTTGGAATTTAATGTGTGCTTGACAGGCTCTGTGACTGATCACATCTGTGCCTTCCTGGCAGTTCTTATCCAGCACAGGTTGTGTTAACATCTCCAGAAGGCTGTTGACAGACAAAATCCTAAAAGGTGATAATATCTTGAAAACAGCTCAGCTTTCTTCACTCTTCGTTTTTTCCTTTTTTTTTCTTTTTTTTTCTTCACCTCCCTTGTTTTTTGGTTTGGTTTTTTTTTCATTCCTTTCTTTTATTTTTTTTTCCTCAGTACCTCAGTCTAACTGCCAGCCAGGTCAGTAATCCCTGATCAGCTGTTGTCAGGCACTGCAGGTTTGGTATGACTGCAGTGGTGCTTAGGCTCTGTTCTACACATGGAATTCTAGCATTTTTTCTCCTGTGAGAAGCAGAAGATGCTTGGCTACTTCATTGCAGAGCTGGAAGATAGATTTTATTTCACATTAATGTAACCTGCTTGTCCTCGGCTGCCTTTTTTCCACTCTACTTTGTTCAGTTTTACTTTGTGTTTAAAATAGGAAACTGCAGGACAGGATCTGATCGTTTTGCACCTTGAGGGTTCAAGTATTCAAAAACCAAGCTTAAACTGATCAACCTTGGAGGATTTTATATGCTAGAGATTGGATCTCCTAAAATTTAGCTCCAGATTCACAGACTAAGTAACTATAGTCAAATTTAACTAAAATTTACCTTTTAGACGTAATTTCTAATTTCTTATAGTATCAGCGCAAAGACACACTTTTTAAAAAATCCCTTAATATAGCAATACACATTTTTGCATGTTTTTCTGCATAGTCAGACAAACAAACCTGCATGAGAGGATTGAATGTGGATGTACCATCTCCACAGCAACAGTAATGCAAAGGAAAGTGGAGAGCAGGCTTTTCCAAGGCAGTTCTTCACCTGAGGGACTGGGATAAGAGGGGGTGACTGGGAAAGCAGTGACTGTAAGACACAGCTTGTACTGGAGGACTGCAGGACCATGTGTGCTTCCAGCTCCAGAGAATGTGTGCTCCTCTCCAGCCAAACACTTTCCTGTCACCAGGAGGTGACAGCAGGGTTGTGCTTTCAACCTCGAAACTGATTCCAGTGCAACCTGGGGTGAGCCCTCCGGAGACAAATGTCTCACATCCTGGAAGGGCCTCCCTGCTGTGGCACAGGAAAGCCTTTAGAGCTAAATAACATCAGACCTGTCACTGGTGGGGTTCCACAGGGCTCCATCTTGGGCCCTGTGCTTTTCAACATCATCATAAATGACTTGGATGCAGGACTGAAAGGGATAATAAGTTTGGAGATGATACAAAATTGGGATGAGATGCCAATTTCCTTGAGGCCTTGCAGAGAGACCTTGACAAATTTGAGCTGGGCAATCACCACCTGTATGAAGTTTAACAGGGGCCAAACTCTGCACCTGGCTTGGGGCAACCCTGGACATACAGACAGACTGGGGAATGAGAGGCTGGAGAGCAGCACTGTGGAAAGGGACTTGAGGGTCTTGGTTCATGGCAATGTGAATGTGAGTCAGCAGTGCCCTGGCAGCCAGGAGGGCCAAGCATGTCCTGGGGGGCATCAGGGACAGCATGGCCAGCCGGGCAAGGGAGGGGATTGTCCCGCTCTGCTCTGCACTGAGGTGTCCTCACCTCAAGTGCTGGGGGCAGTTTGGGTGCCACAACATAAAAAAGGCATTAAACTATTACAGAGTGTCCAGAGAAGGGCAACAAGGATGGTGAAGATTCTGGAACAGAAGCCTGGTGAGGAATGGCTGAGATCACTTGATTTGTTCAGACTGGAGAAGATGAGACTGAGGGGAGACCTCACTGCAGTTACAACTTCCTTGTGAAGGGAGGAGAAGGGGCAGACACTGATCTCTTTGGTGACAGGACCCAAGGGAATGGCCTGAATTTGTGTCAGGGGAAGTTTAGGTTGAATATTAAATAAAGGTTTTTCACCTAGAGGGTGGTCAGGCACTGAAACAGGCTCTGTGTTTATAAAAGTGGTCACTGCACCAAGCCTGATGGAGATCAAAAAGCAATTGGACAATGCTCTCAGGCACTTGAGGGTGACTCTTGGGGATGGTCCTGTGCACAGCCAAAAGATGCACTCAAAATCCTTGTGGGTATCTTCCAACGTGGCTTATTCTGTGATTCTGTAAAACAGAAGGAAGTAAAACCTTAAGGAAGGAAGGAAGGAAGGAAGGAAGAGGGAAAGAAAAGAAAGAAAAGAAAGAAAAGAAAGAAAAGAAAGAAAAGAAAGAAAAGAAAGAAAAGAAAGAAAGAGTTTTGCTGATAATATATTACTAACAAAAGCATGAGACCTCATGTATGTACTTTGCAGGAACAGATGCAGTTCAGCTCTCCCTTGTACAGTAAGACAATGTAGTTTTCAAATGAGTTGCAGTGGCACAGACTGCAAAGCAACAAAGCCAAGCCAGTCCTAAGGGACTTAATATTACTATTCAGAAAGTCAGAGCCAGCTATTCTTCAGTGCCAAAAAATTTCAGGTCATCTAATTATGGGGTGTGCACCACAGGCAATGACAGTAGGAGAACAAGTACTTGGTGGAAAATTTTCCTCACCTCTGTTTTTCACCTTCAAGATAAATTGTATCTTACCCAGTGCTTCAGCATGTGATGATTCAGGTGGGATGTGCAGGAGTTGGTATCAGCTCTGCTGCCCCAACAATGAAGCTGCTGCCTGTTATTGACTTTATGGGGAGTGCTGACAGCTCTTTCCTGAGCTCAGAGCTGTTTCCCATTCCTCACAGCCCACAGATGGCCCCCACTGCCCTGTGAGTTGTCTCAAGGTTTTCTGGCACCATCTTATTTACCAGCTCCATTAAACAAACAGGTATGTGGCAACCAAGCCCTTTAAGCTATTCCAAGACAGTTTGTGCTGCAGGTCCAGGCCAGACTGGAGGCTGGCGCTTCCTGTGGACAGAACAGCTCATCCTTCACTGCTTGTGTTTAGTAGGGCTTGTGCTGTCTGTATTCATGCCCTAGATCCAAATTCCTTCAGCAGAGCAGGGAGTGATGTGGTCTCTGGGTACAAGGAAAGTCCAATCAATTTTTGCTGATGCCATAACAGAACCACATCACTAGAGCTACAATAGATTAGATGAGGGCATACACTTGAGTCTTTGAAAGAACTAGAAAGCAAAACTTTTTTTTTTTTTAAGTAAACTGTTAGCAGCTTCTCACCATCATTCCCTTTAGTTAATCTCATGTTTGCACAAACACTGTGAAATCCAAACAGCATATGAAGTACCTTGGTAAATGCAACTGGTATCCAGTCCTAGTCCCACAATCCCATAAGTGTCGCAGGCAAGAAAATGAGGGAGTGGGAGACAAACTGTAATTGCAACCACCGTTACCACAACAAATCTAAATAACCAATCCACTCCTTTTCATCCCAGTTTGACTACACTTTTTCTTTCTTATAATCTCTAACTGAGGTGCAAAACAATGTACAGAGGGTGGCCCTCGACTTACAAGTATTCACTTTTCATACGTCATCTGTTGTTTAGGTTGAATGGGCTTCCCTTACCCAGGGATATCTCTGCCTTTCAAGTTTTTAAGTTAATTTGACCTATCTGCTCATTGTTTGTTGAGGGTCTTCTCTGAAAATCCTTATTCTGAGCCTAATATTACTATTTACTCTTATCAATAATTGCAGCTGCAGCATCAATAATGACTGCAAAGTAGCCCTTTCCTTCCCTGTACTTCTGGGGTGGTCTTTGCCTGGAATTTGTTCTACTTCTGAGATGATATTTGCCTGGAAATGCTACAGAAGTCTGCAAGAGAGGAGCCACCAGGGCTGTGCCTGTTTGCTGGTCAGCCCCTCTCTGTGGAGCTCACTGAGCTGAACCACTGGTCAGAGAATGAGGATCCCAAAAGCCGGTGGCTCCCATGTAAGAGCTGTCTTCTCCAGATCCTGATGTTAAACCTATATAAATTTTGGGATTGATGAAGCAAATCAACAAAATGGTACTACTGAACAATGTGAAACAGATGAAAATTAAGACCCTGACTACACTTCATATTCTGCTTGTAGTGAATTTGCAGAAAGCACCTAAATTTAGTCTTCTATATTCAGTTTTGCTTATTTTCCAGCTATGGACATCTCACTAGCTGTTTAAATAATTTGAATACTTACTTAGGTACATAAAATTTAGATGTAAGATATTTAAGGCAGTCTTGAAAAAATGTTCTGACCCACTGTGTTGGACTTAGATCTTTGTGTTCTGCTCCTCAAACTCTTGTTTGAGCTGAGATAATGTCCACAAATTGTGGAATGAGACGTTTGGGATGGTCATTAGGAAGAAATTTCTCCACACTGGAAGAGGTTGCTGAGAAGCTGTAGATTAAGTGTCTAGTTTAGACCAGTGTCTGATAGAGAGTCAGAGGTGTGGAACTGCTGCACATTGGATCCAGTGGTGCTCAGCCAACACTTCTGGGACTCTGAAAACTACCCTAGAGTGTCTATATTTCAAATACAGGCAGACAGTTGATCTTCCTGACTATGAAATGGGCAGAAACAACACAAATACTTGTTCTACTATGTATTCAGAAAAGAATGGGATTTATTTTGGTTTTTAATGAAATGTACAATCAAAATCCTTCCTGTGCATAGTCCATCCCCAGCCAGTCAGTCTTGCTGCTCCTGACTATAGCTGCAGCCGAATCACTTGCTATGTTTCCTACTGGAGCAGGCCATGTAGTATAATCATGTTTTCAAACATAAACTCAGTCTGAAAGTTAGCTTTGTTTTTGCCAGTAATATTCAGCAACACTTGATGGATCTCCCTGTTTCACTGGGTCCTGTCTCCAGGCTTGCATTGGTCCTTTCCCAGCTAGGATTTAATTGGATGTGTGAGTGAAGGGGAGTGGTGGTGCTGCTGTGAGTTCCTGCTCTGAGCAGGAGGGACATGTACACGTTGGGGCAGCTCCTAAGGGGTTTTACACCTGTAGAATTCCCAAGGTGTATGATTCTTTGCTAGATGCCTTGAGATATGTCCCTGGAAAAGTTACTGATAACTTATAATTTCCTGTGACAGTCCCTGATAAACTGTCACCTCTGAGCTGCCAGGTCTTGAGTTGTGTTCAGACTCCAAAATTATTGTTCCAAACACTGCAGCAGCTTCTTCCCCCAGGGAGAGCAGCTGTTTTTCCCCCATGTGAATGGGGCCTGACAGCCCCCACAAACAGTCCTGCTGCACTGCACAGAGTGAGGCTGGATGACAAAGCCTGGGCCACTGGGAATTGTTGAGATACACTCTTAGCTGACCAGCATTGTCCTAGCTCCAGTAACAACTCCAAGTGCGTGTCCTGTGATAGGGCTCCCAGACATTCACCTCTAGCTCTTCAGTGTAGTGTCAGCCCACTGGTCCCTCTTCTCTACTTTCCCACTTCATTCAATGTGTTTACTCCTTCCTCTCCTGATAAATCACTTCAGCTTAACATACGGAAGTTGGAGATTCCTTCTCTCTGATTTTCGTAACTGGCTGTGAACTATTTATAGTATCAGTTGAAGTCCATATTTCCCCCTCTTTTATACTCACGACTTAAGCAGAGTTCAAATGCACGTCTGCATGAGAGGTGTGGGAGGCTTTGGAGAGATGAAAATAACAGGAAGGCAGCTGCTGCTTGTTGGCTCCGTTGGTGCAGCTCAGCACTCCCCTGTCTGTTGGCGGACGGATAAGCTCACATTAATCAAAATACGGTTAATATTAAAAAAAGCGGA
The DNA here is from genome assembly GCA_008694505.1 of Cyanoderma ruficeps. Taxonomy (NCBI): domain Eukaryota; kingdom Metazoa; phylum Chordata; class Aves; order Passeriformes; family Timaliidae; genus Cyanoderma; species Cyanoderma ruficeps. The sequence continues at coordinate 8,879,364 of VZDJ01000782.1, forward strand.
TAAACTCTTCTGCCCGGGTGCTAAATTTCCATTCACTCTGCAGTTTAGCTTCCTCCACAGGCTCATCAGAAAACAGAAATCACCATTGTGCTGGTGATTGCTGGGATTCTTCTTAGAGCAGCAGAAGAGGGAGAATGCAATGTAATTTAGGCTTTACAATCTGGAGGTGCAGAGAGAGAAGTCTCAATTGTTGCTGTGCCCGTTATTACCAAAGCCACTCTGAAAGTCTGTAAAAATCTGCCTTGCCAGATGGGGGATGGGGAGGTAGCCCTGGGGGTGCTGAGATGCCTGTCCCCACAGCTTGTCTGCAGAGTCCAAAGAAACAGTTCAGGTATGGGGCTGGTTTTTGGGCTTGTGGAGCAGACTCGGGCAGGAGGATGCTGTGGGAAAGATCCTGGAGGCTGAGTGCCACAGTGCAACCATTGCCCTGAAAGTCAGCAAAATGTCATGCCCTGGTGAGGGGGCACTGCTTGCCCCTTAGAAAATCTCAGCCAGCTTCAGGAGACAGTTTGTGTACTTCCACTAAAGCCATAAACACTTTGGGTGGGTGTGTTTTCATCCTTGGTTGTTTGTAAAGGCCCTCCACAGTTTGGCTGACACTGCACCAATTACTTTTAGTTCCTGATGAGAAATGTACATGGTACAAAGTCCTACAGGAAAATGCACTCCCTGCCAAGTCCAGATGGAGGGTTTGGAAGGGAGTTGCAGCTCCCCAGGTGTTGCACAAGACCTAAATGAAGCTCTGAGGGAACATGAAGGATTTGTGCCAAGTGGGATGGACATCTCAGGGGAAGGTGTCAGGCAGGCACCCAGTGTGGCTCTGGGGAATGAAGCCTCTTCCTGGCTCTGCACTGATAACTCCCTCTATCCATTATCACTCCCCAGCATCTGACTGGACTGGAAGGTCAGCTTGGTCACTGGAGGCAGCCACCCACCCCACATCTTCTTGATGGTTGTGTTTGCCCCAGGGAAGAGGGGCCAAAGCTTAGGGAAGGTTCTACTCTTGTAGGATTGTCCCTGAACCTCAGGCATGCAGTACAACCTCACGATGCTCAGCCACGCAGAATTATCAGCTGGGATGAAGGTAGAGTGGAGAGGAAAGGCTGGCTGTGCCTAAGGAGACATCCTGTGAGGCCACCCAGGGCTGGTGGTCTGATGTGTCCCTGTGTCATGGCTGGTGTGTGCCATGGGTGCCATTTTACTCCAGACACTGCGTGGGTGAGATCATGGAGTTGATGGTGCCTGTTCCTCCTCTGCCCCCATACATGTACACTTCATTTGCTGTGTCTATACTGCTGCCAGGTCTTTTATTAGCACTAGAAGTGGGGGGGATACATGACTAAATGGTCTAATTTTGCACAGCTCAGAAATATTGAGGAGCAAGAGGCTTATCAACACATAATAAAAACACAGATGATTCATGTCTCCTCACTGACCTGGCATGGTAAAACAGTGTCTTCTCTATGTACTGTGCAACCTTAGATACAACAAGGGGTAATAAATTGGTAGTGAACTATGGCTGTATTCAAAGCTTGATCCTAAAAACATTTTTGCTGCATGGATTAGTTGGAAATTGCGCTGCAAAGAACTTTTAATGAAGGGACATCATTAGTTTTCTCTGTTGCCCCTGTCACTGCTAGTAAGTGCCCTGCTTAATTATGAATGCTTCATGTTCTTCCAAGGATTTCACCCTTTCCTCTTCTCCCATCAGGAGCCACCTTCTTCTGTGATTGTTTCAAGATATCTTAAAGGATGAAAAGCTCTGTGGGATCTTTGCAAGGTTTTTGCCAGGCTCCTTTAGGAAAGAGTAGGATTTCACCCATCTATCCCAAAGCAGGCAACTGCCATCCTTGTGCACTGCAAATGCCTAAGAACTGTCCATTGTCAGTGGAGGGCTCCAGACACGAATGAACCTGGGGAAGTTGTCTGGGGGCATCTGCTGCAATGGATGATGTTCCCTTCCCATATTTAACTGGGTGTGGGGATTAATTTTACCACATCCTTCAACGGCAATTAAGCCTAGTTTGTGATCAGAGCTGAAATTGGAGCCATGTTGTGACATTTGAAAGGGCTCTTGTGAAAGTGAAAACTCTTTAAATGGTACTGGGTCACTGAGAAAGGACAGAGTTGGTGTCGGTGCAGACGCAGCACTTTAAGGAGCTCAGGTGTTTCTATATAGGCTTCTGCCCTCTTTTTTCCCCTTTTACAAATGGCATTTGATCCTGCTGATGTGGAGACAGCTGGGAAAATACAGTTGAAGGAGAGCTATAAAGATGTCTTTCCCAAAGCCCTGTTGTAGGAGGAGCACAGCCATTCATGACAGAAGTTCAGAGAAACTCACTTTGCTGAAGAGGCTCATCTAGATGGGTGTGAAGACTGGCCAGTACCCAGTGGGCTGAAGGGTTGTCTCTAAGAGAGTTCTAATATATAGGGCTATGTGGTTCAAAGACCATATTAATGCATACAACAGCTCTGAAGATGGTAGGTTAGTGTTTCCATCTTGTTCATATGCCTTTCATAGATTTTTTTAAAATTTTTTTTTTTGGTGAAGATGTAGATTTGGAGGCTGTTGTGTGTCATGTCCCCCATCCACCTTCTACCCTCTGCAAAGAAAACAGAGATGATACTATTTTTCATTAAGAGCAACAACTTTTTTTTTTCCCCCACAGGATTTGAGATAACTGTTTATTTCTGCTATTTCTCAACTCTCTCTGGCTAGTTTTTTTCATGCATCAGTTGTTATGGTTGTATACAAAAATCGTTGAGAATTATGTTTGCCTCATGCTCTTGCTTTTTATTCATGTCACTAATGATGGCACAGGTTCTGATCATGGTGGCTCAGCATTTAGAACCAGACATGCCAGATAATGTGCACATTTTCTTCCTTTAAAAAATACTCTTCTTTGTCTAAATTGGTTGGAAATGAAAAAAATATTCTCTTACAGCCATCAGTGCCTCTGCCTTCCGCTCATTAGAGTCAGTAAACACTTCCCTCTAATTCCTGGAGCCTTTGCATTAGGCCATTATAGAGAGCAGGGCTTCTTGAAACGAAAGGCATTTTTCCATTCTCATAACTTAGAGTCACAAACATTTTGGATTTGATCATCAATTATTTTGAAGCCAGTTCCAAGAAGAGCAGCTCCCAGATTCACACAGTTGGGTTTGGTTTGTTTGTTTTGTTTTGTTTTTTAATTTCATGATGATGTATTTATCAAGGCAAGGTTTGTTTTCAAGTATTGGGAGAAGTATGGTCACACTCCCAATTTGAAGGCTGCCAGGATCAGCAGTGGTCCTTGTACAAGGGACCTAACTGCACAGACAGTCCACAGACCAGGTTAGAGGAAAAGAAGCTTCAGGAATAAAGATGTGTCAGAGAAGGATGTAATCGTCATCTGGCTGGGCTCACCAACTACATTGGCCCACAGTATGTGAAAGGGTGATTTGCACCAGCTGATGTTAACCGTGGAGAAACAAAGCCCTCCCTGGCATCCTTACACTCCCCAGATCTTCGTGCCTTCATTTGACCTGGGTTATTCACAAAGTGAGATGGGTCTGAGGTTCATTGTCCTCAAGGATCTGTCATGTTCTGGCTTGATAAAGAAGCATGATTAATTCAGAAGGTGCAAGGATGTTTCTCAGCAGTGTATATCTCAAAGGCCAGAAACATGGGACGAATGAAGGCAGAGTAGGGCAGAAGTCTGCTGAGATGCTCTGCCAGGACTGTAGGCCAGAGCAGCTCCTTTGGCAGCTCTAAGCCACAACCAGGCTTGGCTCGCACAGGACCAGAGGGACTCATCCAGCTCCCTCTCCACTGCCCTTGGCCACCCCTTGTGCTCGGCAGGCACACACAAGCACCGAGCCTGCATGAAATGACAGAGGATTGGCACTGCTCACCAGCCCAGAACAGCATGTTAACAAACCCAACCACGTTAAAGGAAGGGCTCAACATATTCCTGGGGAGCACTGAAATTTAAACAATTGCTTTTAGTTTGTCCTTTTCAGAGAGCTCAGATGGGAAGACCACCTGCCTTCCCTGGGCCATTGTGATAAGATGGCAAACTATCTTGGAGCGCCTCCCCACCACGGGTGGCTGCTCAGCTGGGTCCTCCACAAGGCTTTTGATGTGTTGGGGAATCAAAGGGAGAGACACAAAGAATAGGCAGAAGTCATACATATGGATGTGCCCATACACAGACAGTAACCTTTCCTCCTCTGATTACCCTGGCAATAAAAGCTTGTGACATCAATACTTTATGATTACGAACTCGCGCTGTTACCAAGTGCTGCTTTGGAATTGCAGGTGGGGGGAGAGGAATTAATCACCTTACTGTAAGATAGCTTAAGTGACAGCTCAACTTCTCTAAAGTTGCAGAAGTTGGAGTGAACAAGCACCATACAGATAAGCCTTTAGTTCTGCAGGAAGTTTCACATAATACATAATTTTTTTAATGTGGCTGCTCTTGGCTGAACATTTTGCTTCATGCAAAATAGCACCACAAAGCACTTACATATGTTGATGTGTTCATCGTGTGTGTGTGTATGCATACATATGTGCACACATTTGTATGTTGTACATGTGTTTCATATGCATTTTACATGTATGTATATAAATAGATGTAAAATATGCCCCATTATATATATATATTTAAATATGCACACGTACAGAATGCAAAAGTGCTAGGTTGAAGTGCTAGGGTGGTTTAACACTCGCAGCTATATTTAGTGGAGTAAATAAGAGCAGGAAACATTTCTAGCGTCTGAGTTCTTGCCAGCTGTTAAGATCTAGCCAAGAGCAAGAGGTGCGTGTAAGTTTTGAAAATAGATTAATTAACGTCATATTTTTACTCCTGAATTATGACTGATTTGGTTAATTTTTCCACTCTTCTACATTTTATGCCTTACAGCAGGATTTGTCTTCCAAAGCCTGGCGTATTTTCTGCAGCTCTGATTGTGGTGTTGAAGATGCAGTTCAGTCGATGCAGGTGCAGATGGGGCCACAAGAGCCAACAGAGGGATAGAGACATTGCTGTCAATGAGAAGAAGGGCCCTTTTAGGGTAAAGATGCTTGTTCTCTAGAATTTAAGGCCAGAAGGTGAGGAAATAATTGCCAGGAAAGAAACGTGGGTTTAAGATATCCAGGAATAAATTTTAGCCTGAAAGAAGTGTAAAGGAGTAGATTAAAGTATTTGTCAGTTTTAACACACAGCTTTTTCAGGTTATGAAGCCCACCTGGCTGTGTGCAGCACCTACCAGGGCTATGCAGTCACTTCCCAAACTGTGTTCACAGCTAACCAATGCAGTATAAATGACAGGGATTTAACATATCAAAAGGTTAAAAAGCTGAGAGAGAGAGATGGCTTCATATAGAGAACACGATGAAATCAAAACACAGAGCTTAGGACTCTTCAGGCTCTCCTAGGAAGGGAAAAATATCATCAGCTCCTGAGACCATTTTAGCTTTGATGGACTGCCCAGGTGTAGAATCATACAATGTTTTGGGTTGAAAAGGACCTTAAAGATCATCTAGTTCCAACCCCTCCATCATGGACAGGAACATCTCCCACTAGACCAGGCTTCTCAGGACCCCATCCAACCTAACCTTTAACACTTTTGGGAATGGACCATCCACAGCTTCTCTGGGAAGAGTGTACTTTCTTTACACTGTCAAAGAAGATGTTGTCTTTTAAAATTGCGTGGGACATCATTTCTCTGAAGCTGGAGAATCTCTGCAGGGGAAGATCTTATGTCTTAAAATAAAAGAATCAAAACTGAATATCAGATGACCATTATAAAATCTCCTAAAAGTTCTTAGAAGGGTGGAGTGACTGAAGGCTTTCTCACTGAGCATTCAACATCCCTGGCCTTCGTTGCAGCAGATCCCAGGCCAATTATCCTCTGCTATTAGTTTGAACTAGAGGGGCTCTAAAAATCTCCCCCTGCATCAGCTGCAGGGAGAGCACAGGGTCCTTCCCTCACAGCCGTGGCTCTGCTTATACAGGCTCCTCAGTTTGGGGAAGCAGTCTCTAAAGCTGGTCCCAGTCCCACGTATGGTCAGCAGAGGAGTCCCTGAGCCATGGGAAGCCAGTGGCTCAGACAGGCAGGATCTGCCAGTGGTGCCATCCCAGGCAGCTGCTACAGAGCACAGGGCTGCCCCAGCACCAGGCATGCTGAGGAGGGATTCACTACAGCCCCAGATTATCCAGAGAAGAAGACCTTCCCACTGAGGGGAAAAGCGGCCCTCTGGCACCTGGGCTGTCTGCTAAACAGTGCAGCACTCCACCTAGTGAAGCTGAGAGTCCAGCCAAAGAGTTTGGAGGAGCGGGGCAGCTCTGGGATTGTTGTTAGATATTGTACGAAACTGTAAATACTAAATTTAAATTAAACAACATCATCATCTGCAATAAGAAAGCAATTGGGCGAGTTGCTGAGTTATGTTTAGAAAAAAATCCCAATCTTTAAAAATACTCATTAATACCATGATTTGTTCCAATATTTATATAAAGCAGATAACAAAATAGTTCTTGAGTAATGTGCTGTAAAGAAGCAGATACAGAGAAAGATTGGGAGCAGCAGGGACACAAGACACATCATATTGTGCAGTATTACATTTAAACTATCTTAACCCTGGGAAAGAGAGCAAGAACTCAAAGCAATAACAATAAAATATTAAAGATTTGAGAGACAATGTCGTAGCCAGTAGTCATTGCTATCGAAAGAGAGACAGTGAGCTCTGGAAAAAAAAAAAATCTGTTTGGCTGTGATGATATTCCAGGTAATTGTCTGTCAGTTTTAGCTGAGGAAATTAGTGAATGACTCATGGGCTGCAAGTGGTGGGGAGCAGGGGGAGCCTCATCCATCATCTGCAGAGCAGCCTTTGCTTTCATACACTCTCTGCTGTTGTTTAACTGAAGGACCACGTTAAGTGAAATGCAAAAGGTCATAAATAAAATGTTTCAGGAAGGTAGAGGTTTATCCCAAGCAGTTGCAGCCAAGTGTGATGCTAATGGTTTGAGGAATTTTTGTTATGGCTGATGCTCAGAAAGGATTTCCTGAAAGCCTGGTCGCTGCCACAGGGCTAGAGAGGTTTGGCAGGGTGGGAGTTGCAGCCAGCCAAGCAGAAGGAGCCAGTGCAGACAAGCGTCAAACAGGACTGAACTCCAGGGGGCTCAGGGGATTGTCTTTGCTTCCAGAGCAATGAGAATTAGGTACATAATTAATGGAAACGGCATTATAATCTCAGCTGGAGATTTCCTTGCATTTTAGGTGAAAAATGAAGGCCTGAACAGCCCAGCCAAATGCTTCTTACTAAGAAATATGTGGCAGGGTGGGATGTATTGGTTGGATTTTGGAAGAGAAGTGACCCATTTTTTGTCAAGATGCAAATCTCCACTCTTACCCAGGCTAGTATGGGGAGTATCCTGGACTGGAGATAGGCAAGGAGGGATTAATAATACCCCAAATAAAAGAATTTTATTAGCTAGAGGGAGTGGAAAAAATGTTAGTTAGTACTAGACTATAGCAAGCCTTGTTCTCCCTTTATAAAACCAGTGCTGTTCTGTTGCAGTTCCATTGACAAAACAGAGTGTAGGTGGACTGGTGAATCAAGCCTTGTGTTTATTTGTAAAAGCAAACAAATGATAAAATATTTTCCCTGGCAAAGTAGCTAATACAGATTCAATCTCTGAAACTGTGACCATCTCTGTTTGTAGGAAATACAGCAGGTAGATGAAGCAAGGACCCTTTTGAACCCTCACACCCTGTAAATGCGGAACAGAAACAGTCAAAATAACTCTCATTCACTTCCTCATAAAATAACAAGTCAGTATAAAATTAATGGTATCATTTGCTGCCGAAGAATTTTCCAAGTAGAAATAGACATGTAGTCAGGTAAATGCAGTCTCAGACAACATGGCAGCAACTCCTGTATTGAATGGTATAGTAGTTTAGCAATGTTGAAAACTGCAGTTGCAAAGAACAAATCTTCAACTAAACCCCCTCAAGGAAAACAGCCCAAAATATGCTTCAAATTATCACCTTTTCTTATAAACCAGCAGCAATTATTCTGTTTCACACCAAGGCTGATACAGCTGTAGAGGGGATAAAAAAACCTCACCAAACCTCAGTCAAAAAATGTGCCAGAGACAACTCCTTTGATAGCAGGCTGTTTTGCTTTTTTCTGCTGCAAAGGATGTAAATGCTATGTTGTCTTCTGAAGTGACTGCTAAATTAACAGGAAAATGTCTGGATGCCTGTGCATCAGCTTTCCAAATAACATACATCCATCTTTTTTATATTTTGTCCCTTGCACTTCTTATTTGTGCTCTCAAACTACCATCAGACCTCTGAGTAAGAAGTTTATAGAACTCTGGTAGGGAAAGAAAAGTGATTATGGGAAAACAAGTATTTCCCATTTCTCACAGATTATACCCTTCTTACCCTTTTCACAGAAAACAGTTTTTACAGTAGATCACCTTAAAGTCCCCCAAATCAGAGGTAAAGATGAAAGCACATTAGTATGAGAGCTAATGGTAGAAGCTCAAATGTTGCATGAATCCTATTGATCCAGAATATCTATAATGTGCGTTCTCAGTTCTCTGCCCAGAGCACAATCCACAGTTATTTCCCAAAACCTCATTGATTTTCCTCTGTTCTCAGCACTCTTCAGAGGCAGGGGAGAAGACCAAGCACAGAGTGGGTGGTGGGAGGCCCGGGCCAGCCTGCTGCACAGGGAGTTGCTGAGAGTGCATTGCATACTGCTGCCCTAAAGATATCCTCCCTTGTTGGAAGAAGGAGACTTTCAGAGAGGCAGTGTTTAATCCTCAGGTGAGAAGTTTGAGACCCATTTGACATGGAGAACAGTAGGAGGTCAGTTCATGGTACAAGGCTGGTTAGGTCAGTCCTGGGAGGCCAGGCCTACTACCTTTCCTGGAACTGCACACCAGCTGGAAGGGCTGGCCTGGGCTCCTTCCCCCCTCTTCTGGGACAAACACATTGGCCAGCTGCTGTCTCCTCTCAGATATGGTTGTGGTGGCTGAATCAGGTGAAAACAGGACAAATAGTAAGTGGCAGTAAGATATGGGAGTGGTCAGTCATGCCAGTGTGGACAGCACTCAGCAGCGTTCAGAGACCTTTTATGTCCTGTATCCTCAGCCTGCAACCAACCAGTGCCACACCACTGAATTGTAGAATCATTTAATTTGGAGAAGACTTCTAAGATCATCAAGTCCAACCATTAACCCAACACTGCCAAGTCAACCACTAAACTGTGTCCCTAAGCACCACATCCACAGGTCTGTTAAACAGTCCCAGGGTTGGTGAGTCAGCATGGACATGACCTCCCTTCCCTGTACCCAGGGTTCCATCATTCCCTTCCAGCCCAACCACCAGTCTGACTCGCCACAGCTCTCCCAGCTGTCATTCCCTTTGGCCACCTGAAGTAACCTCATCTCACTCTCCTTGAAGTGGTTCCTCAGATGTTGCCCAGAGATACACAATGGGGGAAAAAGCCACAGAACAAGTGTAGGTCAAAAAGGTGAGGCTTGGCAGAAGGTGGGAGTACAGGTCTCTTCAGAGAGGCTGGAAACACCTTCTTTGATGGACATAATCCTGCCAACCTGATTTAAGGAACCTGAGCAACACCTTTTCTAAGGCCAGGCTGGCTCTTAGATAGCTGCAAGCCCCAAGACATACATTGCTTAACCAAACTCAACTCTCATTCCTGGCCAGACAACACTTCCTTGGAGCTCACTGCACCATGACAGAGTGCATATGGATGTGTCCAGTGGGTTGCACTCTCCTGGGATGGGCATCATTTCTTGCCACCTGCAGATGGTGACCCAGTGGTTTTTCAAAGGCAGAACATGTTATTTGGTAAATGGACGCAGAGCACTGCCAGCTGGAAGGGGTTGCTTGGAAATTACTGCAAACACAAAGTGACAAACAAGTATGAAAAATGCTCAGAGACACTGTGGGAGGAGTAAGAAATTCACACCTGATCCCATGGTGGGGCTGAATGAGTAATTCTAGAACAGTGGGGCATGAGTCAGGTGGCAGGAGATGTATTGGGGTCTTTCTTTCCAGACTCTTCTGACTCAGGATCAGCTTGCTGCTGCCCTGGGACCATCCTTTAAAGGCATTGCCTTTGGGCATCGCTCTTCTCTGAGTGAAACAAGTCACAGTGTTTCTCTAACACTGTCAGAAATTCAAAGCAGGTACTGTAAGTCAACAAAATGCTAATTCCCCAAAGGTTAATTAAAGTGAGCGGGACTTGTAGATGAAATGCCACAGCTGACTGCTGCAATTAACTCTGGCATCATGGTTAGCATTAGGTGGCATTCCTAATGTGAAGGGGAGCTCCTCAGATGAGTTATTTTGGCACTTACTCCCTTGAGGGGGCTCCTCAATCATTTCGTTCTTGCCTGCCTTCAGGAGATGGAAATTAGTGACACCCAATTCAGTTAACTGAGGAAAGAAAATGTGTTGCTTCTCTTCTACCTCTCAGAACAGGCACTGGTAAACAGTGAGTTACAAAGTATGAGGCTCCATTTAAAGTCAGTTTTCTAACCTAAATGCAACAGGTAAATCCTGTGTTTTACTGCTTGACCTTCCATGTGAAGCTGGAGAGAGCGGACTGTTTTGGGGGCTTGAGGAGGCTGAGAACAGAAGAGGGCTTTGCACGCAGCACCAGGGAACATAGAGGAGGGTGGGGGTTTTACCCTTAAGATATTGATGTTTGGTTCCAACATGGGCATTCCATGTTGTCTTCCACAGCAAAGAGCTGGAGGATGTAACTTTCTGAGCCTTTTGGGGGCCTGGTGAGACCAGATGAGACCAGGTGAATAGCTATTGTCCTCAGGAGGTACCTGCCACATAATAACATCCAAAAAAGTCTTCCACTTACTGCATTTTTAATACAAATTTGAAATACAGAAAAAAATCTTTTATAGAAATATGTGGAACAATTATATAACAGCTGCATGTAATTACTACAATGGATGATGTGACATTTCAAAACAAAGATGTAATATGATTTTACAGGTATAACAGGGAAAAAAATTTTTTTCTCATAAAATACAAAATTTAAACTCATGAATTCAAAACACTCCCCTCCTCTCCCTCTTCTTCGGTTTTTGTTTTTTTTTTTTTTTTGGTTTTAGTTTGTTTGATTTTNTTTTGTTTTGGGGTTTTTTTTGTAGGATTTCCTTTTAAAATACAGACAATGGTTGGTCTTTCAATTCAGATCACGCCAGTTTTTGGGCCATCTAGAGATAATGGGGTTTTAAAAAACCCCACAAAGCTAATAAGTAATCTCATGAGCAAAAATATGAAGCCTGTACTAAAACTTGTCCTTTGAGGTAAAGCCCTCTTTTCTCTAGGATGTGCAGAGAATTTAGCTGGCAGCAAGGAACATCCAGGGGCAAAAGCTTTTAGTTTCCTATTTTGTTACCAAACAAGCTTTTTTATGGTCTGGCGATTTCCTTCTTCATCAGGGCTTGTCCCCTTGAAAAAGAATCTCCATGATTCCTATGTATGTTTTTGTGCTCTCTTTCTGGCCTTCATCCCCTTCCTTCCCAGGTGTACAGTCTGATTGTCCTGAGGTGGTCTTGTCATGAGGGAAAGGGATGATTAGCATGGGGAAAGGGAGATGCCTGGCTGGAGGGGTGAGAATGAGGTCTTATAACCACAAAAGTCAATAACACTACTCTGATTCCTCTGACTTTTAACTGGACAAAAAACCAGCCGTTTCTGTGCCTTTCACAGCCCATCAGCCCATGAAAAGCACCACAAGCTCTGAAGTCCTCAACTTCGATGCTTTTTATGTAACCTCTGTGCTATGGTTGCCATGAACAGCTATCGTGGAGGGGATTAAATGGTAACAGTGAGCAGTCTTCACAGAAGTCTGATTCCCACAAATGTCATTACAATGTTCAAGACCCTTGCCTTGCCCCTGCACCAGCCCTGCTGTAGGAATCAGTGTGGAGACAGACCAGACCTCTCCAGGAACCTTGCACTTCTTTCCTTGGATCTGAAAAAGACATCAGGTCACAGACTCAATAACCATCACTCCAGCCTCTCCTGCTAATCTCTCTCCTTCAACATAGCTAGTCAAGGATGCAAATAAAGATGCAGCCTTCATGAGAAGGTGACCTGAGAAAGCTGGTCCAAGCTCTCCAGTTTGTAAATTAACTCTGCTCTGGTGCATGCAGCAGCTTGTTCTACTCAGCCAAAGGCCAGGCCTGGAAGGTCATGAGATCCCAACAAACAGCCTTCAGTGGTTTGTTTTCTGCATTTAATTTGCTCGCCAGTATCATATTTCCCTTGGATCATATTTTCCTTTGGGTGGCTCTTGTTCTGAAAAAATATGGAATTACTCTACCATGGGGAATCAGGACAAGGGCAGGTATAGGAGGTCAAAGAGATGCCATCAAACTTATTCTATATATTTTCCCTAGAAAAAGGTAACTCAGTGTCTGCATTCCTGAATGGCCTCCCAAAGACCCACGGATTAACATTTCTGCCACCTTATGTCCACGTGTCTTCCTAAGGATGTGGTCTGATGTTTTTATTAGCCAAACATATTCAGTTCCTTATTATGAAAGCTTAGTGAGTTTATAAATAATGTACTCTTTATTTTTAGATCTATCTATTAACACTCTACATAGCTCAAATGGCATATGGATGGCCAAGAGTACAAAACGTTCATAAACCTTATTCCTCTGCTTTTTGATAATCCCATTTCCTCCTGCTGAGACCATTTTCATCCTTGTGATTGCTTTTATGTGGCCTCACTCTCTTGCACGAAAGCAGATACCACAAACAATATTTGAGGAGGCTGAAGGACCAGTGATGTGAAAATTGCTTCAGTGTTAATTCTGTTTTAATAAAGGCACATTTTTTCCTGAACACAAGGACAAGACAGCAGAAGGTGAATGGTACAGATGCTTTTATTCTTTTGCAACAGATTCTTCAGTATATACCTGGAACTGCTGTGAGGAAACAGATTTTTATGTCATGAAGCTTCCTGTATAGGCATTTTACCTATAGGCCATTTCACCTTTCTTGATGAAAGAAATAATGAGTGTTTATATATATAGAGATATGAAGAGAGAGAGAGAAAGAGACACATGCATACATACACTGCAAAATGAAGTCTTTTTAAAAAGCACACATCTTTAGTGCTCTTGAATATATACCGCCTGTCTTTTCAGAAGTCTTATTTTGGGCAAGAGGCATGATGTTTATTATCATCATTCTGTCATGTGCTAATCCTATTCGTATCCCCAGGTGGTATTCCTCAGGTTATTCTTGCACTCAAATGGCACTGACTTGCTGGTGCTGTATTTCGGTGTATAGCAATTATGTCAGTGCTGTCATTCATTGTTTTATTTATTTATTTATTTGATTAATAATCAGATCTGTTAATATGGAAACTCTGTGTTTCTGTCCACTTGCTAAATATCTCTACTGACATCAAGTTTTCCATGCCAGGATGCAAAATGCATTTTGATAACACCTCCTTTGCGTGCCATGGTCCTGATGGATGGAACAGGCTCTGCATTTTCATGTGGGCAAGAAATCAATCTGCCCTGGGGGGAAAGGAAACACAAATGAGAGCTCATAATGTAACACCACTGCCAAAATTCTAATACTACTTCCCAGTACACACGGAGATAAATTACAGGTATAATCAAAGGGTTGTGTTGTTACTTCCATAGAGTTTTAGGAATAATTTTTGAAACTTGAACAGCATTTTAAAGGATACTTGAACAATGGTTTACAAAACTCTAATAATGTTTTGCCATTTTCCTTTAAGAGTCTCTGCAAGAACCAGTCTTGTCCATAACATACCCACAGAAGTCTACAACTTACTAAAATCTGTGAGGGAAGAGTGTGGTGGTCCTTTTAGGTACTAGGAAAGCATTGGATGTAACCCTCTCTTTTAGGCTGCTCTGCCTTCCCTTGCCTCCTGCTTTTCTCTCTTCTTTGTTCATGTCATTACTTGGAGACACCACAGTCCTTCAGGAACAGGATTGCCATGGATACAAGGTCCCACCACCCTCATGCAAGGTCATTGAGGAGCTTGGAATTCAGACACACGGACTGAAACTCTTGAGTTGGGTAGTACAAAGTCCTATTAGGAAAGGCAAGAATTCGTGTGGGACCCAAGAATGGGGAAGCCTTCTGGCTCCATGAAGGAGTCTTCACTGTATGGTAAATCCCATGGGCTAAAATCTAGGATGAGTTAAGTCTTTGGGCTTTCCCCTTCAAGTCATAATGTTCCTGAAAAGTTGGTTTAAGATGAAGGTAGCAGTTGGAGTTCATGAGATGGGAAAAAATAGTCCCTGGGTCTTGGAGAAAGGAAATTATGAGGAGGGGGTGAAAGGAAAAGTGAACCATACTGAAAAAGTCACTGTGTGATATCTAAATAGCATTTCTTTGACCACTGCATCCTGATTTCCTGTGGCATATAACTGTTTTCCTTTAACTTCCTTGTAACTTTATTCTCTGGAGAGTCTCCAATGTTTAAAATAGTGACAGTAGCCTTGGACCTGAATGAAATTTTGAAGGCCAAGTGGTTGTGTGTTTTTTCCAACTCTATTAACTGATTTACTGACAAAAAGACCTTACTTTACCTATTTGCATGACTATTTTCTGTCTGTTTTCATGCAACCTGTAGAAAGTTAATGTTAAACTTTCTGAACAGCTATGAAGTCTGTTGGACACATGCACACACCATCAAAAGTTATCAAAGGGGGTAGATTGAGCACAACTGTGCAAGACTTCATTTGGAAACCAAATAAAAACCATTTAAATCAGGGACAGAAACTCTCAGAGTTTTCTGACCTAACAGATTTAATATTACAGAAGACGAGGTGATTCCAGCTGAAACACTCCCAAAATGCTTATATAATCTGCCAGTTCTTAGTGCATGTCATCTTGGCTCCCTCAAGTGGCTGGTCCCTGAGAGAGGACACTTTCCTTCTGTTCCACAGCAGGATTGCATTTGTCACAGCGCAGGGACCTGAGGTCTCTGCCTCAGGGACCATGGCATCAGGCCCTGCTGAAGGGCAGCTTGTGCTTGTGTGCAGCCATGGTGGGTAAGACATTGGTACTCACCACAGTTTTCTGGTCTAATCATCCAAGAAATGACTGAAGGGAGCAGGACAGTTTACATGTTTTTTCATGTCCTTTTTTCTCTTTCTTGACATCCTCTAGAAAACTGCCTTGGCGTTAGTACTTTTCTATAACTTCCAGGACAGGTCCTAATGGTTTTTCTGCTGATTGTGGTAAGCCTTCATTAGCTATTTAGCTATACTAGCTGAGGTCTGCTCTAAAAAAGGCTGGCTGGGCACCCATGAGACCACATCCTGGCAGTAACCTCCTGAAGTTCAGCAAAAACAGATGCAAAATCCTCTCCTTGGGACAGTCCTGGGGCTGGAGCTGACTGTGAGGAGCAGCTTTGTGGTAGAGGAGCAAATGAATGTGAGACATTGAAAAAAAAAAAATCAAGGCACAGCACAGGCTGTAGTCAGGCATATTTTGGATAGAGGAAGAAAAAAAATTCTCCATGCAAGAGATCAAGTGCTGGACCATAGATTTTACAGTGACTGTCTGGACAAGGCTGGACCATATGATTCCCAGCTTTCTGACCTCTGTTATCCTATAATCCATGAAACATGTGGAGGGCCTAAATTTTTTTGTTGTTCACTACAGGATTGCTTCAAAAATAGTTACACACCTTGATGCAGACCCTAACACCCAGCCAGCCAACAGCCAGGCTCAACCCTGCTCTTTACCTCCCTCCCTTCTCTCTGTCATGCTGTGCAGTAGTCAAGCTTTATCATAAGTTCTTCAGCCAGGTTTTGATCAAAAATACAACCAATCTCCAGTGGAGGAGGCCACAGAGTTCTACCCTATCATCTCATCTTAATATTCAACTGCTTTTAGTCCCATGGATCTTAGACTGCACTGACCCATCAGCACTGCCCCCACTGCTCAGGCTGGCTGTGCTGTCCCCATTGTATGAGAGGCTGCCAGAGCACTGGGCAGCACCAAGTTCCCAGGAGATGCTGCCACAGCACAAACCACACTGGACAAACAGACAAGTCCTCCAGGGGTGTTTTGTCACATGAAGACTGAGGACACAAGGTAAATTCACAAGGGCATGAGCCTAGGTTTTTTTGCAGGAAGTTCCAGTGAAAGAAGATGGAGGTGGGTCACCTTTACCCTGGTAAGGAGGAAGGCTCTTTGTGTTCCCTGGTATGCACACTTTTGGTGAGACAGACCTCTGAATTTATCTCCTTTTGAAAAGAAAACTTTCATATGTCACCTTTAATTTATTAGGTCTTTCCTCAAAGAGAGGCCTCATCCTACAGCCCCTTGTCAGCCACAATTTGTCTTCTCTGTTTTAGGTTTTCCATGTCCTTACAGGCAGAGGTTTTCTGGACTTCTTCAAGGACATATAAAGATTTCTCATCAATGTGTTTCTTTCGTCTCATGAAATAGGAATGCAGCTTCATCTGTTCAGTTTGAAGATCAGATGGATGGTAAGAGGAATGGGTACATAAAGCAAGGAGAAAACTGTAATACAAATACTGAACCTGAATTTAATTTTCTCTTTTCATATCATACAATAAGACTTCCTGAGCATTTACTAAATAGGCACACTTTTAAGCTAAAACCCCCCAGCACAGCTTATCCCTGCTCATGCAACATCACAATAAGCTCCAGGACTTTAGCATGAGATTCTACGTGTGCACAATTCCCCAAGACCCTTGTAGGAAGTGGCTTCCCACTTCATTTAGAAAACACAGGAGATGCTGCAACAGGTCCTGAACACACTTGTGACTTTTCTCTTTCGTCACATTTTTTTTGCTGGGTGAGAACTATGTATAGACTGAAAACATGTGATGTGCTTCTTTAATCTGTGTGGGAACTGTCCTGCTTTGGTTCAAATTCTAGTTCAAATCAGCAGTGAAATTTGAAAGCAAAAATCCTGATCCTCTTCACTTCCTATGCATTGCTTTGCATCCTGGCATGATTACAGAGTGCACAAACTGGAAATCTTTCAGACAAAAGTAAACCAGAAGATGTGGGGACATTCCTAATGATTTCCAACCTCTATTGATGTGACCAGACTGGAACTCTTCCAAAGTAAAGTATTTGATGGATGGTGCCAGCTTTGGTTCTTGGTACCAGTTCCATCACTCTGCAGATCTACTATTGCACTGCAATATGTGTTACTGTAGACAGCTCTTTTTCCACTGAATTTCTCCTTTTGGCTCCTCATGCACAGCAGGACAGCATGACTGGATAGCTGGATAGCATCTTACTCAAATAGTAAAGGTGAAAAGTTTTATATAATCTTTTACCTCTCTTAGGATACACATGTGTCATGGGTGTGAGTGGGAGCTTCAGACAAAGTTTAAGAAGCCCTGCCATTGAGGCACAAGGTGCAGAAAGGACCTTCCTTGCTTTCTAAACTTCTCGTAGAGAAGGCTGGGTGCAGCTGGATCCCATCTTAGCCCCAGACATTGCCAGTGGTTTAAATTGCTTAATCCAGAAGGATTAAGCATGGCAAATCAGATCTATTTCTATAAAGTGAATTATTTATTGTGACTAATGATTAGACAAAAAGATCTTCAACAGAATTATTTACTGCACAGCTAAAACTACTAGTAGTCTATAGTATAGGATAGGATAGTGCACTATACCAGAGCCATTATATTAAAGTAATTATATTAAAGCAGGCAAGAAACATTTTTTAAAACAGAGATCAATGCAATGCACCCATACCAATGACCATGGGCTTAATCTCTTTCACCCAGCCTTGAGGGTTATCCTTGAGGGGCATCTCCTACCCAAGGGAGGAATCTCAACACACTCCAAGGAGGAATATGTTGGAAGAACCAAACCATACGAGAGTGGACTGGACTTTTATAGTATAAAGTGATTGACCACCAGTCTCATATGTCTGGTTGCCTCACTATCAGGATGCAGATTTGGGGTTGGTGAGTGAGACAGGTTTCAGCATAATTCAACACCAAAAGCAGCACATGATGCCCTCTCTCAGCACACCACTGGTAGCTTCCAAAACAGGGAAATTTTTAGTTGTTTTACCACAATGCAAGGGCAAACAGTCCTGCTACAATATGCTGATAGACCAGTAGGATTAGAAATGGAATGAAGTAACTCAGGTCCTGCACTTTTTAAGAAATTGGGTGATAAGACCAGGATATTTTCAGACATAATAGTAGGCTCTTACACATTTTGAGACCTCTCTTAAAACTGACATGGTATTATTTCAATCCATTAACTGTGGGGAGTTGCACTGTGTTTGCTGAGGACTTGCACTAGCAGTAAGATATGCTGTATTTGTAATGCTCAGCCATTTGGAATATATAAAGAAAAAAAATCATTTTGCCCCAAACACTTGGGTTTGGGTTTTGATCTCTGGCTTTAGACCTTTAAGAGGAAAAACACTGCTCAGCACCCTGTTATTAGTCTTCCCTTGGTCTCTGCATGCAATGCATCAAAACAGAATAATGTATGTAAAGGCTGGGACTGTGCTTTGACACTGTAAGAAAGGTGAGGGACATTTTATTCCCAAGCCTTGGACAAGCCTGCTTGCGAAGTGTGGCCCCACAGTTTCATGCTGCAACCTGGGCTCAGGTGTCCAGCAGATTTCTGTGTATCTGCAGAGGATTGTGATGGCCCCCATCAACCAGAGCGTCCCATGAGCCTGCAAGTGCTGCAGGGAATATTCTGCAGGCTTTGCTGTTGCAGAGGTTAACCAGACACCTGCCCAATCCACTTCACCATTGCTAATTAATCAGTTAAAAAGCACTTTTCTACTCTCTAAGGTGTGATCAAATTTCTGTGGACACACAATACTGACTCCCTGGAAAGACCAAAGACAGACTCTAATGTTGCCTTGACTTGACTTGCCTGGATGGGGGGTTAAAATCTTTCTTGACAAGTCAGGAGATCATCATGGTTATCCTCTGACAACATGGTTATCCTCTGACTTTGCCCTGCCAAAGTCATTCCAAAAGGCAGCCCATGAAGAAAAGCCTGAGCCTGTAGCGCTGAGTGCTGTCATGCAGGAAAACGGATAAAGTCAGATTACACATATATAGCAGCTCAATATTACTCTTGTATATGTAATGAGAATAAATTCCTGCCATTTCTCACCCCATTTGCATCCTTGTGGTGAGATCAAAGCAAAGATCAGCCCCCACTCTGCCCAGTAGGTCTTAGAGGGTTTTGTGTGGGAATAGACTAATGTGTATATCTTAGCTTTGTTTGAAATGCCATCTCAGTTATTTATTTCAAAATGACTTCTTTTTTATTACATGCTCCCTATTCCAACATGAAAAGAACTAATTTACCTCTTCAGCTCATCCCTTATTCCCATCACTGTGGTGAAAGGACAACTGGTTGTTCAATCATTTTGGTAATGCCACAAGGCAGACCACATTCTGCTCTGGTGGGTCAAAAGGAATTTATTATTTTCAAAAGTGGTCAACACATGGGCTAGCAGAAGGTCACTCCAGACATTATTCCAATGCATAAAAACATAAAAACATGAATGCCAGAGATCCCATCAAGTCCACACAGACCTACTGTGCAGCAGTAGCTTTTGACAATGAACAGAACACAAACCAAGCAAGACCATATGTGAGAGAAATGCCTCCATTTTTGACCTCTTGAAAATTCCGTTGTGGCTTATTCCTGAAACCATTTAACCACCTTAGACTTGAGTGGGCTCCTCAATATACATCTGTGACATCTGGAACTGTTGCTGATATCAGTAAAAAGAAGGAGAGCAGCAAACATGCAAATGTGCACCCAGGATCCCAGGGGAGAGAAAGGCTGGCAGCAGAAGAGACAGTGATGAGGTGGAGGAGAGGCAAGATCTGTTTTGGGGTGTAAGCATACAAAACCTGCAGTGCACAACTTGGGTGGCAGCCAGAGGTGTGTGGCTCTGCTGGGGGTGCCTGTCTTGTATAAAATACTGAGGGTGAGATATTGGATAAGAGAGCAGAGAACTGGTCACCATGATGACCTGAGAGGCAAAATCAAGGAGCAAAAAACCAGACTTAGTAAAGCAGCCCAATTAAAGTGGAAAGCCACGGCATTGCCACTAGAGTCACATTGCACAGTTCAGTGAAGCCCTGTGAGAATCCGGGTGCCCTGAGGGCTGGGGATTTGTCCAGTATCCCCTGTGGGACTGACACAGGTGGAGCCTAGCTCCTCACAGGATGGCAGATAGCTTGGGGTTTTTTCCCTTCCATGCAGGCGAGTCCCCCTTTTCCCCATCCTCAAGAGGCTGAAAGACAGGGACTGAGCAAAGAAGTTAAAATTGCAATCAGTGCTCCCAAGAGCAGGGCTGGAGAGAAGAGGTCCCAGAGCCAGCCAATAACAAAAAATTACTGAGAAATATCCAGAGGCTATATAAAAACCCCCTGGAAACTGAGTCAGTCCGAATTACAAATCCTTGTTCCCCATCATAAACAAGAATATCAGTATTTCTGCTGCAAATGCAAATTCATGCATCCAAAGCAGAAGAAAACCAGTAGATCTTTGCAATGTACCGAGACACGTTTTTCTTACATCATAAATGTATGACTTTCTTCAGTGGAGTGTCAAATGGAAGCAGACCCTGGCCTAGGCCTGGCATGTGTAAAAGAGCCAAGCCGCATTAAATGTACACTGGGTGCAATTAAACAATATTGATGTTAATGAATATACCTGGGATTTTAGGCAGACTCTTGTCCTAAATTCACTGTGCACATACCTCGAGTGGCTGTGGGAGCCTGGGAGAAAGGCACATTGCCTTCCTGGGAAACAGCACTGCGACTGTGCCTCATGCCCTACATGCTAAAACGTGAAGGCAGTGGGATCACAAATACGCTGCTACAACCATTACCAGCCCTCATTAAAAGCTGAACTGTGAAAATGGAACAGTTTAGTGAAATAGCATGAGTACAGCTCAGGGATGTTAGCATCAAGGAATGAAAAAGGAGGAGGAAATGCCCTTCATCAAAAGGCTGATAAGCATATTTTTAGGAAAAGCAGATCAAGGTTAAGATGGACATAAAAATTACATAAATGCAGAACTAGCCAGCTTCCAAGTGGATAAGAGGGGATAAATGCACTTTATTAAGTTGTTTCTAAAATTGGAGTAGATGAGATAAGCCTTGAAGGAGGCACTCATTTAAGATTGATGTGGAGTGAGTGCAGAGAGATAGCTGTTGAAAGGACTGCCATAAACCAGTTCTCCAAGTTGTCACTCACTGACACTTCCGAGTGTTTTCTAATAAAAATAATCTGTTAAAATCTGACTCTGGAGACAGCTTGTCTTTGGCTGCCAGTGTAATTTCTCACAATTGTTTCACATAGTAAATGCTTTTGGAATAAGTCAGGGATTGTTTGAAGAAGAGACAACTTTGAGGTGGATTTTTAACTTACTGTTATTTATATTGGCAAGGCACTTTATACTGCTTTAAAACAGAAAAAAAAAAGCTACAAGGAAATTACAACCAGCTGGTTAGCATCATTAAAGGTACTGATGGTCCTTCCACAGAGACATTCTCAGTACCATGCAGCTGTAGAGAGACATAGCCTCGTGCTTGCATGGGATTGCATTAGTCCTGGAGACAATGAAAGGGTTATAAGCCCACAGGATAAAACAACAACCAGGAACTGCAGAGTCCTGTGCAGCCCCGATGGCAACACGCTGCTGAAATCTATGCTGACACAATTACTGTGAAGTTTATTACCCAGGGCAATGAAGGCTACATCAAGCAGGAGAGGGCAGAGATCATGAGCAGGCTGGCTGACATGGAAGTCATCTTTAACTCTTCCACATTAGTCATGATTTTGACTTTTTCTAAGCCCTCTTCCTGCCTCTCTTAATCTTGAAATGATTGCCAGCAGGGTTCAACTGCCAGAATACTTCCAGCTGTAGAATTGTGCAGCAACCATCTTTACTAAAAATAAAAAAGAAATACTAATATTTTGATAAGGCTAATATAAACCACATCTCAGCTATCTGGAAAAAAAATCTGCTGTTTTTCACTAAAGAAAAATGCTCATCATCTATGAAAATACTATGGTCAATTCTAAATGAGGCTTTTAGGTGCTTCCACAAAGTGCAGTATCTTGCTCATTGCTGTAGCAGAGGACATTTAAAGAAGCTTTTATGTGCATTTTGCTGAAGGACTTGTCATTATGAGCCATCCTCAGCAGCAGCAGGATGTACTGGCTAATGCAGCTTCAGCTGCTGCTGCAGGACCTGGGTGGTGTGAGGCTACTTCAGACCAGTGTACACCCTAAAACCTAAAAGAAGTTAAAGGACAGCCGGGATACCCTTTGCCTGGGGATTCCCCTTGGAGAGAGGGAGGGGCTGTGTGAGTTGGCCAGCAGGAATTCACTTCTATAAATTTCCACGTGGCCTGCAGGCTTATGTTCCAATTATTACATGGCTCTCTATGAACAGACTATGGGTACCCAGGTGTGGATCATGCACCTCTAAGAGGAGACATCCATGACTCCAACCCACAGCCTCTCCAGGACCTGCTTTTCCAATAATTTCTTTGTCCCAGCTTGTCATGGATGCATCTTTTGTATGGCCCACGTGATGTCTGCAATGTGCTTTGTGTGGACAAAAAGGAGCTATATAAATGCAAATTTAATGTATTCATTTATTCTATACTGAAGGCCAGGTAAATTACACCCACGGCATCCGCCAGTCAGCTCTTAATGTCATCCACTTCAGGAACAATAACTTCCCGTGGAATTTGTTAAACATGATTTCCTTTTGTTAGCCCTTGCAGACTATTTTTAATCAAATTACATTTCTCCAGGTGTTTTCCATCTGGCTGGACTCGCCAGCTGCCGAATTCAAGGACCCTGACTCACTGCTACCTGCGTCATTGGCCTGACCTTGCCACGAGACCACAGTGGCGGCATAACAAGGTCCGTCCATCAGCGCAGCCCCCGCCTCTCATTGCTGAGAGCCCCAGGAGCTGAATCCTTGCCCTGAAACTTTAACAATCAGAAACAAGAGCAAGTCCTTCATCACTCACTCTGGTTTTGCCCAGAGTCCCCTCATTATTTCTTTTATTCCCCCTGAAAGTGTAAGGCTGTCCCCAGCATTGCTCTCATTATCCCTCTGTGAACACTGGAAAAAGAACATATTTACATTTCCTGGCGTGCTTAGTATTCCTGTCATCGCTGTCTCCCTGAGCCTGCCCTGACCTTTGCAGTGACATTTTCAACAGCTCTATTCCCAACACTTTTTCTTTGCTGCTATTTCCTGTGCAATTTGGGCTTCATTCTTCCTGCTCTATTTTTGTTATTATTTTCTTCTTTGTTCTTTTATCCTGTCCTGTATAGATCCCTGGCCGCAGAGATGGCCTGGTGGCCCTTTCAGACACTCACTTACTCCCTGCCACAAGGCTCACTGTGGTCTATAATGCTCCTGGGTACTGAGTACACAGAAATTAGGGTCTGCTATGAGTGAGGCTCAGCCCATGGAAGGAAGTTTGATTTGTGTAACTTTGGAGAGCTCAGCTATTCCACTGCTGGGATGTATGTGCCACTGGCCTCATGCAGGGATGGGATGTCAAGAGAAAGACTGAGCTTTCAACTGCTGACATCACTAATGCTGTTGTTTTGGCCTCAAGCTAAACCCAGCTTGAAGATCTAAAGCTGTGTGCACCTGTGTCCCCTCAGATTGTCACACCTCTGTGCTTCTGTGTCCTAGGGCCTGGAGTGCTGCACATACTTCAGACCCCAAGAGAGCCTATGAGATGCAGGAATACAGTTTCCTGTAGGCTATTTGGGAAAAATCATTTGCACTGGTTGTGAACCTCTGGTTTTGTTTCGAGGCTCAAACTCTCAAACCTTGTCAAGTCCTTGTATGGATTTGTCTGTTGAGTCAGTATGTGGTGGAGTCAGGCCTTCAGTACCCATAAAGAAGTAAAGTTTCAGTGAGGGCAGTGGATTTGCTCTGATTGACATTGGCATAGCTGACAGTGCACAAGAAGAAAGTTTATTGTATTCCCAAGAATGCAAGATACATCCTCTGGAAAGCAGATAGAAAATCTACCAGTTACTTACTTGGACATCCTTATCGCCACAGTTTTTCAGTCATCCCTCCTCATTTACCAGCATAACAGAACTGATGTGGTTTGGGATAGCACCTATTCATTTTTTTCCCCTTATCTATTTTCCTTCCTTCTTTCTTTCTTTCT